>OX457033.1:39841148-40236148 GCA_949752745.1 Protula sp. h YS-2021
AATGAGGATCCGATGGTGGTAGTGGGGACCCGGTGATCACACTGAAGACCCTATTTTTTAAATTTTAGATTCAGTATTTTCAGTGAAAATAAACAGTTGTAATAATTATAAAACCATCTTTTTACTTCGTAAAAGCTCTAAATTAAAACTAATTTTTTTTCTAGTGACTCGAATAGTCCCGTCATTGGTCCCAGCCAATCAGCATTCTTGGTAACTGTTACCAAGCCTCATTCTCGTATTGTGTGTGGTAACCAACCATACGGATTCTAGGACTGGGAATTTTTTTTTGTTTTTCCTACCGTCAGTTCAAGGTGAATTTCTCCGAAAATAATTTTATTAGTTGCATTTTATGTTCTTTCATGGATGCTTAGAGACGAAGGCTCGTCAGTTCATGTAATTGGAGATTTTTGCCTTCGTACGCTCCTGCTAGTATTCTAGGTTTGCATCACGGGGGTTTCGAATGTTTTGTTTTCCCCTGAAAAGTGTTACTCGTGGGTCTCCACCGTTTACTAGTACTGGCGTACGTCTTTTGACCCTTAGAGGAGCACGGATCTTTTCAGTTTGCTGATTTCTGTTCTAATCCCTATCTACTTGCCACCTTGGTCCTCGGCGGACAGAGCTGCGTAGTGGATGCTTCTCCAGTACAGTGAGGAGTTGCCTGGAACTGCCTAGCGCGGAGGGGTTGATTTTTCAACCTCTGGGTCGCCCTTTTGCTCTACAGAACGTTCGTACTTTTGCTCTACCGAGGACGTTCTGCGTTCTAGGTTAAGTTGAGTACGGAGGACCATCTCGGGGCTCGGTTCTGTGCAAAGGCTTGGTTACCAAGGCCCATCTAGGAGCTTGGTAACTCCCAGGTACCAACGGGCTACCAATCCTTAGTGAGGCACCTAGACTTGGTGAGTCTGGGTCAGAGTACCGAGGCCCAAGCACCGTCAGGGTTCTTGGTTCTTTGTACATGACCAAGCTTGGTACGCCTTGGCTGCGCAGTGCGTCACCCCTGCGTTCCTATGCGCTCGCTCGCGCTTTTTTATTCGTTTTGGTGGTTATAGCGTGGTTCAGTACAGTTTTTCAGCTCTGGAATGAGTGTAGTAATTGGTTTTAATTAATTACTTATACACTCTTATTTTGCTTGTTTCCAGACATGACGGCCAGTCTTTACCAGAGCAAGTTGCAGATCTCCTGCGTTCACCCAGCTTCAGCAGCCAACCCTCACTCGCCCTGCGATCGGTGCAGGAGGGACAGGGATATCCCGCTGTGCGACGCTTTACACACTTGCCAGGAGTGCATCTTTCCCCCCAGGACTGGGACACATTGGAAAAGGTACGCGTCAAGAAAATAAAGCGTAGAGTGCGTCGTAAAGTGCAGTCCATGTCTCTGGATATACCGAGAGCTGGTTCCTTAGTAGCTGGACAGGTATCTTCGTCTGTGCGTGTGGACAGGGATGTGGAGTCTGACTTTGACTTGCCCCGGAAGAGGAAGAAAGTCAAATCTTCAACAACTTCTCGGATAGTGGCGGAGCTAGACTTACCTGAGACTAGTGAGAGAGTTATACTGGATAAGGCCTGGCCGGTCCCTCACAAAGTTGCGGAGAAAGCCATTTCGGAGGATTCTATCCTCACCTCTCCCCCATCCGTCCCCAACGTGAAAGAGAGCGTGACGATCACGCATAAAAAGTCAGGAGCGTATTTTATCAGTCGCGTGGGAGAGTTTGGCATTCCCCCTGGACTCGACTCCGGCACAAATTGTGGATACCCATCCACTGCCTCAGGCGGAGACGTTGAACATTTCTTCTTTTCTGGCTCTGCAATCCCAACTTCAGTGACAAATCCAGTACCTTCAAGATGCTCTGCTCCCTAGGCCAGAACCAAGACGCAGGCACGCACCCACTGCGACCGTCTCCCGTCCATCAGACGATCCTCCGGGGCTGTCAGTATCTTGAACTCCCTCAGTGTCTACCCCCGCCCCCACTCGCCAGCATCAGGACTTAGACGCTAAGGATGCCCCAGAAGCTATCACCCTCAGCGAGAGTGAGTTCGGAGATCTCCCCCATCGGGCCAGATCTCACTTACACAGCACCTGGAAGAAGATGATGACCTTGCACCGCTAGATACCTCACCTCTGGAGGCGATCCCCAAGAACAGAGAGAGGGCTATTTACACCCCAGTCTCAGGCGCAGACATGAAGCAAGAGCCTGGGTTAACGTGTCATATGGAAGGAAGCTCGAAGGACTCTGGTGCGGAAGGCGACGCTGGAGGTGGCTCTCCAAGCAGCTTTTTCCCGTCAGTTTCCTCTCCGTTCCACCGACCCCATTCTTTCCCCGGGCAAAGGGCAACGCCTGTGGAAGGACCCAGAGGCGGCGGGAAGGCGTCCGATTCGTATCCCATCTCCACCTGATTTCTGCCCAGAACCGGAGGCACCTTTCTCGCCACCAGCAGAGTCGGTAGCCTCCGAGGATGTGCCGTTTCGGGATGACATTCAGGAAATCGCCAGGCTTACGGGTATAGAGTGCGGGCGCCCAGTGTTGGACAGAGAGGACCCATCCGGATGACCTCGCAGGCAGCCCTCCCCCAGCCTGAGGCGTTTGTGGCTCTGACGACCAGCGAGGGAGTGGCCAACGCCTTGTCGGTACGCTGCCGGGAGTTCAAGCGTTTGGACACAACTGAGGGACGAGTGCTGTCACGTCTCCACCCGACCAGGCACTGCACAGTGAAGCAAGGCCCATACCGTTCCTTGGATGACCTCATACCCCTGGAAGCCTTGGAGCAGCCCACCAAGCGTACGGTTTGGATGCCCTCGGTCCGACAGGACTCAGATATTCCTCTGGTAGAGAAGGACGCTAAAGCCATAGAGGGTTCAGCTCGACACATTTTGAATATCATGTCCTTCCAGGATCACACCCTGAGTGCCCTGAAGAGACGTTTGGAGGATCTGAGCCTATCGGGCCCAATGGCGCTCAAACTGCTGAAGTGTCTGGCCTTGGCTACCAGGGATGTGGTGAAGCTGGCTACCAATTTGACCTCCTCGCTAGTGTACCTGCGACGCGACGCCTCCCTTCAGCACTGCTGGTCAAGCGTCAAAGGTCTCCGTGACCTGTGCCATGCTCCGATTCTGGGACAGAAGGAACTGTTTCCCCCCGAGGAGATAGAGGGGGTTCACCAGGAGGGCAGATCTCTATCGCATGGCCAGAGCACCGATGCAGTTCACACGCCCACAGAAACGCCAGTACTCACAGCCCCTTCGCCGCGACAGGTCGAGCAGTAAGGCTAGGTCTGCTCCTCCGAAGAAGCCGAGGCAGCAGGGCAACGACAAGACTCCTCCACGGGCCTTGCAGCAGTGCAGGTAGCAATCAACCAAAGTATCTCTCAGAATGGAGCGCCTCGTCTCTAAGAGATACTTTTATCAGGTTAAAAGGCGAGTAGGGCTCCCAGCCCTCCAGCGACTGTTTGCTCGTAGAAGGCAGGCTAGGCAGTTTCTGGCAGGCTTGGCGAGACATGGCTGCTCCGAAAAAATAATGCGTTGGCTGAGAGAGGGTTACGCACTCCCGTTCAGACAGGACCGACGTGGGCACGTTCCACCTATACCTCTGCGCCACCTAGCCCCAAGCAGCCTGATCGCATCCTACGATCAAAACTCGCCAAAGTCGATGGTTGAAGACTTAGCGAGCAAAGGGGCCATAAGGGAGATGCCAGACAGCCAAAAAGGGTTTTCAGCCGGGTCTTTTTTGGTACCCAAGAAATCGGTCGGTTGGCGACTAGTCATAGATCTATCCTCGCTGAATCAATTCTTCCACGTGACGCCATTTCAGATGGACCAGCCCAGACCATAAAGAGCTCTCTGGATGGGGCATGTGGAGCACGTCCATAGACCTATCCGATGCGTACCTACACGTGGCTTTGCACCCGTCAGCCAGGAAGTACTTATGCTTCCAAGTAGGGAAGAAAAAATTCTGGTTCCAGGCTCTCCCATTCGGCCTCTCTACGGTTCCCTTCGTCTTCACGAAAATCACGAGCCGCTTTAAAACCGCCAAAGTCCTAAAACTGCGTGCCTGCGAATGCAAGTCGATATCTGAAAAAGTACCCAGAGGAAATCCGCCTCCTCTCCCTACTGTAGAATAACCTTCTTTTTGTTCTCGTCTAATACATAGTCTGATCTAGGCCAGGCATATAACGTTTACTTTTTAAGTCCAATTACACTCTCTTTTTTGTTGGTGGCGGTCTCTGTAACCGATAATTTCTTATTAGTTTTGATAGAAACTTACCTTGGTCTAGCAATCTAAAATGACATAGACAAGATAAAAGCAACCTGTAAATGTTTTAACACATATTTTTGCCACATTTCTATACAGTTACTCTCTTGTCTCAAATCTACACATTTCGCCTAACACCACTTTTCTTGTTTATTACTATGATCGAAGCAAGAATGAAGGAGCTTTTCGCCTCCCCTACCAAGAGAAGCTTTTCATCTGTTTATTCAGGAGAGGTTAATCACTGCTCACAGTCGCGCCTCTTTGATGTTGCATATTACGGCACTGTGTTTTTATTTCTTGGTTCCAGAAACACGTCTGTGATGGCGTGGGAAGATTGGAGGAACTGTCTTCTTTAATATATTTCTTTTAATTTTACAAGTTCGAGAATGATAAGATTGCCGAGTACAAGTTTGCTGAATTTTGCTTTACTGGTATCTTTTGATTGTTTAGTTCCTTTAATGGAAAAGCACAGCATATTAGTTTTCCCAGAAAACCTCGTAGCAGGCCGTTTTTGACAAAATACAAGAACTGCTATGAAAGGTCAGATCAAGATCGAGAGAAAAAGAAGATCGTGCAAGCTTGAGATAAGAATAGTCATTTAACACTGCACACTAAAGCATCAACACAACCATTTGTTTATTAGATATAAGTTTTCCAAAGCCCTGGGGTCATAAGTGTTGCCATGCATGTCCAACAATTGCGGAGACTGGGGTAATTTTGCCGGTCAAACGGGGTTTACGAGAAGTTAAATTTCGTTAAAACAGGGATACAATTTCAGTTCAGTACACCACCTTTTCAATAGGAGGATCTGCGACAGAAATCTTTAACTTTAGTAATAGAACGATTTTGACTCTACCCTATGAAATTGCATTAGGAGTAAATGCATGGTGGTCACATGACATGAATTATTTCGGAAAAACCATAACGGATACGTTCTTATAAAAAAGCTGAGCCCCGAGGAGATCTATCTGTTATGTATAAAGACAGAGTCGATGGATATTTTAAAAAGTAGTCCCTCTCTTTTATAAGTAGTATTTTTATCTGATCTCCAGTGGGACTGCGGAGTAAAAATGTGTTATACATAATAAACCGAACCGCCGTAGCGGTTGGCTGTTGGACAACAACATTACAGATATATTGACCTTATTTCAGGATTTCATCCCCTCTATGTAGTTGCATAAAGGATAACTTCATGAACCTAACTTATCGAAACTTTATTATCAAAGTCACAGGTCACGTAGACTGTGGTCTCGAAAGCCAATTTTGATCTTATTTTCGTACTCCTTTTTAAAATCCGTCCACATTTTGTTAAGCACATGCTTATGCACATGTTATCTCTTACTGCCGATGTTAAATAACTACCGCGGCTATTTTGCGAAGTTTGTTGGCACTGATGTCTGGGGTCAAATTGACGCTTGTTCAGCTGCTCAGTGTCAGAATAAATTTAGAAAACTTTCACTGTGACATTTTTATCACGTTTCGGTTGTGTGCAGTAATTTGAGAAGTCATATTTTTGTAAGCAAAACCAAACTGAAACAAATTTATCACTGTTTTGAAATTAGGGATTCATTTAAGCGTTATAAAGAGAAACGATTACGCTGGAATTTTTTTCTGCCATAATTAATCAACCCACATTTACACGCTTACCTCCATCCCTCTCACTGCTCACTCTCGTACCAGGAACATGATTGTCTGCAATAATTCACCAACTCATTGTGGCATGCCTCCCTGCATCCTTCTCACCACTCCCATAACCGGAGCATGTTTTCTGCATAATGCACCAACCTACCCTTACATTCCTCCCTGCCCATCACTCCCCCGTACCCAGGGCACCTAACGTGTCTCCCTGCTCCCTTCCTCCGGTACCCGCTGCAGCTTACATCCCTTCCTGCACCCTCCAACCGCATCTTCCGTACCCGGAGCATATTTTTCTGCATAACGCACCAACCTAACTTAACATGCCTCCCTGCGTCCCCCAACTACTCCCCCGTACCAGGGGCATGTCTTCTGCCATTAGTCACCAATCCGCCCTTACATTTCTCCCTGCACCCCTCACATCACTCACAACCGTACCTGTAGCAACTAACATGCTAATCTGCATCATTTCCCCTCCACCCGCTGACACTTTCATGCCTCCCGATTCCGGAGCATGTTTCTGCGATAATTCACCAACGTATCCTTACATTCATACCCAACATCCCTCCCGTCACTGCCCCCTGCACCCGGAGCACTTTACATGCTTCCCTCCGCCCTTCCATCACTCAGTCCGTACCTGGAGCAACATATAGACCCCCATGCATCCTGCCATCCCTCAACCCGTACCCGGAGCACCTTACACGATTCCGTACACCTTTCATCAGTCGTCCCGTACCCGGAGCACCTTAAATGCCTCCCTGCCTTTCTCTCACAACTTTTTTCCGTACCCGGAGCATCCCTCACCCGTACTTGTAGCACCTTCCATGCCTCTCTGCATCCCCTCCCATCACACTCCCAGTACCCGGAGCACCTAACATGTCTCCTGCACCCTCCCTCACTCCCCTGTACTCTGAGCACCTTACATTCTTCATTTAATTACTAATCTACTATCCCGTACCCGGAGTACCACACATGCCTCCCTGCATTGCTTCCATCGCCCTTTCTGTACCCGGAGCAGGTTTTTCTGCCATAATTCACCAACTCGCTGTTGCGTGCCTCCCTGCATCCCTCTCGTCACTCCGCCAATACACGGACTATATTATCTGCCTCTCTGCACACTTCCACCACTCCCCCGTTTCCAGAGCACCTTGCATGCCTCCCTGCAATGTCCCACCACTCCCCCGCCCCAAGAGCATGTTTTCTGACATTATTCAGCAACCCGCCCTTGCGTGTCTCTCTGGATCCCTCGCACCACTCCCTCGTACTGAGGGTACCTTAAATCCCTCCCATCACTTCCCGCACTCAAATCATGTTCCTTTCAGGAAACATATTGAAAGACAAACATCGACAAAAAACCTTAATGTCACGATCACTTATCGAGATATGCAACCGAACTCGTCAAATATGTTTTCATTTATTAAAAAAAATACGACTGTAGAGTATAAAACTTAGCTCCAACAGGAAAGGAAATGCCAGAACAATTGAGGCAATTTTGTCATTATCAAAACCCGCATTTTAAGCTAAAAAACAGTGTAAACGGATGTAACTGAATGCAAAAACAACTTTCACAACAGTTACATTTCCTTCCAAAAACATTGTACACAAAAAATAGACCTTGAGCACTAAAAGATTTCCATGCACATGACAGAACGATGACGACGGAAAATTTCGTAAAAGCGCAGTTTCTCCTTCCCGGAGAGAGGGGGGTGGTCAAAATTTTCGCTAGAGGATGGGATTCAAAGTCACAATCAGAATCGTTGTAATTTTTTCCCTGGAAATTAACGGTTTTTATTATATTGCTGTTTTTTTTTGTTTTTGTTTTGGTTTTATTATTTTTTTTTTGGTGTGTTGTGATGGAAGTAGGGTGGGAGTCATAACCCAAGTATAAAAAAACAACTGCGAATCCTTCTGGACCGGTCATCACCAACACCCAGGAATCATTTAATTTATCATTGGCTGGTGTGGGGCAATCGATTGGTATATTTTAATGAAATAAGGGGGTGAAAAAAACAAATAATGATGATACTAAAAGACTTGTAAATGATCCCATTCCGTCTTATTGTTGATTCCGCGTACACAACGGTGAAGAGTTCTACCGCTGTAAAGATATTGAGTAGGGATAAAATACGGGTTTGAAATTAGTTTCCGGAAGCGGGTATGCAAAAGCTTCCGGATTGTGTTATATACCAACGAGAGTATGAAAACACAAATCGAAAGGGTTTCATGCCCGCTTCCAGAAATTGTTTTCAAACCCGCATTTTTTGGGTATAACTTAATATAAATAAAAATATAAACAAAATATAAACAAACAAGCAAGCGAAATAAATCAACAAATAAAAAATATTTAAAAATAAATAAACAAATAAAAATGAACGAATAAAAATAAAATAGACAAATGAGAATAAATAGAAAATGAACAATAACAAAAAAAAACAAAAAAGAATAAATGAACAAATGAAAGAAAAATAAAAAATAGTAGAAAAACTAAATGTGTTGGCTCAGCATATGAAACGTGTATATTAAAACATTATATGAAAACAGTGGTGCGTTTCGTTGACGTGAATTAAGAACATTGCACATATAATAAGGGTTTAAAAATAGTTTCCAGAAGTGGCGTTTGAAAACACTTCTGGTTTGTGTTGATGACGTCAGTGATGACGTCATTGATTGATTAAAAATTTAATTGAGCATACCTTTAAAACTATTTAACCAATTTCAACCATTTTTCACCACAGTATTGAGGAAGACTTTGAGTTTTTTATTGATGACGTCACTGATGATGTCATAGATGACGTTTTTACTAAAATTAGTAAACAATAAAAGGCATAACTTTAAAACTATTAAACCCATTTCAACATTTTTACCATAGTATTCAGTAAGACTTTAGGTTTTTATTGGTGACATCATTGATGACATCAGTAGAGGGAAAACTAGTGTTCTGGACCAATCAATCAACGTGACGTCATCAATCACGTGATGTCATCAAGCCCCACCCATTTATACATCTGTCAATCATCACGTGACGTCATCAATCATCATGACATCAGATCCCCCTAGACCAAACTATGTGATGAATCCCTAGGCAGCGACAGTTTTACCGTTGTCATCGATCAATCATTGTGACTTCAGACCCTCCGCACATTTCTACCATCTGTCTATCATCACGTGACGTAACCAATCACCGTGACATCAGATCACCGTAGACAGCAAAATTTCTACCGCTGTCAATCATCGTGACGTCATCAGTCAATCATTTTGACGTCAGAACACCCTAGGACACAGTTTATCAGGCTTTATAAAGGCATTGTGTGTGAACAGGAATGACAATGTTGTTGGAAGATGGGAGGAAGTGAAAATTTGACGTAAATGAAATTCTTTGTCATATTTGTTATATATTGTTTTCTTTGATTGGTTATGTGGGTGAAGAGCACACCATTCAAAGACGTGTTCGAATGGCACGCGCCATTCAAAGATGTATTTGTATGGTAAGCCCATTCAAAGATGTGTTTGAATGACAAGCTCTCATTCAAAGATGTGTTCGAATGGCCAGCCCCCCTTTCAAAGACGTAACCAGCCCACAAATTTTTCACTTTCTCCTGTTCCCTGCGAATGTGTGGGTCAGTAGCTCTAACCTGAGCTGTTTGTATATGCGCGGCAAGAATTCATTTGACCCAAGACCCTCATAGCTTAGGAAGAAATCGATCAAAGACCTCACATCGTGAGCAAAATCAATACATCTGAGAAGGAATGACATTTTCCCAATCCGTGCACCGAAACGTCCAGTGTCAGAGAAATCAACTTCTCATTAGCAGGGACCCGCCCCCCCTCCAGTGGGAAAATTTTGCGCATTTAAGTTTTTGAAAACATATTACGTCTTGGTATATACATATTGCATGATGGTATGTGGGACCCCCCCTCCCTAGCCGACAAATTATAGCCAAAATTTAGCCTTTTCCTGGTATATACATATGGCTTGATCTTATATGGGATCTCCCCCCACCGTAGGAAAATTTTGCTATTTTTGCATATTTATCCGTTTCAGACGATTCTGAACATTTTTGGTTTTTGACCCCACCCTGTCAAGTTTTGTCCCTTTTGTCCCTGAACATGCAATTACGTAGTCAAGACATCATGACAACTCCGTTGAATACACCTCTTACTATGATGTTGGAAGAGGGTAAGTGAAATTGTTTCTTATGTTTGTTATAGTTGTTTACTTATTTTTTGTTGGTTTTGAGGAAAAAGCGTGCCATTGAAAGAATTCGAATGACAAGCCCCAAACAATTGATGCGACAACAGTGGCAGCCAGTTCCGTATGGGAAACAACAGTCCTCTATCCTGAATGCAATGTGGAATTTCAATCTATGGAATTGTTCGAAACACATACATGCACACAAGCTGAGATGAAAACAGCAGTGAAACATGCTCGTGACAAGTTTGCTGACGCACGTCCGCAAACGGAACTTATATCTGCAGTGAAACATGTTCGTGACAAGTTTGCTGACGCACGTACGTGATCGGAACCTATATCTGCAGTGAAACGTGCTCATGAAAAGCTTGTTGAGGAGAAAACTGACAAAAGAGGTGACAAGTGGGGAGAGGCAAAAGGCTTGGTCTTGCTCAGGAAAAGAGAACCGCATCAAGACACATTTGTTGGGGGCCTTAGACCATGGAATGAAATAGTAAGCTATGGTGTATGCGTGTTTCAAGAAAATGGTGGCGAATGCACATTTGTCATGACATAACAAGTGAACAATACCTATATAAGTAGTCCAACGTGTGCAGCATGCAGTCCAGTGGATATTAAAAAGGACTTGCCGGAAGCCTATAAAGAATTGTTTACCAAGTTTGACGAACATGACCGCAAGAATCTGGCTGGGTGTTGGACGAAATATTGTACATTGATGTACGTACAGCTACGATGGTACCCCTGGAAGCGAGCACTTTTATCCCGCTGCCAAAGAAAGTGAAGAATATGAAAAGAGGGTTAAACATTCAGAATGAAGACAAGTGTTTCTTATGGTCGGTATTCGCTCACCTACACCCTTCAACAAACAACCCACAGCGTGTGAGTCTTTAACAGCCATTTGAAAAGGAATTAAAGGTAGAGGACATGGCATTTTCAGCGCCGAATACCGACATTCTAAAGTTTGGACAGGAGAACGATGTATCCATCAACGCGTTTGGATATGAGCAAGACGTGGTTGTTCCGATACAACTCAGCCGAAACGTCAGTGCGAGAGAAATCACGTTACTTCTGATTAGCAGCGACAACAAAAGGCATTACTCCTTGATCAGGAATTTTAGCAGACATATATCTTATTGATCAAAGCATAAGGGTACAACTTTTTATTGTTTCAACGGGTGTATGAGGCAAGATCTTTTGGATAAGCATCGTGAAGTGTATGGAAAGCATGGAGCGCAACGTTTATCATTCCTCAAGTTACCTGTCATCAAGTTCAAGAATGTGGTCAAACAACAGCGAGCAGCTTTTGTGATTTATGAAGGGGGCAGGTATCAGCATCATCGTCCAAACAGCTTTGAGTAGGATAAAAACGGGGCTCCTGGCACAGGAAGTGACGTCATAATGACGTCACATGGTGTTTTTGAATCCCCACGGGGCTACTAGCACAGTGACGTCATTGTTTTAGAATCCCCACGGGGCTACTAGCACAGTGACGTCAAATTGACGTAAAATGGTCATAATATGGTAATCATATGGTAATCATATGGTTATCATATAGACGTCATCTAAACGTCATATGAACGTCATATAAACGTTATAATGACTTTTTTTATCATTTCCCACACTCTCATGCATACACATACATACTAACACCATAACAAGTTTAGCGCTTATTTCATATCAGTAGTGGGCTCTTAAAAGAGCCAGGAGATGTTAGTTTTTCTCCTGCTGCTGCCGGTCCCGGTTTAAAAGAATTCCACGATGTCCTGCACTGGCCTACTGCAATGTGTGAGCTGTTGCCCGTTGAACAAAAAGTGGTCCCCTCGCATGCCGCAGGTAAAGCACCTCACAGAGTAGCGGTCATTTAGTGCCAGCAGTTGGGTCCAATGCGCCGCGCAGATTAGGCACATTTGATGGTTGCACTCAGACAGTACCCGGTCTGGGGAGATCATACACCCACATCCTGGGCAGATATCTAAGTCTTGCTGGAGGAAGAATCTCCCCGAGGCCGGGTACTCTTCTTCTTCCATCCGCGAAGGAATTGATTCCCCTAGCATCATCGTTCTAAAGAACGCTGCGTCATAGTCACCAGCCTCTATGTCGCGGAGCCTCTTTCCAATCGTGATTTGACGGTTGAACAGGACAGGCACGCACAAGATGGATCCATGAACCGGGTCCGGCAGCAGTTGGTAAAAGAAAACACGCTCGGGTGTTGTCGGTGGCGGAGCGACAGGGAGGTGTAGTTCCCTAACTTCAGCGACCGTGAGACTGTCATGTAACGCGAAAAGGCACTCCATCTTGAGCTGGTTTGAGCCTAAACTGAAATCACATTAGGTTATATACCCCTCGACCTGGGTTCTCAATCTGAGGACCCCCCCGGGTTCTCAATCTGAGGACCCCCCCCCCCCCCGCGGCGGCAGTCTCAAAGTGGGGACCCCCCCCCGGCAGCAGTCTCGACATGACCCTATGATAAGAAGTGTGGACCCCCCCCCGCGGCGGCAGTCTCCAAGTGGGGACCCCCCCCCCCGAGCAACATATACTTTGCGGACGAATACCAGTACAGAGTAGTATATAAGTGACCATTGAAGACTGCATTTCCAAGCCAAGCAGCAAGATGTCGGCAAGTCGTAGAATCACAGTGATGCGGAACGGAAGGGCAGTAACGCTAACGACAGAATGTTACAAGTGTTGGGTCTGGATAGAATATCCAGGGCAACCACACAACTGCCCAGTGGATCACAATGCACCACGTCATTACTGCTGCAAAACCTGTGGTGGTTTGCTATGGTATAAGTTCACTGCAAGATTATATGGACAACAGGAATGCACAGACTGCTGGTGGTGCGGTGCAACACTAAAAAACTTCGGATATTACAACTATCATCCGTTCAAGTGCTCGAGAAGACTTTTCACGATGGAGCAGTTTTACAGATACCAGTGTGATTGTGGCAATCCGACTTGTTGGTGAAGAGCCAACTTACTAACATCTTTCGGCCCTTTTAAGGGCCATCCTCTGTTATGAAATGAAAACGCAAATTCTGTCTATGTATGAGTGTGTATAAAAGGGGGGCTGTCTGAGATTACATTTCAGCATTTCAGTTTCAGCAGTTGATGTAACAACAACTAAGATGGAACGTGAAGAGCATGGGAAAGGAGCAAAGAGAAAAAAGATGGAAGAAGATGAAATTTGGCCATACGGTCAAGTTCAGTGTATGGAATGTGATGTAAAATTTCCATCTATGGATACTTATGAGACACATACATGTAGTAAAGCTGAGATAAAAGGAGCAAAGAGACAAAAGATGGAAGAAGATGAAATTTGGCCATACGGTCAAGTTCAGTGTATGGAATGTAATGTAAAATTTCCATCTATGGATACTTATGAGACACATACATGTAGTAAAGCTGAGATAAAAGGAGCAAAGAGACAAAAGATGGAAGAAGATCAAATTTGGCCATACGGTCAAGTTCAGTGTATGGAATGCAATGTGAAATTTCCATCTATGGATACTTATGAAGCACATGCATGCATACCAGCTGAGATGGAAAATGTGTCTCAAGAACATGTTTCAAAGAAACAAAAGACAGGACAAGTAGGGAGAGGTAGAAGGGTTAGTCTTGGTGAAAACGCGCAGGAAAAACGGTTTGAGTCTGAGGATGGATCGGATTTACTGCTTGGAATGCGACAGCAAGAGAACCGTATCAAAGCACATTTGTTGGAGACTTTAAACCATAGAATGAAATGGTACATTGTAGTGCATGCACGTTTCAAGAAACAGACAGCGAATGCTGAAGGTGTTATGGTAGAACAAGTGGATAATGCATTTATCAGCAGTCCAACATATGCAGCATACAATCCAGGAGATATTGAGCAGAACTTGCCAGAAGCCTATAAAGAATTATTTACCAAGTTTGACGAACATGAGCGACAAGGCTCTGGCTGGGTATTGGATAACATACTATACATTGAAGTACATACAGCTACGTTGGTGCCTCTGGAAGCAAGTAGTTTTATTCCACTGCCGAAGAAAGTGAAGAAAACAAAGAGTGTGATAAACATTAAGAATGACGACAACAAGTGTTTCTTATAGTCAGTATTAGCTTACCTTCACCCTCATGACAGAAATGCAAATCGCGTGACTCATTACAAGCCATTTGAGAAGGAATTAAAGGTAGAGGGTATGACATTTCCGACACCAATTACTGACATTCCAAAGTTTGAAAAGGAGAACGATGTAGCCATCAACGTGTTTGGATATGAACAAGATGTAGTTGTTCCAATAGAACTTAGTCGAAACGTCAGTGTGAGAGAAATCAACTTACTTCTGATTAGCAATGACAAGACGAGGCATTACTGCCTCATCAAGAATTTTAGCAGACTTATGTCTTATCGATCAAAGCATAAGTGTTCACATTTTTATTGCTTCAACTGTCTTCACGGGTTTATGCGACAAGATCTTTTAGATAAACATCGTGAAGTGTGTGACAAGAATGGAGCACAACGTCTATCATTCCCCAAGGAACCATTCATCAAGTTCAAGAATGTAGCCAAACAATAGCGAGCACCGTTTGTGATTTATGCAGACTTTGAATGTTTCACGCAAAAGTATGAAGAAGGAGACAAGTATCAACATCATCGTCCAAACAGCTTCGCCTATGTGGTTGTGAGCCAGTACGACACGCGTGCACCAGTCATGTATCGAGGAGACAACGCCGTAAAGGTCTTTTTAGACCATATGGTGAATGAACGTGATCGTATTGTACGTGGTTTAGAGCGGCCAAAGGAAATGGTGATGACGCATGAAGACAAAGAGAATTTCAAGAACGCCACTGATTGTTACATCTGTCATAAGCCTCTAGGAGCAGATCGTGTGAGAGATCATGACCACATCAATGGTAAATATCGTGGAGCTGCACATAGTGAATGCAACTTACAATTCCGACTTAGAAAAGATCAGCAGGGGGATAAAGATTCTTTTATCATTCCTGTGTTTTTCCACAATTTGCGAGGCTATGACAGTCATCTAATCATGGAGGAAATTGGGAAATTTAAAGGTGAAACAATTACAGTCATTCCCAACACCATTGAGAAATATATTGCATTCACCATGAGCAATCTGAAATTTACAGACAGCTTTCAGTTCATGAGTACCTCTCTACAGAAGTTGGTATCCAACCTGGCGGCAGAAGGGAAAGATAACTTCTACAACATGACCTCTCACATTCACGATAGTGACCAACAAGATTTTTTGCTGAGAAAGGGAGTGTACCCCTACGATTACGTGGACGAGCCATCCAAGTTTGCTGAAACACAGCTACCATCAAAGGACAAGTTTTATAGTCAGCTTAGCGAAGAGGACATTAGTGATGAGGATTATGCGCATGCGCAGAAGGTGTGGGATACATTTCACTGTACCACATTTGGTGAATACCACGACCTGTACCTGAAATCAGATGTGTTATTACTAGCTGACGTGTTTGAAAATTTTCGTCAAGTATGTCTCAACACGTATGAATTGGATCCTGCTCACTACTATACAGCACCAGGGCTGTCGTGGGATGCAATGTTAAAAGCGACAAAGGTGAAGTTGGAATTGATCAATGACATTGACATGTACCAAATGGTTGAGCAAGGCATACGTGGAGGAATATCTGTAATCACGCACAAGTATGCGAAAGCGAATAACCCCTACGTAGCAGATTACAATTCTGAGATACCAAACAACTACCTGATGTACCTCGACGCAAACAACTTGTATGGCTGGGCCATGTCACAAAGCATGCCACAAAAAGGATTTATGTGGGTGAGCGAGCCAGAATCCATCGACTTCATGGATGTGGATGAAGATGATGACATTGGATTCATTTTAGAAGTGGATTTAGAATACCCACATTCAATCCATAATCTTCATAATCACTACCCAGTGGCTCCAGAACGGAAATGTGTTAAAGTTGGAGAATTGTCTGAGTACAGTCAGAAGCTGCGGAAAGATCTGAACATGAAAGACAAACCCAGTGAAAAGCTCATTCCTAACTTGTCTAACAAGAAGAAATATGTACTTCATTATAGGAATTTACAACAGTACGTCTCACTAGGGTTGAAAGTCACCAAAGTACATCGCGCCATCATGTTTGAACAGAGCAAATGGTTAGCAAAATACATTACCTTGAACACGGAAAAGAGAAAATTGGCCAAGAACCCATTTGAGAAAGACTTCTTCAAATTGATGAACAACTCGGTGTTTTGTAAAACCATGGAAAATGTGAGAAAGCGAATCAATGTTGAACTTGTTCACAAGGAAAAGCGGTTCAAGAAACTTGTGGCTAAACCTTCTTTCCACAAATTCAGAATTTTCAACGAAGATTTGACCGCAGTACATTTACGCAAAGTGGATTTGCTTTTGGATAAACCCATTCAAGTTGGCTTCACCATTCTCGACCTCAGCAAAGTGCTTATGTTCAACTTTCATTACAACTACATCATGATCAAGTATCCCAATGCCAAGTTGTTGTTCAGCGACACCGACAGTCTATGTTACGACATAGAAACGGAAGATGTCTACAAGGATATGCAGCAAGATGCTAACCTGTTCGACACAAGTGACTATCCGTCAGATCATTTCCTACATTCCAACGTGAACAGAAAAGTGCTCGGGAAAATGAAGGATGAGACGGCAGGCATCCCCATTGAAGAGTTTGTTGGACTCAGACCGAAAATGTATAGTTTATTGTGTGGTGGGAAAGAAAAGCATACAGCTAAAGGCATTACTCGAGCTTGTCAAAGACGCATTAAACATGCGCAGTATAGAGACAGTTTGTTCAACCAAACTCAAACGATGGCTACGGGACACATTATTCGAAGTCATAGTCACCAGCTTTTCTCGGAGAAGATGAAGAAAGTAGCCCTCTCTCCATATGACGACAAGCGATATGTGCTGAATGATGGCTATTCCACTTTAGCGTATGGACATTACAAGGCTGTGGTATAAAAGAGGGGAGGTCATCCAACGTAAGAGTTATTTGAGGTGTAAACATTGAAGCGCTAACATGGAACTTGAAAGTCGTAAGAGATCTGCAACTGATATGGATACTCTTGCAGATACAGTTAAGGACTTGAAAGTGAAAAATCCTACCACTACCATCAAGAAATTGAAAGTGGAGACAACACCAACACCACAGTCGTGGGATGGAATGCTTTCTCTAGGAAATGGAAAGTATATCAAGATTATGAAACAAAGCAATGAAGGAGTGGTAAACATTCGCAAGTACCTGAGAGATGAGGGGACTGGAAGAAACCGTCCTACGATAAAGGGTATCTTGTTGACAATACCTGAGTGGAAAATGCTGAAGAAGCAGGTGAAAGAAGTGGATAAAAGGCTTCGCAGACAAGAAGGCGACTCATAACAAGGTAGAACCATCATGAATGCACTCATGTTTAGCAATGGTGTTTACCTTATTGTAAATGAGAGGAATGAAGTGATAAAAGGTTCTGAGATAAGTTATTATCGGTTTAAACCTGAAGTGTGGAAAGACTTTAAAAACATACCGCTTAAACATGGGTTTGAACGTAGACTTGAAAATAAAGTTGAAGTGTTTGTGAGTGAACATGATTCAAACATATGTGTTAGATTCTGGAGAAATTTTTTACAGGATTATCCAGAGGATTATAAGGGAGATGTGCCAGATACTCCATATTCAGATTTGATTCACTTTGATATAAAGAATTGGCGCGCAGTCTTACGATTCCTAGAAGTGATACAAGATCCGCTCTTCACCATCTTGCGAGCATAAAAAAAACAAGGAGACAGCTCATAGTTGATCTAGCTGTTGAATGAGATGGAAGACTTTTTACCGGAATATGAACCCATTACACACGGATTCTCATATATGAGAAACTTATGTGATGACATTGTGCTGAAACATTTTGGAAAGTATATCGTTTTATCACCTGACGATCAATCTGTGTTGAAAGACCATCAAGAGAAGTTGAGGATACCTGACTTTCTCCTAATACTCTCAGAGGATTTAGAAGTGCGTGTGACCGAGAACTGTCCAGACGTGTTTATACGATTTCGCCAATATGACGAGCTTACAGAATGCTATGACAACATCACCCTCAACACAGTGGAATGGTACGCTCTGTTACAAGCATTGGATTGGAAAGAACCTGACGCTTGAATTCAAAGAGGAAGGAGTGCAACTCATGCGAGGCACCAAGTCCATTGAATTGACACATCCCATGTGTGTTATGGTGATAGACATTGACATGAATGATCATGGATATGAACTGAAACTGTCTGAACACGAGGATGTCAAAATAATAAAGTTTGGTAATGGACAGTGTTATGCTAGTTTTCATAGCATTTTCAAACGTGGATGTAATGTCTATGATACATATATTAATTTAGATTGGTATGAATGGCATTTGTTTATCGATGCATTGAATGTATTTGTAAAATAAAAAGCTTAATGTAAAATAATTGTTAAAATGTAAATAATGTATAACACAATAAAAAAGAATGTTGTATAAAACTGTCTTGTTTATTTACAATATTCATAATACAATTAACAATTACCAACAACTTAACTACTACAACTAATAAAACATCAATAAAATAATGGTTTATAATGTCAATATACAAAATCCTTTACAACAAAATCACCATCACTTCTTCTTAATACATCAATGATTTCAAAAGGACTATGTCCTCGAGCTCTTTGAATTATATAATACACACAATAAAATCCACATGTAGATGATATCGGTGTTTGCAATGGAACTGAATTATAAATGAAATTAAACTTTAAAAACTTATTCAAACGACTGTCTGTAGGTAAAAGTCCATAAGAGTCAAAATATTCTACAGGGTCTTCGTCATAATATACTGCCACCCAATGCTCTCCTGGCTCATCATGATCGTCTGTGTTGATGACATAGGCACCGCGTTGTAAAGATGGTAACTGGTCCATGGCAAACACGCCTTGAAACAAGTCTTTTGTCGCAGCATCATGGGATAGTATGGCTTCTATCTGCTTCGTGTTCATGACTGGTAGTCGAATTGAATGCTACGATTTGCACTTATTTCAACAATGTTATCAAATTCAGCATAGACTATAACATTAACTGTATTTTGCAAGGCACCAGCAAAATTCATTTCTAGTCGCAAATTCCCATGCTTGATAAGGGCATAATGATCAGCACCATCATAATCAGGTGTTAAGTCAAAAGAAAATAAAGAATAACCTCTAGGCCAATCTTCCCGTTTTATAATGGAACTTTTCTCACCATCCAGTCTATCAAAAGATTTGTAAAGAGTTTCAAAAGCATCAAGATAGTTGCCTCGATTTATATCAAGCTTGAGAGGTTTGGATAGGACTGGTTCACCATCAGAGCAAAGCTGCATAAAGTTAAGATTGAAATGTTCAAAATTGTATGGATTTCTCAATACTGTTCCAGCAAAGGATTCATTATGAACCATTCCAATGACAATACGTTTTGGTAATTGGCCTAGAAAGATACTATCTTTCACAAAAAATTGAAATCCAGTTGGAATAGCTAAAACTTTACATTCTTTTCTAGTAACAATAAACTTAGCAGGACTTTTCATCAATGCATCTGCATGTCCCAACTGAATACCTGGACTAACCCTCACTTTGCGAATGGTTAAAAACGCTTCTCTGACTTCTACTTTAAAACCATTATTTGCAGCCATTAATACATATCCATCTTTTTGTCTATGTAAGCGTAATTTCATACTAACACCATTGGGAAGATAACGGTCCTGCTCAAACAAATCTATCCTTAAACCACCTGTAAGCATAAACTCACGGCTTAAACGTGTATACAAATAACGATTATGTAAACCATTATTTCCTGTTTCAGCTATATCACCACCCTCAACATTTACATGAAAACCTGATACATATCTTTCATGATTAGCCCTTTTCACCTCATGAGTATTCATTGACCCGGCAGTATCTTTATAGATGAGACGCATAGAGCGCTCAGAACGGAGACTTTCTTCCGAGTCATGAATGAGATGAGATATGATACTGGTATAACCATGGGTGTTGTTACTATGTGATACCAATCGATCATTTAGAAATAATTCAATATTAGACCATAACCCATTAAACAAATCATTGATACATTACACGTTATCATCTACACCACACGGTGTTCCATCAACTTTTACAATATGGCATACAATATGGAGTTTACTGTTCTTTAAATCTAGATATTCTTCTGTACTCGCAGGAATGTAGAATTCTATTGGAGCACCTTCTCTAGTTAGTGGTTGATAGTCTACATTATAACTTTTTTCTACAGCAGTTTGCGTTGGTGGTATGCGAAACCATTCTAATGGAGAAAGACTACATTCACAAGAATGATTATGAATTAAAGACATGATTAAAAAATATCTTTCTTATATTTTGTTGATGTTATCCGTTTGGCTGCCTTTCGCCTTCTGGCACGTTTTGTTGATGTTATCCGTTTAGCTGCCTTTCGCCTTCTGACACGTTTTACCCGTTTCACTCTCTTTTGTCCTCGTAACCCACCACCAAACATACGCTGTGCTACTCGACCTGTAACATCTTTCGCAACATCTTTTGCAGCCCTTTTAAGATGCGGTGCAACGATTTTAGCCCCTGCCTTAAGCAGTGGGATAGCTTTGCGAGCCAATGATCCCAGTATTGAATCAATACCATCTCCATATTGTATTCGCGCTCTTTGAAATCCTGGTAATTCTCCACCCACTTGACGAAGAAAATGGTTGCGATATATAGATGGATTGTGTGTGTATGCTTTCATAATGCTTTTGGTCGAAAATGAAGTTTACAGATCACCTTCCCAGTTTGAAATGGAACATTATGGTCTGTGTCATCCTTAATATTCATTTCTATCACATCAAATTTGGATGTGTTTACAGGAACATAATGAGGTTCTCCATAAGATTTCATGATAATGTCTCCATCATGTCCTTGTATTCCAACAGAACGTAGCAAAGGAACATAATAATCACCAACAACTTGTGGCTCACAAATACTACAGTACACATAAAGTGTATAAAACCCCTGTTTCACATCAGCTTTATATTCAGCTGTACACGTTTCAGTATACCATTGATTTGGGATAAATCCTAAAATCTCAGCTAATCCAGTGGAGAATGACACTTCAAAGCTATAATTTAGATATAGAAAAACGCGTCGTCTAATTTTATCATACTTTATCCGAATACCTTCTTTGAGGTCATCTTTCATAGAATTAGTCGCTTCTTCATTGACTGCATGACATATTTCTTGTATGGATCTGTAGTAACCATAAGGAATATTGATTGTGTCAAGAACAGAATCTGTAAGTGGTTGTTGTCGATACTGAATAGAATAGTCCATTCCATGTCTCATGGTTGTCCATGTATGTGGATATTGAATTTCAGCTAATGCCACTTCATATTTTCCGTTCAGATAGATGGTTCGAGGCATACGAATTTGATAATTTGAAGTCTTGTTGTTGGGATAATAGTTCATACTAGCATTGCTAGGTAAAGTAATGTAAAAACTTGTTGACTCCATGACAGCTAAATCGTTTATGTGATGTAGATAGACTAGATGTGTATATACATTACTTCATGTTTCACACTCTTCATTCTCACTCTCTACATTACTGTCTTCATTGTTATCTAAATTACTATCTACATGATCTGCATTGGTATCTACTACTTCTCCCTGACAACAAGCACTAACACACCTAATTTTTACAGGAATAGTATTTTTATTTCCATTTTCTTTACAACAACAACACCACAACTCTTTAATCCATGTTAAAAAGTTTCCCATCCTTCTGGAAACAACCTTTGTTGACGTTGTTGTATCTCTTTTGCAATATCTTCTCGAGTTGTCTTTTTACCAAAAACAGTTTTTGGAATGTTAGCATCTACAATTTCCTCAATAAACTGCTTCCAACCACGTGGTGGTTCTCGTCGTTCTTTTCTTTTTGTAGCAACCAATGCTTCTTTCAACAAATCAATAATGTTAGAATTTGTAATGACAGTACCCGTTTTTAAAACAAGTTCATTTTTATCTGTCCATCTCGTACCATATTTCTTAAGTTCTGTCAGAAGTTGTACTAGTTTTACATGATAAATAGGTCGAAAATGATTTAGAAACTGTTGGGACTTTTCTGATTTTTCTGCATTAGATGCTGTAGCAGACTTTTGTTGTTGTTGCTGTTGTTGTTGTTGCGACTGAATTGTTCGTAAATGACGTCCAAGCACTTGAGACATTTCTATTGCCTTTTCACGAGTTCGTTTCCCACGTAAAAGTTTATTCACTTTCGTTTTGATTTCACTATTTTTTCCCTTCTTTTCTAACAACATTTTATATTCAGACTCAGGAATAAGGACCATTTTCAAAGTATACTTCATTTTAACAACAACTGAGCTAACAAGGGCAATGCAAATTTAGCAATAGCTCCAATAAATCCTCCTTTCTGATTAATCAACTTCTTTTTTCTTCGAAGTGATATCTTCTTATCTGCTAGTGCGCGTAGGGTATGGCGTTCACGCTTGAATACCTTATACCTTTTTGAGCTTAAGGGTAAATGTCCTCGCAATATATTCAAACAAATTTCAAACAAGCTAGTTAATTCCTCCTTAGTAGCTTGTTGTAGCAAGGTTTTACGTCGTTTAGACCCACTGCGTGCGAGCAAGTGAAGAAATGGTTGATTCGCTTGAATACGTTTAGACATCTTGACTGCGAATGGTTATGTGACTTGGTTCTTGTTCATACGCTACCTTATCAACATATACGTAATGTGTATCTTTTGGTAAAATGCCTGTACGAATACGCAGTTGATCATTCGTCTTCGGCTTCAAATCAATGAATAAATAGCCATGAGGTTTGCTGGTAGCATCTTGATAGGCTTCTATAAGAAATTGAGATTTTCCAGGATACATTTGTCGTGCTAATGTACTTATTTGTTGACTGTCTCTAGGATTTTTAAACAGAATGATGTAATGTGTATTCAAACTAATATTTCGCATTTCTCTACCATGATGGAACAAATTATGTACAATAAAAATAATGCTTAGATTTTGATGACTACTACCAACACTAAAGAGACGTGTCATGCGCTCATCACTGTGACATTTGGTCATTAAGTCATCAATGATGAGTAAGTTTGGCTTTTTTGGGTTAAAACGCTCTTCAATATCATCTGGAATGCCTTGGTAAAATTCCACACCTTTCATTCCCTTATACAAAGGTTGATTTGCTGCATAGAGCCATAAAATGGTTTTTGGAGAGGGTTTAATTAACTTTTGTTCTAGAATTTCTCTAACTCGAGACGTTTTACCACTGCCTGTAGGTCCAGAGACCAAACATGTGAATGGATGCTTCATTTTCGAATATCTGTTTCTTTCACCCAACTGTTAAACTTCTTTGGCCAACCTAACCACTTCACAAATAATTCTTTAACACCTCGTCTTTTTCTTGTTTTCAAAACCTTTTCAATTCTGTAGACTGATTCAATATCTTTTGTCACTTTCTGTAGTTCTTTTTCATAGAAATGTCCGTCAATATCTTCATCCAAAAAGTCTTTCACACGATAAAAGTGTACTCCTTGCTTCTTACAACGATGTGTGATAATGAAGACTTCTTGCGTCCATTTTATATGATAACCTCGTTGAAATACATATTTTATGTGAGAAATGCGAACCTGATCACCAATTTTAAATTTGTAGGGTTTTTTCTTCTTCGGTTTTAATTTCAATTTGTCTACATACATGTAATTCTACACTTTCGATTCAATGTCTTTGCGAATGTCTGCAGGAGCATACTTATTAGGGAGGGAACCATGCGGTCTATGGTTGTAATTATACACTAAGTCTGGAAGGACGTCCATATATCGATACGTTTGATTATGTAGGAAATATCGATACATCATTCCCTTTAGAGTACGAATGACTCTCTCAGCATAGTTGGCTTTGGTTTCATTCTTTGTCGTATAGGCATGTATTCCCTCCTTCTTCATAAAAGCTTTTATCCATCTGTTTTTAAATTCAGTTCCCTTATCCGACAATAGAGTCCGTGGTCTTCGTTGTGTTTCATGAAAAATCTTTTGAAAGGCTTCTTTAACGCTGGTATGTGATTTATTAGGTATTGGCTGCACCCATAAATATTTGGAAAACACATCAATGACAACCAATAAAAAGTGAGTGTCATCATTATAGGAAGCTATGTTTCCCATGTCAGCTAAATCAATATCCCACATGTCATCAATTCCACGCGTAATGACACGTTGCCTTTTAAACCTGTATTTTACAGGTTGTAGTAAACTGAAGGCATCTTGATCCTGTAACCATTTCTTCACTTGTGAATGAGTGACTGGTTGATCATGTTTTTTTAATATATGATAAAGTTTGTAAGGACCAGCAAATGCTCCGGGTTGACCAGGTTTAAAGTAAATATTGGTTAAGTAGTCTTTCCACGTCGACATGTTAACACTACATGATTAACACTTGTTAACATATCTTGTATTTTATTTTATTTTATCAACATATCTTACATTTTATCAACACATCTTAAATTTTATCAACATATCTTAAATTTTATTTTACCAACTCAATCAACATATCTTACAAATCAAGTATTGATACAATGGTGTGAATAATTGGAGTCCATTGATCTTCAATGTACATTAACCAACCACTTAATTCATCAAATGTGATAGCATCTACACCATATTTTTCACAACGTTGATTTGCATTATCTAACACTTTATCTAAATGAATGTAATATTTAGCTTCATTCCAATATGTATAGACACATGTAGAATGACATGTATGTTCTAAACACTCTTCATTTTGACAAGCAGGACATACTAAACATGCAAACTTTTTTACAGCTAATAACATTTCTTCACAATATGTCTTTTGCACAATATATTGTCTCAACGTAATGTCCGTCATTATACTGCAATGTAGATTAACCACTCTCTCACTTCATCAAACAGTCTTTGATCAAATCGAGCGAAATGAAAAGCTGCGTCCACATCAAATTCCTCAGCTCCGTCAATGTCACCACACTCTTTGATGAAATCCTCACGTAAGTTTGGTACACTTAACGTGAAATGAGCAAGATCCCAATAAATGTCAAAGTGTTGCAGTTGTTGTTGAATAGATCCAAAACGTGCTAGTGCACTTATCATGTAGTCCACATACTTCTCCTTGTTTCTACATCCATCTTTCACATATCCATATAACACGTCTGCACACTATGACAGCTGGTAAGCAAATGACTCTCAGTCTTACTCTGCAGAAACAGTTAGTGAGCCGCACTTGTTGCAGAAGTTGTCTGGTTCACACAGCTTGCAATTGTACTTGTGGCAGTGACAATCATAGTCCTCAGCATATCCGTAAGCACCACAATATTCACAGGTAAGTCCAAGTTGATTTTGCACATCCATATTCTCCTCTTGAACTTCAGCCAGTCTTTTCTTGGATAACTTTGACACTTTCATCCGATTGCCCTTTGGCAGCTTGATAGGAGTTTTCCTGCCATGACATTCCGTACATGGCTCAGGTTTGGCGAATAAGACTAAGTTGATGCTATCCATCTCCTGAAGCAATGTCTCCCATTCACCATCATTCATGTTGATGTAAAACTTGTGTTCTTTCCCGTCAAGCAGTGATGTTTGCACAAAACTCACATAACGCATGTCCAAGTATGAAATGACTTCAAGCCATTTCATTTGCGTTAAGTACAGTTTGAATCCAATGTCACGTAATTTTGGTAAGTTCAGACACACAATCTTCCATAAGGATGATGATAAAGCAAGCCATCTCTGTCCACGTTTGATTCGAATAAATAATCCATATTGTCCATGCTCCACAGTAATGGTTAAGTTTGCACTAATTTTAAAGCTGCTTGTGTTCTCGATGGCTGTGCGTTGAATGATGACTGTACTTGACATCTCACCACTTTTATATAGGTATTGCATATACGTTTTCATGAGATGTTTGCAAAATCGCGGAGTGATCTCGTTGAAACCATCCAGAAAGGCTGTTGGCAAACCGTCTGTCAGAGATTCTCTCATGACGATCACTAAAAAGTCTCCTCGTTTGCGACTACCAATTATCCATTGGAAGAGCATTTGCATGGTGAAATGTCCTTTTTCATAGAGGTAGGCCATCATATCATACACCTTAATACGTTCTTCGAGGTACTTGAAGCCATGTAGCATGACCTTTGCGCATTTGGAATCGCGATCCTCGTCAACACACTTTGGCGCCGGTAGACATAAAGTCTTAAAAAGTTCCTCATGAAGACTTCTGATAAGTTGAACGAAACGTCGGGTCATGGCTTCGGAGAACTGTGGCTCTGACGCGGGAAGATGCTCTATGTTTCCTTCTAGCATGTAGATAAGCTGAATGACAGTGTTCACTTCTTCCGTTAGATACACGTATGTGTGTTGGTCGAAAAAGCCTTCTTCACATAAGCACCATAAAATGTTGCAATCTATCAGAGGAATCACTGCTTGAAAGTTCCGTTTCAACAGCGTGACGTCTTCTTCAGTAACAGGAATAGTTTTACTCAATTCAAATTTAGATTTGAGTTGCTTGTCATCGTCATCGCTGTCGTCATCGCTGTCACCATCGTTGTCGTCATCGCTGTTGTCATCACCATCATAGCCATCATTGTCGTCGTTGTCATCATCGCTTGACATGACTACTTCTTCCTCGAGATGCTCTAGATGCGCCTTTAACTTTGTACTAAGTGGTTTGGCGCTACCATTGACAAGCGCATTTGCTACCCAGAACGGGTAGTCAGATCCCTCAGGATCTGGCATTGACTGCTGTACTGGCGGAGCACCTTCCTCAGGCTGTACTGTCGACACGTCTGACGGGGCCCCTAATGCTTCCTCTAAGGCTTTTTCAGCTTCTGCCAGTGTGCTTAGGAAGGCAGTAGCCTCCTCTGCAGTTAAAACTACATCTGTAAAAGCTACTGTTTCATTGTTAAATAAGCTATCAATTTCCATATTGCTAGCTGAATTTGCTTCTCGAGACGACTCCATGATGTCTTAGCAATGTAATGGCCTTCGGAGTCTCGAACCCACGTTTTTATACTACTAGCAGTGAGAAGTGAGCCAGTGGCTTAAAATTTGTCCGACGAGGGGGGGGGGGGGGTCCCCAGATTGAGAACCCGGAGGGGGGGTCCCCAGATCAAGAACCCGGGGGGGGGGGGGTCCGATATAATAGCAGCCTTGCACTGTATGCAGTCAGTCTGCTTTTGATCATTGAGGTGATAATAGCTGGATACCGACAATGCAGTACAAAGACGAGTTCTTTAGCGATGATATGAGGACACAGAACTTTATGACTGATAAAGATGTAAACTTCTGGGAGGAAATTTATATTCAATATCAAGCTTTCATGTACAAAAAGTGGAGGGATTTCTTAAGGAACCGACCGCGACCAGAATACAACCGGTTTGGTAGGGCGGCGGAGGAGAGTCACAAGCGCTTGAGAGACAGGAGTCAGGACCCGCCGCCCTGCCAGGAAGACAGGCCAGCCAGAGTGACTCCTGCCAAGACCACGGCAACCATCACCACGACGGCAGCGACCCCTGTCAAGGCGACTCCTGCTACAGCCATGGCGCCGACGTTGACGACTCTGCCGATACCGAGTCCAAGGGCAGCTGATGTCACTGTTGAGAAGGTTCCGGCGGAAGAATTTGTAGTGAAACGGCGATGTCTTCCCAGCGCCACAGTTACAAGGCCGGAGACAGTGACATCAGCTCCTGTATAACAGACATCGCGCAGGTGGATTTCAGCCTCATACAGTCACCCTCCGATAACGACTGCACCGTGGAACTAGTTGACCTGAAACAGGAGGATGGTACTACGAAAAAGTCATCCCTCCAGGATCTCGTGCAGTTTTTGGATACGGCTGATGGTGTGCAGTTTTGCGACTTCTGCCATTTTGGAATACCGGCAGGAGCATCTCTTCGAGTGCACGAACAGACATGCCAAGAGGCGTTAAAGCCGGAATATCATTATTGTAACGTCTTGGGCAGAGGTTTCAGGTCACATAGGGCCGCGGTAGCAGCGCATAGGAGGAGGGCTAACTGTAGGGAGGATGACGGCAGCGGCAGAGACGGAGAAGGCGACGGCGCCAAGGCGAAGAAGTAGGGGAAGCGGCGGCAGGGGAAGCGACAGGAAGTGAACCGGCGGCAGGGGAAGCAACGGCTGGCAGAAAAAATCCCTCCACGGGCCGCTTTTTAGCGGCCCCCCATTTTTACGAAATGAAACGCTTAATCTGGCAATCTTAGTATGAATGAGAGTGTGGGAAATGCTAAAAAAAAGAGGACTATAAATCATTGATTTATAGCTCCATCTGTCCGTCTGCCCGTCTGAAAAAGCAAAACAAATTGTTGTCTGGGTTAAAAAATACTCAGACTTGAGAAATCGAACGCTAAATCTGTCTGTCTGACCGTCTGTTGTGTTATGTGTGGAGAGAGAGTTAGAAAAAAAGTTGTCGTCTGGGTTAAAAAATGCCCAGACTTGAGAAATCAAACGCTAAATCTGTCTGTCTGACCGTCTGTTGTGTTATGTGTGGAGAGAGAGTTAGAAAAAAAGTTGCCGTCTGGGTTAAAAAATGCCCAGACTTGAGAAATGAAACGCTAAATCTATCCGTCTGACCGTCTGTTATGTGTGTGAAGAGAGAGAGAGAGAGATAAAAAAAGTTGTCGTCTGGGTTAAAAAATGCCCAGACTTGAGAAATCAAACGCTAAATCTGTCTGTCTGACTGTCTGTTGTGTTATGTGTGGAGAGAGAGTTAGAAAAAAAGTTGCCGTCTGGGTTAAAAAATGCCCAGACTTGAGAAATGAAACGCTAAATCTATCCGTCTGACCGTCTGTTATGTGTGTGAAGAGAGAGAGAGAGAGATAAAAAAACGGCTGTCTGTGTGTTCGTACGTCTGGACGTTCGTTTATTTGGTTTTTGTACGAGTTAAAAGAGTGAGAAAGCCTTAAAGAATGGATTATTGCTGTCTGGTTGCTATGCATTGAGAGCTCTCTGAGTAAAAAAAAATAGTCTAGTTTAATTGAATCTCAATGCTTGCTCAGTTTGAATGGCTTTCCCAATGGTTAGAGAGTGAGAAAACGTGGAAAAACAGTTGCTTTCATGATTTGGTCTGTGTGTGGAGAGAGAGGGATAAAAATTAAAAAAACGTGTGTATGTGTGTCTATGTGTGTCTGTGTGTGTCTGTGTGTGTGTTCAGTTGCCATAGTCGCAATGCATGGAGAGACCTCTATCCCTTAAAGAAAAAGAGTGCTCATTTTTAATTGCTGCTATGACAAGCCATTAGTGATGGTATATGCGTGTAAAAGCCCTGAAAAACAGTTGTTTCCACGGTTTGGTTTGATGTGGGTGAAGAGGGATAAAAAATAATAAAAAACGTATGTATGTGTGTCTATGTGTGTGTATGTGTGTCTGTGTGTGTCTGTGTGTGTCTGTGTGTGTGTTCAGTTGTCATAGTCGCAATGCATGGAGAGACCTCTATCCCTTAAAGAAAAAGAGTGCTCATTTTTAATTGTTGCTATGACAAGCCATTAGTGGTAGCATATGCGTGTAAAAGCCCTGAAAAACAGTTGTTTCCACGGTTTGGTTTGATGTGGGTGAAGAGGGATAAAAATTAAAAAAAAAAACAAACAAAAGGATTGTCTGGGTGTCCGTGTGTCTGGGTGTCCGTGTCTGGGTGTCCGTGTGTCTGGGTGTCCGTTGGTTTGGTTGCTATAAGCGTTAAAAGACTGAGAAAGCTTTAAAGAAAGGGCTGTGGTTAGTATATGATTGCAATGCATTGAGACCTCTCTTCCTTAAGGAGGCAATGGCTGCTCACTTTTAATTGTTGCTACGGCAAGCCATTAGTGTGTGTGTGTGCTTGGAGAACGAGAAAAGCCCTAAAAACAGTTGCTTTCGTGATATATGTTGTGTGGAGAGAGAGGGATAAAAATTAAAAAAAAACGTGTGTATGTGTGTCTATGTGTGTCTATGTGTGTCTGTGTGTGTCTGTGTGTGTCTGTGTGTGTCCATGTGTCTGGGTATCCGTTGGTTTGGTTGCTATAAGCGTTAAAAGACTAAGAAAGCTTTAAAGAAAGGGCTGTGGTTAGTATATGATTGCAATGCATTGAGACCTCTCTTCCTTAAGGAGGCAATGGCTGCTCACTTTTAATTGTTGCTACGGCAAGCCATTAGTGTGTGTGTGTGTGCTTGGAGAACGAGAAAAGACCTAAAAACAGTTGCTTTCGTGATATATGTTGTGTGGAGAGAGAGGGATAAAAATTAAAAAAAAAAACGTGTGTATGTGTGTCTATGTGTGTCTATGTGTGTCTGTGTGTGTCTGTGTGTGTCTGTGTGTGTCCATGTGTCTGGGTGTCCGTTGGTTTGGTTGCTATAAGCGTTAAAAGACTGAGAAAGCTTTAAAGAAAGGATTGTTGCTTGTATATGGCCGTAATGGATGGAGAGCTCTCTGTGGCCTGAAGGACGCACGCATAGATCATAGATGCAGTAGATACAGTAGGGGGGGTCGACTTATCTAGGGGGGGGTCGACTTATCTAGGAGAGCTCTCTGTGGCCTGAAGGACGTACGCATAGATCATAGATGCAGTAGATACAGTAGGGGGGGTCGACTTATCTAGGAGGGGGGGATCGACTTATCTAGGAGGGGGGGGGGGTCGACTTATCTAGGGGGGTCGACTTATCTGAGTCTGAGTCGATCTGTGTGATGTCATTGATGGGTCAAAACACACGACCTGTCGCATAGATCATAGATACAGTAGCAGTCGACTTATCTTGTAGGTCGATCTGTGTGATGAGTGCTTCAGTTATTTCTTTTTGGTGCCATATGGGTGCCATATAGGTACCATATAGGTGTCATATAGGTGTCATATAGGTGCCACATGGGGGTCATATAGGTGCCATATGGGTGCCATATATGTGCCATATGGGTGCCATATGGGTGTCATATATGTGCCATATGGGTGCCATATGGGTACCATATAGGTGTCATATGAGTTTCATATGGGTGCCATATAGGTGCCATATGGGTACCATATAGGTGCCATATAGGTGCCACATGGGTGCCATATATGTGCCATATAGGTACCATATGGGTGTCATATGGGTACCATATAGGTGTCATATGGGTTCCATATAGGTGCCATATGGGTACCATATAGGTGCCATATAGGTGCCATATAAAAAAAATTAGAAAAAAAATAAAAAAATGGCCGCCCCCTGTTTAACCTGTTTGAATGGGCTGCCCCCGTTTGAATGGCTGCCCACTATTCCTATCACGTCATTATGACGTTCATATGACGTTTAGATGACGTTCATATGATAACCATATGATTACCATATGATTACCATATTATGAACATTTTACGTCAATTTGACGTCACTGTGCTAGTAGCCCCGTGGGGATTCTAAAACAATGCCGTCACTGTGCTAGTAGCCCCGTGGGGATTCTAAAACACCACGTGACGTCATTTTAACGTCACTTCCTGTGCCAGGAGCCCCGTTTTTATCCTACTGCTTTGCCTATGTGTTTGTCATCCAGTACGACACACCAGTCGTGTATCGAGGAGACAATGCTGTAAAGGTCTTTTTAGACCATATACTCAACGACAGTATCATCTGACAGTATAAGCGGAAAGCCAGGTATCCTCAGCTTCTGTAGTTGCAGCTCGGGTGATGCCTTTAGACGTATGTGTTTCTTTTCCACCATATATTAAACTGTACATTTTCGGTCTGTGTCCAACAAACTTTTCAATGGGGATGCCTGCCGTCTCAACGTTTATTTTTCTAAGCACTTTTTTTGTTCGCGTTGAAATGCAGGAAATGATCTGACAGATAGTCAATTGTGTCGAACAGGTCAGCATCTTGTTGCATATTCTTGTGGAGATAGAACTTCCGTTTCTTTGTCAAAACATAGAATCTTTGTCGCTGAACAACAACTTGGCATTGGGATACTTGGTCATGATGTAATTGTAATCAAAGTCAAACATATGAACTTTGCTGAGGTTGAGAATGGTGAAGCCGATTTGAATGGGTTTATCAGAAGCAAATCCACTTTGTGTAAATGTACAGCGGTTAAATCTTCGTTGAAAATTCTGAAGTTCTGGAAAGAAAGCTTGGCCACGACTTTCTTGAACCGCTTTTCCTTGTGCACAAGTTCAACATTGATTCGCTTTCTCAAATTTTCCATGGTTTTGCCAAACACAGAGTCACTCGCAAGTTTGAAGAAGTCTTTCTCAAACGGGTTCTTGGCCAATTTTCTCTTTGCCATGTTCAAGGTAATGTATTTTGCCAACCTTTTACTCTGTTCAAATATGACGGCACGGTGCACTTTGGTGACTTTCAACCCTAGTGCTACTGCTACAAATTCCTATAATGAAGCACATATTTTTTCTTGTTCTTCTAGGTTGGGAATGACCTTTTCACCAGGTTTGCCTTTCATGTTCAGATCTTTTCGTAGCTTCTGACTGTACTCTGACAATACTCCAACTTTGACACATTTCCGTTCTGGAGCCACTGGATAGTGATTATGATGATCATGGATTGAATGTGGGTATCTTAAATCTACTTACAAAATATATCCAATGTCGTCATCTTCAGCCACATCCATGAAGTCGAGGGATTCTGGCTCATTCAACCACATAAATCCACTTTGTGACATGACCAACCCATACAGGCTGTTTGTGTCGAGGTATATCAGGTAGTTCTTTGGCATCTCAGAATTGTAATATGCTACATAGGGGTTATTTGCTTTCGCATACTTGTGCATGATCACAGGTATTCCTCCACGTATGCCTTGTTCAACTATTTGGTACATATCAATGTCAGTGATTAATTCTTCACCTTTGTCGCTTTTTAACATAGCATCCCAAGACAGTCCTGGCGCTGTATAATAATGGGCAGGATCCAATACATACGTGTTGAGGCATACTTGACGTCAGCCAGCAGTAGCACATCTTATTTCAGGTACAGGTCGTGGTATTCACCGAATGTGGTACAGTTGAGTGTATTCCACACCTTCTTCGCGTGAGCATAACCCTCATCGCTAATGTCCTCTTCGCTGAGCTGACTGTTAAACTTGTCCTTTGGCGGTAGCTGCGTTTCAGCAAACTTGGATGGTTCGTCCACGTAATCATAGGGGTACACTAACTTTCTCAGCAGCAAATCTTGTTGCTATCGTGGATGCGAGAGGTTATATTGCAGAAGTCATCTATCCCTTCTGCCGCGAGGTTGTATACCAACTTTTGTAGAGAGCTACTCATAAATTGAAAGCTGTCTGTAAATTTCATATTGCTCATGGTGAAAGCAATATATTCCTCAATGGTGTTGGGAATGACTGTGAGTGTTTCATCTTTACATTTCCCAATTTCCTGCATGATCAGATGGTCGCATATTGTAGAAAAAGACAGGAATGATAAAAGAATCTTTATCCCCCTGTCGATCCTTTCTTAGTCGAAATTGCAAGTTGCATTCATTATGCGCTGCTCCGCGGTATTTGCCATTGATGTGGTCATGATCTTTAACACGATCCGCTCCTAGATTCTCATGACAAATGTAGCAATCGACAGCGTTCTTGAAAATTCTCTTGGTCCCCATATCCTTTGGCTGCTCTAAACCACGCACAATACGATCACTGTCGTTGAATATATGGTCTAAAAAGACCTTTACAGCATTGTCTCCTCGATACACGACTGGTGTGTCGTACTGGCTGAAAACCACATAGGGAAAGCTGTTTGGACGATGATGCTGATACCGGCCCCGTTCATAAATCACAAAAGGTGATTGCTATTGTTTTACCACATTCTTGAACTTGATGACAGGTACCTTGATAAACGTTTGATAAACGTTTGCGCTCTATGCTTTCCGTACACTTCACGATGCTTATCCAAAAGATCTTGCCTCATACACCCGTTGAAACAATAAAAAGTTGTACCCTTATGCTTTAATCAATAAGATATAAGTCTGCTGAAATTCCTGATCAAGGAGTAATGTCTTTTCTCGTCGTTGCTAATCAGAAGTAACTTGATTTCTCTCGCACTGACGTTTCGGCTGAGTTGTATCGGAACAACCACATCTTGCTCATATCCAAACGCGTTGATGGATACATCGTTCTCCTGTTCAAACTTTAGAATGTCGGTAACCGGCGTGGAAAATGCCATGTCCTCTACCTTTAATTCCTTCTCAAATGGCTGGTAAAGACTCACACGCTGTGGGTTGTTTGTTGAAGGGTGTAGGTGAGAGAATACCGACCATAAGAAACATTTGTTGTCTTCATTCTGAATGTTTAACACTCTTTTCATATTCTTCACTTTCTTCGGTAGCGGGATAAAACTGCTCGCTTCCAGGGGTGCCATCGTAGCTGTACGTATATCAATGTACAGTATTTCGTCCAACACCCAGCCAGAGCCTTGCGGCCATGTTCGTCAAACTTGGTAAACAATTCTTTATAGGCTTCCGGCAAGTCCTTTTCAATATCAACTGGATTGCACGCTGCATACGTTGGACTACTTATATAGGTATTGTTCACTTGTTATGTCATGACAAATGTGCATTCACCACTTACTATTTCATTCCATGGTCTAAGGCCCCCAACAAATGTGTCTTGATGCGGTTCTCTTGCTGTCGCATTTCAAGCAGCAAATTCATTCCATTTTCAGGCTCAAACGTTTTTCCTGAGATTTTCGCCAAGACCAAGCCTTTTGCCCCTCCCCACTTGTCACCTCTTTTGTCAGTTTTCTCCTCAACAAGCTTTTCATGAGCACGTTTCACTGCAGATATAGGTTCCGATCACGTACGTGCGTCAGCAAACTTGTCACGAGCATGTTTCACTGCTGTTTTCATCTCAGCTTGTGTGCATGCATGTGTTCCATAGAGTGAAATTCCACATTGCATTCAGGATAGAGGACTGGTGTTTCCCATACTGAACTGGCTGCCACTGTTGTCGCATCAATTGCTTGAGCTGACATTCCGAAATGTGTTTACATAATTTTTTCCTGGCGAGTTCATTCCAACACGTCTTTGAATGGGGCTTGTCATTCGACCACATCTTCCAATAGCACGCTTTTCCCTCAAAACCAACAAAAAGTAAATAAACAAATATAACAAACATCATAGTTAGAGGTGTATTCAGCGGAGTTGCCATGATGTCTTGACTACGTAATTGCATGTTCAGGGACAAAAGGGACAAGACTTTCATAAGAAATTTTGGGGAGGGGAAGTCAAAAACTAAAATGTTCAGAATCGCCTGAAACGGATAAATATGCAAAAATCGCAAAATTTTCCTACGGTGGGGGGAGATCCCATATAATATCAAGTAATATGTATATACCAGGAAAAGGCTAAATTTTGGCTATAATTTGCCGGCTAGGGGGTCCCACATACGTCAGACAATGTGTATATTCTAAGACGTAATATGTTTTCAAAAACTAAAATGCGCAAAATTTTCCCACTGGGGGGGGGCGGGTCCCTGCTAATTAGACGTTGATTTCTCTGACACTGGATGATTTCTCTGACACTGGACGACTCAATGTCATTCCTTCTCAGATGTATTGATTTTTCCCATGATGTGATGTCTTTGTTCGATTTCTTCCCAAGCTGTGGGGGTCTTGGGTCAAATGAATTCTTGTCGCGCATATACAAACAGCTCAGGTTAGAGCTACTGACACACACATTCGCAGGGAACAGGAGAAAGTGAAAAAATTGTGGGCTGGTTACGTCTTTGAAAGGGGGGCTGGCCATTCGAGTACATCTTTGAATGAGAGCTTGCTTGCTTGAAATTTGATAAATGATGTCATCAACAGCATCAGCAAAAAACTTAAAGTTTACGGAACACCATGTAAAAAGATGGTTGAAGCTATCCTCGTTTGAAATTTTGATAAATAGGATCATCAAAGACGTTATTAATAAAAGTTTAAAGTCTTATGAATACTTTATTGAAAAATGGTTGAAGTTATGCTCGATTGAAAATTTTAATAAATGTTGTCATCATTGACGTTATCAATAAAAACTTAAAGTCTTACTGAATGCTATAGTGAAAAAGTTTGAAATCGGTCCAATAGATTTAAAGTAATGCTCGGTTAAAATTCTCAGTATATGACTCATCAATGACGTCATCAGTAGTTTTGAAGATATGCTTGTTTGACATTTTGAGCATATGGCGTCAGCAATGGCGTCCGAACATGCTCCTATCGGACAACGAAAGTACATGGGTACTTTGACAAACGTTCTTCGTTAGAGTGACGAAAGTACATGCATACTTTGACGAAATCATTCACGTTGGAATGTGATCAGATGGAATGACGAAAGTACATGCGTACTTTGATGAACGTGTATCGATGGCGTGACGAAATCATTCGCGTCCACTGCCGGAAACTGTTTTCAAACCCTATGAATCAAGTCAAGGTTTTACCTACAATGAAACGCCTCACTGTTTTCATATCATATCCAGAAACTCTTTTCATATTCACGTTTTATACGCCGAGTAAGCACTTTATTTTTGTTATTATATTTTTTAATTTTCTTTCATTTGTTTATTTATTTTATCATTTTTGTTTAATTTTCATTTTTATTTGCTTTTTGTTTGTCTGTTTTCTTTTTATTATATTTTTATTTGGTTATTTGCTTTCTATTTGTTTTTTTTCTAATTATTTATTTTAGGTTAAGACCCATACATTTGGGTTTGATAACACTTCCGGTTTTCATACCTGCTTCTGGAAACTGCTTTTAAATCCTCATTGTATCCCTACTATACTGAAAGATTATCTTTGGCTTGGTGAGAAGTAACTGACATACGTAAGAAACATTGCGCTTCAGTGCAGAATTGGTGGGGAAAATGCATGAAATGTGTATGAAATTTGTATGAAATGAGTGTTAAATATGTAAGAACTGTGTCTGAAATGTGCATAAAATGTGTTTGAACTGTGTATGAAATGCGTAAAAAAGTAAAAAAATCCGAATTAGAGGTTCCTTTAATATTCTGGGTCAGACACACGGACAAATGAAACGTTCTCAGAATTTGTTACACACATTGCAAACATTGATTTCTCGAGTAAAAGTGAATTAGACAGTGAATGGTCACTCGTATTAAACATGGGCTCATTAGTTACAATGAGGTCAACAGACTCAGGCAATAAAAAAACGAACGTGGGAGAGGAAAAACGAAGGGTAGATAGGGGTGAGGGAATGGAAAAGCCGTCAGATTCTTGTATCTCAAGGATAACGCGTCCGCGCATTAATTACATGTCGAGATATGTAATTAATACGTTTCTTCAGTTTAGGTCTTTGCACACATCTCGTAATATATATCCCGTGTCGTAGCGTCCGTACACCGGTATGAATAAACAACGAGTGTGCTTTTAGTTTTTTCATCTCTTTTTCTCGAAATATCTTCTATAGACAAATCCGATTGCTTGAAGGTAATGAACAACATGAAGTAAGCACAACCTCTGCTTGCAAAAATGAGCTCAAAATCGCTAACTGCTTTCAAGAAAACGGTCAGTCTTTTCTAACGCCTTTCGATATACAAAAGTAACTTGACCTTTTTGCATTGACCCTGAAGAGATTCAGATCAAAATCTACTTTGTACTTAAAATATTTTGCCCTCCATCTTAATATCTTAACCTTGAATTTCATAATAAAATGCCAAATTTCATCTTTCTCCGCGAAATAGCCTGAACTTAAAAAAAGTTATAAACGAACAAAACACTCATTGTGGTCAGTTTGGAGATCAATGTCCATTTCAATGCCTATTTTTGCATATAAAATGTTAATGAATTTCTTCAGAAATTGAATTGAATCAACTAGACATGCTACATTATGTCTCCGTTAAATTAGGTCTTCCTTGCTCTAGCCGTCTCAGAAGTGTTGATGTCACAAGATTATGGCAAAAAAGGAATCATATGGAAACAATTTACCGAATCGTACGAATTCAATAAAGTAGAGGAATGAAAATACCCAAGTTTAAATTGAACGGTTGTAGGAAAAAAGTACACAAGCACCATTCCTTTAATTTTGTGCTTGAGGAGTTGAAAAGTCTCAAAGAGAAAAGGAAATGTGGAATCTCACAAGTCTTCTGTGGTGTTATAATGGACTCATTCGTTACACCGAGAAACCTTTGCATTTGAAATGTCAGAAGACACCCTTATCCATTCATTACTGGGCTTTGTTCAAAATTACAAAAATTTTGCTTGTGGCACTTCTTACCTACGACCCTTTACTGAGCTGAAAAGAGGGACTATTTACCTGAGTGTGTGTAAATATTGAAGCTTTTAATTGTCATATAATATCTGATTTAAACACATTCAATGCACTCTACCATCACTCACCCCTTATCCTGAGCACCTTAAATGCCTCCCTGCACCCTCCCATCACTCAACTCATACCTGGAGCACCTAACATGCAAATCTGCACCCTACCATCACACCCCGTACCAGGAGCACCTTACATGCCTTCGTGATCTCCCATCCCTTGTCCCGTACCTGGGTCACCTTAAATGTCTTCCTGCATCCCTTCCACCACTCCTTCCCGTACCATGGCAAGTTTTCTGCCACAATTCACAGACCTACCCTTACATGCCTTCTTGCATCATTCCCACCACTACTCCGAACACGAAACCTGCTTTCTTCCATTTGTAACCAACCTAAACTTACCCTTCCATCACTCACCCCATACCCGCAACAACTAACATGCCTTCCTGCATCCCCCCTACCCGGAGTACCTTACATGCCTCCCTGCACCCTCCCTCCACTACCTCCCCTACCCGGAGCATGTTTTCTACCATCATTCGCCAAATCGCCCCCACATTCCTCTCTACATCCCTTCCATTACTACCCTCTATACCCGGAGCATCTGACATACCTCCCTACACCCTCCCTCCACTCTCCGAGCCCAGAGCTCCAAACATTCCTCACTAGATCCGTCAATCACTCCTTCCGTACTCGCAGCACCATATATGCCTCCGTGCATCCCCCTCTTCACTCTCCCCGTATCTGGAGCATTTCACATGTCTCCCTGCGTCCTTCCATCACTACCACGTACTCGGAGCAGGTCTTGACAATGACTGAGGAGGAACCTCTTACACAACGTCATTTATGCCAGAATGGTCGAAAAAAAAGCTCAAAATAGCTCTGACTCTGAAAAGTTTCGAGATATTGGTCAACTTTCTGTTTCTGACATTGACCATGACCGAGTAGATAACGGCCACCTCTGTATCCCATATCGTAATCCTCGGAAATGAGCTCAGAATCGCTAATCGCTTTGAAGAAATACACATTCCTGGGTACATTTCGTCAACACAGCAATTGAGCAGAGGATTTTTAACCTAAACATAGGCATGTTAATTGCCGATTTTGTGGGCATTCTACATGTCTTAGTTTTGAGATTATATATTTTGAAAGTAACATATCATCCCTTTATTTGCAGTTTTGGTCGCTTCACTTTGGTCACATGACATTAAAAGCCCAGAACGTAAAATGACAGCTGAGTGCGGAAGTTCATTTCCGCCACTCTAACGAAGAAATAACAAAAATATGTCCATATTCACGCCTGTTCTACATAATCGAGTTTAGTATACATAAACTTTCAGTAATTGGTTGCATAACTGGACCTGCAGAAATCGAGCTTACAACATATGAAACTGACTCCGCAACGGGAAACAGACCCACACTATGATATTATGGCTCTATTTTGCATTTTTATTATGGTCCACACTGTAAAGAGAATTTCAGTAATTTAATGTTGTCTGTAGATTAGCATCAAGAAGCGGTCCGCTACTAAGGTTCGGCGTAAAGCGGTGATAAAGAAATAAACCGAGTAAAGTTAAGGAAGAGCTGACTTGGAGCTGGCTCCGAATCAGCTCTGACTTAAATAACTTGGTACATTTCTCTCTCAGAGCTAAGAACCTTTACATTGTTCCGCTAATAGGGCTCTTTTGATGAACGAATCCTGCATACCGATCCCTATCATTAAAACATTTACTGTAAGTTAAAAACACCCTTTTTGCAAAACAGTCACAATTTTTAATAGGCTGGTTATCTTTTATTACATCGTTGAAGTGTAGAAAAGTTAGCTTCCTCAACACCTGTCAAATATTTGTTTACCTTCTGGGTTTTAAATGCCATGTGACTAACGTCAAGTGACCAACAATTTAAATGAAGGGATTTACGATTTTGTATGAAATAGATACTCCGATATTGTTAGATGCAGAATTAGGTATTAGGCTTGTTCTGTGCCCCTTACAGATTTCATTTTATTTTCTTCCAATAATTACAACATTTACTGTCTTTGTAACGTAATAAACAATACTCCCTGGATGTAAACAAATGTCAATAATTTCGAGTTATTTGTGGTCATTTCCATATTTTTTTAAAAGAAAGCATAACACAGAAGTTATGTATGTATTCAGTCGTATGTTACTCATTTAAACTCAATGTACCTCCATCGGTGAAACAAAAAGAAATCATTTCTTTTGTCTATAAAGGTATTTAAGTGTGGAGCTCCTTGCCAAATAGTATTAAATTGTCCAGTATTGATGTATATAAGCTAAGATGTACGAGAATCTTGGTCAGCAGGCTATTAATGCGAGAAACTTCTGAGTTTATTAGATTTTAGTCCTTAATAAGTTTTTTTGTATTTCACTGTGAGTTTACGCACTTGTAGTTTTGTGTGTATAATTGTGCCATTTTGTAAAACAGTATTTTCATTACAAGGGAATACTATGGAAATAAGTTGATAAAATTCCACTTTTAGTGCTATCCTTTTTCTAGTTTATCCTGCTTTACAACAACAATATTATGCAATATTTTTAGCGATGTGTATGTGATTCTTTAAGGTTATAATGTATTATTCATATTATTGTTTTGTTACACGATTTATATAAATTGCAGCACTGCCGTTGTACTTACAGGGTCTTTAGCGAATTCTAATAAAGACTTGTGGGTTCTTGAATTTTGCACACACTCGCCACAGGAGTGCCTCAAAGCAAACGTAGTATATATATAGAGCGAGGCATTGAATCGGGTAGGCGAACCTCAGTATATATATTCTTTTACAAATGGGAAAACTGAAATGCTTCAGTGAAGAGGACACATTCATGCTATAATTACTTTCATCATGGACAGTTGGACGATCAACATGACTGCTCTGACATGAGAACAAGTGCCTTAACTGCCTTAACTATGGGCTTCAATGGCAAAATATTTACATATAAAATGTTAATGACAGAAAAAATGAAGCGAACCAAACAGATATGGTACATTGTGTTTTTGCCAAATTTGGTCGTCTTAGCCTTAGCTGTCTCAGAGGAGTTCCCATGATAAAGTTATGGAGGAAAAAGGAATCAAACACTTTACCGAATGCTACGAATTGAATAAACTAGGGAACTGAAAATCCCCAAGAGTAACAGGAGACCAGAGATATGTCACGTTGAATATTTTTTCAAATATTCATTCCAGACTTATATGTCTGTTTTCGACGTAAAATGAGAAGAAATATACGGTTGAAAGTCAGTTTAATGTACAACACCAGATTAGAAATGTGACGTTAGCAAGTAATATAAAATATAAAATTTGTGACTCGCATTAGGATGTTATCCCGAAGTTCCCGTGACGTCATGTTGATGGGCCTTTGGCATTTTTTTAGAATAATAAAAAAGTACGAGTAAAAACACGAGAAATAAAACAACGAGTAATAAAACAACGGGTCATAAAACTACGAGTCATAAAAAACGAGTAATAAAACTACGAGTCATATAAGAACGAGCCATAAAACTACGAGTCATAAAAACGAGAAATAAGACTACGAGCCATAAAAATAAGGATCATAAATTCAAACTCATAAAACTTTATTTTACGATCATTTAAATAATTCCTTTTTCTAAAATTAGTCGCTTATTTTTATTTACATCGAAAAAGCGAACAACATGTTTCTCAATAAATGTTATAAATTGTCATTTAAATCATCACGAATATTTCATCTAGTCACTGAATACATGACTATTAACCTGCCGCTACTAAATACCAACTTTTATCCTGTTACCGCGAGCACGAAACCACGTGGTTATTCTGTAATGACAGCCTTATGATTAGTCCTTGCATAAACCTTTCGACAGAGGTCTCGTGGCATGGCAATGAATATAGCGGTATGAATAAAAAATGTCGACGTTTTTTACTTTGGCTTCAACTTCTCTCTGTATGTGCAGAAGCCGCAGTGTATAATACACAGACAATAAACACTTTAGAATATCCATAGTCTCTGTTTGCAGATGAGAAGAAGCGCTGTGTAGGCGAAAAATTTCTTTGAATGGCGAGGACATGGGTGAGAAAGAACAAGTTACAAGGCACAGCAAGGGTGAACAAAAACAATTTTATAAAAAATAAGTACAGTGACACCGGTAAAGCAAAATATATATCAAAGATGCCTCTTCTCTAGGGAAATGACTGATGTGGTAATGTAAGAAATCAACTTATCATTTGCGCACCTCAAATAATCTCTACATCTTTTTTACAAACACTTAACAGCCGAACAAAAAAGATGAAAAATGAAACTGAATTGATAATTTAATACGTAAAAGATAATTCGTTGATGAATGTTGGCAGGGACTCGCTAGTTGAGCAATCTGCTAACGTATACTTTTTAGACTAGCCCACTTTGTCCTATCACATCAATAGGGTGGTTCGCGTTATCCGTTCTCTCTATGTGCGTATGTAAACTTCAAATGCTTCTTCTCCCCCATTTATGATCGGCTTCCTTTCAAAATTCTTAGAAATGTTCTCTAGGTGGGCCCCCCTAAAATTTTTTAATGATTCTTTTCCAACAATTTTGATCGGATTGTCTTCAAATTTTGCATGTTTGTAGGAAGACCTCTCTTGAAAAATTTTTTTTGCGATCCACCAAAAATTGACCATATGAGTGGTGGGGCCATATTTAATTTATCGGTAGGCAATTGTCGAATGCTTTTTCTAAAATTTTCAAAAACTGCTTCTACTTCTAAGATTTTAATGAGAATGTCCTCAAATTTTAGTAGGTAGTGTTCCTTCTGGACACGTTAGCATAAACGATAGAGAAAATTCCCATTATCGCCTTCTTTGATAGATGTCATGCTGTCCCTTGTAACGTCTCGTTTGTGGCGCCATAATGTCGTTTTGTGACGCTCATTATTATATCCCAGAAAACTTCATAGGGTAATGAAACGCCACATATTTTCATCCCAACATTTTTTACTGGTGACCGAGCCCCGCACTTTTTTCTGTTGACCGATCCCCTCAACACTTAGGGGTAGAAATGAGATTTGTGCATGGGAGGGAGTCCCATGCACGAATATGCAAAAATCTTATTTTTTTTGGGGGGGGGGGGGGTCGGTCATCAGTAAAAATAATGTTGAGGAGTGAATAATATGTAACGTTTCATTCCTCTGTGACATGATTTATGACATAATTATGACCTCACATACGACATTATAACGCCACAAACGGCATTAAGACGTCCCTTCTGTGGGGAATAATATGAGTTTTTTTCATTATTTAGACAAGATTGTCTTCAAATTATGCATTTATTTTCATTGTAATTTTTTGGTAGTCAATTTTCACAATATTTATTCCATAATTTTCATTTTGTATAAATGTTCACTTGGCTGTCTTCTCTTATAAATCTACTTTTTTGGCCATCAAAAATAAAATTAGCTAAATGGGGCATTTTAATTTTTTTAATACAATTCTCCAAATCCTTCTACTTCCACAATTTTACCAGCATTCCTTTCAAATTTTGTATCAATTTTACTGGGTAAGCCTCTTGAAAGATTGTGGCGATCTGCCACAAAGTGCCCAAATAGAGAATCCTTTAAAACTTTTTGGTAGCCAAGTTTCTAAAGGTTTTTCTCGCACAATTTTGATCGGATTTCCTTCAAAGTTTGCATAAATGTTTACAAGGTAATAGGCTTTTGAAAAGCTGCTCTTTAGACGATTTTCCTAAACTTGGCTCTATGGAGGCATTTAAAAAATTCGTAGGCACTTTGCAAACTGCCTCTTCTCCAATCTTTTTGATCCGATTTCTCTCCAGCTTTGTTTGACTGTTCCCGAGATCGTTCTCTGTTGAAAAATTGTTCTGCAGATAATTTTCCAAACACTTTTACTTCAGCAGTTTTAACTGGATTGCCTTCAATGTTCAGTAGCGTCTCTTCTTTGGAAAATTACTTTTTGGGCGATGCATCGAAGTGGAGAGGGAGTGGCATTTTTCATTATGAATTTTCAAAGCTCTTCTTTCACAATTTTGATCAGATTGCCTTGAAATTCTGCTTAAATGTTCTCTATACAATACTCTTTTGAAAAGTTATTTCATTGGCGATTCATCGAAAATATCTAGTAGGCAATTTTCAAAATATTTCTTCTCCCACGATTTTGATTTCTTTCCGGATTTGAGCTTTTGCTCCCTATATTATTCTCTTTTGAAAAATTACTTTTTGTCGATCTGCCAGAAACTGGCTAAATGGGGCATTTTAGGGTAACCAATTATTAAAATGATTCTGCTCCCACAATTTGGATTTGACTCCTTTCAACTTTTTTGCGAATATTTACTGGATAGGTTTCTCTTTAAAGTTTTTAGCAATGGGCCAAAAATTGGCGAAATAGGGGATATTTGAAATTTATTCCTGGCAAATTTTCCAAATTTTTCATATTTTGCATAGCTATTCACTAAGCTATCTTCTCTTTAAAAGTTAGTGTTTGTGTAATGAACTACATGAGGGGCATTTTGCGATGGCCAATTTTGAATAGCGTTTTATCCCACAATTCGGAAAGGATTGCCTTCAAATTTCGCCACAATGCCCTCTAGGAGAGTTTTTTTTTGAAAAGTTCCTTTTATGGCGATCGGTCGAAAATTGGCTAAATAAGGGGCATTTAAACACTTAATAGCAATTTTGAAAATGCTTCTTCTCCAACATTTTTCATCTCATTTCTTTCCAGTTATGAACTGTGGTTCCCAAAGTGGTTCCCTTTGAAAACCTCATTTTTGCCGATTCGCCAAAAATTGGCTAAACGGGGCCATTTATAATTTTTTGTTAGCAATTTTCAAAATGTTTCAAATGTTTCAAACAATTTGGACGAACATTTACTGTGTAGAGCTCTCTTGAAATTGTTGGCCACTCACCATATATTGGCCCAAAGTTGGGCCTTTATTAATTGTGACTATCTAATTTTTCAGACGTTTTATCTTCCACAATTTTGATAGGATTTTCTTTATATTTTGCATAAATTTCACTAACCTGCCTTCTGTTAAAAATTACTTTTTTGGTGAACCACAAAAAAAGATTGGGTAAATTTGGAGCATTTCTGATTGGTTGCATTCAAAATGCCTTTTCTCCCACAATTGGATTGCCTTCATATTTAAAACGTCCACTAGATGGCCCTCTCTTGAGAATTACTTTACCGAGGATTCGCCAAAAATAAGGTTAATGGGACAAGCATTTAAAAAATGTACGAATGCCTTGTGGATAGGCCTCTTTGAAACTGTTTGGCGATCCACCAAGATTTGGCCTAATAGTTCTTTTCAACAATTATGGTTAAATTGTCTGAACATTTTGCACAAATATTAGGTAGCCTATCCTCTGTTAAAAATTATTTTTTGGCGATACACCGAAAATTGGCCGAATGGCGAATTTTCAAAGCGCTTCTTCTTTCACAATTTTGATTGCCTTGAAATTCTGCTTTAATATTCACCAGAAGTCCTCTTTTAAAACGTTAATCAGTGGCGGTTCACCAAAAAATATCTAGAAGCCAATTTTCAAAATGCTTCTCCTCCCATGTTTTTGATATATTTCTTTCAACCTTTTTTTAGCTTTTGCTCCCTATATTAATCTCTCTTGAAAATTGCTTTCTGTCGATCTGCCCGAAATTTTCTATTTTTCCAGAATGACTCTACTCCCGCTATTTGAAGTGGATTCCTTCCCCCTTTTTACGAATATTTACTGGATAGGTTTCTTTTGAAAGTTTTTGGTCAAGAGCCAAAAACTGACCAACTACGGGATATTTTTCCTAGCAAATTTTCCGAAGGTTGTTTCTATTGTAATTTGACACGATTGCCTTCATATTTTGCATAGCTTTTCACTACTCTATGCTCTCTTTAAGAGTTAGTTTTTTAGCGATTTTTACTAAAAATGGGCTAAATGGGTAAATGATTCTAGTTTTCATTCTATTACTGTACGGCTTTAGTCGCTAAGTGTGCTTGCAATAATGATAAAACGTTCACACTTTAAACATACATACCATGAATAATTATACAGTAAACAATCCCTCAATTTCAGCATTTCCCTAGTTTTGGCTAATTTGTAAGGAATCTATTTATGCGACGGTTTGCCGGTGGTTTCTTTGGTGTGGAGAGGGGGTGTGAGAGGAGTGAGGATGGTGTGAGGGGAGAGGGCAGTGTGGGGAATGGGGGCGGTCTGTGCCAAAGGCCTAACATATATTCTTGACAGGTCATATTTGTAGAAGGTCTATAATCCTTCGACGTGTTGTATTAGTCACATTACCATGGAGAGCAATAGATCAAAGTTCCTTTGTGATTACAATACAAAGTGTAATTACCACTTAAATGTGCATCGCACCCAAACAGTAATAAAACTTGAGAGAATGCAACTAAAATTAACTGTCGTTTTATTTCGTAAAACAAGCTTTACCGTGTAAAAACCGTTAAACCGTGTTCTTCACTTTTAGATACTCCTTTTTCGGTTTATATCTTTCACGCAATAGAAATTTTTCTGTAGCAGTTTTCGGGTGGGAAAAGAAAAGTAAAGGTTAGAGAACGCGAGCTACACTTTAGTCGTAAAAACTCGTTTAAGATGTCCGGAGCAAATTATTGATAAAAGGAGCTATCATTTCAATAAAAATATAAAAAAGAAGCGTGATTGCATGTTTGCATGCTATATGCTAACCGATTCTTGAGTGATCAAGCCTATCTTCAGCGTCCTTCCGTTGAATGGATCCAAAACCTCGATCACATAGGCGGCACGAGAGAAGGTTTGGAATAAAATATGTTTTTAATGTGTTTTAATATTATAAACGCAATCCGCTTGATTTGCTAAAGAAAGACACATGAGTAGCAGAGATACGCACCACCTGCTTCGTCCCATCTGACTCTGAAAATGTATTCCCCATCCCGAAAGAGAGTAGAGGTGAAACGAAACTCCGTCACTAAATATCTCGGGCTCGCATCACCAAGGAGGGAGACTAGAACTGGTGTACTCTCATTTTGGGTTGCAGAGACTGACCTTGTAGTGCAGTCGACCTAGGGACACTGTCTTTTCGGTTACCTCAAACAATTTAACTCAAACAACCCTAGAAGAGATCCATGGACTGCAAACTCACCTGTTAGTTCGAGAGGATACCCTCAATGCCACAAGTTACCAACAGCCGACAGTGCGCCGTGGGGCAAGAACCATCGCACTCCCTAAAAGATTATATCTTGCTTGGCTTCACCACAAGCCTTACCTGAATGGAGTTTTTGCTAGTTACAAGGTTTGCTGGTTGGTTGCCTGTCTTAGTACGTGTGCGAGGAACCAATCGAATAGATACTGGAATACTAACATGCCTTGCGAATTTGTCCTTGACTTCAGTACTTTCATGACCTTCGAAAAGCCATACGTAGCCGTGGGCAGACGGAAAAGAAGAGCCAGAAACCAGAAGTATTTTCCAGATTCGAAAACACCTGTACTTTCTGGCTGAGTGGTGGATAGGAACGTGAAGATAGGCGTCGTAGAAACCCTGTTGTTTTTCTGCCATGTCCCCAATCGTCCCTTACTAGTCCTTGCCATCTCTTACTTGGGTGTGGAGGGGATGGTCTGCATTTCCCCTCACGGTTCCTTCTTTAAAGGGAGAACATAGCCTTCTCTGAGCCAGCATGCTATCCAACGCGATGCCTCTATTTTCTCAGACGTCTGCCAGAACTTTTCTAGCCTTCTGCCTGCGGGCAAGGAGGGATTAGGAGACCTTTGTCTCCAGTTTGCTTGGCTCCTACATGTACTGCTGGGTTGCTCAGGCTCTCTGGGACTAGTCACGCTTCGGCGCAGGAAGTCATAACTTGTCTTGGACTGCCATGATGATGACCCTTGGTGCCTCCGTCTGTTGGAAGATTGGGGAAGGGCGCATATGATATCCTGAACATCTAGGCAAGAACATCAAAAAGAAAAGAAGAAAAGTTAATCACCTCCGGGGTAGGGTGGTAACTGCAATGCACCCTAGGATCGTGAGATCGCCCTGCTCCGGAATAGCCAACTGGCCTACTGAAGCTGTAAGCGTAGTCTAGAGTCCTCTTAACATAAACGTGGCTCCCAGTTCGTCACTAACATTTGGTCCCTAGAGGCGTATGACTCGGCTTCCACCTCTTCTAAGACATTCGCTGTCTCCAGACGCAGCACGACCCATGTTTATCCAGAATCGAGTATTCACCACCTATTTGGGCTTCTTCAGGATCACATAGGCAGGTTATGCCACCTGGTTCAACAAGGTTAACTTCTTCCTCCGGTCAGGTCTGCTCCTGTCTGTTATGTTTGGTGGATTTTCACTTTTTGTGACAACCCTGAAGGCAAGCTCGGGTGCCGCCATAAAGAATGAAACTACTCTCCCGCTTACATCTATTGCACACCGAATGGGGCTTGAATGTGTACGGGTGCGAGCAAAGGCGATCTGTCTGAGTGACCTCAGAAAGGCCTCTGCCTTGTCGAAAAGAAAGCAGAAAATGAGATCATGAGGTAACTGGAAATAATTACAGCAAATATACGTAATCAAATATGACATTTATTGATATAGATATATCTAAAATTGTTCAGAAAACAATTTAGAACACTAAATGCTAGAGAGTAAAGCTCATTGCAGGAAGAGGGTGGTCTGGACCGTTAAAGCACCCTATCATAAACCATTCCTGAGCCTGTGCAGATGCCATGATGATCCAAAAAAAAGGGCCCACCATAGAAACATCACAATCACCCAGAAAAGGACAATGGGGCTGGGTTGAGTGTTAGGTCTGTTGAGTCCACTCTTCATTGAAAATCTCTCCTCAGCTGAAGTGGCAGGATGCACCTGCTTCATGAGGTGTGGTCCTTCCTGAGTGCCACCTGCACTGTGTGCTGGTAACTTCGTAAATAGAGTCGATCGATGGGCAGCGTTTCCTCCGTTGCCATCGGGCCTTCAGTATGGTACTGGTGATATCCAAGATCTTCTCTACCCTTTCTGGTAACGAAAAGTAGTGCGAAGTCTACTGCGTCTCCCAAGAACAGAATTACCCACATGGGTTCTATTTCCGAAATCTCCAGTTTTGCCAGCAACTTCCATTCAATACTTTTATCGATGAGTTGCAACATTTGATTCGGCAGCCTTTCTCGGACTAACGCCGCATTTAGTCCGTCATGTTCAAACAAGCTAAGGTGAATTTAGGACTGCATGATTGCAGGACTGCATGAAGACTTACACAGAAGCATTAAGAACTCAATTTCCATTACGCAAAAAAAAATCAGGTGAAACAAAACAAATTTCCAATGTATCAAGTAGAAGGAAAATTGTGAAACTAAACTATAATATGCCTCCCACTCACCAGGGACCATGTAGCAAAACATATTTTGATACAATAAAGAAAAAAAATCAATGTAGTCGATTTAGAGTTATAAAGGCGCTCTATGAGGACATGCGCTAGACGGGTGGATGGAGTTTTACAGGCGGCTTTAAAAGTCCACAACTTTCACACGAAAACAGATTCTGTGGCCAATATATGTGCCAGGTTCATATACATAACCCTCACTGTTTAAGAATAGATGCATTGAAACCAACATTTTGTGAAAAAAAGAAAAGAAACATGAATGAAAAAAAAACATAAATAAATAATTGAGAAACTATTGTATAATATTGGATAACAGAGAATCCATGTTAATTGTGATTCTGTTGTTGATTAACTCAGTGGGGAGTCTTGTTTGAATGTTTTACTTTATTACAGCGCTTAATGTTTTTTTACCATTGTAAGCACATTATAAATACGTTATTGAAAATAATGATAAATAACCTTGTCCCAAGTGCACATTACCATAGTATAAGTATTCTAATATTTTAGACAGTAACACTCCAGTATCGACTTCGTCTAAACTTGCCATTAATTATCACGTCAGTAATACGAAATTGCGACTACTTCTTCTACTACTACTACTACTACTACTACTACTACTTCTACTACTACTACTAATACTACTACTACTACTACTACTAATAATAATAATAATAATGATGATGATGATTACAACAATAATAAAATGAAAATGCAAGTTTCATATTCATAGCCGTTACCGTTTAAGAATAGATGCACTGACAGTAAAAGGCTGCAAAAAAAGAGAAAAAATGAAGAAAACATAAATACAAAAAATATAATTAAAATAAAAAAGAAACTGGGGAAAAAGTTCTGGGAGCTTCATCCCAAGTGCAGATTTTGACATGGGTCACACCTAAAACTGGATGGTGGGGGTGGTTGGTAAGGGAGCTCATTTTGCAATAATTTTACAATTATTTTGCGCTGTTAAATGCAACTGTAGCCTCAGTCAAAAATGAAGAACACTTTTATACTCGCTTCATTGTTCATGTACAGATATCAGGTCACACAAATTACCAAGAAACATAGGTGTCGTCTGAAAGACAATTTCCGCGGATATGCGCGGATAAATACATAGGACAAATATGTGACATCATTATGACTTGTGAAGTATGCCAGGACAGTTATTTGAAAGCTCTGTGGTAAAACACCATGGTACTTAGCAGGCACATGGAAGGACAACAGTAAAACCGTAAGAAAGGGGTCGAAATTAGAATGTATAACCAAGCCATCACTAAAGTGGAAAAGAAGAAAGTTGTTACTAATGCAAAACAAAAAATCTGTACCAGGAGTTCCCCCTCCCCCGCCATATAGAAGCCCCGGGGCTTCTATTTGGAAACTCTTTCCGAATAGAAGCCCTCGGGCATTTTCAGTGATACTGAATATTTACTTGCGCTACTGCTACGCTCAATACCCTTGAGTGCACAAACAACCCCTTATCCCCCCCTTTTGTCAACACAACGCAACCCCCTATTTGCATTTGTACTCCGGAGTAGAGGTTACTCGCGATGTAGCAAGCTTTTCGCTTGGTGCAATCCACGATGTCACGAATAAGGCGTTAGAAATTAAAACAAATTAATCTTTAGTTTTTACTTCAGAGTCAACTTTCGAGCCACAGAGCCTCAACTAGAGCGGCCAGTGCACACAAAACAGGCTTATATTATACACTTTCAATCGATACCTACTTAGTTTTGTAAAAAAAAAATGTCTCCCCGACTGAACCCATAATCCCCCCAAAAATCCCTTTTTTAATTAGTGAAAAAATATTCATTTCTGCAAACATAACCATAATTCATTGTAACAAAATTCAAAATAAATAAAACAGATGGTGGTCACTAAACATAAATGGACGTCTTTTGTCATTTGAGTCTGGATGGTGGTCGCTAAAAGCCCTTCTTTTCCAGATCTGAAGTTGGTCACTACAGCAGTTTTACTACATGCTTCATTTTATCCGGGTCTGGAAGCTGGTCAAGACAGGCAGGTTTTACCGTAATTTGTTACTAATGCAAAAACAAAAAAGAAATCTATACCAGGAGTTTCCGAAAAGAAGTCCCCCGTCGTATAGAAGCCCCGGGGGCTTCTATTTGGAAACTCTTTCCAAATATTTACTTGCGCTGCTGATACGCTCGTTCCCCTTGAGTGCACAAATAACCCCTTATCCTGCCCTTTTGTCAACACAATTCAATCCCTTATTCGCGCCTGTGCTCCGATGTAGCCAGTTTTATGCTTAGGGAAATCCAAGATGTCACGGATTAGGCCTGAGAAATTAAAAAAAAAAAAACAATTTTTTACATCAAATTTTTACCCTGGAAGGAATCACGACAAACGGGTCTTACTTTGCAGCTTTTTATCCAGGTCTTGAAGGCGGTCTGAATTTTGTTGCTAATCATTCTCCACACGCCCCCATTCCCCAGCTATTTAATGTAGGTCCGACTCAAAACGCAACTCTAACCCTTTTGCCCAAGGCAACGGTAACGGTCTGTACCCTAAGTGTAGTTATAGCCACGATAGACTACCTTGTCTTCGTACATTGCCAAAAAGCACTATAAAAGCATTCTTCATAACTGCGCATCAGATCACGCACCTCGGTGGGAGAAGGGGGGGGGGCATTTCGGTGCCAAAATGGTGAGCTGCTTCTCATAACACAAGATATCAGATGACCCACTTTAATAGCGAAAATACTTCTCAAAACAATGCTAATCGATACAAAATAGCTCTTATGTATAGAACACATTGGCAACCTAATCAAGTATGAGACGAAAAAGACAATAGCTAGACCTGCCTAGACCTATAAATAAGACAATAGGATTCCATGACCTCGTAGATAACGATTTTATCATGCACCGCAACATGCTGTTACTGTTTTGAGGCTTTCTAAAGAATGCAGGAACACTCGAGAATCTTCTGGAAAACCCTGAAATCCAAAGCGTAGTTAACACCTAAGCTTAGTAAACAAAGGAACCAAAAAAATGGGCAGACTGGAGAGGGTGGTGGGTGAGGCAGTTGACGTTATGCACCTTTCTTGATTTTCTATACGAGTTCAATAATGTTTAAGCAAAACCCTGCGACTTATTCGAGGAATAACTACACCAAATTTAAAGTCGATCCGACTTTCCGATGTCGAGATATTTTGCTTACCAACAGATAATAGTAGGGGAAAACATTGGTTCTAAGCCATCTGTGACGTCATAATGACGTCAGATCCCCTAGTGTTAGGGTGAGGGTTAGGCATGATCTGGTTCAAAATATATACATATTTTACGCGATGACGTCATACGCCGCATTTGCTCTTTCTACTCGCGAAAAATTTACAGGTTCTTTTGGACCTCCAAGCAACAATCCCACCTAGTTTTAACTTTCTTCGATGTACAGCAGCTGAGAAATTTCGCACATAAAATTTTTACGTAATGACGTCATACACCCGCCCTAATCACGTGACATGCGTGAAAATTTAACAGGATCGTCCAACTGCCGTCAGCGTCAGAGACCGAACCGGTCACACCTGGAGAAATTATTCTTCCAGGTTGATGAGAGAGATAGAACTCAAGATCGGACACCCACCGATCCGAGATTAGGCTATCAAAAGACAGCCTGTTTCGAGTCTTGCATAATATATATATTATGCAAGCGATAATAAGTGGACATTGTGTAAAATTGAATTCTTCTTTGTATATTTGAAACAGATTTAAATTTCAATAAATATGTGTTCCTTTCACTTTAATAATTAGTTAATATTAATTAATATTATAAACTTCATTTTGTTTGGCTTATTTCTACTGTAAATTATATCGTAAAATATTGAAATATTGAATGATCAAAACCTTCTTCTAGTACTTCTTCAAGTCATATATGTGTGTGTGCGTGTGTGTTTGTATTTCTTCTATTGAGTTTCCTTTTTTAAGTTAAATGGCAGATAAATGCTCTCATTTATTGCAACATATTGATATGCCTCACTCATAACGGTATAGTTGTGTACAGTTATGTGTTCGAACATAACATTTTACACTGAGCATAAATGTGCACTCCAACATCAACCCTATCGTCGACACGCTTCCGCAAGCTCCAACTTGCTCGAAGTTTAAAACAGATCAAACTATTTCCATAAAAGTTTATGATCACATTTACAAAAATAATAATATATCATACAAACTGGACCTTTTTGAACAAGATTTGAACATAAAACTCTCTTGCTCATCTTTCCAACGCCGTGTTTTAGTTCGTTTATGCTGGCGTTTGTTTTACTCAGTTGTGCACACAGTTTGTTTCGAAATTCTGCAAGAAAAAAAACACGTAACAACAACGCTTTAAATTATTACATCCTTGAAATTCTACAGACAAAAGGGGAACCACAAGAAGGAAACACCATGCAAACAGAACTACAGACAACTTTTATAACTACTTTTACAAATACCGTTCTAGATATGTTTCATTCATTAGACCATTTTTGTTAAGTGTTTCGGGTTTTCCTATTTCCTGAAAAAGTCAAGCAAACGGTTTAATATCTGTGGTTTTATATCTGTGGTTTTATACCGCCCGTTTTCATGCACCAATCGTGGACTTAATTAATTAATTTAATTTATCTAGCACATTGTCCATTTGAGCTATCCTAGAGTTACTCGCTGTTCGCTTTAGGAAACCAAGTATTCTTCGAGCTTACAAATGGAACAAAACCTGTTAATAAAGTGAATATTTTTTACACTTTAGCTGGTACCTCTTTTTTGGTTGTGTTGTGTTCTCTCAAACCCGCGTTTCCTTCACATAGTTTTCATCTGCGTGAACCTTGGTAGCTCTTTTCCACACCTTCTTTGGAGTTATGCTAAAATACACAACACCAAAATACCCTTAAGGGATGATTGTGGGTTGTTTTATAAATGTTAATGGCTTCTTCGAGTCAGCCGTTTTGCATGCAGCAACTTTCTTTTAAGTACATTGACATTCACATACACCGAAATAACTCATACACCAGAGAAAAGCGTACGTCATTGCCGGACACGGTGGTTCTAACTCAAAGGATACTACTGTATTACGATCTCTACCGGTAGAGCCCCTGATAATGTTATTCCTCCAAGGTACTTAGTCAGTCAGGAACATTTGATTTGATGTGATTTATATGTGGACGCTGGTAAACCATTTAATCTGTTTTACACCTTTAATATAGGTAATTTATAGCTTGTTTGATCTTTATATATTTCACCTCTGTCCGCACGAGCTAAAGAATACGAAATAAAAGTTGGGTAATGTTTTAATTTGTTTGATTTTAAATGCGGTTGTTCTTCGTCAACCCTTAAATATTGTGCTTTGAATCAGCCTTTCGTTTCGTTTGAATTACTTTTCTCTTCGGTGCGAGTGGAAGTGACATTGAAAGAAAGAGGTGTCTGATCATTAACAGCCTGCAATTTATAGCATTATTTTACTAGTAGTTATAACAAATATTAGGCTTTTTAAAAATATGATCACATTAATAGACCTTTCTATAATACCTTTTAGATTGTTCGAATTTCAATTCTAAATTCGGTTTTGCATCCAGGAACGTTGTTACAGTTGTATCTACACCCGCAACTTAAACAAGCTTATATGTTTGAAACTTCAGATTTGCCAGTTTGTGCGAAAGCACTTTCAATATCGCTTGAATGAGCATTGGCATTGAATGCAGCATTATTACATTCTAAATCTTCAGGAATATAAACTGCTTCGGTTGTGATGTTCTTGTCCGATTGAAATATTTTCATTTGAATAACGAGGCCCTCTTTTTAAAAACGCATTTCGAGCATTGTTTATTGAAGATATTAAATATACACTAACGGGAAGTGTTTCCCCTTGAATTATGTTTCACAAGAAACTCCACAGTAAGTAAATTATACCATGGTACATCACCCTTATATTACAAGTACACACGGTTTTGTGGCTTGAAAAATACTAGACATTTGGTGGTGGCCACTTGAAATGATTCAACTGTGTTAAAATTCAACAGCACCAGCATAAATGAATGGAAAATATTTGGATAATTAAAAAAGACTTTACTTACCGTGTTTCCACGAATATGCAATCGAGCGGGCTCCTGATTAATACCAGCTAAATAAATATGTATAAAACGGGTGATGAAACCCAAAATAGATTTCATCAACCATGTTTGCAAGAAAAGTAACGGAGGAATGCAAAGGAACAATAACATGCCCAAACACATTTCAGATTCAACAGGATTGAAATTGGCATGAAACAGATACAGATACGATAACATAACAAAGACAAGACGCACACAACCAGTGAGATTGCATTTTTCATTGAGGAGCCGAATATCGCAAAAGAAAAATAAAATTTGGGGGAGGATCTTTTTAAAATTGCTATATAACTACAAACACGAGGTTAATTGTTAGCTTATTAATCGATGGTAATATTTAATTCCAGATGTAACTGGATTCACAATTGTGTGAAGAAAATTAATCTAGAGAATGCTGACCTTTTGTCTAAATCATCTAGTAACAGACAAATTTTGAAAAATATGCAGGTGTTGTAACTTTTCTGTACCAATGTTTAGCTTAAATTATTCAATAATACCATGAGTAACACTTTCCAAAATGTTATTTTATATTATCGCCCACTGTACCGTTTGCACTGTTACTTAGTGCTCATAAGAACATGACGTAACATATTTCAATATCTCAACAAACTTATAGTGACGTCAATAAAACACAGCATAAAATTGATGTTACTTTAGTTAAATCAGTTTTAAAACAATCCGCGACTGTTTACCAAAAGGAACCGAAAATGAAAAATTCTGCTGTGCGCATGTCATATTTAACAACGATTGATGAGATAAGATTTATTTACTCAATTAACTCCAAGGGTGAAACATAACTTCACGTTGAACATCATTCAAATTGCCTCGTAGAAGCACGAGTTTATCAGGATGCAGAATTAATGATATGTTGAATGAAACATGGAACTCTTTTAATTCATAGACGAAATATCGGCTCATTGTCTTTTTACTTTCTTTCAGCAAAAAGTTGCAAGGTAAAATATCAACCAATACTAACTGACCAGACTCATGTAATAGATAAACAGATGTCTGCAGATGTTGGATTCCAGAAATTATTGGAATTGGAAGCTACTTGAACAAAATAAGACGCAAAAATATAAAATATAACATCTTAATCTCCCCTAACTTATAGCATATTTGTTTGAAATGTTTTAAAATGTAAAAATATCGGTGTGAATTGTAAATAAGTTACATGAACAAAAATGTATAAGATAACAAAATATTGTCTTCAGAACCAATGAAATGACCTTGCTTTATTCATAGCAATCGACGTCCCTGTAGCTCAATACATACTCCATAAGTAACAGAATGGAAAAAATTAAGCCTATCCATTCATTATGAACCCCATTTGAGGATATACGAATAAGTTAAATAGTTTCATATGGGAATCATTTTTGTTTTCTGATTGTAAGTCAATTATGGATTTTTTTGCTCTTCTGTTTAAGAGATACATTGCATTACATAAGATACATATTAATTGGTTAATAGCCACATGAAAGGTAGGTGTCTGTGAAATGCCAGTAACACTTGTAAATTAATAAAGGTTATATAACAAAAATAAAAAAATGCCCTATTATATTTAAGAGCAGAGGACAATTTCACCGCCTCTTGTCTACAGCGATCCAATTTATGCTTCCAGTCCTTTAATGTCTTTACACGAAAAGTAAAAGCATTTAACAGAATTTCAAATGTCAAGTAATAAACGCTCCGTGAAGGAAAAAAAGAATTTTTAAACATTTTCGTAATGAGAGCTTTAAACTTTTAAACTTCCAAGAAATGTTTAAATGTCCCACATTTGTCATATACAAATTGATTAGGGTTATTTGCCAATTAGATTCCTCTAAAGTGCCATTGAAATTAGCATATAAATACAAATTTATATCAGCAAAAATAAAGATCCTGTCTAATGACACTGCATATACGTCAACGCATATTTACCCTCCTTTTGCAAAGCGATGGAACAGCACTTATCTGCATGTTTGCATACAATAAATAAAAACATCAACATATTGAAAACATTCAACCACCCAAATTTCAATTACATAAGTACATTTTTGAAACTGTTCCGAAGGAAAATTGAATGATTTTTAATGTTTCATGATTGAGTTTAAGTTATGAATTGTTTACTCTTCGTACAAAGTGGGGTGCATGGTACCTCAATATTTCATACATGTAAGGAAACTGGATACACATTTTGAGCTCCCTTTTATATACAGCATTTGTTCGATAAGGACCTGATTCTTATATCTTCCATCTCATCTCTTGGGTCAACGTTGGTGAGATACCTTTTGTATTTCACAATATGTTTCGTGAAGATTCGCTTTGCTGTTCTGCGTAGACCGAGTTCAAACATAGTTCATACCCCAGCTTTGGCGGATGGATCAGGTGGATCAGGTTAGTGATTCTCTGTCAAAAGGTCCTATAACTTTGTGTTCAGGGATCGTAAATAAATCCATTGCTGAATATTTTACCATATTTAATCACAGCCTTGTTGAAACTCGATGTCAATGGGGGAATTCTTTGGTGTTTCTCATGCTCCGTATACGGACAATCAATGCAGTCGGCAGAAAAATCAAAGCAACAAAGAAGCAAGAGTTATATACGCCCAGGTTCCGACCGTGGTCAAACATTTCTTCAAGGATGATGCGCATTAAGTAGATACTATATCGGTCAGGTAGTGATACGCTTTAGGATCAGGATTTGTCATACACAAAGCGCATCTCTCCGTTGCTACCTAGGTTGCGCAAGACTGGTGTTGCGCTGTCATTTAAAAATTAGCAAGGAAACAACTGCTGGTGTTTCCTTTCAGAACGCTTCTAACTCGGGCTTAAGACAATTTGCACAACCTGGTTTGACAATATTTGATTTTGCACTTATGGATATGGCGGAACTGATCAAACTCGCCAAGCGGTTACTGAGTTTGTTAATCCCTGGTGGATGGAAACTACGTCAAAATTGTGCATATTACCGAACAGATTTCTTTACAGCAGAAAAGCTATTATTGATTCTGAAAAGACTCAGTTTCAAAAACTTTCGAGGCAAGTAACGCTTAAGGCCAAGGTCATACGCCATGTTTCGTTTAAAGCTTTCTTCACTGTCAATCCCACAGAAATCGGTAAAGAAGTTCAAGAGAAAGACGAAGAATACGCCGTCTGTGCTGCTGAAACCTAGATGTTAGCGAACTAAAGTTTCTGGTAGAGATAACACAGATATTAATCCCTGCTCTTGTCTCAAAGCTTCCCAGTCAGGGTCTTATCACCGCTTACAAACAAAATTCAGAAAAGCTTACTGTAATAAGGGAAATGATTCGAGAGTTGTTTGACAAAAACAAACGACAGAAACTGTACCAAAGACTGAACACGGTCTTTACAATCACCTATTTCTTGTAACCAAGAAGTGGCGTCTGGTCACAACTCTCCCACCATTTACAATTCGGTGCATTAAAAATTCACTCTTTATCACGCCATAAAGATATAAGCTTTTAACTGAAATGACTATGGGTGAATAGTAAATTCATTTTGGACCTAAAAGTAACTAAAATTCTATGTAAGTGTAAGATGTAAGTTTTCAAGACGTACACTTTTTGGAAGCCCCGTTGTTGTTAACAATGGCTTTCACAATTACTTATATGCAATGGCACAACACTTTGCTATGAACACCCAATTACTGACAACTGCAGCGTTTGAAAAATAATAATAATTATTATTATAATTATAATAATAATAATAATAATAATAATAGAAATGGTATCATTCTATACTGCTGGTTTGGAAAAACTCTTTCGTATTACTTAGCATTATTTTAAGAGTATTGCTAATTTGAAGTAAGAGTTAAAATTTCACAAACAATTACTGATTTGCCATGCAGTGACATGCAGTGTTGTTTATTACGTTGGTGGATAGAACGTCAGAAGAGCATAAGCTCACTCATTCCTGTTATCAATATATATCTGTGAAGTCCTATAAGTGTTTTTCTCTTATGTTTATTGGATATTTAGCACTACTCGCCATTCGACGCAATAGGTACTCTCACAATTGTATGGCAATATTATCTGCACACTTCTCACTTAATTGGGTGCCGTTGGGTGTATGTTTTTTTTCCACTTGCGTTGTTCCTATTGAGTACTCCCACATTGTCTTATTATCCACCTTTGACCTGTTTCTCATTCAAGCACACAAACTAATTAGTTGTTTTCAGTGCTTTCAACCCAGAGATGTGTAGCTGACAGTAACAATAGTACGTCGGAAACAATACAGAAGCAAAGACAAAAGACACATCCAATTCTGTTGTCATGGAAACAGTTGGTTTTTTCGTGATGCAATATAATTTGTCAGAACGCATTAATAATGGTTTTTGAGCCAAGTTAAAAATATATGCTGTTCCAGAATTAAAAATTGATAAAAGCACTTGAAATCGAAAGTTTTAATTGAAATTTATAAAATTTGTTTAATATTTAGTTGATAAATCGTTAAATATTCAGGTGCTTACAAAATGGATAGACAATCACTAACAAGTTGTCTTCTAGTCAAGACGGGCTACCTAATAAACATTAGCAATATTATTTTCGGACTGCGGCGTCAAGAAAACTAAATTATCACATTAAATCTTGTAGTAACTTGTTCACGAATTTCGACCATACTCCAATGGGTATTCATTTTCTTCAACGCAATGGTATCGGATTGGTTGGTTTTTAGGAGTTACTTTTGGTCACGAACAGAATTCACTTTCTATAACATCTAATCAGCGTCTTTAGTGCAACGTTTTGTAGATGTCGAAAAGCGGCGACACCAGGGTCAGATAGAAACTAGACCGATTTCGCCACCGAGTGACGAAATTAACGCTTGGAAGCAATGAATTAGAATGTTAGGGATATAACTTATCGTTAATATACTTTTGTATGGAGAATTTTCAATATTGTGTGATTTATCGAGATTCACTCCCATTGTTAGACATAACCTGTTTACTAATTACTATGTCCTTTTTGTTTTATGTCGACACTCGCTCAGCTGTGGCAATAAGCATGCAAGTAACGTCCCGTCAAGGTAAACATTAATATTAAGAGATAAAAACTTGGTACTCTATTTCACAAAGGGTATGATAGATGTTCAAATAAATACGATCAGATTATGTGCTCATTCATAAGCCGTTCATTTCTATTGAAAACTTTCTTTTGAAAAAGTGTTCACAGCTCAGAGATGTTCACTAACTAGAATTTCTTTTCAAAAGCCAATGGGTAAGTAAAAGGGAAAATGTGGGGCCGAGAAAAGTTGTTCATTGTAGGAGATTTCCACTATCAAAAGGTTTTACTGTACTTGGATGCCTTATAATTTATGTATTTTTCGTATGTGTACACAACATTGCGAGATTTATCGGCCAACACAACTATTTTTGTCTCATAATATATTTTGTTCTTAAACTCTCTGAAATTCAACAATTTTATTTCACTCTTATAAGCTTAGCCGTATCACAGGAGATGTGTTGACACGATGAGGAAGCGATAAAGAGTTTCGAGCTCTCTGAAGACAGAGTGGCTGTGGTTGCGTGGATGTTCACCAGCAGTTTAACCTCTGAAGGTTCACTAGGTTCAACAGTACAGTAATGGGCGCCTTTCTGTATCAACCAATTGCAGCAAGCATTGCTTATTTATGCTTATCCTTATTTGGCACACATACAGAAAACCGCTTGTGCGAGTACACCAGTATCTTTTTACTTGCTGACCTTGTGATGGCAGTATTTTGTTTATTTTGGGGATGGGGTAGGGCGTTTTAACTGTCAATTTGTATACAACTAAGCTTTCTGTAAACTGTGCGCAAATATCCCGCTTTAAAACCGAATTACGCAATACGTAAAAAATAGTGCTATCACGGTTTTCTTTGCCAAAAAGTAGTCTCATGACGTATTTAGTTCCAAACCTCTAGATCCTGCGGTTTTGCAGATATTAAGTTATTAAATCGGCGTGACGTCACAAGACGCAGATGATGACGTCACAGGTCAATAAAAATTCATTTAGCTCTACTTAGCATAATCATCTTCTAGTGTGCCAAATTTCATTCTCCTCGTTTTAGTCGTTTCGGAGGAAATGTCTGGAAACCGACGGAGACTTTGAGTGAAAAAAATGAAAAAGAAAAAAAAAGCAAAAAAAAAAACCCACAAAAAACTAACCAAAAAAAAAAAAAGAAAAAAGAGGTACTTTAACTTGTACCATTCGAGGAAAAACTATAACTTTTTGGAACAAAGTTCCAAGTGTTAAGCAGTACCGCAGCATATTATTGCTCATTGAAAGTGGGGGCCATAACAGTTGGATTAAAATTTTATTCCACTTTTAAAAATCCCAATGAAGTTATCCAGAAAGTTCATGATATTTTATGCATGTTACAAGCCTTCAATCACAACAACTTTGAAAAATGGGCATTATTCACAAGGTTCATTTACTTGCAAAAATTTCCAATACTTTTCGCGTATTTGAGCAAGTTGAAACATATTAAAAAGTCCAACTATACCATAGAAAGTTCGTTTAAATTTGTGTAAGTTCTAAATTGTTTAAAAGAATTAAGATGCTTTGAGAATGTTGATGCATACTTTGAAATGTTACTGACCCGACCGAGTCCAACAAAATGAGAGTAAAAAGAGAAAAAAGAAGAAAAAAAGGTGGCAGAAAATGATCTTTCGGAACAGAAAATATTTCGGAGTTCTTAACCTCTTTTTTATACAAGAAATACCCAAAACTATTCAAAGTAGGAAATTATAATGTTATGTACACTTTAAAACTAGGAAACATGCTTCATAGAAGAAAACACGAAGCAAATAACTTAACCAATTCCTGGTCATCAAAATCTGTAAAAATTAAACAGTTCGAATCCTATCCATATTTTTTCGAATGGCATAAAAATCTACGGCCTTGTCAATTTTTTTCTGGCTGGCCTTATAAAGAAACATTTCACACAATTTTACGAACAACATTGCGTGCTTTAGCAGGATTTTTTTTCTAAATAGTTTCATCCGGTGATACTTCCCTTGTACATCTACATGCCTGACGACTGCAAACAGTGCGGCCTTTTGTGCAGAAAATGTATGCCAGTAATATCTTAGCAGCATTTCTATATTGCATATTAATCACAAAATTAAAAATGGGATTATATACACCATAAAATGCTCCGAATGCCATGGCTGTAAGATAGGCAATGGGATTTTCGGTATTGGGAAAAATTAAAATAACAATAAAATATGGCGCCACAAATATAGCGTACAAAGTTAGAGATGTCAACATATGAGTGGTAATAATTTTTGTTCCATTTTGGGATTTTGATGTGTTCAGAGGCTTATTTGCGACTCTAAGTGACCTGAGATCTTTTGCGTTTAAAGGCATAGTGTTTTTCTTTACTTTAATCTTGCACTTTTTGGGAACTTTATCCATTCTTTTGTAAAATGAATACATATCGGAATTAATGAATTCCGTTCCAATTGTATAACTAAAATCCTCTGTGCTAAAATCTTCAGGAATTGAACACAGTTTTGAACTTTTGTAATTCATAATTTTTCTTTTCCTCACTTTTATTTTTCTTCTTGGTGGAGCAACTTTGATAACTTTTCCACTGGCTGTAATGGAAAATGATTCCTTTCTTCCATGACGCCGTTGTCTTCCATTGAGATGTTTCTGACTAGTTTTGTAGTGTTTATATATCAGACCGTAGCATACCACGATAAAGGTTGAAGGTACACATAATCCAATCAGGCATATCGTCATTTTGTACGCTCTGTCTTGACACTGTCGAAATGCGCATGTGCGAACTGCGGGATGGAAAGAAAAACCACCCCACACATCAGTCATTGGTAGAATAAGGAAAACAGATAACGGTAGAATCCACAAAGCTAGTAACAAAACTTTGAATCTCTCACCACCATAGAGCATACGGTATAGTTTTGTGTATTTTACTAGCAGCAGTCGGCTAAACGCTATAGCACAAAGAAATATCAGTGACATGCCAATGAGGTAATGTGAGATAGCTCCCAAAAATGTGCACCACAGTTCTGGCAGCCAATTTCCCTTGTAGAACAGAACGAATTGCAATGTCATCGGGAAGATATAAAATGACACATCTGCAATTGACTTGTTTGTGATTAATATATTCACATCTGTCCGCAGTTTCTTGTACACAAGAACGACAGCAATGCTTAAGAAATTCGCAGGGATACCCACAACCCATAGAATAATGATGATCAAGTTACATGCAACAAACACAATTTCTGGTGTGTCTGCTTCTGTTTTTACGGTACAGTTAATCACTTCCCTCATTATCCATATGTACTTTACAATATATGATTATTATCCAAGTGACAAGATATATACTGAAATATTCAAGATTTTTTACAAGGGTAAAGCGTCAGATAATAACTGCCAAATTTATGCTTAATTCTTTTAGACACTTTACTTGACTTAGTTCATATCGTAAACAACGGGATGTAATTTAACTGGAGGTATGTCATTTCCACAAACGTTGAAATAAATTTATTTTTTTATACAATTCAACTTTGCAACATAACCTACGCAGTAATGATTAATACATATATATATATATATATATATATATATATATATATATATATATATATATATATATATATATATATATATATATATATATATGCACTTGTTTGAAAGAGTTTAAAGGAATCAAACCCCAAAACTCTCTCACTTCTCAGCTTTGCACACTGTTCACATTCGTCTTTCAGGCTTGCGTACCAGTGCTGCAGGCTGTGGGAGAGTTTCTACGATTATATTGTTCATACTAGCCTTTGAAGCTCGTATTGACAGTGCAGCAGGCTGCAGAAGAGTTAATAGGATGAAATAGCTGGCATTTGCCTTTTAGGTTTGTACTAGTACTGCTACAGGCTTCGGGGGGATTACTGGATCAAACTGTTTGCGCTTGTCTTTCAGACCCGTAATGAGAGGTGCAGGGTTGTGTTTGGCTACTAGATTAAACCACGCACTCATGTAGTTTGTCGTTATAAAACGATGGTGTTAATGTCAGCTTTAATGCCATTCAAATAAGTGTACGAGTATCTGCTATGCAAAAAACTCCTCAAACAAATCTTCTAAAGCATATTTTACCGAATTTTGAATACGCTATGTTTATTTTTTATCCCCAAGCATCTCCATATGTAAACGAATTGCTGTTAAATGTAAAATATGCATTTCTGAGAATATTTTGGCTGTCAAGTTGGATAGAAAATTTTATTCCTTATAATCTAAATACACGTCAGTTTTTAAAAACGGACTTATTGCATATATGCTTAATCAATATATGTTATTGCAGTTTAAGAAAAAGCTCCGTTTCCTATTTTATGCCTGTGATTAGCCATACTAAAAACAATGGCGACTATATTCCATTTTAAAGAATGCCCAAGTTGTTTTATAGAACTGTAAGGTAAACAGTCGCTTGTCAACTTGTCCACCATTGCATATAAAATAATTAAATTCACTTAAAGTTATCCAAATGTTAAGAAATAAGAAAGCCACCTTAAGCGACATTCTACAATAGCTTATTATGTCCTATCTTATTTTTCAAGCAAACACATAAAAGAATGAAGTTCCACATTGTAAATCATTAAAACATATGTTACATTAGGAATACATTGCTTTTACAAGAACGATCTTTCTGATAGATGTAGTTTTATTTTATTTTCTTCAAGTTTACCTGTCCTTATAACAAATAAGAGCACAATTCTAATATTACAAGTGATTTGCTGTTCTGTTAACTGAGAGGTACTGTGAAGCTGCCCTTTTCTTGTCGTTATCTTTTACTCAATGCTGCGACTTGTTTTCCACGAGCAAACCGTGTCAAGTTCTGTAAATAACGCACTCAGGGCTGCAGAGAGCTTTACTTCTTTTGATTGAAGTAGCGCAAGAAATATTGCCATCTGAAAATTCTTACTGATTTTCTGATACCACCTCTGCACTATTCAGTACTGTCTGTACTCTATTGCTGCGTGAGAAGTAACCAGAATATTTAAGAAATATCTACAACAATCTTCTTAATTTATTTAATGATATAAATAATTTTTGGTTTAACTTAACAAAAATGATGCCGGTCAAGCACGCGGTGACGTACATGGGGTCTCATTTTTATTTATTGCCTCCATTATTTTCTTAACTATCACTACAAATTGCACAGTCTGTGATAAACTTCGAGTATTTGCATCCTTAATATGGGTAAATGTTTTCTTAAAGCTCGAAGAGAGACATTTAACGTTATTTGTGGCCTGAAGCCATGAAAATAGAAGATGACTAAAAATTGGTTTGTTAATGACATTTCTATTAAAGACTCTATCCAAAAGTACCCAAACTCTTAAAAAACATTAAAAAAATAGAGAAGTATCGTTTACAAATGTGACTCAGTATATCTGAATATTTTCTCCATATATCGACTAGCAATGAAACGTATATTTTGCAGCAGATAATCAATACAAGATGGTCTATCAATATCTTTATGAAATTAAATGTACTTTATAACGTTAATTGTGTGGTGAGGGAACATTTTATTTTAGAAATCTTACCACGAAATAGTTTCAAATTCAACTCTTATTTAAGTTAAAATTTTAAAATCTCCCAAAACTGTGTAGCTGTAATGCAGCAGCAGCGAAACACAGGTTGAGAAATAGATGTGCGAACAGATTTCAGAGGCAGGCAAATCAATACAGATTCTACTCGTAGTATCGGTCAGTCCCACAATTCATCCCAAAGTTTTACAACAATGATATTACAAAATTGTTACTTCTGTCTGTTCTCTGACACAGGCCACTATAAGCGTTTAAGATGGAAGGCCTTGCACGAAATCGGGCCTCACCGCCATATTAATATAACATGTGAAATGAGCCCAATATACGGCCTTGGTATGATACTGGGAGTGATGGATACAGTCTTTCAGTTTAAACGCTTCCGGTAGTGCTACCAGGCGGTATCAGTGTACAGTTTGAGAGAGGTCGAACACTTGACTCGAGTTTTCATAGATCCCAGACAATATAAATATCAGATCTTTGCCTTTACACACGATATTTTATACTGAATAGTTCACACTTTGCCTACCTCTGAATACCGAATTGAATGCCTAACTATCTCACCAAGCCTTGTGATTCAGTTCTCGCGTTTTCGCACGTGTTTTACACAGCCACATATGCCAGCTTGCCAGTTTTCTGTAGAACTGATCCTCCTCTGTCATGCTTCAGTGGACATTTTCCAAAGAGTTTTAGACAGCAATTGAAATGAGTGAAGCCTAAAACAAGGCGAAGAAACAAGTTTGTTATTTTATACTCTTAATTGATAGAGCTTTGATGTCTTTGAGCATCTTATTGAGTTTTAAACTGTGGGTTCATTTAAGCACTGGGCCGTTGTGCAATCTTTGAATGGACACTCCAACCAACTCGGATCGGCAGTTTATGGAGGTCAGAACAACGTCTTCCTTCCGAAGATGAGCAGGCGTCGATTATCCGACGTCTAACGTTGAGAATACAAATTTGTGCAAAGATTACAAATAGCGATCTCCCGACGTTCAAAGACGTCAGAAAAATATCAATCTAAAATGGCTGTCTATTCAGCAACAACTATAGTGTGATCATCCTTCACCACAGTACATTTGCCCGTGAGTCATCCGATCACGCTGGATATATGTGAAGTCGATTTCCATAAATATTTTTCAAAAAAGGTGGGAAAACGCTCTTGAAATTCTCGTACTTTACGTCTCCTTTTCTTATTTTGAAAGTGGCCTGTCATATCCATCAATTCAGGTGAACGATAACACAATACTGTTGTTATCATTATGAATCTAATGTCTATACAATGTTGAGTTTTTGACGTCTAGCCAGTGTAGTACCAAAGTCGCTGATTTAACTCAGAGAAAGTTGCATTTTTTGTTGCGATCGAAAGCAACGACTAAGCAACGTTGTTTATCAGACGTCTATTCAACGTCTGGTCAGACGTTTTCAAGGTGTTGGTCTATGGTGGCGACTTATAACAAGTAAATTACAACTAGAGTTGTGTGGTTTGGTTGCACCGACGTCGCAACTTCAAATCTAAATTTTACTGATTGACGATGGAATGTTTGCTGGATATGTGTTTACTGGGTATATGCACTGTCTGTTTTCTTATTTCAGGCTACACAGGAGTGGGGACTCTATGTCACGAGTTATGTCAGGAAGTGGGTGGGGGGAGTTAACGAGGATTCAAGCACTAAAGGTATATATAGATGCTATAGAATATATGCTATAGAATCATTCGTTTTTTGTTTACTGTGTAGTTTCATAACGTTTAAACTCGCTAAGAATTAAGGAGACCTACTTTTGGTCTCCTTAAATTTTTGGTCTCCCTAATACTGTGGTTTTTAGCAAAAATTGTCCCCGTATTGCTGGAATGACACTATATATATATATATATATATATATATATATATATATATATATATATATATATATATATATATATATATATATATATATATAGTTTAGTCCTTTAGTAGGGGTATAAGGAGAGTACTTGACCCACCCCTTCCTACTCCCCCTACCGGCCCGGCCCCCATTCCTCGTTGTCTAATTAGCTCTTTTTCTTATTCTTTTAATGAATATATTTATCTGTATGCAGAGTTCTACGAAGAATGCACTCTTCGTAGATGCGAAAATGTGCATCGAGTGTTTTTTGCTAGTTGATTCTCCTAGCGCTTTTACAAACGCGTTTCGTGCTCTCGATCGTCGCTTTGGAAACACCTTTATTCTTGGTGAAGAAATGCGCGACAAGATAGATAGTTTCCCTAGAATAGAGAGTACTGATTCTACAAGCCTGAGGCATTTTGCTGATTACCTGCATCAGTGCCGATTGTGTATGAAGACCATTCCAGGTCTCCAGTTCTTAGATGATCATAGGAGAGAACAGGCGTCTATTGCACAAATTACCGGATTGGCTAGTTCAACGATGGAGAAGAAAGGTGGCTGGTCCCCAGAAAGAGACATCTTCGTTTCCGTCTTTTGGAATGTTTGTTGACTTTCTCCTCAGTGAAGCTGAAATCGCGAACGAACCGTTCACGATCTTGCATTCGGGTGATAGCCCAAAGCCGACGGACAATAGCTCTAAGTCAGGTCCTTCAAGTGCTCACAGTGGGCCGAGGAAATCTACTAACGCAACAAAGAGTGATAAAACAAGTGCATTTATTGCTCAAAACTTGGTCACATGATAGAGAAATGCTTCAAGTTTCACAAGCTGTCTGTAAAGGAAAAGGACGCCCTTGTTTTGAAGCGCAAACTTTGTACGGGCTGTCTTTCTTAAGAAATGCAACAGGAAGTCAAAATGCTCAACTTGCAGCAAGAACCACCCATCCTTTGCATGACTGTGTAGTTGCCTACCAAGTGGCCCGCAAAGGTACATCAGTGTTTTAATACTGAAGCTTCTAACTTGCGTCCAACTGCTCAAGAGTTTTAACCGTATCAATCAAAAATTGCTGACTCCAATGACAAGACATTAGCTCAGTCATACTCAAACGCCGCCTGCTAAGGCGACAATTGCTTGAGCTCGATGATTGCCCCAGTTTATCTCTCACATACACCACAGCCCAACAAGCAGCGTCTGATCTATGCCCCTTTTGGACACCCAGTCAGACACATCCTTTATCCTCGAGGATACCAGAAAGAATCTAGGTGTTGATGGGCCTGATGTTGAGCTTTTCTTGTCCACCATATTCGCCGAAGATAAATGTGTTCATTCCAAGCGAATTTAACGCTCAGAAGAAAAATCGCCTGCCTGACCTATATTCAAGGCCAATTATGCTCACAAACGGGTCACATATACAAACGTCGTCAATGTGCGAAAAGTGGCCTCACTTAAGAAGATGCAGTCCAAACTTATGGCAGTATCTGAGGAAACAACTGTAGCCGAGCGCTCATCCGAAGAGAAGTTATTACAGCCAAGCAGATTTGGGCTGGGGAATAGTTGGCATGGTTGACTGTGGTTTTCCAAACAGTCATGGTTTCAGTCACAGAGTTATGACCTACGATGTAGGTAGGGATAAGGTCAATCAAACTGCCTTTCGCACGTGTGCCTCGGTGGTCGCGCCACCTCGTGACATTTTAGAATTCTCTGAGTCCGATTTTAAGGAAGGCTCAGAAGGCGTCGCTCTGTTACAAGAACATGCAAGGTTTTTGGAATTGATGAAATCAAACATCTTTAGAGACTCGGGTAATCACTACGTTATGCCTCTCCCGTTTCGTGCAGAACCCAATTTACCTAACAATCGTCGGGTAGCAGAGGAAAGGCTCAAATGTCTCAAGCGTCGGTTTGATCGTCAACAAGAAGTCCCCCAAGAAGTCAACAACAACAAGAGTTCAAGAGTTCATGACTGAAATGCTCGATAAGAATTACGCAACTCTTGTTCCACCCTCTGATCGGGATAAAGTAGTCTGGTATCTTCCCCACTGTGGGTTCATACTACCAACAAGCTGAGGGTTGTGTTGCAAGGCCCAAACCTAACAAACACGCTTCTCGGTATACTGTTGAGGTTTTGACAGGAAACGGCAGCCTTTGGATGTGATAATCAAAAAATGTTTTATCAATTTAAAATGCCAGAAAAGAACCGTTTCTACATTTGTTTCCTGCTGGCCTCATGGGGACATATCAAAGGAACCATGTGTGTATGCAATGTGTCTGCATACATTCGGACTTCGATCATCACCTTCATGTAGCAACTTAAAGCAAGTAGCAGATAACTTCGAGCATAAGTACGGCTCAGCAGCAAGTAATTTCTTGCGACACAACTATGTAGATGATGGGATCAAGAGCGTTACGGAACTCAAGCAGGCGATTGAACATATTCGCAAAACGTCACACATGTGCGGGGAAGCAAGTTTGACGCTGCATAAATTCGTGTCAAATTCCTCAGAGATCCTGGATTCTATTCCAACGGAGAGGACAAACCAAGCTAATGTTGACCTACGGTTTGAAAATTCGCCTGTAGAGCGTACATTGGTTGTTCAATGGAATATCCAGTTGGACGTGCTTTAGTTTCGAGTCGAGCTTAAGCACCGTCCTATGAGTCGAAAAGGGTTATTATCTGTAGTAGCCGCACTCCATGATCCCATGGGCTTTCTAGCACCCTACTCTTTGATGAGAAAACGAATTCTTCAGAATCTGTGTATTGCCGGAGCAGGACGGAATGAGGAAATCCCTGAAGATCTCAAGTATCAATGGGGTCCGTGGTTAGTTTTGCGGACCTTGAAGAAGTAACGGTACCTTGTTGTTTTCGCTAACAGAGTTTCCACATAGCTGAGGAGCAACTGCATCATTTTTGCGATGCCTCTAAGGTAGGAAATGGATGCTGCAGTTATCTACATCTTGTTGACAGCAGTGGAAATCCGAATGTTTCTCTGGCTATGGGAAAATCAAGAGTTGCTCCGATTAAGCCTGTTACTGTTCCCAGGCTGGGGCTAACGGCCGCTGTTAAAATGGCAAAAACGATTGGAAGGGAGCTTGAATATCAGGATATCAGGCATGTGTTCTGGACGGACAGCTAAGTTGTACTGGGATACATAGGCAATACCTCCAAACGGTTTCATGTGTTCGTCTCCAACAGAGTTGGTTTTATACGTTCGGAGATCAATACGGATCAATGGCATTACATCCCTGGTACAATCAACATTGCAGATATAGCATCGCGTGGTTGCCCAGGATTTGTGTGACTCAAAATGGTTTTTAGGACCACAATTTCTTTGGCAACCGGGTTTGTCATCGTTTGGTGCAAAGTAACGACGATCCTGAAGTCAAGGAGGTACTTTCATTCGTCACAACTTCAAAGGAGTTTGAGCTCGAACGTTTCTCTCACATATCAAGCTGGCGCAGGCTGAAAAGAGCACAGGCTTTGATTCTGCTGTTGAAGGATACCCTAAAACAGAAAAAGCGAAGGGCAACCAGAAGTGCTGTCTCAGTCTACGATTCAGTTAATCTTCAAAGCTTACAATTAGCAGAGCACACAGTACTGAAGTTAACTCAGAGCTCGTTCTTTGAAGAGGAGATCGAAGCTATCTCAAGCTCAGAGGCAGTGAAGTTGTCGAGTCCATTAAATGCTTTGGACTGTTTTCTAGAGGATGGTTTGCTGAAAGTCGGAGGACGTCTGAGGAAGTCAAACCTGCCTGTATCGACTATGCATCCTGTTGTGGTGCAAGAGTCTAGTCATAGTGCGAAACTGATCACTGGCTACAGCCATGATTCAGTATTGCATCAAGGGAAAGGCATGATTTTAAATGCGGTGCGATCTAAGGGATTTGGGATAGTTGGTTGCCGTGGTTTGGTTGCTCGGTTTATCTATCATTGCGTGATCTGCAGGAGGCTGAGGGTAGAAGCTGTCCATCAGAGGATGGCCGACTTGTCTGCGGACCGTATGCAACCGAGTGCACCCATCACGCACTGTGGTGTTGACTTGTTTGGCCCTTTTATTGTGAAGAGAGGTTAAGCGATGGGGTTGCATATTTACGTGCTGTACATATCGAAGTGGTCACCTCGCTGACCACCAGATCTTTTATGAATGCACTCGGAGAATTTATAGCGATTCGCGGACCTATCTCACGCCTTAGATTTGACCAAGGCACCAACTTTGTTGGCGCTGCCAAAGAGTTGAGGGAACAGTTCAAAAAACACCAAGAGCCCTCAGTTAAACGCTTCCTGTTGGAGAATAACTGTATATCCCAATTTCAGACGAATCAACCTGTTTGGAGCATGGGAGCCCCTCATTCGTTCGGTTCTCAGTTGGATGATGAATCACTTCATACCTTCATGACAGAAGTGTCTGCTGTTTTGAATAGCAGACCTCTTACGCATCCTTATCTGATCCGAACTTCTTGGAGCCACTCACTCCAAATCTCCTTCTATCAGGAAAAACTAAAGTAGTTATCTCTCCTCCAAGTGAATTGTCTATTCGGTAAAGCACTGTGGAGAAGGATACAATACCTCGTTGATCAGTTTTGGTCTCGTTGGAGACATGAGCACGTCCACTACTTGCAAAGTAGATCAAAGTGGACATGTCAGCGGCGAAATTTCGTTATTGGAGACATAGTCTTACTTCGAGACGACTGTGTACCAAGGAATTTACGGTCTTTAGGGAAGGTCCATGAAGTTAACAAGTCATCTTATGGCTTTGTGAGAAGTGTTACACTTGCAGTCGGTGACAGGAACCTGGACAATAAAGTCAATCACTTTGGTAAGGTCAAGTATCTTGTTAGACCAGTGACGAAGCTAGTTCTTCTTGTGGAGAACATGGGGTAGATTTCCCGCCGAAGATTTAGTTATTAAACGTATTGAATGCTTAAATATGCCAATATATATATTGATGTTTTCGCTAGAAATTTAATACACCAAAGTTCTGTCAGTGATATGAGTAGTAGAGAGCTGAAGTCGCGTCCCATGTGTATTAATGTGACGTTCTATGACGTGCAAGGTTCATTCGTCAAATTACTGTGTAATTTGGGTAGCCATGTAGCGGAATTGGTGTCAGTTTTTTTGAGACAGTACACTTAACTTTTATATGGCCCTTAAATTTAAGACCTGTGTTAAAGTCAGGTGATCCCGTGTGATTGGTTTGTGACACGTGTTCTGATCAACGGATCATATCCCCCCAAATTCGTTGTTATTTCTCCACGTGTTTGGTCAGTCTTTTAGAGTCAGTCATACTGGACAGATGTAGGTTTAGCCTGAAGCTTAAGTCCGCCACAATTGGTAAGAACTTGATTATAATAAGCTATAATAAATGAAATGTTTTATGTCAGAAACACTTGATGTGCAATTTAGATTAAATACTGACTCGATTTATCTGTTAATTATCGCTATTTTGGCATTACTTTTGTGCCAATGTGTTCAAATATTTTGTTATTGTTTATTGCAGTCCACATTACGGAAACAGCATAGGAAATAAAATAGTAAACAGCAGGATGGTCTTTCACTTCCCGTCTGTCACACCTGGCAGGCTCGCCACGATGTCACGGATGTGATTTTTATTTTAAGCCAGATAAGCAAATGAGTAGCCAGTGGTCAAAGAAACACAGTGAAAAGGCAGATATTTGATACGAAACTTCATGAAGGACAAAGAAGTAGCGCCCAAACGCGTACAGTACCGTAAAATGCTGATTCACCAGAGAAGAACGCACACAGCGTCCCAGACACGCACAGTACCTTGACACGCAGACTCGTAGCACGCTAACTTGTAACGATCACCCCGCTTGGACAGCGACTGTTCAAAAGCGATAGCGCATTGCGATATGCGACGCCTTGTTACTGCTTCAATGCAACTGACGTATCGTCACGAACGGGTGGACGGACGTCCCGACCAGCAGATTACATCAAGACTCCCAGAGCATTGCCTCCACGACAACCAGGAACGGCCAAATTCTACAAATATACATTTACCTCACTTTTACCCTTCAAATAGCATTTCAATATATAGGCATTCAAATAATACTTTTAAGACTACGATTATCTCCATAATCCATTCGAAATACCCCATACATCTAAAGCTCAACCAATGTTCTCGGACAGTTTCTGACAGATAATGTGTTCACGATGTGCCTTTAAAACCATGCCAGACATTCATGTCTCTAAAGACTCACAAAATTACATGTTATAATTGGCATTTCTTCAACCATTTTAAACGAATTACCTTGCCAAATCACGAATTGCCCTATTTCATGGCTTAAATTTGTTAATACTGCAATGTTTATATTGGTGAAATGTGATACTTTATCCTAGGAGGGTGTCTGAATTCTGGTCATTGGTTTGTGAAAATAAATTAAACTATGTGATACAGGGTTACTTGACGTGGTTCCTGTGAAAAATATTCCCTTAAATTTGCCATTAAATCATAAACTTGCTTTTTGCTTTTAGCAAGAACTCTCTTATTATTCCAGGTAGAAGTAAGCATAAGCAGCATAGTTGTTTCCAGAGGCAAACAGATCCACATCAATCACTCCTAACTTTGCCATTTTGCACTGAGCGTTATCAACAAGCCTCGTTTTCAAAGCCCCTTCCTTCTCCGGATTTTGGCTCGAAACGAGTTCGAGCCTGACTTTGGACACATAAAACGTCGATTTTTTTCCGACAACTCGGCTTTTTTATTATTTCTAAAATTCACACAGATGGCAAAGCCAATCCCAAAGAGTTCGAAACCGAAAGTCACTATAGGCACGTGCCGATCAAGCTCGGCCGCCTTGAATCCCCAGAAAATTGGAACCTTCTAGGGATTGCTTTCCGTATGACTGGTAGGAAACCCCTGTGGCCATGGAAACTGCCCCTGCAACACACAAGCGTCCTCAACAACACTGGCACTGCATAACCCCATAATATTTACCTATGTCGAACGGGCGAGGTCTCATTCGTGATACAAGTGTTACATGAGCGCGTATTAATTTACACGGGAAAATGTTCATTTGTCACACTTTGATTGTCATCTTCGGCGAGGTGATACACTATCCACTGTTTTTACTGAGAGGGAATCTCCAGGAATTTCTTGAGTGATGAGGGTCTTGGAAAGTTATCCCTTGCGGATTCAATAGAATGTCAGAGCATCTGCGAAAAATAGTATTTGCAAAAAAGATTTGGTACCAGTTGTATGGTTGTCTTCTGGTGTAAAGGCCTAACCCTCACCCTCGCCCCCTCCCTCTTTGCACAGCTTCCTATAAATCTATTTTATGTTGAGAACTAACTTGTTTATGTCCTATATGGCGTAAGCGAAACGTTATTCGGGTTATTAAATTTGTAGAGTAACTTCAGATGGGAATTGACAAGAATATCACTCTAGACTGGGCTGTGTTATTGTAGTGGAGGGGACGGGGGACGGGGGGGGGGCGCGAGGGGATGGGGAGGTTGATTGTGATTTGGAGGGGTAGGGTACTTAGTTGATGTGAGAAAATACATTAGCCTAGTTTCATCGGGTTGGGCGATCCTCAGTCTACAAAATTCCAGTCAGTGCAAGCCATTCAGCCAATTTCCTCTATTAAACACGAGCTCTCTTTTTGTGAAATCCCCAGTGCTCAGATGTGTTAATCTCACGAGGGAGGGTGTTTAATTTCCCCCCACCAGCATCCTCATATCTATGCGTTAAAAAGGTAATTTCTAAATCAAGGCGACTCAATTCAGTTCGAGAATTACAGGCTCGGTAATAAATAACTATTCAGCGAAGTAATGTGTTTAACTTTCCGTTACGGTCACTACATTTTCCATAATGGCCCTTTAATTTTATTTCCTACACATCATTAATACTCGTTGCAACTTTCAGATCCGATAAATGAATCATAAATGTTACTGCAGAATATCTTTAGGAAAGGTACGGATAATATTGAAATTTTAATAAAAAACATGGAAAAATACCTTAAAATTACAAGCAAAGCTTTTCACAAATTTTGCCTTCTTCTATTGTTGGCAGCAGTCGATCAAGCTACTCTACTGATTTGTGTTCGCATTCGACTATCTCTTTCTATATTACAAGGATGTTGGTCGACGTCTGTCAGTTTCAGCAATAACATCGGACAATTTCGTCGAGACCGCCAAGGGTTTTTTTTTCTTCAGATGCCTAGCCGTCCGTTACCACTCCTTGCTTTTAGATGCGTAAGCAGTTTGGTCTGTTATTTGGCAAAGCTTGCCCACAGTACCGTAGCTCGAGGCACGCCAGACTTTTTCACGGTCCGATAAACATTTTTGTGATTTCTCTTTTTTTTATTTTGGTGCATTAAGTGTTGTTTTGTGGACTTTGTTCAAGCAATATCTTTAAAACAATTCATCAGATCTTCACCAAATCTTTCAGAAAGGCCATACAATGACGATTATCACTAAACAGTTACTTTTTATTTTTGTCAAAAACTGAATTTTTGACGAATATTTGATATTTTCACTTTGGTTTGTTTTAGCTGTTTTTTTTAACTTTTTAGCGCAATATCTCTAAAGCAGTTCATTGGAGCTTCACCAAACCTTGGAATTAAAAAGACGCGATAGTGCATAACACCATGAAAGTTGATTACCATCAAAAATTATACCTTTGACGATTTTTTTCATCTTTTCGCTTTGGTGTGTTTTTGGTGTGTGCTAAATGCACACGATATCTCGGATATATCCAATTCGATTTTGATCAACTGGTCACTGAAGTACTGGGACTGTTTGAGGTGACTGATTGGGACGGGGTAGATATTCCTTTTTTGTGTTAGCAAAAACACTAGTACCCGACCCGGGTTTTATGGTGCTTATGGATTGGGCTCTGTCCGTCTGTCAGTCCGTCTCTTTGTCCATCCGCTGCCACACATTCCTCTTACATGCGTAAGCCATTTGGTTGATATTTTACAAAGCGCATCCACATGACCGCACCTTGCTGTACGCCAAATTTCTTCGCGCTCTGATAAAATTGGATTTTTGACGATTTTCCATTTTTGGAAATGGTCCTGCATGTCAGGAAAAGCAAAGCTGTAAATACTACTCCTTTTACAGTATCGATTAAATCTTCCTACAACTTCACATATATGCTTCATTAATAATTCTCTTTTGGGCAATCAAATTTTAAAGTTTCGGTGGATGTATTCGGTCAGCGACATAATAAATATTTTTTGAACAGGGAATTGGATTTTGCTTCTTGTAGATGACTATCTTATTTGTGAGCATTACGTTTCGCAATTATTATCGCATACTGAGGTTTTCAAATAGATTTCAAAAACCTTTCAAAATATATTTTTCTTTTTAAAGTAGATTTGTGATGTGAGCTTATTTGTAAATTTGACTACTTCTTTGTTTTTCTCAAGTTCAATGCGTAAGTATTTTATTTGCAATATGTTGGAATACTTTTTTGTCTATTTTATGCCAAGTGTGCTCGTTATTGTAATCATGAAGAGTATCATGCTACTGTGTAGAAAAAAAAATAATATGAATCGTGAAAATGACAGTTCTTGTACCACATTCTGAAAAGTTACTTTTTCCACGTCCGCGTTCTTTTTTCAGCCTTAACAAATTTCGGCTAAAAAGGCCAAAGGTTTTATATTTTTATCGCAACGTAAAATTCTAACCTGTCTATCATTGGTTAATGTGATCTGAACTGTGACCAAGATTCTCGAGGATATCGGTAGATTATAACGTGATGTGCCTTATCCCGGAAATATCATAATTGTATTTATTATAATACTATTTAAACCTGATCGGACAATTGGTAAGAGATATAAATTGAAAAAGTGTTTGTTTGAAAAATATTAGCTTAAGAATTTTTTTTAATTTTGAAAATGTCAGCTTGTAGACTCCGAAGCCATCACTATGGCTTTTCCACTGTATTAACATTGCTTATCGCGATCCATAATAAATTCTTTGGGACACATAGCACCCGCATGGGTACCATTAACAGGTCTCCGTTGCTATGTTCACAACGCCAGTCAACCAACCGACAACTGGCGCACGCTGCAGTTCCTATCATGTGATCAAACCATTCCCAACTTATCGCAATCCGAGTGACAGGAGATTTTTCTCCAGTTTATAAATTTTAAAATGACGGTAAATGCGTACTTTTGTCGATATTATTTGTCTTGGATATATTTACCACGTATACAGTTGCTTATGCTGTCTCTTGCTGTGGTCTAACACCCCTTTCTTGTTTTAGGAGTGTGTTTATCACGTTAAAGAGTAGTAGAGCCGCTTCTAGACATATTTGACTCGGTATAGAATCGATCATGTGGTCACTACAGCGGTGTCGTATCTCCAGTAGGTACGACAACTCGACACCACGGCTACTGGAACAACTCCAGCGCTGTCTTCGATAACGGCCTGTGGTGAGCGGTTAGCATGGGGCTGTGCTTCCCTGTGCGCGTTGTGACACACTGCGTTTAATCCATTACAGTGGCAGCTATAAAAATTTCGGTGTTTGTGGCACTTTTGTCGGGACGCCACCGATTCTCTGTGCTCATCGGTCGGTTTGCCACAGATGTGTTAGTTTCGCTGGTTGTGTTGTCACCGATTCGCGGTTGTCAGGGCTGGGATTGCCACCGCCTCGTGCTCACGGGTGGAATTGCCCCCTGTCGATATGTTCGTGAGTCGTGTGGGCACCGATTTACGGTATTCCCAGGACGGATTGCCACCGAATCGATGCGCTTAACGGTCATGTTGCCACCGACTTACGATGTTCATGGGTGGTGGGGCCAGCGAATTATGGTGCTTATGGATTGTTTCCACCGGCTCACGGTACTCAGGGGTCTTGTTGCCACCGACTCACTGTGCTCGCGGGTTGTGTTGCCACCGACTTGCTCTGTGAACGGTTCGTAGTGCCACCGACTCGGAGTGCCACCGACTCACTGTACTCACGGGTCGGATGGCCAACGACTCACTTGGATCACGGGTCGGATTGCCACCGATTACCTGATTGCATAGATCTGAGTTGCAGCCACTCCGTGTGCTAAGGGGTTTGTCTGATACTGCTTGTTGTGTTCCTGTTGTGTGTATGTAGCGGGTTGATGTCAACTTCTTAAAAAACAAAGCAATACAAAACAAAAGGAAACAAAATAGCTTATTGGTTATAAGACTGCTTTGTTGTCTTTTATCATTTATGTATGCTGTTTCTGCACATGTCAACACAACAGTTATTATATGCTGCTGATGTACTGGTGATCCTCACTCACGCTGCTCGGCTTGCCTACGTCGCTGGGGCATTCAACCGTGTACCTTAGAAAGCCATTATGACCATTGCGCACATTCGGACGACTCTATGTTCGCGTTTATACTCTAGCAGCAAGAGTCCGCAAGGGTTGGGAATAGGGGTCGCAGGCGCCCCAAGAGTGACAGATCATCGGGGTCGCTGCAAGCCCTTTCTCCTCTGGTTTTGCCGAAGACGGTGGCATCGTATGAGGAGACTCAAGATTTCAGGCTCCCGTTCATACACCGTTGCACACGGATATTTTGACTGATACTACCGTACCCAATGTAACATCGACGCAACCATTGTCTGCCACCGCGGACATAGACGTTGCAATTTCCCCCGCGGTAAGAAATGTGTTAGTGGAGTCTTCCCCTCAAAGAAAGGAATTATCTCCCCTACAGAAATTTGAGTCTGAACTGACACCCTGACACGTTGCGCCATGCATCGGATGATGAATATGTTGCGCAATCTAGCGTCAAAGTCGGGATCGGTGGCGTCGGCTACGTCACGCCTCAACTCAACTCCGTCTGCCACTATAGCGACTCAACCTTCTTCACCCAAGGACACACAGTTGCAACCCACCTCCGCTTCCCCTTATCAAGTGCTCTACGACAGAGCGCAGTGTATGAGTGCTCGTCGAAGTCCTCGCAGGAGAATTCTCCAGTCGTTATTGTGACGGCATCGCTCACGGTGGCACCGACTCGACCAGCGTCTCTTAACCTGTCACAGGCTAGAGTATGAAACTGTGCAAACCATAGCATGTCAGCACTAGCCGCGGGAGGAGTTTAGGTCTTTCAGAACAGTACGTACTCCCACGCCGCCTGGAATGGAACTTCCGCCGGAAGAGTGGGATGAGATGTCAGCGGATTTCTCGGCAACGGATTTTCCGTTCAGAGATATTCTTAGGTTTATTGCTGATAATTCTTCAGCGTCTGCAGAACGGAGTGTGCGTCGTGGTTGATATCTGACTATCATATCATAAATGTATTCCGGGGCAAGTCCATGCAGGGCTTTATGTGTCAATAATATGACTTTATACTGGATTCGCTGTTGATCGGTAACCAATACAAAGACGCTAGTACAGCTGTTATAGGGGCGTGTTTTGGAGCGAGTTTAACTAAACGAGCGGCTGCATTCATGACGGATTGTAATTTGGATAACGTGATTTTTGGTAGACCAACAAGAATACAGTTCGCATAGTCCAAACGGGAGATCACTAACGCGTGAACAAGGCTTTTGGCTGCATTTTCGGTAAGGAATTGCCTAATACTCCAAATCCAGCAAATGTAGTAGTAACACTTTCTACATATGTTGTTTATGTGCTTCTGCATGTCCAGGTTCGTATCCATGGTTACCCCTAAATTTTGTGCCCCATGTGTCCTCTCTACTATGGCGTCCTTAAGGTGAAGCTGGTGAACTGCGACATTATCCATATTGTTTGGGCTTGCGATCAAAGGAACTCAGTTTTATCTTGGTTAAGCTTTAATTTATTACGGAACATCCAATTGCTGATGAAATTGATGCTGTTCGTGAGACTACACAGGCTGTGCGTTGGTCAATGACTGACTTAGGGTTAGCTGACTTTTTAATCTGTGTGTCATCTGCATAACTGTGGAACCAGAGGTGAAGAGTAAACATAAGATGTCCAAGTGGTCTAGTATAATCACTATACAATCTGGGACCAATTTTCGAACCCTGTGGTGCAGAACAATTTAGCTCCTTAATGTCAGATAACACATCATCAATCATAACTTGGACTTCACGGCCGACAAGATAGGAGCCAAAACGACTCAAGAACCTGTCCTTTGATTCCAAAGGTTTGTTCCAGGCGTTTGGTCATGATGGTGTGATCCAGATATACTATTTGTCTATTATCTAGATGTAGAAGAATGTCATTAAACACCTTCGTTAATGCGGTTTCAGTGCTATGCATAGATTTATATGCTGATTGATATTTTTCGACAGATTGCAGCGTGAGATATGAGTGTTTATTTGTCGACAAACTACTTCTTCAATCACTTTATAGACAATGGAGAGACTGGACACCGGACGATAATTCTTTGGTATGTGTTCTAATGTTGGTTTTTTAAAGTAGAGGCTTTATCACAGCGGTTTTGTAGCGATCAGGAAACATCCGGAACTAAGAGTGTAAGAAATGCAAGAAGAACCATTTAATAACAAGGGCATTCTGGGTAGTGCGTGGAATTTATTTGTCAGTTAGTTGAAGTTCAGGCGTGCGGCCAAATTGTTTGTCATTATTTCAAGGGTTTCTGTAAAGCAGCATTCAGTTAATTGACATGCTGTTTGACGGGTGATCTGTGAAATGCTTCACCCCTTCCTTTCCCACAACTGATATTTAAAAGATTAGGATGTCTATTATGTTTAGTTCACTCGTGTGTGACAGTCCTCCTACTATATAAACATAGATTTTCGCGGTATTTGGCATTCTGCCGCGAGATTCCAATAATTTGTACCTGTTTAAATCTGTTTGAATCTTTTTAAATCTGTTTGAATCTTTTTAAATCTGTTTAGACCGGTTTTAAGCTGTTTAAGATCTGCTCGTGTTGGAATGATGGAAAGAAATAAAACAGCGTTGCAAAATTACCGCGGCAGTTTCAATTTGGCCTTTGATTTACTACATTAGTACAAATTAAGGAAAAAATGAACTGAAATTCTGAAAACGAAAAAAAAATGCTTTGTCAATATGGTTTTTGAAAAAATGAAAATCGCTCAACTAAAGGAAGGCCTGGCGGAGAAGGGCTTGTCAACGACTGGAAACAAGGCAGAACTGGTGTACCGTTTGCAGAAGTACTACGATGAAAATCCAGTGGGTGCCACTGCTGCTGAGTTGCCAACAGAAGTTACGCCTGATGTGTCTAGTGAGCCGCGCATTGTGAAATCTGAGGTACTGTATGAATTTTTACTGCCTCAAAATGTTGATAATACGGTGAACCCCAGTGACAGTATATCCCAAGTTGGCTCTTCAAGCAGCGTTAGATCGGCACGGGCACGTGCTGCTGCCAGAAAGGCTGCCGCGCAAGCTAAGCTCAAGTCGTTCCAGGAAGAAGAGCGTCTGTTAGCGGAACGAAGTAAGTACAAATCAAAGTTGAAGTGGCATCAATTGAAGTCTGAACTCGAGGCTGTAGAAGCGGAAGAAGAGGTTCTTGCTATGTTTGATGAACAACCCGTAACGAGTCTCTTGCAAAAACCTGTGTACACTGTTGCTCAGTCAACATCGCCTCAAGTACAATTTAGCCAATTCCGTGCTGTGCCAAGTACATCCGTTGTTGACCCTTATTCGCGTCCAATCTCGACGGCCAATGCAGCTACATCAGATGAGGAGCTGCCTTCCACGCTCAATCCTGCAGCCTATGAATTCCATCCGCAATCTGCAGACAATATTATGCATTATACGCAGAAAGAAATGATTGACATTTTGGCCTTACCGAAGTCGCAACTGGTAACGTTTGACGGAGAACCAATGAATTATCACATGTTCATGAACTCATTCAATAGCTGTGTTGATTCTACCCAAGTGAGTGACATATCAAAGTTGAACAAGCTATTCGAGCTCTGTAAAGGCAAGGCACTGAACGTTATAAAACCATGTGCGTGCATGGCTCCGTCAGAAGGGTATCGCAAAGCCAGAGAATTGTTATTAGAACGGTTTGGCAACGACTATGTAATTTCAGAAGCTTGGATTTCAAAACTAACTTCGGGTCCTCCTATTAAAACAGATAATGTGCACATGCTTCAAGATTTTTTAGACGATGTACGCAGCTGTACCGAAACGCTACGTGCTATGGGCCACCTGGACGAAGTAGATGCGCGGGTTCGCCTTGTTAAGCTGGTGAAGCGCCTCCCAGTTTATCTGCAAGGTCGCTGGAGGAAGAAAGCTGTTGAAGCCCATGATGCCAATGGAAGATATCCAGGTATTGAGTTATTTCTGGAATTCTTAACCAAAGTAACGAGAGAAGCATGTGACCCATGTTTGGAGTGAGTAGAGAACAAAAGGCTGAGAAAAGATTCCACTCGAGCAAGTCAGTGAGCTTTCAAGTACGCGCAAATGGCGACGAGAAGAAACCAGTTCAGCAAGGACGAAAATGTTTCATGTGTGGCGAAATGCATTATTTGGCCCAATGCGAGAAATTCAAGAACGCGTCTGTTGCGGATCGCCTAAAATTTGTCAAGGAAAAGAAAATTTGTTTTAACTGTCTGAATGGATCAAAACACGTTTCAAAGAATTGCAGATTCTCCAAGACGTGTGGCATCGAGGGATGCACGATGAAACACTCCCAAATGTTGCACCATGCTCTGAAGAAGAGAAGCGCACAAGGCGATCTCACTCCAGATCGGGAAGTAACTACATCCGATGAGTCGAATTTTGCAAATCACGCGGCCAATAATGCGACTGACACTGCTACGCTTTCATTCAGTACACAGACTCCAGAGCAGACGAAAGTATCACTCCCGATCGTACCTGTGTATGTGCGTGGCCATGGACAACAGCACGACGTGAAGACATTTGCTCTCCTTGACACAGGAAGTAATCGAACTTTTTGTTCCGAAAATCTACGGCAGCAATTAGGTGTGCAAGGTAAGCAATCTACGCTCAATATATCTACACTAAATGATGGGAAAGAACTCACAGTTGAAGAAATCAACTTGTTTGCTACAAGTGCCCAGAAGAATCGCTGTAAAAATGAGACTGTGGTGCTGTCAAAGGTTTATGTGATGAACGATTTCCCGTCGCTTGCAAAAAGTATGGTGTGCGTTGATGACATTAGCAAATTTAGTCATTTGAAGGATTTGCCTATATCCAGCTCTGCAAGTGAAGGTGTGTCCTTACTCATCGGCCAAGACAATCCTGAAGCGTTGGTACCACTGCAGTTGCGTCGCGGTAGACCTGGAGATCCCTATGCTGTGCGCACACCTCTCGGATGGACAGTGAACGGCCCTGTAAAAAGCTCAGATGAATCATCAGGTATGTGCAATTATATTGACGTATGCCATGTTAATCCAGAAAAGGGGCTAAGCAGACAGGTCGAGAAATTTTGGAAAATTGACAGTTTCGCTACAAGAGAGGAGTGTGCTGAAATGTCGATGAACGACAGAAAAGTGGTGAAGCTTTGGGATTCTTCTGTAGCGCTTAATGACAACCACTATCAACTTGACATTCCTTTCAAGCAGGAAAAGCCAAATTTTCCTGACAATCGATCGCTGGCCGAAAAGCGTCTCAGCTATCTGGGTAGACGTCTGATGAAGGATGATCACCTACACACCAAGTACACCGCAGGCATTCATGATTTGCTGCAAAAAGGCTATGCCGAGAAAGTGGAAGGTAACACGTCGACGCCAGGGCAAACGTGGTATGTCCCACATCATCCTGTCTTTAATGTAAACAAGCCAGATTGTGTTTGATTGCGCAGCAGAGTATCAAAACACCTCTCTGAACAAAGAGGTTTTATCAGGCCCGGACTTAACAAGCAAGTTAATCGGTGTGCTGCTAAGGTTCAGAGAAAATAAGGTTGGCATGATGGCTGATATCGAAGAGATGTTTTATCAGATCAAAGTAACTCCGAAACATAGAGATGCTCTCAGGTTCCTTTGGTGGAGCAACGACGATCCACGACAACAATGCGAGGTTTATCGTATGACCGTGCATATTTTCGGCGGCGTCTGGAGTCCAAGTGCTTCCAACTATGCGCTCAAGAGAACAGCAGAAGATTACAGAAGTGACTTTGATTCAAGTGTCATCGATTCAGTCATGAACAGTTTTTATGTAGATGATCTGCTGCATTCTGTAGTTTCAGTTAGAGATAGAAAAGTTTTGTCGGCTGAACTTCGACGTCTTCACTCGTTGCGAGGATTCAACCTTACCAAGTGGGTTAGCAACAACCGCGAACTACATGAAAACCTACTAAAGAAGGTACAGAATCTAGACCTAGAGAATGACACATTACCTTTCGAGCGTGCACTCGGAGTAGAATGGATCACGGACCGCGACGTATTCAGCTTCAATGTCAAGCCCAGGAATCCAGTGTTCACACGCCCTGGACTCCTCAGCATAGTAAGTGCAGTGTATGATCCGCTGGGTATTGTGTGTCCGTTTGTACTCATTGCCAAGAAGCTGTTCCAGGCTGAATGTAAGCTACAGAAAAGTTGGGACGACCCGTTAGAGAAAAGTACGTTAAAGCACTTTAACAGATGGTTGCGGTCGCTTGTTTTGCTAAGGCAAATCGAAGTTCCAAGGTGCATGATTAACGCCGAAATGTCAGATGTTGAGGTGGTTCAGCTACATCACTTCTGCGATGCAAGTGAGGAGGCCTATGGCACAGTCACATATCTGCGTATCATTGATGCAGACGGCAATATCAACGATACGTTTGTGTTTGGAAAGTCGCGATTGTCTCCGCTGAAGCCGATTAGTATTCCGCGACTAGAGTTGTGCGCAGCGGTGACAGCTGTGCATGTCAACAGTATGATACAGCGAGAACTTAAGATTCGAGTGCGCGAGGTATTTTTCTGGACAGACAGTAGCATAGTGTTGTATTACATCAATAATGTTTCGAGTAGGTTTCAGACGTTTATAGCGAACCGGCTCACAGTCATTCACGAAGGGTCCAGAGCTGATCAATGGAGGCATGTAAGCTCAAGTAACAATCCAGCTGACGATGCATCACGAGGACTCAAGCCGGAGGAAATCGGTCTAAGATGGCTGAATGATCCAGCATTTCTACAAGTGGACGAATCTTGTTGGCCAGAATATAAAATTGACCTGTCAACAGTTACCGAGTCTGACATCGAGGTAAAACGTGTGACTACTTCTTGTGCCACTGAGATCTTGCAGGAGCAAACAGCTGTAGATGGCTTAAACTCAAAAAGGCAGTTGCCTGGATTTTACAATTCATTTCATGGCTTCGAAACAAGAAGCAAAACGTGGTTAAAGTGTTATCATGCGATGACTTACAAGTTGCCGAAAATTGTATTGTAAGATATGCTCAAGCAAAATGTTTCAGGAACGAAATACAAGCTCTCAAGAGGCAGGGCAAGCTAAAAAGAAGAAGTACGCTGTACTCACTAGAGTCCATGCTTGACGAACAAGGATTGCTGCGCATCGGCGGTCGCTTGCGTAATGCTGTTGTTGCGATAGAAATGAAACATCAGATCATATTACCGAGAGACTGTCACGTGTCATTGTTGTTAGTGAGGTACTTTCATGAAGTCCGAGCACGCCATTGCGGCACTGAATATGTTTTGTCGATACTTCGTACGAAGTATTGGATCCCCAAGGTGAGGCAATTAATTCGCAAAATTGCAAGAAGTTGTGTTGTCTGCAAGAGGCTTTATGGACAGCCGATGTTTCAACGAATGTCAGACTTGCCCACTGACAGAGTAACTCCGAATAAACCACCGTTCTCGAATATAGGAATTGACTGTTTCGGTCCTTTCTTGGTTAAACGGGGCCGCGCTCAGGAAAAACGATACGGTTGTATTTTTACATGCCTTTTAATTCGCGCCATACATATCGAGATGCTAAATTCGCTGGATGCAGACTCGTTTGTTAACGCGTTGCAGAGATTTATTTGCAGACGAGGTGCTCCGGAAGTCATCCGATCTGACAATGGAACCAACTTTGTCGGTGGTTCGAGGGAGTTGTTCGAGGCCATGCAGAGATGGAATGACAGTCATAAATTACATACAAGTCTACACCACAGAGAAATCAAATGGATCTTCAATCCGCCTTTTGCATCCCACATGGGTGGAGTGTGGGAGAGACAGATCCGCACAGTGCGCAAGGTCATGAATGCTGTCATCCGCAATGCCGTTTTAGACGATGAGCGCCTCTCTACATTGTTCTGTGAAGTCGAATTTATTGTCAATAACAGGCCCATAACGAGGTGCCCCGATAGTCCGAACGATGTTTCCCCGCTAACTCCGAATCATTTGTTGCTTCTGCGTGGCACGAACAAACCGCCGGTTGATTCGTTCGGCAAGCACGATACATACCGTAAACGCTGGAGGCACGTGCAGTACTTGGCAGACATCTTTTGGTCTCGCTGGGTACGAGAATACCTGCCAACTATTCAACAAAGGCAAAAGTGGTTGAAATCGGATAGAGAATTGCGAGAAAATGACATAGTTTTGGTGTTTGATGAGTCAACGCCGCGGAATATGTGGCCTATCGCCCGCGTAATGAAGGTCAACAAAAGCCGAGATGGCCACGTCCGATCTGCTGTAGTGAAAACAAAAGCAAGAAATTTTACGCGACCATTGACCAAGTTGTGTCTACTAGAAGCCTGCAGTGATTAATTTGTGGTTATATTTGTAAAATGGGGTGAGCCTAGCGCCCTCATTAAAAGGTGGTGAACACCTACAGGAAGAAAGAAGATTGTTAATTTTTAAGTGAACTAACTGATATACTTACCTTATTAATTCTTAATTCGTCAGTCAAGATGTTGTCCACAAGCAGAACCGAACATTCATTTTAAATAGAATGCCCAGTTATGCCTGTAGTTTCTCTTTTAAATGTTCAAATTGTAGTGTAGTGTCTCGTTTATGTACCTTATAAATGTATCCATTTATGTTTAAAATATATCCTGTTAATACGTAAGTGTATTCTTTAGTTTAGTTGAACTTCAAAACGTGTTGTCTGTTCAACGTTCTGTCGTTAAATGAACGCCACAAGTCACCAGTCAGTGTTCACCATGTGCCCAAACAGCCACGTGGTTAGTTACTGTAAATCATGCCACGAGCATACTGATATACCCGCATGTACTTCTTTGCTATACCAGAGTACAATTAAAGGTATCACTGGTTTCCGCTAGACTGACTTCCGCCATAAAGTTGTATGAAAAAAACTTTATTTTAACCAAGTCACTAAAATAAAAGTCCAACAGGCTTGTTTCTAGAAGGCTTTGTGAACTTTTAAAAGTCGTGTGTCAAGTACGTTCTTACTAGGGTAAAACCACCACGATCTCTCTTACCCACAAACCCCTCTGCAATAGAACTGTATTGATTAATCTTCTATTTTGAAACGTGACTTTCCACGGGCCTGAATTCTATGCTTGTGCTTGCTACAATGTGGTGAATGTTTCACATTCACGGGGCCGCTGTAAGAAATGCAAGAAGAACCATTTAATAACAAGGGCGTTCTGGGTAGTGCGTGGAATTTATTTATCAGTTAGTTGAAGTTCAGGCGTGCGGCCAAATTGTTTGTCATTACGGCAGCAATTAGGTGTGCAAGGTAAGCAATCTACGCTCAATATATCTACACTAAATGATGGGAAAGAACTCACAGTTGAAGAAATCAACTTGTTTGCTACAAGTGCCCAGAAGAATCGCTGTAAAAATGAGACTGTGGTGCTGTCAAAGGTTTATGTGATGAACGATTTCCCGTCGCTTGCAAAAAGTATGGTGTGCGTTGATGACATTAGCAAATTTAGTCATTTGAAGGATTTGCCTATATCCAGCTCTGCAAGTGAAGGTGTGTCCTTACTCATCGGCCAAGACAATCCTGAAGCGTTGGTACCACTGCAGTTGCGTCGCGGTAGACCTGGAGATCCCTATGCTGTGCGCACACCTCTCGGATGGACAGTGAACGGCCCTGTAAAAAGCTCAGATGAATCATCAGGTATGTGCAATTATATTGACGTATGCCATGTTAATCCAGAAAAGGAGCTAAGCAGACAGGTCGAGAAATTTTGGAAAATTGACAGTTTCGCTACAAGAGAGGAGTGTGCTGAAATGTCGATGAACGACAGAAAAGTGGTGCAGCTTTGGGATTCTTCTGTAGCGCTTAATGACAACCACTATAAACTTGACATTCCTTTCAAGCAGGAAAAGCCAAATTTTCCTGACAATCGATCGCTGGCCGAAAAGCGTCTCAGCTATCTGGGTAGACGTCTGATGAAGGATGATCACCTACACACCAAGTACACCGCAGGCATTCATGATTTGCTGCAAAAAGGCTATGCCGAGAAAGTGGAAGGTAACACGTCGACGCCAGGGCAAACGTGGTATGTCCCACATCATCCTGTCTTTAATGTAAACAAGCCAGATAAACTCAGGATTGTGTTTGATTGCGCAGCAGAGTATCAAAACACCTCTCTGAACAAAGAGGTTTTATCAGGCCCGGACTTAACAAGCAAGTTAATCGGTGTGCTGCTAAGGTTCAGAGAAAATAAGGTTGGCATGATGGCTGATATCGAAGAGATGTTTTATCAGATCAAAGTAACTCCGAAACATAGAGATGCTCTCAGGTTCCTTTGGTGGAGCAACGACGATCCACGACAACAATGCGAGGTTTATCGTATGACCGTGCATATTTTCGGCGGAGTCTGGAGTCCAAGTGCTTCCAACTATGCGCTCAAGAGAACAGCAGAAGATTACAGAAGTGACTTTGATTCAAGTGTCATCGATTCAGTCATGAACAGTTTTTATGTAGATGATCTGCTGCATTCTGTAGTTTCAGTTAGAGATAGAAAAGTTTTGTCGGCTGAACTTCGACGTCTTCACTCGTTGCGAGGATTCAACCTTACCAAGTGGGTTAGCAACAACCGCGAACTACATGAAAACCTACTAAAGAAGGTACAGAATCTAGACCTAGAGAATGACACATTACCTGTCGAGCGTGCACTCGGAGTAGAATGGATCACGGACCGCGGCGTATTCAGCTTCAATGTCAAGCCCAGGAATCCAGTGTTCACACGCCCTGGACTCCTCAGCATAGTAAGTGCAGTGTATGATCCGCTGGGTATTGTGTGTCCGTTTGTACTCATTGCCAAGAAGCTGTTCCAGGCTGAATGTAAGCTACAGAAAAGTTGGGACGACCCATTAGAGAAAAGTACGGTAAAGCACTTTAACAGATGGTTGCGGTCGCTTGTTTTGCTAAGGCAAATCGAAGTTCCAAGGTGCATGATTAACGCCGAAATGTCAGATGTTGAGGTGGTTCAGCTACATCACTTCTGCGATGCAAGTGAGGAGGCCTATGGCACAGTCACATATCTGCGTATCATTGATGCAGACGGCGATATCAACAATACGTTTGTGTTTGGAAAGTCGCGATTGTCTCCGCTGAAGCCGATTAGTATTCCGCGACTAGAGTTGTGCGCAGCGGTGACAGCTGTGCATGTCAACAGTATGATACAGCGAGAACTTAAGATTCGAGTGCGCGAGGTATTTTTCTGGACAGACAGTAGCATAGTGTTGTATTACATCAATAATGTTTCGAGTAGGTTTCAGACGTTTATAGCGAACCGGCTCACAGTCATTCACGAAGGGTCCAGAGCTGATCAATGGAGGCATGTAAGCTCAAGTAACAATCCAGCTGACGATGCATCACGAGGACTCAAGCCGGAGGAAATCAGTCTAAGATGGCTGAATGATCCAGCATTTCTACAAGTGGACGAATCTTGTTGGCCAGAATATAAAATTGACCTGTCAACAGTTACCGAGTCTGACATCGAGGTAAAACGTGTGACTACTTCTTGTGCCACTGAGATCTTGCAGGAGCAAACAGCTGTAGATGGCTTAAACTCAAAAAGGCAGTTGCCTGGATTTTACAATTCATTTCATGGCTTCGAAACAAGAAGCAAAACGTGGTTAAAGTGTTATCATGCGATGACTTACAAGTTGCCGAAAATTGTATTGTAAGATATGCTCAAGCAAAATGTTTCAGGAACGAAATACAAGCTCTCAAGAGGCAGGGCAAGCTAAAAAGAAGAAGTACGCTGTACTCACTAGAGTCCATGCTTGACGAACAAGGATTGCTGCGCATCGGCGGTCGCTTGCGTAATGCTGTTGTTGCGATAGAAATGAAACATCAGATCATATTACCGAGAGACTGTCACGTGTCATTGTTGTTAGTGAGGTACTTTCATGAAGTCCGAGCACGCCATTGCGGCACTGAATATGTTTTGTCGATACTTCGTACGAAGTATTGGATCCCCAAGGTGAGGCAATTAATTCGCAAAATTGCAAGAAGTTGTGTTGTCTGCAAGAGGCTTTATGGACAGCCGATGTTTCAACGAATGTCAGACTTGCCCACTGACAGAGTAACTCCGAATAAACCACCGTTCTCGAATATAGGAATTGACTGTTTCGGTCCTTTCTTGGTTAAACGGGGCCGCGCTCAGGAAAAACGATACGGTTGTATTTTTACATGCCTTTTAATTCGCGCCATACATATCGAGATGCTAAATTCGCTGGATGCAGACTCGTTTGTTAACGCGTTGCAGAGATTTATTTGCAGACGAGGTGCTCCGGAAGTCATCCGATCTGACAATGGAACCAACTTTGTCGGTGGTTCGAGGGAGTTGTTCGAGGCCATGCAGAGATGGAATGACAGTCATAAATTACATACAAGTCTACACCACAGAGAAATCAAATGGATCTTCAATCCGCCTTTTGCATCCCACATGGGTGGAGTGTGGGAGAGACAGATCCGCACAGTGCGCAAGGTCATGAATGCTGTCATCCGCAATGCCGTTTTAGACGATGAGCGCCTCTCTACATTGTTCTGTGAAGTCGAATTTATTGTCAATAACAGGCCCATAACGAGGTGCCCCGATAGTCCGAACGATGTTTCCCCGCTAACTCCGAATCATTTGTTGCTTCTGCGTGGCACGAACAAACCGCCGGTTGATTCGTTCGGCAAGCACGATACATACCGTAAACGCTGGAGGCACGTGCAGTACTTGGCAGACATCTTTTGGTCTCGCTGGGTACGAGAATACCTGCCAACTATTCAACAAAGGCAAAAGTGGTTGAAATCGGATAGAGAATTGCGAGAAAATGACATAGTTTTGGTGTTTGATGAGTCAACGCCGCGGAATATGTGGCCTATCGCCCGCGTAATGAAGGTCAACAAAAGCCGAGATGGCCACGTCCGATCTGCTGTAGTGAAAACAAAAGCAAGAAATTTTACGCGACCATTGACCAAGTTGTGTCTACTAGAAGCCTGCAGTGATTAATTTGTGGTTATATTTGTAAAATGGGGTGAGCCTAGCGCCCTCATTAAAAGGTGGTGAACACCTACAGGAAGAAAGAAGATTGTTAATTTTTAAGTGAACTAACTGATATACTTACCTTATTAATTCTTAATTCGTCAGTCAAGATGTTGTCCACAAGCAGAACCGAACATTCATTTTAAATAGAATGCCCAGTTATGCCTGTAGTTTCTCTTTTAAATGTTCAAATTGTAGTGTAGTGTCTCGTTTATGTACCTTATAAATGTATCCATTTATGTTTAAAATATATCCTGTTAATACGTAAGTGTATTCTTTAGTTTAGTTGAACTTCAAAACGTGTTGTCTGTTCAACGTTCTGTCGTTAAATGAACGCCACAAGTCACCAGTTCAGTGTTCACCATGTGCCCAAACAGCCACGTGGTTAGTTACTGTAAATCATGCCACGAGCATACTGATATACCCGCATGTACTTCTTTGCTATACCAGAGTACAATTAAAGGTATCATTGGTTTCCGCTAGACTGACTTCCGCCATAAAGTTGTATGAAAAAAACTTTATTTTAACCAAGTCACTAAAATAAAAGTTCAACAGGCTTGTTTCTAGAAGGCTTTGTGAACTTTTAAAAGTCGTGTGTCAAGTACGTTCTTACTAGGGTAAAACCACCACGATCTCTCTTACCCCCAAACCCCTCTGCAATAGAACTGTATTGATTAATCTTCTATTTTGAAACGTGACCTTCCACGGGCCTGAATTCTATGCTTGTGCTTGCTACAATGTGGTGAATGTTTCACATTCACGGGGCCGCTGTAAGAAATGCAAGAAGAACCATTTAATAACAAGGGCGTTCTGGGTAGTGCGTGGAATTTATTTATCAGTTAGTTGAAGTTCAGGCGTGCGGCCAAATTGCTTGTCATTATTTCAAGGGTTTCTGTAAAGCAGCATTCAGTTAATTGACATGCTGTTTGACGGGTGATCTGTGAAATGCTTCACCCCTTCCTTTCCCACAACTGATATTTAAAAGATTAGGATGTCTATTATGTTTAGTTCACTCGTGTGTGACAGTCCTCCTACTACATAAACATTGATTTTCGCGGCATTTGGCATTCTTCCGCGGGATTCCAATAATTTGTACCTGTTTAAATCTGTTTGAATCTTTTTAAATATGTTTAGACCGGTTTAAAGCTGTTTAAGATCTGCTCGTGTTGGAATGATGGAAAGAAATAAAACAGCGTTGCAAAATTACCGCGGCAGTTTCAATTTGGCCTTTGATTTACTACAAAGAGAAAGGTTAACTATTCGAGTAATAACTGGCGCCAGCTCTTCTAAACACGATTTCAAAAGAGATGTGGGAATTGGATCCAGTATGGATGTTTTATTCGGCATCGATTTAAGAATCTTTGCGATTTCAGGACTTTGCAGCTACAGTCAGTTTTTGCCGCTCAAGCGCAGATCCAGCAGTGTGAGGATTTTACGGCGTTATCCACAGCTCCGTGCGTAACTAACGTATTGCATTGTATTGTTCTTTAGAACCCTTTCAACTGCTATGATCATATCGGGATGCCCCTGCCACATTATACTGAAATGGGACATTCCAGCCCTCCTTCTACCCCTTACATGTGGAGTGCCTCACAGGGTAGCAAGGAGGAGTCCCAATTTTAAAGTCTTAGGTATGACCCGACCGGGATTTGAACCCACGATATTCCAGCATCGAGTAGGACACTCTAACCATTAGGCCACCGAAGCTGGTACACTAACGTTCTACAGGCACGTATGGAAGAGCTACAGTCAATGCAGCAGGCTCATCCACGTCCTTGGTCACGTTTACTACTATCGAAGATGTTGCATGTGAAGACGGCGTCTTATCAGTGTAGTGATTGTGTTCTACCCATTCAGCCGCTGGTGTATCCCAGGAATAAGGTGCCCTGGCTACCCAAGATCAGTTCCGATTCAAGTGTGCCATTAGCGGGACGTGGAGGAGGTGGTCAGGAAGGAAATGCGCACCTTGTCTTTTCAAGATGCCGCGTTTCAAGCGCTTCGGAAGTTCGTCAACCCTGGTACCAATGTACTGTTTGATCGTGTGTTCCACCCTGTAGTGGCAGCATCCTCGGACTTATTGAAGTTAAGCACCTATTTGCTGTCATCCTTGGTCAGGTGTTGCCGCACTCGAACATAGGGGCGGGATATGCCAGAAAGTTCAAATAGACAATCAGACGGACTTTCCGCCGGAGCTACTCAAGGGTATCATTAAGGTGGCACGCGTGGGCTGGCATGATGCCCTGATGCGCAAAGCATTCATACCACCGGTTATTCAGTGAAGCAGCGTCATATACGGTTTCTCTGCTTGCAGCTACGCCGCGGAAGAGGCCGCGCTTCGCTCCAGTGTCGACGCCTCAGCTTAAGAAAAACAAACTTGACTCAAAAAAGCAGGCTGCCACTCCTAAGCAAAGGTAGCAACCAATTAAAGCATCCGGCACGGATCGCACGACAATTTCGTTTTTTTTGCGGAGAATCGATTGGTCAGTGTCGCGAATTGAACGTGAATGTGCCCGTAGGCGGAAGGCTACAGAATTCTCGGCCAGCCTGACAGGCTTTGGGAGCTCCCAGAAATGTCGTTCGGTGGTTGCGTTGGGGTTACCCTCTACCGTTTACAAGGGATACGTCGGGGTGCCAAAATTTGCCCCCGCTTGCGAGGTTTTCCAATCCTTTAGCTACAGCGTACGATCACGATCGAGACAAACAATGTGCGTTACAAGAGATGGTTCACGATTTGTTAGTAAAAAAGCCATAGAAAAGATGCCGTTGGGCACACTGGTGTTTTCCAGTCGTTTACAATAGATATTCCTCAATTGATCAAGGCCACCCTAACACAGGGCATATGGGCAGAGTCGGTAGATCTGTCAGACGCATATCTACACATTTCGGCTCGTCCCTTTATCGCATTTACGGTGGCGGATCAAAATTATTGGTTTCTCGCCCTACCGATCGGCATATGGACTGCTCCGTTAGGGTCTACCCACGTTATGAAGGCAGCCAAACGGTGGAGTTGCCAAACGGGGTTTCTGTTGTTTTAATATCTCGACGAATGGTTGCTAGTAAACGTGGATAGGCGGTTGCTCCACACGCAATTCCGTTGAGTCGATGTGGGGCTCTGGGTTTGCTGGTCAATTACAAGAAGTCTGAGCTCGTTCCCACACAGAAAATAACGTTTCTCGGTGAGTTGATGGATTTTGCGTGTGTCAGAGCTTTTCAAACACAAGAGGGACTCCGAAAATAATGTCACTCGTTGTCAGGGTTGTCTCTACGCCCAGACCTCGGGTAGCACAGCTGGAGTCTCTTCTAGGTTTGCTGGTGGCAACGGAAAAGACGGTCGAGCTGGGCAGATGTCATTTACGGGAGTTTCAGCGCGTAGTTCTCAAGGCTTTGCGTCATGGCAGCTTGCCGGAGCATCTCATAAGATTGTCGTTGGTAGCTCTCAGGGATCTGGATTGGTGGTCGTGTCAATCCAATCTTCTGATCGGTGTGCAATGTTCTCGCTCAGCTGCATCGAGGCAGGTAAAGACGGACCCGTCTTGCAGACTTGTGGTTTTCTATGGTGGTGTATGGAAGGCTTCTTGGTCAAGCCACGAACAACGATTTCATATCAACGTTTTAGAGATGAAGGCAGTCTTGATAGCTTGTCAAACTCTTCGAGCATTTCTCGACAGTCATGTGGTTTAGATCCTCATTGACAATCAGACTATGGTGTCGTATTTGTCCAAGCATTTGTCTAGTATCACCAAGGAGATCTTATTACTTGCTCGGAATTCCCATTTGGTAATTCAACCATCTCATATCGCGGGAAGTCTGAATGTTCTCGCCGATTTAGCGTCCAAAACGGACCAGACTGTTCAGACATAGTGGGCTTTGGCGGAGTACAAGTTTTGTTTTTTTCACAGTTACCGTAGCGGCCACCTCAGATCGATCTATTTGCCAATCGTCTCAATCATTGTCTTCCGGTGAACATGTCTCCGTGTCCGGATGTGGCAGCAATAGCGAACGATGCATTGCTGTGTCATCGGCCAACGCAGGTGCTGTTTGCCTTCCCTTCGTCGTCTCCCATGATGAAAGTTCTTGTGAAGGTTTCGCACGAGAAGCCTCGGCGTCTATTTTTGTTAGCTCCCGATCTTCCAGAACTGCCTTGGTTTCCTTTTTTGATGCGGTTGCCGTGCGTCATGAGTCTTCTTGTTCCCTTGGAGTATGGCAGTCTGCGGCAGCCTCACTTTGAGTATTATCATCCAAATCTTCAATTGTGTCGACTCAAACTCTTATGCATAAGTTTTCCTTCTTGAAATCGAAAGCGTTCTCGCAGCTTGTGATTCAGAGAATTGACAGGATTTACAAGGATTCCACAAACAAGGTATACTTGTCGCATTGGCGTTTGTTTGAGTCATGGTGTATGGATAGGGGAATCGATTCCGTGGCGGCCACAGTACTAGACTTCTTTTCGTATTTGTTCGAAGTCAGAAGGATTTCTGTTGGATCGATTTTGACTTACAGCTCGGCTCTTACGTTTATTTTAAAGAGGACATCGGGACATGATTGTCATCTTCGGAGGTGTGGTCGGATTTGGTTAGGTATTTTCAATAAGAAAGACCTATTGCGGATAGGACAGTGGTGTCCTGGGATTTGGCCTTGGTTTTGAAGTATCTCACGCCGTTGCTCTTCCATCAATCGGTCATTTCTAACAAATTACTTATCCTAAAATGCGTGTTCCTCGTGGCGTTGGCGTCGGGTAAACGCCGCGGGGAAATACATGCCTTGCAAAACTCATTTGTTCAAGTCAATGGTTCGTGGGAGGTAGTGGTTTTGAAGCTACTACCGTCTTTTGTGGCAAGACACACATTGTTACTAAAGGTTTGGGTACGTTTGGGCAGATTGTAATACCAGCCTTGCCTGGGCTTCGGTCGCTATGCCCCGTCTCAATGTTGCTAGCGTACGTGAAGCGGCCGACTACCTAGCGTCGTCTTTCTATATCTTTCATGCGAAGCATAACGGCCGATTTGCCGAAAGCGTCTATTTCTAGTTATATCAAGAAGACTTTTTTTTAGCATATAATGATATAATTAAGGAACCGGAAGATGTAATTCAGAAGCGTTTTTCGGTTAAGGCTCATCAGGTTAGACATGTAGCGCACTCGTTACGGGCCACTAATGGCGTCTCAATGTGTGAGCTGTTGCGAGTGGGCTGTTGGGCCTCTTCGGACACGTTTAGTAAGTATTATTTGCAAGAGTATGCTACGGATACATTGACTAATTTACATAGTCTTGGACCATTTGTTGCTGCTGAATCTATGATTCATAAAGGTTCTTCCTCTTGCAGGTTCTCCAAGCATTCTCGTGGAAAGAAGGCTTACAAGGAAAAGAAGACCGCTAAGTAGAGTGTGGCGTGGATAGCAGCTCCGATGTGCAGCGACAGTCTGGCAGTTTGGCGGGCACGTGACAGTTGGTTTGAAGGCTCCATGCAAGGCAATGGTACCTTGGTCTTGTTTTTGGACAGAGCGGTTTTGCACATGGTACAATATGCTGCTGCGTCGTGTCGGCAGCAGTGCTAGTAAATTGCTTCGTGCCTCCACATTCTCCTCTTTTTTGCAAAAGAGGGCGGAGCGGAACACTAGTAAGATAACTTCAGTTCATCGAACTAAGTATGTTAACAATGGGAATTTCGCGGTGTAACCCCACTGAATATTCCTAATTGTTATTAAATAGACAGTACGCGGTGAGACCCCCCTGGAATTAAAAGAAGAAATTGTTTTTCTTTAATTTCTGCCTTGTGTATGGCATAGTGTCTTGTAGGCGGTATGTCAACCAGTCCGTTTGCAGTGCATATTCAATTCCTACCGCAAGTTCTAGTCTACCATAGTGATGGCTTCGTAGTCTACAAGCTTATACTTTCGAAATAAACTGAAGTATTTAATTTCTTCATACTCATTTTTATGAGTAAAATATCTTGTAGGCGTAGATGCCATCATTGGATTTGTACCCACCCACCTCCCCATCAATTGGGATCGTCTGGTGCGATAAGTTGGGTATGATTTGATCCCATGATAGGAACTGCAGCGTGCGCTGATTTGTCGGTTGTTCCAAAGAATTTCTTATTATGTATCGCGATAATCAATGTAGATACATTGGAAAATCCATAGCGATGGCTTCAACGTCCACAAGATATTTTCCTCATAAAAATGAGTATTAAGAAATTAAATACTTCAGTTTTGTGCATTCTCGGTAGTAACTCCATTACTCCGTAAGTTCCGGGCTAATACTACATTTATTCAAATTTTATTCTCCGATAAATTTCTGTCTGAGGAAACGAAGTGGTGAATCTTGTACATCAAACGAATACTTTTGACACAAAACAGCAATATCAAATTTGGTAATTAAAGCAAAGTAGTTTAGGACGAAAGATAAGCTGAAAAAAGAATATTAGCCAAAGAAACTTGTTCCTGGCTGATACGGAAACATACCGTTCTCAAGAAACTCTTAAAATCAATTGCTGCTAGTTAAAACTGAACATTTTCAGACATTATGGTGTCTAAAAATCCTTTCTATGATGAGTGCAAACATAAAAAAGTTTATTTTGGGATCAAGGTTATATGATTTGTTTAACAACACGACGCACCCTTAGCGGGTTAACTTGTCTCAATAATAACAAAAATGCCCAGAACCATCTGAAACGAAAACAAAATGCTACAATTAGTAATTCCAGCCTGAGGGAGAGGGTGCGCCCAAAAAGTGGAAAATGCTCAGGTTGGTCTGAAACGAATATATATGATAGGGCGGGGGAGTCGGCTGTGTCAGCAGTGGATATATAACGCGTGTTGACTCCCAACCCGCATACTTTCATCATGGCTACAGGAAGACGAGACTGGGAGATTCACGAACCACTACCAATCCAGCGCACTGATTTCATCATACAGGATGCTGAATGCTGAATTGTATCCAGATTCCAGAAAAGTGTCTGGGCGGTGTTTGCCAATCACATTCAACCGCCGTAATTTTGTGATGATGAATTGTATTTGAAGGCTTTACCAAGAGTGTTTGATATGTCCTCAAAGTTGGTGACATAACTGTTAATTCTGAAATGGCTTGGTGGACTGAAGGAATTTTTTCCAGATATTTTGCGGGCCATGTCCCAGGTTTTTTAAGAGATGTGTTTCTATTTGGAGCTTGGATACGTATTCTTGCCACGAGACTTTCTTGCTTTGTTTTATGGTTTTACGTGATATGGCTTGTAGTCTTTTATATTCTAACTTGCTAATAAGATCTGGGTGGTTTGAAAAAATTTTTAAGTCTTCTTTACGAAGACCTATAGCCTGCTTACATTTGTCATTGAACCACGGATTGTGTGGTTTTCTACGAGCTCCTGATGTCTTTGCTCTGGATAAGAGCAGTGAAAAGTAAAATTGGATTGTCGTCGTCACGGAAGTGTTCTCTTTTAATACCGTGATGGCATAATGACCAGTCTGCTTTATTATACTTCCATTTTGGGCCCTTTCCTCACGATAGGGTTCAGATTGACTCAGTAAAAATTGTCACTGCCATAAAGGTCGTCTAAAACTGTCCAGTTAAAATCAAGTAAAATATTAGCAGAAGATGCAGAAAGGGCAATAGAAGTTTTCGAACCAATACTGGGGTGGATGTATGTAGGAGATTTGTCATTAAGTAAAGATAGGTTGTGATCAGTTAGGAGGTTTTCGATCAGCTTTTCAGTATGCTGTGGACATTAAAGTCGCCTAAAAATAAGACTGGTTTGGGTAACTAGTTTAGAAGGCCATTTAGCTGTTCTGGCTGGGCTTTCAATGGTGGTGGTTGGTAGATGTTACACACAATAAAAGTTTTGCCTAGAGTAATCCGGGCCGCATGGGTCTGGAAAGGCGTGTCCAATTTAATTTCACTTAGGAAAATTTCGTTGCGTAGAAACATGGCGATACCACCTATCGTTGTTTCACCACAAAAGGGTATATCATAAAGTGTGTACCCCCTAAGGTTGGGAGGGTTGTCATTTTAATATAGGTTTCTTGAAGGCAAATCACCGCAGGGTCCTTCAAATGTACAAGTGTCAAAAGTTCGTGGTAGTTGATCCAAAGACCTCTGATATTCCAATGAATTATCGTCATATTTTTGTTTGTCAAATGAAAAAATGTTAAATGTAAAGAGGTGCAATTTTTAATAGAAATGTCAGTGTTCGGTGAGAGAAACGCTTCCTGTAAACAGAACTCTATAAGAAAGAAAAGCTGCATAAGAACAGTAAGTTCAAATTTGATCTCAAACCTTTGCAATTCCATTTCATGACTGCTGATTTCATTACTTATCTTTTCCTGTGTTTTTTCTTTTAATTTAACACTGGGTTTTGTGGATAGATGTTCATTTATCCACACACCCATCTCCCCATTTTATCAGATTTGTCCTGTTTTTAGTGGACTTTAAAAACTTGGGGAACATCCATGGTGTCCATTTCATCCAAACCTCTGTTATGCATGTAGATTGTACAGGTGTTACATTTGACTTTGGTGGCTAACATGGTTTTGGTTTCACTGGACTTTTCTTTGAATTCTCGATCGATGTAACAGTTTGAACTGAAGAACTCCTTGATCCTTGAGTCACCGTTTCGGTTTTTTTTCATAGACTGTTCTTTCAAAGGCCAATTGAAATCACTTTGAGATTACAGCAGCCAATTGACGGTTTTGCGTCGCAGCTTGTAAATTCAAGTTGTATCCATTGCACCTCTTTCTCTTTAAGCCAGATAGGGTAACTTTATGAAGTTATATGACCCCCTGGAAATTGACACACTTTGCCGAATTTATGAAAGACGTTTGATCATGATCTTATTGGCCACATTTGACACAGATTTCATGTCTTTGCAGCTAAATTTTGTATGTCCAAACTTTGGACAAGAGTAACAGCTTTGTGGATTAGGTATGTACATTTCTATTTTGCAATTCAGACAGCCCACTTTAATTGATGATGGTAGTTCTAATGTACTAAAGGTCAAAATAAAAGTGCTAGTGTTAATTTTGTTTCCATTTCTAGTAATCATTATTCATTTGACATCAGTAACGTTTCGCTATGTCAGTTCGTCACAAATTTCTTCCTCGCTGCAGTCTCGAAGATCTGAACAGCGCAAGGCGCCTCTACTTGAAGTTCGTATGCGGTGAACATACGACAGGCACGCTAGCACGATGTTTTCAATAAATTTTCTGCGTGACTTTTCTCTCCTACTTCAACAAGTAAATATCCAGAACGGAGCTTTTTCATTGTTTTCGGTTCGCCAGCTAAAGCAACAATCACTTTTTGAATCGGAAACAGCGAAAGCTTCATTGGTTTCTCTTCCGGCTCAATTATTATAAATCTCGGCCAATAATCGTTGGCCAATGGTTGAGTTTGTGCTGGTTTTGTTTGATTTTCAGAGTCCGAATGGGACTCTAATTGTCATTTTTTTATCTTAGAAACCATAAAATTATGTTTAAATTTCTCCCAGGCCTGCTAATCCCGCCCATACTCTGAGCATCTTACTTGGCAGCAGCATACGCCACCCAGGACTAGGTTACCTGGGATACTCACGTACCTCTTTGGTACAGAGTAGCCCATGAGTTATATAAAAGACAGTGAATAAACACCGTCATGACCATCCGTTAATGATCAGACCGAGCCATTCTGACTGCCCGTCTAGTTGAACAAGTGAGGTCAAAGTATGCGTATTAATAACTTCCACAATTTGTGATTATGATGCGGCACAGTGAAAGCTGCCTCAAACGCACCAGGATGTCCTGCCCTCCAACGACACAAAGGGGTTGCAATCCACGGCAAAGGTGCGTCTCCATGCTGCTGAAGTACATTTAATGAAAAATACCTCAACAAACTGCTTAGCAAATTGGGCCGACACACATGAACATGGAATTTTTCAGCGATAAATAAGGAACGCTTCTCTCTCATGTGTACATACAGATAACAAAATATGTTAATTTCTATTCTATTTTATATAAAGTCTATTACGGTTGAGGTGTTCCATTGCAAGATAACAGAAAATAATCACAAGACTATTCTGGTCTCTGCTGGGGTGTTCCATTTCAAGATAATAACGAACAACAGCTATGGAACACTGTGTTCAAACAAAAATCTCAAAATGGACATTGACATAAATGCTTGCGTGAGCAAACACCTGTCAGAATTTATTTTCCACTATGTCGGAGTTGAACTTAAACAGGGAACTTAGAATGCTAGCGTCCCCTAAGTGGGTTGACGATGGAATGCGAAATTCAGCGTTGAATATCTCTGTTGAAGTCTCTTTAGAAGCTTTATCAGCTGCCTCGTTGCCTGGGATTCCTACGTGACTTGGACCCAACAATACCTTTTTATCTTTCCGCCCTTACAGCTTCGTCATGTTTTTCTACTAGGTCAAAGATTATAGGATTTGATATTTTCAAGTTTTCTTTTGATTCTAGTATTGACATGGAATCAACGCAAAACATACAATTTTTATAACGTCTGATTTTGACATTTTGCATGCCTAGCTGGAGAGCTCTGACTTCGGCAGTGAAAATTGAAGATCCATCTGGGAATCTGGTTGTCAAAATATTCTCTGTGACAATTGATGCCACAGCCTTGTCATCAAGTTTAGAACCATCAGTATACATAAAGTGGGTATTCTTGGTAAGCTTCCTTGAAGTCTGCGAACTTAGATCGAAACACACATGAGTTAGTTTGTTCTTTTTGGAATTTGGATAGCGTTTTTAATACTGAGGCCTTAGCTAATTTCCATTTAGGGTGTTTCGATACTCTGTAATTGGCAATATCAACGAGATGCCCACTTCTTGCAGGTGTGGTAATATGAAAGGATGACCCCACTCTCAGAAAATTATGAAAAATCCAAGCCAAAAACGACCAAATGGATGGGGTTTTGTCGGTTAGCGTACAGTTTGCAGTGTATTGCAAAGCTAGTTTCAATCGATGAATGTTAAGGGGCTGTTCATTTGCTTCAATGTGCAAGCTTTCAGCAGGTGAGGCTCTAAAAGCATTAAAGCATAGTCTGAGACCCTGTTTTCTATCGGGTCAAGCGCCTTCAGATATGATGATAAACAGGATTTTTTCCATATTGTTCGTCTGTGGGAATTTTAAATTTGATGAGGTTTCATATGTGTTTAAAAACGTGCGAGCTGTCAGACGGAGAGGTTCTAAAAGCGCTTAAGCATAGTCTGAGACCATGGTTTCTATCGGGTCAAGCATCTTCAGATATGATGATAAACATGATTTTCTCCATTTCGCTAGGTCTATGGAAAAATCTGTGGGAAATTTAAATTTGATGGGGTTTTATATAGTTTATAAACTGTTAATTATATTAATAATGAAGAGAGGCTTTGGGATTTGGGATGGGAGAATAAATTTAAACTTGCTTTTTAATAGATATTAACATCATTTTGACGTCCGGTGTTAATCACCACTCACCTCGAGTCACGGCATCGGAAAGTCATGGTCCTCTAATGACCCACATAATTTTCACCTGGATGACCACTTCTCAACATTTTTATTATATCATGTGAGGAATCGTGTGGCATCTGTTTGAGATGCACTTCTGATCCCTAATGTTTTTGTTGTTCCAGTATGACCACAACTACCCCTCCGACCACGTGATCTCGATTTTTAAAAGGGTTCAAATACTTGTCATTCCATTTTTATTAAATTTTGCTGAAAAAGGATGTGTTAAAATTTGTAATTTTTGAGATTGGTTGATAGTTTAGTGGATTTGCAGGATTTATATTTGATTTTAGAATATGAATTATTGTGGTCCCTTCCCATAATTCAGCAAATGCACCAGTCTTCCATGTATTACTTAAAATATCGAGCGGGATGTTGAGGCTCTGGTCTTACAGATGTTTTAGTATTTGGTAATGTTTGTTTGTTTCTTTGGTGTTTAGCGCCCCATTCATCTACTAGGATGGGTATATTAGGACGCATTTGCTAAAGAAACAAGTAGGAAAAAAAGAAGACAGAATGGAGAAGAGTTAAAAAGAAAGAAATTCAGATTAGTCGCCTCTTACGCCATGCACGTAACAGAACGCAGTGGATGTATTCTTAACTTTTTCCCACCACACATAGGAAATTTGGTACTTCATCAGAACCCGCCGCCGAATTGTTGGAATCATTTATAGACTTTTCTAAGTTTCTCAGTAAAGAAATTGCTATTATAAGCTTCTCTGTTGTTGGAATTGAAGTTAATGGTATGTGTTTCTTCAATTTCTTTATGGCATAAAGTCAGGGCTATAATTTTGAGAAGATGAATTGTGTTCGAATGTTTTCCCGAGAGTATTGGGCACAGCTTTAGGCTCCGTGATAATACTATTGGTATTTTTTAATAACTTAATGAGTTGAAGGAGCCTTATCTGAGATTTTGCGAATCATGTCCAAAGTTTTCCTGAGGGCGGTGTTTTTGTTCAGGTCCGAAACGTACTCTTCTCGTACCTGTTGTTTGCTTTGTTTTGTGGGTTTGCGCCAGATCCGGTTCAGTCTTTTTATTCTATTTTGACAGCGTGGTAAACTATAAAACATTTGAGAGTATTTTTACGAATTCCTAGTGCACGTTTAGAGTCGTCATTGAACTCAGATTTGGGACGGTTTCGACGGAATCCTGGTGTGTGTTGTATGGATTTTTCGACGACGCGTTGAATGAATGTGTGAATAACATGACTTCAGCTTCAGCAAAGTTCTCTAGGGTGATACTATGATGGCATAATTCATCGAATAACGACCAGTCGCCTTACCGAATTTCTACTTCGGTATCCTTTTCTCGCGGAAGGGTAAATTCTAAAAACAGGTTTCCGGAAGCAATACAGAGGTCAATAGAGTTATTTGAGCCAATACCAGGATGTACGTACGTTGGGGATTTGTCATTGAATAATGACAGATCATGGTGGATTAAAAGATTTTGACCAGTTTCCTTTTGAAATCGGAGTTATACTTGCCCCAAAAGAGCCTGTACACATTGTAATCGCTCAAGATCAGTACTGGTTGGGTAGTTGGAGTAATAAATCGTTTATTTCGTTTGGTTGCGGTTGCGCTAACGTGTATCTAGATATCGAGTGGCATAGATATAATATCACTTTGTTCACCGCTCGAGCCCGCAATCCCTACACCGTGACAGAAAGAAACCCAATTATCCGTCTGTCGATAGGGACAGAGTTATAAAAAGACATGTTAAGTTGTGCCATGAAATCACGAAGCAATTTGACTGACCACACCATTGGACGGACGGTGCAACGGATACGGTTACGGGCTTTCGAATTCGTTAGTTAGTTATATGATTTGTTTAACGACACCGCCGACCCTTCGCGGATAGCATTGTGTCAATACAGATCAAGGACTGGCTAGAAAACATATTTTCATATCTAAAATCAAGTTTAGCTAAAATCGTGCATACTCTAAAATTATAATATGAGCAATGTTTCTAGAAATACTGTTATTCAGTTAGTTAGAGGATCTGTTTAACGAGACGTCTTGCCCTTAGCGGGTCATTTTGTGTCAGCAAACGTTATAAGGATTTAAATCTTGTAGATACTAAAATCATGTTCGTTTGTTTGTTTAGTGTTTAACGTCCCGTTCATTAACTTGGAAGCGTATATTAGGTTGCACTTGCTCAAGAAACAAGTGGGAAAAAGAAGGGAGAATGACGAAATAGTAAAAGAAGAGTTACAAATTAAGACATTCCGATTAGTCGCCTCTTACGCCATGCACGGAACAGAAAGCAGTGGGCCTGTTCTTAAGATTCCCCCAACCCACCGGGGAGAATTAGTTATATGACGTGATGTTTAAATCTAAAAGCTATAAAGGGATATATCAAGTTGTGCCACGAAATCAGGAAGCAATTTGCTTTAACGCGTCGTTGGACGGTTTTACGACACGACCGACCCATAGCGGGTTACATTGTGTCAAACCATGTCAATAATAAATGACTAGAAAATAATACTACAAGTAAAACCCTGTTTCTCAAACACCGTGTATATTCTAAAATAATAAAATAAGCATCGACTAGAAAAACTGATACAGGTTGATTCTTTTAGAAATTGTATAATTTTGCTAGGTTCTACTTCACTAAAGAGCTGCCTCAAGGAGTCAACTCTAGAATGACGTGAGCGGGCGTCTTGGAAATCGGAAGTCTATTAAGATATGTTTCACTGTGTAAGGTTTCTGATACCCGACGCAGGTTGACTCTTTTAGAAATTGTATAATTTTGCTAGGTTCTACTTCACTAAAGAGCTGCCTCAAGGAGTCAACTCTAGAATGACGTGAGCGGGCGTCTTCGAAATTGGAAGTCTATTAAGATATGTTTCACTGTGTAAGGTTTCTGATACCAGACGCAGTCGGGCGATGGTTCGTCTCTATGAACGTGCTTGTGGGTGATATGTGTGTATCCTATTCTGGCTCTGGTAAACCATTTTATCTCGCACACTCTTTAGTGGTGAAGGTTTTTGTCCGACTAAGGGGTTAATTTGAAACAGCTTGTTGTTTCTTTGTTTGTTCCATGTTTCTTGAGACAGACTTTTTGTGTATCTTGTGATGTGGTATTTAAAATCGGTGGCTGTTATCAGCATATCATTACAATTGTCATTTAGAGCCTCTTCTGCAGCTTTGCTGGCTATCTCGTTTCCACGGATTCCCACGTGACTTGAAACCCAGTAGAACCCTATGTCTTTTCCAGAAGGTCATGCGTAAGGGGGTTTGATATTTGTAACGCGAGTTGCCTGCGCCTGAGGTGTTGTATTTATTGGAATTCTACTTTGGGAAATATATGTTCGCATAAATGTAGATACTGCACCGATAGCTCGGTCATTGGTAAACATACTATTGTAACTACCTAGTCCCTTAGGTTAGGTGAGTTGTTTTCTGTACCGTAAGTTTCTTGGATACAGAAAACGGCTTGACTATGGGCATATATTTAAGTTAAAACATCAATATAGTTGGTCCAAAAACGTTTAATGTTCCACCGAATTGTAACCACGTTATCTATTAGCCCGTGACCGATGTATCAAAAGGAGGTTTTGATCGCACAGAAAATGAAGTGTAGGATGTTCTTTGGTCTGATGTGTGCGGCTAGACTGGTAGCACTGGCTGCGGTGGCGACTGTCCCCCATCAGACCCCTCCACCTCCAACAAGGGCTGGAATCTGTTGGACGCCTGCTAGTCTAGGACAAGTCCCCACCTTAGAAGCCCCTGCTGGTCAAGTCTCTACTGAACAACTCCCTACTTAGGACAGGTCCCCACCTTAGAGGCCCCTGCTGGTCAAGTCTCTACTGGACAACTCCCTACTTAGGACAAGTCCGTACTAGATATATAGTTGGTCCAAAAACGTCTAATGTTCCACCGAATTATAACCAGGTTATCTAATAGCCCGTGACCGATGTATCAAAAGGTGGTTTTGATTGCACAGAAAGTGAAGTGTAGGATGTTCTTTGGTCTGATGTGTGCAGCTAGACTGGTAGCAGTGGCTGCGGTGGCGACTGTCCCTCCTCAGACACCTCCACCTCCATCAAGGGCTGGAATCTGTTGGACGCCTGCTAGTCTAGGACAAGTCCCCATCGGAGAAGTCCCTGCATGTCAAGTCTGTACTGGACAACTCCCTACTAGGATTGCTCCCTGCTTTCTCATTAAAATTTTAGAGTTCATTTGGAAATATAATTAGCACGTATTCGCCTTTCATGTTGATTGATTGATTACTAAGATGAATCGTCGGATTGCAATTATTCGTTTGCTGTTATGTGTAGAGAATTGGAGTTCCTTTCAATTTTATTGAAGTGACATCAAGAGTGATTGAGTACACTGATGAATTATCGAATTACAATTAATTGTTCACTACGATGGAACACATTACATCACAAAGAGGACAGCTAATGTTGTTGCTAGGTAGATATTTGCATGTGAGACTTCGCCGATCTCCCATATGATTTGTTATTAATTGTGTGTCCTTTAGTAGTTTGCATTTTTATTTGATACACTAGTAATTTATTTTGTGTTTTTTGTGCCACGATGCAGTTCAACTTTAATTTTAATGAAGCTGTTCGATTTGAAAAAAAAAGATGCAAGGTTTTTGTGTCAACAGCTATGGAACACTGTGTTCAAACAAAAAACTCAAAATGGACCTTGGCATAAATACTTGCGTGAGCAAACACCTGCCAGACTCTATTTTCCACTATGATGGAATTGAACTTAAACAGGAAACTTAGTGTTAAATATCTCTGTTGAAGTCTCTTTAGAAGCGTTACATGCTGCCTCGTTGCCTGGGATTCCTACGTGACTTGGAACCCAGCAATACCTTTTTATCTGTCCGCCCTTACAGCTTCGTCATGTTTTTCTACTAGGTCAAAGATGATAGGATTTGCTATTTTCAAGTTTTCTTTTGATTCTAGTATTGGCATGGAATCAACGCAAAACATTTAATTTTTATAACGACTTATTTTGACAATTTGCATGCCTAGCTGGAGAGCTCTGACTTCGACAGTGAAAATTGAAGATCCCTCTTTGAGTGTGGTTGTCAAAATAGTCTCTGTGACAATTGATGCCGCAGCCTTGTCATCAAGTTTAGAACCATCAGTATACATAAAGTGGGTATTCTTGGTAAACTTCCTTGAATTCTGCGAACTTAGATCGAAACATGGGTTAGCTTGTTCTTTTGGGAATTCGGATAGCGTTTTTAATACTGAGGCCTTAGCTAATTTCCATTTAGGGTGTTTCGATACTCTGTAATTGGCAATGGGCTCAACGCAGATGCCCACTTCTTGCAGGCGTGGTAATATGGAAGGATGGCCCCAATCTCAGAAAATTATGAAAACTCCAAGCAAAAAACGACTTGATGGGTGGGGTTTTGTCGGTTAGCGCACAGTTTGCAGTGTATTGCATCGAGACAGGAAGAAAGCCAGTTATCCGTCTGTCGATAGGGACAGAGTTATAGAAAGACATGATGTCAAGTTGTGCCACGAAATCATGAAGCAATTTGACTGAACACGCCATTGGACGGACGGTGCAACGGATACTATTACAGGCTTTCGAATTCGTTAGTTTTATGATTTGTTTAACGACACCGCCGACCCTTCGCGGATAGCATTGTGTCAATACAGATCAAGGACTGGCTAGAAAACATATTTTCACATCTAAAATCAAGTTTAGGTAAAATCGTGTATATTCTAAAGTTATAATATGAGCAATGTTTCTAGAAATACTGTCATTTTGTCATTATGTGTCAGCAAACGTTACTAGGATTTAAATCTTGTAGATACTAAACTCATGTTCGTTTGTTTGTTTAGTGTTTAACGTCCCGTTCATTAACTTGGATGGGTATATTAGGATGCACTTGCTTAAGAAACAAGTGGGAAAAAGAAGGAAGAATGAAGAAATAGCAAACGAAGAGTCACAAATAAAGACATTCCGATTAGTCGCCTCTTACGCCATGAACGGAACAGAAAGCAGTGGACGTGAGCGGGCGTCTTGGAAATCGGAAGTCTATTAAGATATGTTTCACTGTGTAAGGTTTCTGATACCCGACGCAGTTGGGCGATGGTTCGTCTCTATGAACGTGCCTGTGGGTGATATGTGTGTATCCTATTCTGGCTCTGGTAATCCAATTTATCTCACACACTGTTTAGTGGCGAAGGTTTTTGTCCGACTAATTTGAAACAGATTTTTGTTTCTTTGTTTGTTCCATGTTTCTTGAGACAGGCTTTTTGTGTATCTTGTGATGTGGTATTTAGAATCGGTGGCTGTTATCAGCATATCATTACAATTGTCACGGATTCCCACGTGACTTGGAACCCAGTAGAACCCTATGTCTTTGCCAGCTTTGGCGGCATCGCCAGGCCTTTCCAGAAGGTCAAGCGTACGGGGGTTTGATATTTGTAACGCGAGTTGCCTGCGCCTGAGGTGTTGTATTTATTGGAATTCTACTTTGGGAAATATATGTTCGCATAAATGTAGATACTGCACCGATAGCTCGATCATTGGTAAACATACTATTGTAACTACCTAGTCCCTTAGATTAGGCGAGTTGTTTTCTGTACCGTAAGTGTCTTGGATACAGAAAACGGCTTGACTATGGGCATGTATTTAAGTTAACACATCAATATAGTTGGTCCAAAAACGTCTAATGTTCCACCGAATTGTAACCACGTTATCTATTAGCCCGTGACCGATGTATCAAAAGGAGGTTTTGATTGCACAGAAAATGAAGTGTAGGATGTTCTTTGGTCTGATGTATGCGGCTAGACTGGTAGCACTGGCTGCGGTGGCGACTGTCCCCCATCAGTCCCTCCACCTCCAACAAGGGCTGGAATCTGTTGGACGCCTGCTAGTCTAGGACAAGTCCCCACCGGAGAAGCCCCTGCTGGTCAAGTCTCTACTGGACAACTCCCTACTTAGGACAAGTCCGTATTAGGATTGCTCCCTGCTTTCTCATTAAAATTTTAGAGTTCATTTGGAAACATAATTGGCACGTATTCGCCTTTTATGTTGATTGAATTGCAGTTCTTTTAATGTTCTTTGAAGGGACATCAATGAACTTTGATTACTAAGATGAATCGTCGGATTGCAATTATTCGTTTGCTGTTATGTGTGCAGAATTGCAGTTCCTTTCAATTTTATTGATGTGACATCAAAAGTGATTGAGTACACTGATGAATTATCGAATTACAATTAATTGTTCACTACGATGGAACACATTACATCACAAAGAGGACAGCCAAAGTTTTGTTAGATAGATATTTGTATGTGAGACTTTGCGATCTCCCATATGATTTGTTACTAATTGTGTGTGTCCTTTAGTAGTTTGCATTTTTATTTGATACACTAGTAATTTATTTTGTGTTTTTTGTGCCACGATGTAGTTCAACTTTAATTTTAATGAAGTTGTTCGATGTGAAAAAAAGATGCAATGTAGATGTAATAGTGTGGAAAGGTTTTTGTGTCACGATGTAGTCCCATTTTAATTTTAATAACACATAGACTTCGGATCATTGTTTTTTTTCACAACTCGGTTACTTAAATATGTTTCAAGCTAAGATGAGAAACAAGGTTTTCAATCTGGTACAATAAAAAGGTGTCTTTCGACAATAGCTAGGATTTTGTGCAAACGTTATAATGTACAGGAGTTCTTTATTTTTGAAAATAGTTCAGGGCCGTGTACTTGTGTGAAGTATAACCTTGGAGAGTTATTTTAAATGATCTGAGGTTATAATGTGTGTATAAAACAGCGCATAATCTATTTTGAAAAATAAGTTTATTGGGTTGTTTTTCTGGGCAAAGACCTTTAACCCCTTTCAACGATGCATTTTAAGAAATATGTTACATAAATTTCAGATACCGGTGTAGTCCTGTGACATATAATGCAACTCTGAACCATACAATTCATCTTTAGCATTGTCAACGCAAATAACTGAACAAACTTTCTTGCTACATTTCAAGTTTATGTCTACAAATTGTTAACAAAGAAAGCACTTAAGCATTGAACATTATGCACTTTATGGTTGTGCGTTACTGCAGGCAAATTACTTGTCCTAAATACCAAAACCATAACGACTGGCATTACTGCCCACAATAGTAAGTTTCTTTGTTTAAACAATGTGAGGTTCAAACATCTGTATTAACACATATGTTGCGCTTACAGCCAAAATGCATGTAGACATGTTTATATATATACGTGCGATTCTCGAAATTTCTCTCTCTTGCACGTGGAATCGAACGGTGAAGGAACCATTTTTTGAGAAGAATGGGAACTTGGGATGAAGACATTTTGGTTAGTAGCTAGTTAATTTTAGTTGGCATGGTTTAGTTTTGTAGGCGATAATTGAGTACTGTAGATATTGCATCATCCTTTTATTTAGTGGCTTGCAGTCACAAATAGCAGGCAGCATAAGATACATTTTATTTCAACCTTTCGTAGACACATTTTGGCTCCATGTTCCCTTTAAATAAATTTGTTGTGGTTGATGAATTGATGAAGTTAAATCGTATTCTTCGGTTCCATGAGCCTAGTGCCTTTAAAAGCAAATGTATTTGTTTTATTTTCTTTTGGAATTGGCAAATTGAAATGTATAGAAATTAACTTAGTTTTTTTCTTCTTCGAATTAGCCATAAACCAAGGGAGTCCATTTTTATTACAACCCTGTGTTGATAAAGGGAATTCTATCAGATTTATGACATGTCCATTAACTTTGAGTGATAGGTATCAGTGCTGTAATGCCGTGAAGTAGGTTCTTGTGATGCATGGGGTCAGCAAGGGCACGTTTCGCCTTTATTTCAGTGCACTGTTGTGCACGACGTACTGTTTTATGTGATGTTACAGGATGTCACGTGACTTATTAAGAGACACGTGACTTACGCATGTACTTAACTTGACCTTGTGTGTTACCTTACATTTTAACCAAGTCATTTTTGTAACTATTTTTCCTTGTTTAGTGAATAATTTTTTTTTTGTTGCTTGATCAGTCGAAGCGGGTGGGACGCCCAGCTGAACATCAAGCCTAATGCTGTATGTAGAGGACGTGGCCAAACTTCGGTTAGTTCTGGTTGTAATTTGAATACATGAATATGGTACTAATTGGAGAGTTCATCTAATTACCTATTTTCGAGTAAATGCTTGTCTCGGTAGAAACGTTAATAATCTCATTTAAAACATTATTGATGCAGGCATTTAATTTAATAATTTGTAATGCATGCAGATTAAGCGATTAATTAATTATGCATTAAGCTTTATTAATTTATGAGCCATGTCTGTTATTTAATATATTGGCATCTTGTTATTATTATTTTTTTTCGTTTTAGTTGAATTGCAGTTTTACCTTGAATAAACGAGTAAAGCAAGAGCCGCTGTTTTCTACATTCGTCCGTCCGTCCACTCTACTTCGCTCCCATACGCCGAAGTCCGTTACAGTAAAACGAAGTTTGGAGACAACTGCAGTTGAGCTTCGCGCGTGTCGGTACGTCATGTCGTCACTCCAGAGTGCATGACGGCATCAGTTGAGCTTCGCGCGTGTCGGTACGTCATGTCGTCACTCCAGAGTGCATGACGGCATCAGTTGAACTTCGTGCGTGTCGGTACGTCATATCGTCACTCCAGAGTGCATGACGGCATCAGTTGAACTTCGCGCGTGTCGGTACGTCATGTTGGCACCCCTGAGCGCAATTCTGATGAATTGTTGATTCCTGTGATGTCGTTCATTGTAGTTGGTCTCTGGCGGACTTACTGAATGTTAATTTTTTCATGATTGTTATTTTTTGTTCTGATGTTTATTTATTTATGTTTTTTTTTAAATAGAGGTATTAACCAATATTTATCACGGTAGAGCTGAGGTTTGAGCAAAGCAAAAAAAAAAAAAGAACCTTAAAAAAAGGAAGACTGCTCCCTCTCTGATTGAATGATTTATTACTAGCCAATGATTACTTTTATTCGTGTTTCGGTTTTTGACTTAGTTGTTTCAGTATCCAGTATGTTGGTTGTGAATTGAAGCCACAGCTGGGGTAATTTTTGTAGTGAGCAGGCAGTATGTCAGTTGAAGTTTAGAGAGTTCCGTTAGCAAGCTGTTAGTTGAGATTTTGTCAGTCATTTTACAGCCATGCTAGTCGAGTGCCCTGTTAGTCAAAATGACTGCTGCTCTGCTGGTTCGATACCCTTTTTTGTAGGTTGAGGTATTTCATGTACAAGTGCGTGTATACATTGTTAAGGTATGTAAGGGGTTCAAACACATATGCAAAATAAACACAGTGGATTGAGGTATGTCCACGAAAAGCAAGACCGTAGGAGATTGAAAATCAGAATTGTTTTCTGATATTGAAAGACTGGAATCGGTTAGTCAAACAGGATTTAATCCTGACGGGTGTCAGCTTACAAGTGTGAGTCATACGGTTGGTGACTTAAACGTTGGCCAACAGTTGATCGTGAGTGATATGGAAGATGGTCAAGATGTGCAAGGGAGAAGTGCACGTCAGCGCACTCTCACCGAGAAAGGAACTGAATATAGGATTAGTCAGGTTACAAAGATGTTTAAAGACAAAGTGTCTGGCTTGAACAAGAAGTCAATAGTTATAAGTAGAGTGTTGTCGTATGAAGACAGTGATGTCGAGTGCTTGCGCAGAATGCGAGATGAGTATGAATTGGAACTGAAAGCCGTTAGTGATTGCATTGAAAATCTGAAACAGTTGACGGGGGATCAGATTGAGCCAAAATTACAAGATAAATATGAAAAAATCGAAGCTAGGTCGTGCGAGGTTTTGTTGAATATGGGCAACATTATTAGTCAGCTTATGATCGAAATGCGTAGTAAGGGTTCAGTGTGCGGTAGATTGTCGGCTAGAAAATCGAATAGCATACACTCATTGGTGTCTAAATTGTCCAAAACTTCGAAAATTGCCGAGGCTGCCGCCGACGTAGCGGAACTTGAAACTAGGGTCAAGTTTTTGGATGTTGAATCGTAACAGAAAGCTCAGCTTGAAAGAACACAAGTTACTAAGGAACTTGAAATAGCCAAGGCTAGGATAGATGCTTTGTCTAAAATTGAAGGAGAGTCTAAAGAGGGCGATTTTGATCGAAACATCGAATTGGAGAGTGAGGTTTTAGATAACGAAGGAGACAGGGATAATTATGTTAGGTCGTATGTCAACGCCCATCAGTCCCCGGTGGTTGAATACCAACCTGAATTGTTAAAGGTTTTATGTGACCAGTTGTCGTTGTCTAGGCTTCCGTTGCCTGAACCAAGTGTATTTACAGGGGACCCATTGCAATTCCCTAGCTGGAAGAAAGCGTTCGAAACTTTAATATCAAGTCGGTCAATTCCACCGGATGAATGTATTCATTATTTGAAAAGGTATTTGGGAGGAGAGGCTAAGGCGTGCATAGAAGGATGTTTTATGGTAGCTACTTCTACCGCCTTTGAGGACGCTTTTAAACTACTCGAAGAAAGGTTCGGTGATACATTCGTAGTGGCAAATGCCTTTAGGGATAAGCTAGACAGTTGGCCAAAGGTTCAGTCAAAGGATAGTCAGGGTCTTCGCAAATTTGTTGACTTTCTGAGACAATGTGAGAGTGCAATGAGGTCTATCGGAAGTTTAAAATTTTTAGACGATGATCGCGAAAACAGGAAGCTTTTATTAAAGTTGCCTGACTGGCTTGTAAATAGATGGGGTCGTATTGTTTCAGAGTGGAAAGTATCGAGGCGTGAGTTTCCACCTTTCAAGGAATTCGTGAAATTCCTAATCAAGGAATCGGACATTGCAAACAATCCGATTACATCACTTCAGTCGCTTAAGAGTTTACCGGAGGGCTCAGTCGTTAGATCTAAGAAAGGAACTACTCTTAGTACTGGTTCTCGTAGGGTGTTGGCCTGTTTCCACTGCAAGAAGAATCACCCGTTGCACAGTTGTAAGGTGTTTTTGGAGGAACCCTTCGATCAAAGAAGGGCTTTGGTAATGTCAAAGGGGTTGTGCTATGATTGTTTACGAAAGGGCCATCTCACCAAAGACTGTAAGCAAAGAAGTATATGCAATGTCTGTAAGAAAAGACACCCAACCGCTTTACACGACCCAAGTTTTAAGCAATCGAAAGGCAAATTTAAGTCAGAAAAACCGTCGTCACTGAAGCCGGACGCAATTCCGTTTCAACCGCAAGCTAATTGTAAAGAGGACCCAAACCTTTGTGGTCAAGAGGCTAGTGCGCGGTTGGGGGCGGTGTGTATGGGTGTGGCAAGGGACGGCACTTTGAGCTCTATGATAGTCCCAGTGTATGTGTCTCATGTCAGTGATCCCAGTAACGAAAGACTTGTGTATGCTTTATTAGATACACAGTCCGATACTTCCTTTGTGTTAGACGCGACCTGTAAGGCATTAGGTATATCAGGCTCTCGAGTTAAGCTTTCATTGTCTACCATGTTCGCACAGAATAAACAGGTTGAGTGTGAAAAGGTGAGTGGTTTAGTAGTTCGTGGCTTCGACAGTTCGCTTAAAATTAAGCTGCCTGGGGTGTACACGCGGAATATTATGCCAGCAAATAGATCGCACATACCGTCGATTAAAATGACAGAACGCTGGCCTCGTTTGCAAGTAATTAACAAGAACCTCATGCCTGTTAGCGAATGTGAAATAGGTCTATTGATTGGGTATAACTGTCCAAGGGCTTTAATACAGAGAGAAGTTGTTACAGTCTCTATAAATGGGCCATATGCACAGCGTACAGACTTAGGCTGAGGTATCGTAGGAATCATTGACATTGAGTGCGATGATGATGGTGTTATAGGTCACAGTCATAGGATTTTAGCTTATGAGGTCTTTGAGTCAAATAGAACAGTACGCGTGAGTTTAAAGTCGCATACAAAGGAAGTTGTCACCTCAAGAGATGTGTTGAAGGTTTTAGAAAATGACTTTTGTGAGTCCCAACAAGGGCAAGGTTTGTCAAAAGAAGATCGCCAATTTTTAGAGATTATGGAAAGTCGGGTAAGGCAACAGGAAGATCGGCACTACGAAATGCTTGCCGTTTCAGTCAAATAAAACTGGGGGGCTCTCTAACAATATTAGGCGGGCGTATAAGCGTTTGGAACATTTGAAAAGTCGATTAGATAGGGACTCGAAGTACAAGCAAGACTACGTGAAGTTTATGACTGAAATGATTGAAAATGGGTGTGCTGAAAAGGTCCCGAATGAAGACTTAGAAAAGTCTAATGTGTGGTTTATTCCCCATCACGCGGTGTATAATAGTGAGAAACGACAGGTGAGAGTGGTTTTTGACTGTAGTGCTAAGTCTCAAGGGAGGTCTTTGAACGACTGCTTATTACAGGGACCCGATCTTACAAATTCGTTAGTGGGTGTACTTTGTCGTTTTCGGAAAGAGAATGTAGCCTTTATGTGCGACATCACGAAGATGTTTTATCAGTTTAAGGTTTGTGAGAACCAGCGCGATTTCTTGCGTTTTCTATGGTGGGAGGATGGTGATACACACTCGAAGCCCTTCCAGTATAGGATGACTGTACACATTTTTGGAGCACGTAGCTCGCCAGGTTGTTCAAACTTCGGTCTCAAGCAGATTGCCACTGATTACGAAAATCAATTTGGACTCGATGTAGGGGAATTTATAAGGAGTAATTTTTATGTTGATGATGGCTTAAAATCTGTTGAAACCGAGGCGAAAGCCATTGATCTGATAGCAAGGACTGTACAGCTTTGTGGTGCTGGGAAACTGAAATTACACAAGTTTGTTTCTAATTCGAGGGAAGTTCTCGAAAATGTACCGAAAGAGGATAGGGCAGATGACGTCCAAAAGATGGACTTGCGTTTTGAAAGCTTGCCAGTAGAAAGAGCACTAGGTATAGAATGGTGCATCGAGTCGGACACATTTAGGTTTCGAGTGGTGCTCAAAGATCGCCCTTTTACTAGACGTGGCTTGTTGTCCACAGTGGCTTCTATATACGACCCACTAGGATTCATCGCCCCATCCACGTTGGTGGGTAAAAGAATTCTTCAGTATCTTTGTGTGGAAGGTTATGACTGGGATGATGTGATTCAGGAACCTATTCGTTTAAGGTAGCAACAGTGGCTAGGCGACGTTCTAGACTTGAAAGATCTCATTGTAGCAAGGTGTGTGAAACCGAAAGGGTTCAAATTGAGCAAGGTGGAATTTCACCATTTTTGTGACGCAAGCTTGTATGGTTATGGCGAGTGTTCGTATTTGCGTCTGTTGAATGAACGTGGGGTGCCACATGTAGCATTAGTGATGTCAAAAGCAAGGGTAACGCCTACTAAACCAATAACTGTTCCACGACTTGAACTAGCTGCGTGTGTGGTGGCAGTTAAAGTTGCGTTGTTGTTGGGGCAAGAGATTGGTTACAGGGGCGCGGATAATATTTTTTGGACAGATAGTAAGGTCGCCCTCGGGTATATATCGAATGAAGCAAGACGTTTTCATCTCTTTGTCGCAAGTAGAGTCGGTTATATTCATGCGAATACCGACGTAAGGCAGTGGCGATATGTGCTAGAGTAAAAAAAACGTTGCAGACATTGCGTCTAGGGGTAGCTTAGTTAAAGGGTTGCAAACTTCTCGTTGATTGATTGGACCAGAGTTTCTTTGGGAGTCTACTTTACCATTGTTTGGTTCGGGGAATAGCAAGTGGGAGGACGCAGACCCCGAGATAAAGAAAGTTAAGGTCTTGGCAAACAAAACTAAAGTTGAATTTCAACTCGAACGTTTTGAACACATTTCTAGTTTGTATCGCCTTAAGAAAGCCATCGCGTTGTGTTTAGCATTTAGCAGAGCCCTTAAGAACAGAATTGCAAAGTTAAGTAATCGGCAGAAGAGAGTTGATAGCTTATACGATTCTGTCAAGGCTGCTGACTTAAGAGAGGCAGAGTTACGCATTGTGCCTTTGATTCAGCACAAAGCTTTTGCAGAGGAAATAAAAGTCATTCAGTCTAACTCGTCGCTCCATCGTAAAAATCCGCTAGCTAAATTAGACCCGTTTGTCGATAGTCAAAGCATACATACATCGGGTAGGCGGCCGAATTAAAAGATCGGAATTTGATGATGAGTTTAAGCATCCTATTTTGCTTCCAAGATCTGGGCATTATACCCAGTTGGTGATTAAACATTGTCACGAATGCATAAGACACCAAGGCAGAGGTATGACCCTCAACGAGACTAGATCGTCGGGCTATTGGATAGTTAGAGGCGGTACTGCTGTATCTAGGTACATTTATGAATGTGTTACGTGTAGGAAAGTGCGCTCTTCAGCGATAAGTCAAAAATGTCAGACTTACCTTGTGATAGATTACAACCTAGTCCCCCTTTTACTAATGTCGCGGTAGACTATTTCGGTCCATTTATCGTAAAGGAATGTCGCAAGGAGATTAAACGTTAGGGTGTAATTTTCACTTGTTTGTCGTCAAGGGCGGTACACATAGAAATAGCCTCGTCACTTACTACCAGTTCATTCATAAATGCTCTCCGTCGTTTTATAGCCATAAGAGGTCCCATTGCCTTACTGAGATCGGATCGTGGTACCAACTTTGTAGGGGCTAAACGTTAAACGTTGGCGTCGCGTTCAATACTTGGTGGATTTATTATGGTCTAGATGGAGAAAAGAGTATTTGCACATCATGCAGTCCAGACAAAAATGGTTAAACCCTAAGCGAAATATGCGTGTTGGAGATATAGTGATTGTGAAAGAGGATAATGTGCCCCGTAACAAGTGGACTTTGGGAAGAGTAACTGAGACATTTGGGTCAGCGGATAATTTTGTGCGTAGTGTTAAACTTGTCGTTGGCGATAACAAGTTAGATAAAAGTGGAAAACGAGTTCGTGACACTGTTTATCTTGAGCGTCCGGTTCACAAATTAATCTTGTTATTAGAAGCTTAATGTTGTGATGTCATTAAAATGGTATGTAAATGTAACTAGTTTAATTGTCTAGTTTTTGGGGTATGTATTCCCCAACGAGGAGCCATGTGTTTTGGTTTTCTCGCGTTATGTAATTGTGTTTTATCTGAATGTCGTCATTGGGTAGTCATTTACTGATTAGTGTTTGGGGTATTTCCTGTTGTTGAGCCTGGCTTGCGATACGGCTTCTTTGTGGCATCTGTTTGTGTGTTCATACCAATGTACACTTTGTTAACTTACACAATCACTGTTTTGTTATTAGTTCTTTATGTGTGTTAATTACTGCTGAACTATGCCAACTGGGGAAATTTGAAAGGAAATTAAAATTTGGGGAGCCATGTATTGCGCTTACAGCCTAAATGCATGTAGACAAGTTTATACATATACGTGCGATTCTCGAAATTTCTCTCTCTTGCACGCTGAATTTCGGTTAGTAGCTAGTTAATTTTAGTTGGCATGGTTTAGTTTTGTAGGCGATAATTGAGTACTGTAGATATTGCATCATCCTTTTATTTAGTGGCTTGCAGTCACAAATAGCAGGCAGCATAAGATACATTTTATTTCAACCTTTCGTAGACACATTTTGGCTCCATGTTCCCTTTAAATAAATTTGTTGTGGTTGATGAATTGATGAAGTTAAATCGTATTCTTCGGTTCCATGAGCCTAGTGCCTTTAAAAGCAAATGTATTTGTTTTATTTTCTTTTGGAATAGGGCCATTGAAATGTATAGAAATTAACTTAGTTTTTTCTTCTTCGAATTAGCCATAAACCAAGGGAGTCCATTTTTATTACAACCCTGTGTTGATAAAGGGAATTGTATCTGATTTATGACATGTCCATTAACATTGAGTGATAGGTATCAGTGCAGTATTGCCGTGAAGTAGGTTCTGGTCCAAAGCGGGCTATTTTGTGATGCATGGGGTCAGCAAGGGCACGTTTCGCCCTTATTTCAGTGCACTGTTGTGCACGACGTACTGTTTTATGTGATGTTACAGGATGTCACGTGACTTATTAAGAGACACGTGACTTACGCATGTACTTAACTTGACCTTGTGTGTTACCTTACATTTTAGCCAAGTCATTTTTGTAACTATTTTTCCTTGTTTAGTTAATAAATTGTTTTTTTGTTGTTGCTTGATCAGTCGAAGCGGGTCGGACGCCCAGCTGAACATCAAGCCTAATGCTGTATGTAGAGGACGTGGCCAAACTTCGGTTAGTTCTGGTAGTAATTTGAATACATGAATATGGTACTAATTGGAGAGTTCATCTTATTACCTATTTTCGAGTGAATGCTTGTCTCGGTAGAAACGTTAATAATCTCATTTGAAAGATTATTGATGTAGGCATTTAATTTAAATAATTTGTAGTGCATGCAGATTAAGCGATTAGTTGATTATGCATTGAGCTTTATTAATTTATGAGCCATGTCTGTTATTTAATATATTGGCATCTTGATATTATTATTTTTTTCGTTTTTGTTGAATTGCAGTTTTACCTTGAATAAACGAGTAAAGCAGGAGCCGCTGTTTTCTACATTCGTCCGTCCGTCCACTCCCCTTCGCTCCCATACGCCGAAGTCCGTTACAACATATATCAAACTCTGAAAGCCAGTACCAACATGAATGATAAAAATAACCGTATTAAATTAATGTATCTTAAGGTGTGCTACCTTAACTATAGATAAGCTGACCTATATTTATCGTTAAACTGTGTCACGACAATTTGCCCTTAAAGAGTATAAGATTTTTATAAAAATTACATCTCTATAGTCATTAGTTTAGTAAACAAATTCGTCTTAAAAACAAAATTTAAACAATCTGCAGTCATTACAAGTTTACCAGAACCATTATTCACACGTATTTATTTATTGCTTATAGAATTTGCGTTTTAAAATAGATAAATGTGTAAATCTTATGAAACAAGCGGTTATAGAAGAAAGCAAGGAGCATGGCATTTTAATTTATTAATTAATTAATTTAAATTTCATCAAGTTAATCGGATACCGAGATTTGTTTCGAGAAAAATTTAAAATATTTGCGCAACAATGTAAAAGAGACGTTACACATGACATATCTAACAATTTAACAATTGTACACTGTGAAAGTACAGATGTGGTTTGGATGCAGTACGTTTATATTTATAGTAAACGTTTTAGATCGATTTCGAAAGAATGGATAGTGATTTTTAGTGGGATCAGGTAAATCCTTTTATTCAAGGAGTTTTAATTTTTTAATATAATATCAATAAAATCTACTAAAAATCCAATTTACAGATCTAACAAAGAAAAAATCGATTTTATTATTTTTTTGCACTACAAATTTATTGTAACGTCACAACTTTTGAATAGACAGACTATCATTAGAATTCATTGGAATCAATATCTTAAAAATTATGACATCTCAAATTTAAAATATTTGCGCAACAATGTAAAAGAGACGTTACACATGACATATCTAACAATTTATTAATTGTACACTGTGAAAGTACAGATGTGGTTTGGATGCAGTATGTTTATATTTATAGTAAACGTTTTAGATCGATTTCGAAAGAATGGATAGTGATTTTTAGTGGGATCAGGTAAGTCCTTTTATTCAAGGAGTTTTAATTTTTTAATATAATATCAATAAAATCTACTAAAAATCCAATTTACAGATTTAACAAAGAAAAAATCGATTTTATTATTTTTTTGCACTACAAATTTATTGTAACGTCACAACTTTTGAATAGACAGACTATCATTAGAATTCATTGGAATCAATATCTTAAAAATTATCTCAAAGTTGATACGCATTACTTAAATGAATGAGCAAAGCACAAAAAGTCGATTTTCTCGAAAAATAGAAAAAGATAGTAATTGTGTTCTAGTCTTTTATTAAATTTACTACTATGCATATTAAGAAAACAATAGTGGGTTATATTTATTTCTTACCATTTAAATGTGGGTAACATTAAAAGTTCAAGGCTCAAAATCTCGCTTACTAAAAATGATTTGAGAGAGTTACAATCTTTAAATAATTTTACATACACGGACTATGGTTCGTGAAAGCACAAAAAATTTCTTGAATGAACGTTACCAAAATATATGTAAGATTCATTTTGAACATTCCCTGTTGATATATGTCATGTCATTTAGTTGTGCAATTGTTGTCATGTGTCTCAACGTGTCGTCCGATAAAATGTATTTGAGTTTTTGTTATCTTTAATTTGCACAGTTCATTTTTTGCGTATAGTTTGAAAAAAGCATGCAAGAATTGTTTTTCAATGTTCGGTAGGTTACAATTTCGGTATCTGTTATAACATTTTTGTCACACATTTGTTTCATAAAGAGATGTGCCTACAATTTAAAATTCAAGTATGCACATAGCACACAAATAACAATTCAAACCATGATTCCTTATGGCTTAATATACAATTCTGAAATTTCATGTACATCCGGTTGAATTACCTATTGAGAATGTGGCTTTCCGAGATGACAACGCACAATGTAAATCCCGTTTCACTTTTTAAAACCTAAAATTTTAACATCACCAATAGCGTAAGCCTTAGGGGGATGGCAAAATGTCTAATTATATGTCCATGAGGTCAGTAAAAAATATGATTCATATTTTTTCATCTTCATTTGTAGACGTCTAATAGTATGTTATTATATAAGCAGTGTATTATAAATGATATGTATATAGATGACAGTGTAACATACCTTTCACAAGAATATAATCCACACGTGAAATATACAAATTTCCAATTATTTTTTAAACCCTTTAACATTGATACAAGTCCACGTGTACTGCTATGTAAAACATATGTTTTGATATCATTCTATGCTTGATATATAGCTTCATCTATTTATACACAGTTTCCAAAGACAAGTTTGCAGTGAACACTGTACATAACACAGCTGGTATGCAGTGCTTACCAAAATAAACGACTGACAAACACGGACATGCAGCAGAGTGTAGGGGTTCTGCCCCAGGAAGTGACTGCATCGGAACACTATACGCGCAACAGCAAGAAATATAGCAACACTAGGCGGAAAGATAAGATAATAAGCAAGTAGATATTGGTGAATATAGACTGAGAGGGATATAAACATACCAAAGGTGAATAAACATGGGTAAAAAACAACTGAAACTCAAAAGGCTATAACAATGGTGACTGCAAAGAAAACTAAAAAAGGTATGTTAATTTTATGGCTAAAATAAAATTTATGAATAATACATAAGGTTTTATTTTTATAAAGATGGCTAAGAAAACAGTCGATTCAATGCATTCTTTTACTATAAATACTACTAAAGATAGAAAATACTGTATACCACTAAAAACTACTGACTATTGACAAACTTTTACAATGAAATGCTACGTAATAATTATAAGAGTGTATTACCAGAGCTACACGAAAAAGCTGAGAGCAACCGTGATAGCAAAGAGAACGTGAAAGATAGTGAGAAATCCGACGCTAATAATGACATTGACAAACATTATCCACAAAGTGAAGGGGGCAAGTTTCAAATTCTACACATTTTAATGGAAAAATTGAATTAAAGAAATGTGTATAGAAATACACACTCAATGTAAGAGAAATTGACAAAAGTACATATTTTATTTACAGAGTTTATTTTGGAATATCCTGAATGGGGGAAGTACCTAAGGGTTAACAACCTTGAAATTAGTGTTTATGAGGAACAGAAATTCGTCTTTATTTTGACGGATAATTAGGACTGAAAGCTGAGCCTCCCGAAACAAATATTTTGGGAATTATACAACAAACGCTCTGAAATTGATGTAAACTTTGATAAAAAATATAGATGGGAAACACATGGAAAATAAATGTCATCTGGGTGCTAACTATTATGTTAGTATGAAGTCTCCCTACTGGTTTCTTTACATAACACAATGGATAAATAATAAGCATGGCAAACTAATGCGAGGATCGTAAAAAAAGTCTCAAAATAAAGGAGTGGAGTGTATTAAACAGACACTCGAAAAACTGGAAGATACCATGGATTGCAAAATATGTACCATGCTACCTCCGTAATGATCAGCCAAATCAACTGGGTATGCTACAATGCTTTAAATGTAATAAGAAACAGAAAGACAGTTTAAACCATTGTTTTTTTTCTTTATAAAACAGATATATATGATATGCAAAAGCGGGATATAGACATTATATATTACGACAAAGTAGCCTTGCTGAAACGCATGCTCGCAGAAGGTAATCCAGTAACAAAGGAATGCAATATCTGCTTTCAAATGCGTAATATTGCACCAATTAAACATTTTTCGTTCGTGCGCATTTAAAGGACGTGTCTGCAGATTTTGCCGAAGAATGCATAATAAATAGAAAATTGGTCGAGTAGAAACCATTTTGTCCAAGATGTGGACAGCAAGGTAGAGAATGCTCTCACTGCCATAGACCACTGCCTGACAAGTTCTACATACTGTCAGACTGTACAAGTAATGTATGCGTAAAGAAACACATAAAGAAACAAGAAAAACGAGAAAAACGGCTAAAGAAAACACAAGAATGGAATAAAACATGTAATATTTACAGGTGCTGAGGAGGTACGAAGGGCCAAGAGCATCAGTAATGTCACGTGTAAATAACCTGTCGAAAGTCGAAATTTTATACTACCACAACTGCTTCAATCTCGTCAAAAAATAAATGAACAATTTGAAGACATTGCGAATAATAAGGAAGTTTGGTGTGAAATGCATCTTGGTTGTAATTACTACGCATCACTAGGCAACTCGAAGCAACACTAAGCTGTTGTCAATGTCGAACAGTAAATCAAGTTTTTTGTAATTTAAACTTACCAGAGCTTGATTACATCTCGAGGAGTACGTCCATCCCCCGAAGGCGATATGGTGTTGTAAGGCTGTTGCGTGTTAAACGTTAACGTGGAAGGATAGGTAGACGTAGTGTCTAACATTTAAACGGATCAATCCATTAACCAGTAGGCGCGTGAGACTAAGTACAGCGTAGATTTTGAAAAATCCGTCAATTTCTCAATTTAAGTCCCATCTGGAAAATTCTTAGTCACTGTACTGTGGAAGGTGCCAAGGAACCCGTGTGTGGAATTTGAAACGAATCTATCCATCAATGTAGCCTGTAGACGCATGAGACTGCAGTATATGCGTACCGAAGTCCAGTGCTGACTTTCAAAAGTCCGCCATTTTGTCAATTTTTTTTTCGATGCGGAAAATTCTTGCTCACAGCACTGCAGAAAAGTTCACAACTATATCCCTCTGTTCCATGGGGGATAATTTGGCAATTTTCCAACCATGATATCTAAGCAGACATAACAATATGCTAACTTGTTTAACATGTAATCCTAATTTACAACATATATTATACTAGTTGATAAATAAATAGTATGCAGATTGAACTAGATTCATTTGTGTGAAAGTTATTAAACAACAAACATGTTTGACTGGGAACAATATATGAAAAACAATCACGTAACTCCATCGCTTAAAGGAGCCATTCCAGTCCTAGAAAAACCCATCAAATACTTAAAGATCAGGGATATGACAATCATATCAAGATATACAAAAATGGTTACAAAATGAAGATGTATATAGTCTACATCAACCTTTAAAATATAAATTTGCCCGAGACAGCATTGTTACAAGAGGTATTGATGGGATATGGACCTGACAGAGGTCAGCAACATACAGAAACATAATACTGGAAACATTTCAAAACATTTATCAATTGTACAACAGACAAAACCCATCATGAAGTACAACTGCTTTCATCGTAGTAAAAGTTATAGTTGGAAGCATGGTCTAAGAAGATATTTAGACACCCCATGGGATATTGGTAAGACTGTTCCTAAAAAATAATTCAAACACACGTTTGAATGGGGGCGCGCCATTCCAACACCTGTATTGAGGGTGTGCTGTACTCCTGTAAACTAGACATCAAACTGAATCAAACAGTGAAATTTTCATTCAAATCGGTCAACCATATCGAACGTTATCTCACTTTTAAGTTAAAATTTTAAGGTGAATCCATGATGCATACAGTTACCGGTGCAACTAGCCCATGACTACCTTGTGTTAAAACTAGATATAAAACGGAATCAAATGGTAAAATTTTCATTCAAATCGATCAACCATAGCGAAAGTTATCTCACTTTTTCACTTTTTAAAGTTTAAATTTTAAGGTGAATCAATTATGCATACAGAAACCTATGCAAATAGTTCGGGACTACTTTATGTTAAAACTAGATATAAAACTGAATCAAACATTGAAATTTTCATTCAAATCGATCAACTATAACAAAAGTTATCTTACTTCTAAGTTAAAATTTTAAGGTGAATCCATGATGCATACAGCCACCAGTGCAATTAGCCCATGACTACTTCATATTAAAACTAGATATAAAACTTAATCAAACGGTAAAATTTTTATTCAAATCGATCATTTATAGCGAAAGTTATCTCACTTTTTTACTTTTTTAAGTGACAATTTTAAGATGGATCAACTATGCATACAGCCACCAACACAAATAGCTCGGGACTACTTTATGTTAAAACTAGATATAAAACTGAATCAAACGGTAAAATTTTAAATTCAAATCGATCAACTACAGCGAAAGTTATCTCACTTTTTCACTTTTTTAAAGTTAAAATGGCGACCTGTTATAATTATGCATACAGACAAATGCGCTAATAGTCTATGACCACCTTATAGCAAAATTTTACATAAAACTAAATCAAACAGTGAAATTTTCATGCAAATCAACCAAGTAGTTTTAAAGTTACACACTCTTGAAGTTAGCCATATCACGATCCTATGGGGTAATCACTTTCTCACTATAGGGCCTGTCCTTACCTGCCGCCTAGGGGGGGGGGGGGGGGGAGGTTCCCACTTTCTCACCATAGGGTCTGTCCCGTCTGCCGCCTACGGGGGGGTCCTTGTCACCATGGTTACGCCGTCTATGACGTCACTTCCTGGCTAAGAATTGTTATTTTCATGCTACTGATATTATTTACTATATATCTAATATAGGAATTTCCAGATGAGTTATTGAATCTGACAGCTTGGAATGGTACACGCTCGTCAATATCTGCGGTAACTTTTAACTATTAGTTTCAAACTGTAATGTTATCATGATAATTTTCTTTCATACAATGTTAAAATGATAATTTTTTTCACACTCTGCAATAAATTCATAACAAGTAAATACTTTACTCTTATGACCTATTTTGTAATTGCAATATGATTCTAGATAGAGTAATTTTCCAATGTTGTTCTTAACATTGTATAACTTTATTACAGGACACTGGGAATCAAGCAATTTCAAATGATCCATGTCCGTCAATATCTGCGGTAACTTTTAACTATTAGTTTTAAATTGTAATGTTAACATGATAAATTCTTTTCACACAATGGTAAAATGATAATTTTGTTTCCTACTCTGCCAGAAATTCATAACAATACTTAACTCTCATGACCTATTTTTGTAATCGCAATATGATTCTAAATAATTATAAAGTAATTTTTCAATTTTGTTCTTAACATTATATAACTTTATCACAGGACTCTGGAGATCAAACCGTTTCAAATGGTCCACGCTCGTTGATATCTCGAGGGTCGTCCCCAATATGGGGGAGTGTGTTTACCCTTGTTGATAGAGGTTCTTCCCCTATGAGATTTTCAGAGTCTACGTCGCCTGCAGAAGAGCTCACGCGTAGATATTGTGAAAGGTATTAGTATGCGGAACAATTTAGCTACGCATGAGCAGTGCTGCTCCAGAAAGCGAAGAGCCTGGTTACAATATAAATTTGATTGTGGGCTGATTGTACGCAATGAATATAACTATACTAAACACCAAAATAAATGTAGTAAAAACATAGTAAGTAAGTAATTAGTTTAATGACACCAGCCAGCCTATATATGCCATGCTGTCTAAACCATTTCTATATTTTCACGTCATTAAAAATTTCTCAAACAAATTAATTTCCTTTAAAAAGGTCAATCATTTTACTGCTATCTACAGTGGAGAAAAGTGTCGCAGAGACTTCACATTAAAATATTGATTCCTGTAAAACTAAAATCAATACAGTCGAGTAAAATATGTTTCATTGTAAAAGGTTTCTGACATGCTACACATTCTGGTGCTGCTTCTCTTTTTAGTAAATAACTGTGTTTAATATGTGTTTGCCCAATTCTTGCTCTACGTATAATGCTATCATTTTAAACATTTTACAAACAGCTCTGTTGTTTACCGACCAGCGGTTGAATCCTATGTCATTGGTTATTGACTGCGTTATCCCATTCTTCTTGCCAACACTTTCTTATATAGAAATTTATATTTGGTTTAAAATCCGAAAAAGGAATCAAGAATGGTGCTATAGGTAACTCTAACGCTTTTTTGGCTGCTTTATCAGACTTTTCATTGCCCTTTATGCCAATACGACTAGGTGTTCAACACATAGGGATATATTTATTTATACGCCTCATTCCACAATGCATTTCTAAAAGCGTCTGTATAATTTGGTTGTCAGTATCACGATTTTTCATTGCATCAATAACAATGCAAAAAAATATTATAAATTTTGTTTTTCGACCAACCTTGATGTACAAAAAGGCCATATGCGCTGCATGAAGTTCTGCCGTGAATATCGATGAATTATCTGGTAGTCTCTTTTTAAAAATATGATTCTGTAACAACTGCAGTACCTGCTTTTTCATCCAATTTTGATCCACCAGTGTATATTTGTGCATAATCTATGAAAGATGATTTAATTTCCAAAAACTTGTTTTTAAAAATCCAAGAATCAGTTTCTGATTTCTTATCATTAGCCAAATTTGTCAAAAATGTTGGTATTTTTTAATCAAGGATGGCGTCTTCGAAACTGTATACTCCACAACACACCCCATGTTGATATTAACTTTTTGTAGATGTGATTTTACTCGAAGTCCAAAGGTGGGTATAGTATTTGATCTATTTTCAAATAGGTCACCATAACTTGGTGAAAACACAATTTCACGTGTCTTATTTTCTCTATTAGAATACAGTTTTATTGCATATTGCATTGAGAGCTTAATTCTACGGTGATACAATGACGGTTCATTAGCTTCAACTCTCAAACTATCCATTGGTGACGTTCTAAAGGCTCCCAAACATACTCTCAAAGCTTGATTTTGTATAGGATCTAACATTTTAAGGTAAGACGGTCTCGATGAACCATATACAACCGAGCCGTAATCTAAGTTGGATCTAATTAGAGCTCTACACGACATCATCTTTGTATTTCTATCTGCTCCCCATGTAGCATGTGATAACACTTTTAGTAAATTGAGTTTTCTGGCATTTGGTTTTTAAATACTTTATATGTGGAATAAATGATAATTTAGAATCGAAAGTTAAACCGAAAATTAATCTGTCACCACCGGAATGCAAGTTCCATCTATGCTCAGTTCTGGATCAGGTGCCCTGGTGCATACCCTCCTCTTGATCAAAAAGATCCGACAATGTACTACCAATTTTCACTTTAAAATGTCGATCTTTAAAAAAGTTTTCAATAATTAAACTTCGAAGGCGTCCTCTTTTTATGAAGGTCTTTCAGAATACCATACTACCTTCTCTGTTAAAAGTTTCTAATTTAAGTAGATGGTCATTTGTACTATGTTGGCGTCTAAACTTACTTTGTGCATTTGTTACTTTCCAAGTACCACACCAGTCGTTCATTTATCATTCGTTCCAAGGTCTTACATAGACAACTTGTCTGTGCAACTGGTCGGTTATATTGAGGATTAGTGTGGTCTTTTCCAGGTTTTGATACAGGAATACTTGCTGCTTCCCTCCAAGATGGAGGAAAAGAAAATTTTTATTAAAAATGTTTAAGAGAACATTTTTACTATTGCCTGGAAGATGTTTAATAATTAGGTAATGAATATCATCAGGACCAGATGAAGTAATCTTTTCTTTATCAAAAGAATTTTTAAGATCTATTAATTCAAATGATCAATTATAAATTTCATTATTACTGACAGAAAACTCCAAATTACCTTTCTCAGTTAGTTCTTTAAATTGCTGAAATTTTCTTGTATAGTTATCAGATGAAGATTTTTTTAGATATTATTTGACAAAATATTTGCTAATTCTTTTTGTCAGTAACTAATGTATCGTCTTGTTTCAAATGTTTCATTGTTATTTTATCTTTTTCCTTAATTTTACTAATTTTGTCGTACACTTTCTTTACTGATGTCTTATTATTCAGACCAGCTACACACTCTTACCATGTTTGCCTTTTATTTGAACGAATTGTTCTTTTCGACACAGCCTGTAATCCTTTATATTGAAGTTTATTTTTTTAGGTTAGGATGTTTTTAAAATTTGTCCAATGCTTTCTTCCTTTCATGTACTACTTGTTTACATTCATCATTAAACCAAGGCTTTTTCGGAAGACTTGGATTTGCAGAAGATTTAGGAATTGTTCTTGAAGCTATACCCTGTAAAATACTTGTAAATAAGGCTATTGGATCAGGAACATTTTCAAAAATTTCATTGTTACTGTTTTCATGACATAATCTGGTGAATTGAGTCCAGTCAGCTTTATCAAGTTTCCACTTAATGGTATTTTTGGTCGATACTTGGCGGTAAAGCATTTAAAATGATAGTAAAATGGTCACTTCCATAAACGTCGTCTAATACTTTCCACTCATAATCAACAAAAATATTAGGAGAGCAAAACGAAGATCTATTGCGTTTCTTGATCCTGTAGTGGGATGAATTAAGTATGAGACTTATCATTAAAAAGACAAATATTTTGTTCCTCGATTAACTTCTTTACAGCTTTACCTTTCTTATTGATATCTTTACCCCATAAAAGACTCTGAGCATTAAGTTCTCCAAGGAACAAACATGGTTTAGGCAGTTGATTACAAAGATCATCTATTTTAGTTTGTTTCAAATCGTACGTTGGCGGAATATAAACCGAGCATAATGTTATTGTTTTATCTGTAGTAACTCTGACCGTTTTAGCTTGTAAATTAGTATTTAACTGAATTTCACTCTGCGGAGTAGCATTTCTCACTCTTGGTATCTTATTAGCTGTGTCTGGTATTAAATTGTAAGGGGTTTAGTTTTATTAGAAATGTCAATGTTTGGTGAGAGAACTTTTCTGTAATCAGAACGTTATAGGAAAGAAAAGCTGAATAAGAACAGTAAGTTCATCTTAATCTTTTCCTGTGTTTTTTCTCTTAATTTAACGCTGGGTTTTGTTTTTATCCACTCACCTATCTCCCATTTTTCCTGATTTGTCCTGCTTTATGAGTGAATCTTGAAGACTTGGGGACAGGAACTTCCATGGTGTCTATTTCAACGAAACCTCTAAATCTATTTTGCATTTAGATTGGATTTTTTAATTCCTTATTCACTCTAGCTCGTACAGGTGTTACAGTTGGCTTTCGTTTACTTGGTTTTAGTTTCACTAGACGTTTCTTTGAATTCTCAGTTTGAACTTAAAAGCTCATTGATCCTTGAGTCACCGTTTCGTTTTTTTCATAGACTGTTCTTTCGAAAGCCAAATGAAATCAGTTTGCGGCGCTGTTGAAGTAACTGCCTTTGAGATTACAACAGCAAATTGGCGGTTTTGTATCGCAGCTGGCAAATTCAAGTTAACCAACGGCCTAGCTTCTGGAAAACTGATGTTTTTTGTCATTTTTAACCGTTGTATCTCTTTCTTTTTAGGCCAAATAGGACAAGCCTTTGATGAAGCCATATAGATCCCCCTGACACATTTTGCCGAAATCATGCATGATGTTTGATCATGATCTTCTTGCCCACATTTGACACAGACTTCATTTCTTTTGCAGCAAAATTTTGTATGTTCAAACTTTTGACAAGAGTTACAGCGTTGCGGATTAGGCATGTACATTTCTATTTTACAATTCAGGTAGCCCACTTGAATTGATGATGGCAATTTTTATGTGCCAAAGGTCAAAATAAACGTGTTTCCATTTCTAACAATCGTTATTCGCTTGACATCAGTAACGTTCCGCTCTCTCAGTTCGTCACGACTTTGTTCCTCGTTGCAGTCTCGAAAATCTGGACACTGCAAGAATCCTTTACTTGAATTAAGGTTCTTATGTGGAGTATTTAGTAAGGTACTTGTACATTCATATTTTGGTTGTGTTGCATGACAAAATATGTTGGGGCAGCCCCAATATGTTGGGGCAAGGTAACAGGATCTCCAACACTTTTTGGGCAAGACCACAGAGGGCTCCAACACTTTTAGGGAAAGGCCACAAAGGGCTCCAACACTTTTTGACAAGGCTATCATTTTTAGTGGCTCTAAATATTTGGGGACACTATTATTTTTCTAATTTTCAGTGTTTTAAAAGGCTGCGATTATTTGATTATAAAAAAGGGAAATGTTTCATTTCAACGCGGACGAAGGTTCAAACTCCACAGACTATTTTCGAACAGTTATGGATAAATTTATTTCCCACAAAGGAGGAATGTATTATTATTTATTTATTATTTATATTTGATGGTACCTTCGAGACCACCAGCACCAAACCGCCCCCTCCCCTCCCCGCTCTCCGCTACCACTTAACTCGCTTATTCTATGTGTACTGCCTCTACCACCTCTTAAATCGTCAACCCACCCGCACTACGTACCTTCAGCCCTCCTGGTGCGCCCCAACAACCCACAAAAAATCCAATGCATTTTTCTGCTGGTTTTCATCATTTACAGTGGAACCTCTAGATCAGACCACCTCCCACATGGAGTCGGCTTCAAATGGAAACAGCTTTGTTAGAATCGATGTCAATAGGTGTTAATATAAGGAACGCCCATTGTAAAAACACCTCTAAAATACGACCACTTTGACGAGATCGAGTAGGTGGTCCGATTTTAGAGGTTCTACTGTACTATCATATCTCACTTACCCGATTTAATAGGGCGCCTATTCATTTAGTTCTTGGATAATGTTTAAAATGAAATCCACTAGCTTATATATATATATAATATAAAATAGCACAAATAACCATTATCCACTTGTTGGAAAAAAGACCACAACCATGGGCAAAATAGTTAATCGTTCGGCAACCATTACTCACTTTGGTTGTGACAAGCTGGCGTTGGCTACGACTTATGTTTTTTCTGGATATAGAACAAGACGATTATGTGGCATCATGTGAGCTTGAATAAGACCTATTTCGGAGACAAAATCCCTGACATGATGGTTCTTTCACTATAATGTTTTTTGCAACAACAAAAAACCTTTGCGCTAATTCTTTGCACACGCCCCTCCGCCCCTCCCCCCTGGTTCCTTAACTGTTGCAAGTGTTTGGTTGAAACCTGTAATATATAAATATATATATATTTTAAATCTTTTTAAAGAAATGATGGAAAGGACTCAATCAAAAATGCTAGCATTTGACGTCGGCGGAGCAAGCTTCACAGAGGAATTCACAGACATGTTTAAAGTGTGTTTGGGCGATGACCTATTTCTGACGTTCATAAAGAAGTAGAACGGTGAGTCATCATATTTATCAAAGAAGGCAGAAGGGAAAGGGGCAAGCTTGCAAATGATGGACAAAATATGTTCTAAAAACGTCTTTTTTATCACAACACCAAGATGCTATCTATTGTAATGGATTTTTATTTATGAAGCATAGGGGAAGGAGGGGGTGTTGCCTAGTTTGGTGTCTCAAAAGCGTCATAAACCATCACATTTCTTTTTTGTTAATGTTTTATTATTGAGACGTGCCTTAAAGCAGGGGGAACAATAATAACTGACTCGCATTAAATATCTTATTTATTAAATAGTATTCGCAAGTCTGGTTTTCAGTAGATGTTTTTTACAGAGCAATACAACAACGCATTTTCTTTGCTGATTTATTTGTCATGCTAACGTTGATATCATTATCTCTCGATGCTGTCACACTTCTTATTAATCTTCCACTATCTCGATAAAATTATGTTGGGTGCCGATATCTGAATATTAAAAAGAACACATAATTTAATACAGGCACTCGCTATACGGAACTGCCACATTCAATGAACAAGAAATGATTCTGGTGACTTTTCATGCTCAAAACAAACTGGTTGACCTTGAGTACACAAGTATTGGAAAACGTATGCACCTGGCCTCTGATATATGTGTCCGCGCTTTACCAGAAAGCCAAGGCGTAGAGGTTTTGAAATTATTTTACAACGAATCCAACGTTCTATGCCCGGGTTATCCTAGGGTGCGCTTAAGCCCGGACCCATGGCAAGAATTTCTAAAGGCTGTTGTAGATTTTTCTATGAGGAAACAGGTGTGGAACCTTGTTTCATATCCCAAAAAATCATTTCGACGAAGCTAATGAATTTATTGGATGCGCCATATGTTTGCCTTTCCAAGGCAAATACGAGCAAAGAAATCAGGGCAAGGCCACTCCAGAGTACAGTTATTGAAACACACGCACATTTTCACATTAATAGTTAGGGGCGTATATATTCTTTAAGGATTGGGGGTCTCTTGAATGTTTTGGGGGGTGGCAGGCGATGGGAAGAATAGTAGTCCTGTGGGCGGGGAGGGTGAAGGCAGGCTGGACACCAGGGTAAATAATTGAACCAAATGATTTTAGTTTTGTTTTATGAGACCTTTTACAAAACCAGCCCCCCCCCCCGTTCGCTGCTGATTGTTCTGTTCATTTCTTTCAAACTTTCAAACATCGTGCTGGCTTGATGTTTGTTTTCAGAAAATAGGTGTAGATAGAGGTTATTCATGGAATTTAATATTTAGAAAGATAAAAAACTAACGCAAAAATTACCCAAATTTCTAAGGTCTATTCCTGACTGGATATCTGTACAAGTTTGTCCAAGGACAAAGTCCCAGCTTACGAAAAGCAATAGGACCAATTCCAGCGTGCATGAGCAAGGGAATTTACCTGAAAAAATTGGGCTTCAAAAGATGAGACGGCAAAGAGCTAGCTCAATAATTAATTTAGCATAGACCGATAAATGCATACTAAGATTTCTTTCCCAGAAAAATGGGAAACAGATTTTTTATCTCTGGTAGACTGGATAGTCTGCCATAGATACCTTCAAACAACAATCGCATTTCGGACCAGTGCGCATATTTATGTAACTTGCCTTGATGCGCGGTTCTTATTCAGACAAGTGCGCATGTTTATTTAATATTGCGTAGATGCGCGGCTCTCATTTTGGAAAAGTGCACATATTTATTTAACTTGGGTTGATGTGCGGTTCGCATTTCGGACCAGCGCCCATGTTTTTTTACCTTGTGTTGGTGTGCGGTTCTTATTTCGGATCAGTGCGCATGTTTATTTACCTTGTGTTGATGTGCGGTTCTTATTTCGGATCAGTGCGCATGTTTATTTACCTTGAGTTGATGTGCGGTTCTTATTCCATACAAATGCGCATGTTTATTTTACTTGCTTTGATGAGCGGTACTTATTTTGGACAGCCCAAGTTTATTCGGGTTGCCTTGATGAGCGGTTCGCATTTCGGACCAGTTTGCATGTTTATTTAACTTGTGTTGATGCACGGTGCTTATTTTGGACGCGTGCATTTGTTTATTTAACTTGCGTTGGTGCGCGGTTTGCATTTTGGACCAGTGTGCATGTTTATTCAACTTGCGTTGATGAGCAGTTCGAATTTCGGACCATTACGCATATTTATTTAACTTGCGTTAATGCGCGGTTCGAATTTCGGACCAGTGCGCATGTTTATTTAACTTGTGTTGACGAGCAGTGCTTATTTTGGACCAGTGCAAATGTTTATTTAACTTGCGTTGGAGCGTGGTTTGCATTTCGAACCACTACGCATGTTTATTTAACTTGCGTTGATGCGCGGTTCGAATTTCGGAGAAGTGCGCATGTTTATTTAACTTGCGTTGATGCGCGGTGTTTATTTTGGACCAGTGCAAATGTTTATTTAGCTTACGTTGGCGCGTGGTTCGTATTTCGAACCACTGCGTATGTTTATTTAACGTGCGTCGATGCGCGGTTCTTATTTAAGACCAATGCGCATGTTTCTTTAACTTGAGTTGATGCGCGGTTCTAATTCTGGACCAGTGCGCATGTTTTTTTAATTTGCGTTGATGCGCAGTTCTTATTTTGAATAGTGCACATGTTATTTAAGGTGCGTTAATGGGCAGTTCGCATTTCAAAATAGTGCGCATGTTTATTTAACTTGCGTTGATGCACGGTGCTTATTTTGGTCCAGTCTGCTTGCTTATTTAGCTTGTGTTGATGTGCGGTTCGCATTTTGGACCAGCGCGCATATTTATTCAACTTGCGTTGATGATCGGTACTTATTTTGGACAGGTGCAAATGTTTATTTAACTTGCGCTGATGTGCGGTTCGCAATTCGAACCACTGGACAGGTTATTTAATTTGCGTTGATATCCGGTTCGCATTTCGGACCAGTATAGCTGTTTCTATAGGTTGTGTTGATGCACGATTCGCATTTTGGGACCAGTGACCAGGTTCATTTAACTTGCGTTGACGCGCGATTTCCATTTTGGACCAGAACGCATGTTTATTTAAGTCCCGTCGATGCCCGACTCCTATGTCTATTCAACTTGCGTCGATTCATGGTTCTTTCTTCGGACCACTGCGCATGTTTATTTAACTTGCGTTGATGCGCGGTTCTCATTTCAGACCACTGCGCATGTCTATTCAACTTGCGTCGATGCGTGGTTCTTTTTTCGGACAAGTGCGCATGTTTGTTTAACTTGCGTTGATGTGCGGTACTTATTTTGGACCGGATCGCATGTTTATTTAACTTCCGTCGATCCGCGGTTCGCATTTCAGGCCATTGCCAATGTTTATTTAACTTGTGTTGATGTCTGGTTCTCATTTCAGACCAGCGCGTCGATGCGTGGTTCTTCTTTTCGGACCAGTGCTCATATTTATTTAACTTGCGTTGATGCGCGGTTCGCGTTCAGGACCACTGCGCATGTTTATTTAACTTGCCTCGATGTGCGGTTCACATTTCGTACCAGTGCGCATGTTTCGTTGGACTGCGTTGATGCGCGGTTCGCATTTCGGACCACTGCGCATGTCTATTCAACTTACGGCGATGCGTAGTTCTTTTTTCAGACCAGTGCGCATGTTTATTTAACTTCCGTCGATGCGCGGTTCATATTTCGGACCAATGCGCATGTTTATTTAACTTGCATCGATGCGCAGTACTTAATTTGGACTACTGTGAATGTTTATTTAACTTGCGTCGATGTGCGGTTCTTAAATCTGACTACTGTGCAAGTTCATTTAACTTGCGTTTATGCGCTGTAGGAGGAGATTCATTTATTTATTTTTTTTAAATTCCGAAAAAAATTCAAAAGTTTTCCAATTCACTCAAAAAGCACAAGCCGTATCCCTTAGGGATGGCTCAAACCAAAAAGAAAAAAAAAGAAAAAAAAGAAAGAAATCGGTTCAAAACTGTAGGGGGAAATGCATTTTGAAGTTTTTTCCTTCAAAAACTCCCTAAAAATACAAAAATTGCCCGATCGACTAAGGGCACAAGCCGTATGCACTCACACCAAAAATAAATGACATCGAATCAAAGTTGTAGGGTAGATGCATTTTGAATTATTTTCGAAATTTTTGCTTAAAAAATTCCCCAAAAATACAAAATAAAAATGCACAAGCCGTATGCACGACCCTTTAGGGGTGCCTCATACCAAAAATAAATGACATCGGGTCAAAAATGTAAGAGGAGATATATTTTAAAATTTCTTTAAAAAATCCCCAAAAATTCAAAAATCACCCGATCGACTAAAAAAGCATAAACCGTATGCACAACTGCTAAGGAATGTCTCACACCAAAAATAAATGACATTGAACCAAATTTTTAGGAGTAGATGCATTTTTTTACAAAATTTTTGCTTAAAAAATCCCCAAAAATACAAAAATTGTCCGATCGACTAAAAAAGCACAAGCCATATGCAGAACCCTTTAGGGGTACCTCACACCAAAAATAATTGATATCGGGTTAAAAATGTAGGAGATACATTTTAATTTTTTTTTTCTTAAAAATTCCCCAAAAATTCAAAAATCACGAGATCGACTAAAAAAGCACAAGCCGTATGCACGACCCATTAGGGATGCCTCACACCAAAAATAAATGATATCAGATCAAAATTGTAGGAGATGCATTTTGAAACAAAGTTTACAGCGAACTAACTAACTAACTAACTAACGGACGCCATCCGCAGACCGATAGGAATACCCCAGCTTACGTGTAACGTAAGCTGGGCTAGAAAATGGGAAAAATTATTAAAATATTACTGTTGTTTTTTGCGTCGAGTATTCTTTTGACAACTTGTGACACGCGTTACGCAAATTTTCGTAGCTGTTTTCAAAGCGGCTAATTTCACGCTGTACACTTTTGTTTAAAGCCCCGGATTTAGCCCTAAATTTGGTTCGTGGAGTAAAAACACTTCATTCAAAGGGGTGTAAAATATCTGATATGGCGCTGATGAAACCGGTTTTGGATTGGTCTGTTTTGGAGCGTTTAGACTTAAGCGAACAGGACGTTCCATTTAACTGCAGTTTTGATCGGAATTATTTATTTGAACTAATAACGGATTGTAAGTGGGATAGTACACCCATCCAGGTGTTGACGTCATCTTCCCCTATAACAACGGCGTTTTTCACGCGTTTCAAGAAAAGACCTTTAACGTCGAGGATACGTCCAGCTTCAGACGTCAAGCTTCAGACGCCAGTCACTCCCAAATAAACCGACACGTTGGCGATTCCAAAGGTTGACTCAACGACCAAGGACTGCAATACGTCAAACAACGTCTTTGGTTCATACCACGTCCGAAGGAAGAACTTTGTCCACTTAACGCCATACCACTTTTATTCGGCATAAAACACGTTTACCTCCATGTTTTGGTGTTCACACGCCATCACGTCAAGGTATTCAGCAAAACGACGTTGCGTACATGTTTTACTTCTAGCTATACGTATAAGACATCGACACAACCTTCAACAACTTCGGAAAAACAACTTCGGAAAAACAACGTCGCGCAGACGTGCGGCTTCTAGACAGACATTTAACACTCTGATATATCCTTCAACAACCGATGTCGTTAAGACAACATCGCGTCAACGTCTTACTTCTTTTATGAGATATAAGACGTCAATGCAGTCTTCAACTATCAATATCTGGAAAACGACGTCGCGAGCACGTCTGGCTTTCACCAATACCTATAAAACTTCCGTACTACGTTCATCAACTGACGTCGGGAAAACAACGTGTCCCACATGTATTACTTCCAGGGAGATACACAAGACATGGTTTCAGCAATCATTAACAAACGTTGGAAAAGCACCGTTGCACTCGCGTTATGCTTCAAGTGAGAACCTCTGAAAAGCTAATCAACGCTCAACAACAGACATTGATAAAACAACATTGCGCTTGCATCTTAATGAAATCAGCACTACCAACTTAGATAGAAGATAGAAACCTTGCTGATCGGATTTATTACCGTTATCGCTATAGCCATTGCACTGCAATTGCTCGTTCTGTTTTCGAGGCAAAATCAAGAAAATATCTCAAATTTTTTTGCTGTCCTCGCAACAAAAGAACAAAGGATCACCGGAGCGATGATGATGATGATGATGATCCCGGGTCGGGGTCAAGTGTCACGATATATCAGCTGAGAACACGTAACGTGGAGAAAAACAAAGCTACACCGAAGAAAAAACAAAGGAAACGACCCACCAAAGCTCCTTACTCTTTAGACCAATGGAGCTTCGAGGATACATCCATGTGATCACTGTAAGTATTACATTATTATCAGCATGGTATAAATTCAATAAAAAATTCTGTATAGAGTCATTTAGGGGGGAAAAGACAAACAAAAGAGATGTTATCGGAATTGGTGCTAATTCTCATTTTTGCCGGCGCTGGTGCTCAATTATCTGGCTGTGAACTATGCAGTTGTGAAAGGGATCTTGATTACGTGCTCTGCTGTCATATAAATATGTGGCCAAATTTTATTTTTAATAATTGGATTATTCGAATAAGCTTCCAGGAGACACTTATAAGTATTCTTCCAGTTTTTAACATGATGATTATACAGTACAGAGCTTCAAATAATGCAAATAATTTTTAAGTGTCCATTATTAAGCCAGAGGCACCCAGAAGTTCAAACTTTTACAGATAAAGATTGTCTTAGCGCATCAACCTCGACTGTAACGACTTTAGATATTTAAACCAGTGAAATTTATAATTGTACCTTGGAAACCGACAACTTGGAACTTATGAAAGCAGAATAATTTTTTAATAACCGTCCCCTTTGCATTTGCATTGGAGGCGTTCTTTTTTGTTTTTGGGACTTTACAAATGTAAAAATTTTAAATGCAATAGAAGACAGAATGTGCATTTTATAGACATGTACAGTGATTTTGAAGGGGAAACTGAATTACAAACAACTTACCAGACGCCTGGACCATGGTGATGGCTGCTGAATTTTGTACTACAAGTGTGCATGGATATAGCTTCATCAATTCTAACTGAAATATTTATTTTGAAAATAAGTTTATGGAGGTTATTAGTTTTTTTTCAGAGAAAATTCCAAGAAATCAACAGGAAATCATGAAGAGACAAAATATAAATATTAACTAAAATCCAAAAGCCGTGAATATACACAAATTCAATCCGTGGATAATAAATGAACATTTTAATAGTAGTTTCCTGCTTATTAGCTATAGAATAAAACTGTAATCTTTAACACAGATAGATTTACATTAGTAAGAATCATCGTAAGGGTAATCAAATATCGGTAAAATACTTCTTTGAAAATGATAGTTAAAGAATAATTATAGTTTTTAGTTTACATTGTTTAGATTTTGCCAAGATTGGAATCATTGTTATAAATAGCTTTTTTATCAAAACTATCAAAGTGACATCTAAATTCACCATAAAATGAGTGACTTGCGAGTGACCTCTGCCTTTGACGCATATCTATTGTTGTATGTTATGGAGTATAATTTTAATCAACACCTGATCAATTTTCATAAGGAATTTAAGTGGTTACAGCGATTTACTATTCTGTGGGTCAAGTGTGCGAAAGTGACCTTTGAGAGACGTATCTTTATTTTAAATCTTAGTCTGATGTCATTGTCAATTTCTATATAAAATAGCCTTAAATTTACTCAGATGTCAAGGGAATTTTACTTTTTAATAGCTATGCAATAATTAGATATGACTTTCTCAATCATTTTAGAAAGTTAGAATTCCTTTTATATTGTAGACTAATTTTGCTTATTATTATTATTATAAAGACTAAGATTTTTTTTATTAATTATTTTATATCTCTTTCACTTTATGACATAAAATTGATAAGGCTGAAGGGTACGAGACACAGTTAAAATATGTTTTTTACCCCTGACAATGTATTGTGAGGTCAACCTGAATCTGGAACTTGGCCCAGGAGTTACGAAGTTTTACAAAAATTGGTTCCAAACCCTTGGCTTTTGAAACTGGGAAGGGGGCTAAAAATAACCAAGTTCACCGGAACCCCGGGATTAGTCCACCTGGAAATCCGACCATCCCAGAACTAACACCACTTATCATCAGAATTCAGTTTCTTTTATTAAACTACCCAAAAATAGGAACGACCGGACCGCATTTGAATCATAAACCTAGTATAATTTTCAGGCTTCAACTGTATTCTAAGAAAGTTAAAATTTATACACGGAACCGGAGAAAACTGAGTTATTTATTTATTTTAGTACAACCAAAGAATGATTTTATACATTAAATATAATAATAATAATAATAATAATAATAATAATAATAATAATAATAATAATAATAATAATAATAATAATAATAATAATAATAATAATAATAATAATAATAATAATAATGATAATAATAATAGTAATAATAATAATAATAATAATAATAATAATAATAATAATAATAATAGTTATAATAATCATTTGATTATTTGATTGATATTTACATTGGTTGTTTTTTTTATTTTTAATTATTTATTTAAACTAACCAGATGGAATTTAGTTCCTCGATACCGAGTGACATGCTACCTGTGGCTACCGCAACAACAACAATATCGAGCAGCACAATTATTACCCTCGGAGGTAGCTCTTACCCTTCTTTGTCATCCGCTTTTGGATCAACAGATACAATTTGCCCCCAAAACCCTTTTGCCGTACCCAGTGACAACATTTTACAAACAACCACCCCTGCACCCAGAAGCACTACAAGTATTTTTCTTACAAGTGACACACATTGTGCACTATCATCTATTTTAGCAAAACGTGATACAAATTTAATAAGAAATGTATCAAGCACACAAAGTCACACAAATACACAAACAGCAACAAACACTACAACCAGCAGCACTACAAGCAGCACCCGTGCTGCTACTTGTCAACCTTCTTCGTCATCTGTTTTTGATACAACAGATACAGATTTCCTCCAAAATCTACTTAGCACACCAAGTGACACAAATGCACAAACAGCAACAAGCACTACAAGCAGCATCCGTGCTGCTACTTCTCTAGCTTCTTCATCAGCTGTGGAAGCAACAGATACAGATTTCATACAAAATCTATTTTGCCTGCCCACTTACACAAATGCATGCACAGCAACCACGCAGGCTACTTTACAAACGCCTTCCTCCTCTTTAAATATGTGTCTTTTTATAAGCGATATGTGGCTGTATGCAAGCCAAGGCTAGCTATGCCATGTACATCAAGTACTCCCAGAACAACGTCAAAAATTACACTGCTAGTACCGCCAACAATTCACCAGCAATAATGTCAACACTGCCAATACCAACACCACTGAAAGCAAAAATAAGACTGCCAGTACCACCACCAATTCAACCGGCAACAATATCAAAACTGCCTATACCACCACCGCCAGTCAAACAGCAACAGCATCAATAACAATTCAACCTCAAAACAATACCAGATCTGATAAGAATGTTTGCAATGAGTAGCAAGTATGGCAAAGCATTCAGAGACGTTTGACATGTGATAATTGCAATCACATCTCTCAGTCTATTTATGAATTGCGACGCCATCAACATTGTTGTACTTCATTGTTTCAAACGTAACGTATCGTGCCAATGCGAGGCTCTGGGGCTATTTCTTGCCCAGTGTGTGAGACTATATTTTCACACAAAGACGATTTTATTTCCCATGTTCGTGGGCATAGTGAAAATGGGGATAAAGAAACTGCCGCTGGCCTAACGCAGCGCACAAGTCCTGCTAGGAGATAAACATGCCGAAAATACAAAAGGCATTTTAAATTTCATTCTAGGTTCAGAACGTTGTCAAGCACTAGTTGCAAGAAAAAAACGATTCTCAAGCCAACATTCAATGCCCGTCCTGTGACAAAAGATTTCCTGAAGGGTGGCGACTTAACCGTCACGTCAAGACATGCGATCTCAAAAGACGTCCTTGCATATGCATGTACTGTGGCTTGGTGTTTAGCTCACACGCAAAAGTCAAACGACATGAACGATGGTGTGGCAAACCCATATAAAGATGCCGCAAATGCAGTGGGCGGTTTTCAGAAAGAAAATTACGAGATTCACATCAGAAAAAAATGTGGTTTATACGACCAATCCGCTTATTTTAATTCAAATCAGACCTACGCTTGTGGCATCTGTAAAGCTCGATTTAACAATAAATCAGACTTATCAAGCTGATAGGCGATTCATTCTAGCCCCGCACCAAACCCACAACAACTCTCGGATTTACAACACACCATCAGAAAGCGGAGTCGATAGGGACACATTGATCAATTTTGTTCGAGAGATATATCAAAATGAACATCGCAGTTTTAAAATAACATCGATTTCGGATTGATTCTATGCAATACAGAATCGGTATTATCGTCCTTTGGCCAGCCGCGGACTGTTTGGCACCCCTTTCAGAATAAACTCTGAGCGGAACATCGACAGCTTCAGGCGATTCCTTGAAAGAAGAGATATCATAGCTCATGTGTTACAGTGTAGACCAAACAGCAAGTATGTGTTAAAACTTGCAACAAATTTTCAAGCTTTTGTCTACCCGACAGACTTTCTCATAGGTGGTGAATTGCCAGCATACATTAATAATTCCAAGTCAATTATAGGTCTAGATGTCGACAGGAATAGTCAACCTTACACCGATTTCCTGTATGCTTTCCGCTGTGTAGCATATTTCAAATTTGGCCGAAGTTCATTGAACAAGAACGCACGCATTTTGTTCAATACCTGGCAAAAGCACATCGGCAAGAACAACCTAGAAATTACCAATTTCAAGGGTCTGGAATTCTCGGCCATTCCTGAATTCGAGAAATGCTTCGGCTTAAACATAAACGTTTATTGTTTGGAGTCTTCTGGCAGTGTTACAGTTGTCTATCACTCCCTAGATCTTCAACAAGAAACAATGTATTTGAACTTGCACAACTGTCACTTTAGCTTCATTCAAGATTTTGCACAGTAAGTCATAGAATATATTTTATGATCCTTTGTAAATATACAAACTACATTGACAAAAATATAAGATTGTTATCTTTTCGGTGAGATGGATAAGTAAATAGTGCAGAAAGTTTTTTTTTAAATTAGTTTGATTTCATATCTTAAAGCTTCTGTTCAGAATTCCTTTTTTTCTTTAATAAGTCTTAATTTTGCTTTAAACTTTTTTAAAACTTTATTTTACTGAAATACTCTGTAAAAGCAAGAAATTATAAAATATGTAGAAATTTGTGATTTTGATGCTGAAGAGCCAAAATATCCGGAAAATATATTAAGACAGTTCCATATTCCAAAAAGAACTTCCATCTTAAAAAGATTTTTGGCTGACGGAAAACAAATACAAAGGCACAATTTCCAGTTACGATACGAACAATTCATATCTAATCTACGCACTTTAACCATTGAAGAGAGAATGAAAATGGATATGAATATGAAAATGAGAGAAAAAATTCTATGCCATATTTGCGGATCATTTGTGTGGAAATGCGGATTGCGTAGGCACTCAAAAATCCACAAAAAATGATTTTCATGTATGTTTGAGTAGATTTGTTTGTTTTACTGTTTTTGATTATGACGTTTCACAGTCCAATAACTAAGAACGTGATTCTTACTCATTTATCCCCAGGTGGAAAATTTAAAATTAAAATTTTGGTGAAATTAACATTTAGGTTAGGTTTATTCCGACTAACCATTTTGAATGCGAATGTCATTTTTTCGATGCTTTGAACATTTTTGAACATTTGTCGACCCAACTAACAACACTCTGAACATTAACTGACCACTCACTGACCATTTGAATTTTGTGTCATTTTTCGATGTTTTGAACGAATCGGAACATTTTTGGTCTCATATGACCCAACTGACCACTGAGTGACCACTCACTGACCACTCACTGACCATTTGAATTTCATGTCATTTTTCGATGTTTTGAACGATTCTGAACATTTTTGGGCTCACATGACCCAACTGACCACTGAGTGACCACTCACTAACCAGTCACTGATCATTTGAATTTTATGTCATTTTTTCGATGATTTGAACGATTCTGAACATTTTTGGTCTCATATGACCCAACTGACCACTGAGTGACCATTCACTGACCAGTAACTAAACATTCAAATTTTTATGTCATTTTTCAATGTTTTGAACAAGTCGGAATATCTTTGATGATACTACACCATTCTTCTACCTGCAGAGCCGAGTTAATAGAAATTCTCGACAGCGATCATACAGTGAGTTCGTTGTAATTATCCTGTTTTGGATAATGGAGGGAGAACAATTTTAAAAGCTTTAGCGGTAACTATTACTGTTAGTTAGTTAGTTATATGATTTGCTGAACGACACGACCACCGACCCTTAGCGGGTAACATGGTATCAAAACAAGTCATTAATCAGTTATTCCAAGACAATATTACAAGTTGAAATGCAGGTAAATTAAAACCGTGTATATTATAAAATCATAAAATAAACAGCGACTAGAAATACTTATACAGGTTCATTTCTTTTAAATATTGCAATTTTGCTAGGTTCTACTTCATCAAAGAGCTGCCTCAGTCAACTCTGAAATGACGTTATCGGGCGTCTTGGAAATCGGCACAGTCTATTAAAACATGTTTCCCTGTGTAAGGTTCATGACACCCGACACAGTCGGGTGCCGGCTCGCCTCTTAAAAGATGTTTATGACTCACATATGTGTACCATGAGGGGGCTTGGGTGTGGCTATCTTATTCACGATTTAATGTTCAGAATCTTAATAAAATTATTACAACTTATTTTTTCGTGAGCATTGATTAACCGTGAGAACTAAGCCTTCATATGGCTCTCTAAGATGTTTCAAAGCTACTCCTGTTGTTTATAGCATTGTTGCATTATAATTGGGAAGGCTTTTACTTAGCTTAAGAATTTGTCTAAGTTTCTCCCAGGTTTATTTATTCTTTTTCAAACGAGTTAGTTATTAAGTTAGTTAGTTGATTGGTTTAACGACACCGCCAACCTATTGCAGGCCATATTGTATCCTTCCTGGTGACTCTGTCGCATTTATACTTTACTGATTAAGAGCCAGTGTAAGAAGAAATCTTAAATACTAAAACGTTAGCTTATACATTCGGGTTGTGGTTCACTTCTTTACAGGTGATTGTGAGTAGTGTAAGAATGTCCTATTCTTGATCTGTGTTTTAACATATCGTCGCGAAGACCGTTTAGGGAGGTCAATTTGCGCCCTACCACACGATTAATTTGGTATAGCTTATTTTTGGTTTGTTAATCCCAATGTTGTTGCCATAGATTTATGACATATCTAGAAATATTGCATTTAAAATCTGATGACGGTATAAGGAAATCTTGGTTTAACGCTTTTTTGGCGCCTTTGTCTCTGCTTCGTTGCCTGAGATTTCAACATGGCTCGGTAACCAGCAAAATATTATCTCTTTACCAGTTTTTACCACTTCGTCGTCAAAATTATTTGGTTGGATACCTGTAGGTTTCCTAGTGATTCTAGCACTGACATGGAGTCAACACAGAATATGAAGTTTTTGTAACGGCTAATCTTGACAATTTCTATGGCTAGCTGTAGGGATAGTTTACAATTAACAAGCTCGATTCAGCTTCCCAAACGCGCACACCCATGCGCCGACAAACACCAAGTTTCTATATCAAACTGGCAAGTGCCCTTGCATAATAATTTAACCCAGCCACATTCATCTGCTATTTTTTACATATGCGGCTAGCCACATTTACTTGTTTACTCAGAATCGGCCGCCTTTCAATAGTTTCTTTAACAAAAATGTACGATGAGTCAGAAAAACATTTTGCCCGGTACTAATCAACACAAAGTCCATTCAAACTATTCAGAGAGCTCGCAAATCTGTTTGAAAAGATTTGACTCTATTTTCAACTAAAGGACAAAACTTTCAAAGGAAGCAATAATACATATGATACGATCGTTAGGGGCAACGTATGGAAACTTCTCTTTTCACATTTTCTCAATACTAACCATAGGGCTATAATTATTGAAGTGCCATATGCAGGCTTGGTTCTCTCGTTTACTAAATGCTCACGAAAAATCAATTATAATAATTTTATTAAGATTCTGAATATTACATCGTGAATAAGATAACCAAACCAAAGACCCCTCATATAATACTTCCCTTCTATAAAAATGGAACTCCTGTGACACTCGACCTCGTTTTCACATAAAAACACACCATGGCTCTGAATAATTTCGAAACAAAATATTTCAAGATGATTGCGGCGGGAGACATAAAACTGTCCCAAGGAATCAGATTCTTTTGCTATGGAAGCGACAACAAAAGGGAAGAACCTGTGATCCTGATAACTAACAAGGCCCTCATGAAAGAAACGATCCCGAACAATGTTTAGAGATGTGTAATTTACGTCCCACAATCGGGTTAATTTGATGCAGTTTATTGTTGATCTGTTCATTCCAATACTGTTGCCACTTGCCCTTTACATATCTAGAAATATGCAGCTTGCAATCTGACAACGGGATAAGAAATTCAGAATGTTGAATATCTAAAGCCCCGTTACCAGCTTTATCAGCTGCCTCGTTGCCTGGGATTCCTACAAGACTTGGAACCCAGCAATACTTTTACGTTTCTGCCCTTACCGCTTCGTCATGTTTAAAATGTAGAGTTTAAAAATGTGTTTATTGCAAACAGACCATTTATTTTGGCAAATAATAGGTGCATTCGCGATTATGGGTTATAAAATTTTCCCACACAAAATTTAGAAGAAGTCGATTTTACTGACCAGTTAAATGATATATTCGACAATGAAAACAATACTTTCAAAGTAAATGTAACCCTCCATATTATTTTGCGGAGTTCAGAAACTGGAGAATTTAAGTATTACATATCTTACACCAATAGCTTACTATTAGATGCTCCTTATGTTGTGAGTCGACGAGCTGACTTGCTAATGTGATGTGACGAGCTGATGTGATTACGCCCAGGTGTCATAAAAATGTGCGTGGTATAATTTTCTAAAAATCGTATGTTACTATTAATGTGTTATTCACATAATTTTAGTTCAGTAAAGGTGACGGTACATTCTAGTTCGCCTAGTTCGAAACTGTAACATCATGATCTCAACTGCTGAATAAGAATGAGTTTGCTGTTTTTTATCGTTAAAGATATGTCACAAAGTAACACATATTTCACTATAAAAACCACTGCAGAAACTAAACTGTTACACACATTAAAAATTCACAGAAAAATAACCATTAACGTTGTTATAAAGATGGCATCAGTGGCTAAAAAAAAATAAAATAGATGAGGAAACAGGAGAGCAGTTTATAGAAGAAGGCACCTATAATTTAAAGTCTGTGTGCAGTCACAGCTTCTGTAATTACGGTGTGGTTTTATACACCAAATAGTATGAAATGAATTCGAAAGCAAAAAGACAAATTAGAGGAAAATCTGTTAAAAAAATAGTTTATTATCTCATATAACCGAATTAGAAAACGATATCTGTGAAATTACTACTATTCCAAGTTTGTGTAATTGCAGCTTACTCGTCGTGTATTGTGATAATATAGATGGAAATGTAAAGATTTTGTTGTTTGCATTGTGTCGATATAGATGAAAATATAAAGATTATCAATAGAGTTAAGGAGAGAGTAGATGATGGACTGGAGGTGGTGATAGGTAAGTGCAATTAGCTAACGTAGATTGTATTGGTAAAATGTCATATATATGAATCTAAATTTACACCTCATTTTAACATGAGATCAATCTATCAAAAGTTCATTTAAAGTGTATCATATGACAGCTCGTTGAAAAGCTTATAAAAAATACAGTTTAACTATACAACTTTATTTTACCTCAATAACCTTGATAGGAGTTGGAGGTCATATGTGTAAAATTTGTGATAACCGCAACGTACATTACAGGGTTTCATTTCCGGTTTAGGCATGTAGTACCTCGTTTTCGACCAATTTTAGGGTGTACATTTAATATGTTGACTATTTTGTAATTATTGCAACGTATCTCAGGTTACAGGGGTTCTTTTCCGGTTTAGGTATGTGGAACCTCGTTTACGACTAATTTTAGGGTGTGCATTTGATATTCCGTCCCAGAGTTATTCCTATTTCGTGATATGGGAACCATGAGAACCAGACTTATTTGAAAACGACATTACCAAAACTTACTTCCGGCTAAACAAATATGCAAATTTGGTAAATATTTGAATATCCTGATAAAACTTAATCATCTTGTCATTTTAATATAACATTGATTCACACTCTTATATTTGTTTTCTATTGTGCCTTTGACGGTGTCCGACTTTCATTATTTTCGTGTGTTCAAGGCACAAGCGGTGTCCACTATTTCCGCACTGTAGTGTCTACAGTTGTCTTATAAGCAGTGTCTGCTTTTTTTTCTTTTTCACTGACAGTGTCTGTCTTTGTTGACAGTGTCTGTCCTTTATAACCTCTTCGATCAGACAAACAAGTTTCAATCAGTGTACAAATTACATAAGTCGAAAAAAGTCGCACAAATCCAAAAGTTCCCATAGGAAAGCTGACAGCCACAGAAGGCGATCAAGACCTTCTCGTTCATATGCAAAAGAACGATCTCACGACAAGCGTAAGGAACGCTCAACTTCTGTTGACTCGCACACTCCATAAAAAACAGCGTTCTCACAGAACTGAAGAAAAATTCGACATCATTCTGAATGAAGAATATGTCACAAAAGTAAAACATCAACGCGAAGTGGCTCTGTGCGTTCTCATAAACACTCTCGTAAGGGGGACAATGACATAGAGAGTCATGGAATACCAGTATAAAAAATGAGTTAAAACAGTTGAGAGAACTGATTAAAAATCAGGCGCATGCTATGAGCTGTGTGTTTTCCTTTCCCGAATCGGACGTCAGTAGTTTTACTGGACACAAAATAAGCGATGAGAAGACTAATACTGGAGCCCAAAAATCCTAAAATAATGTTACCACAACAACACATAAAAATGAATCTGCCAAAAGTATTGAAAATGTACTTTTCGAAGGAAAAGCCACCGAGCAAAAGGGCCCAGCAATGGGGCCCACTTCTTTACGTATGATTGAAGTATGGTTAGCAAAAGATATAGACTCGGATTATGTTAAATCTTTGAGGGAAAAATATTTAGAAACTGACAACATTGATCATTTATGAGCGAAAACTATGAACACTGAGATTTTTCGTGACTTTGTTCTCAAGTCGATTCAGCACAATATACTTTCCGCGGCCACAGTCAATTTTAGACTGATCGATTATCTCATTCAAAATGAGAAAAAACTGCCACCAGAAATGGGTCAAATACTCCAACACTACAAAATTACTAGCTAAAGCTAGTGGAGATTTGTTGGTGGCGAGAAAACAGTTGATGAAAAACCATTTGCATGTCAAATATGGCCCCTTTTGTTCACAGAGGTGCTACACAAAAATTTATTTGAGCAGACTTGTCAAAGTCTTTAAAAGAAGCAGATGAATTCGTGCTACATCTTCTGCAAAGTAGCAGATGAACTCGTACTACATCCTCTGGAAAGAGCGATCGTATACATTATTATGCGCAAAGTTTTAATCCCATGCAAAGGAAACAGGGGTCTCAAAATCACCGTTTTTAGGCAAAGGCAAAGGGCCAAACCAGCCGAGTCAATTTAATCAAAGATTTCAGAAGAAATCATCCAACAAGAAGCAGTCAGCATCGAAACAGAAACAGTAGACAAGAATCCCAGGTCAGAGACATCTCTCTTTCTCTCTCTCTCTCTCTCTCTCTCTCTCTCTCTCTCTCTCTCTCTCTCTCTTTCTCAATTAGAGAAAATTCAAGAAATAAACCAACAAAGTATTACCTCTTTTGCGAGGGGTAGGTTAATATTTTTCAGTAATTACTGGAAAACTATAACCTATGATAAGTGGGCTTTGCAAGCAATTACTGGCCTAACTATTCCATTAGATGGGAAATTTCCTGACAAGTTTCCTCATCAAATACAATCTAGCAAGGAACAGCATAAAAAATGTCACTTCAGATTAAAAATATGCTCGATAAACATATCATAGAAGCTGTGGCAAAAGGACAATAATAATGGGAATTTGTCTCTCTAATGTTTTGTAGGCCCAAAAATTCTGGGGAAGTACAAATTTGAAACAGTGTAATAAAACGTGGAGAAAAGGCATTTTAAAATGCAAACTCTCAATTTGGCAATTCAGCTTATGAAAAAGATGACTATATGGCGAGCATAGACTTTAAAGTCGCTTATTATTCTATCTCGATTAGAGATAAAGTTAAAAAATACTTACGCTTCAAGTGAGACGGGATTAAATATCAGTACGTCTGCCTGCCAAATGGCTTATCAAATTGGCCAAGAGATTATACTAAAATAACTAAAGTTCTTCTCAGATCCTTGCAAAAACGAGGCTATACTTTGACGAATTACATTGATGATAATTTTTTGATTGAATCAGATATGTTCAAGTGTTCAAAATATCATTGAAACGTCACTCGTCAGTTTAAAAGCAAGTTTTGTGATAAGTTGAGAAAAATCTGTTTTATTTCCCGCTCAAATATTATTGTATCTCGGATTCACTCTGAATACACACGATATGACAGTTAACCTAACGAGTGACAAAATTAGCGAATTGAAATAGTTCATTTAAAAAGTCATTGATTGCCCCAGAAGTTACTCTTGAAACATTAACCAAAAAGAGTTGTCTGCTGTCCTTTTCACACTCCAGAGTATATGTAGGGGTGTTACTAATAAAGTTATCAAAATATCGTCAGATAACGCCGTTGCTGTCGCATATATCGACAACGTGGGGGTAGAATCCAAAATTGTTTTGATGTTGCAAGGAAAATTTGGAGTTGGGCTCGTGCACACAACAATTGGCTTGTAGCAACTCATATAGCTGGTAAACTGAACACACAAGCTGATAAGCTCAGTAGATCACTGACCATTAATACTGAATGGTCCCTAAATGACAACGTTTTATAAAAAAAAATCCACAACTATTACCCATGGCTAAAACAGATTTGTTCGCATCAAGAACGAATCACAAACTGGAAACATATGCCTCCTTGCTTCCTGACCCAAATTCAAAATTCTGTGATGCTTTCTCGTTAAGCTGGCAAGACCTAGGCGGATATGCCTTCCCACCTTATTCTCTGGTCGGTAGGGTGCTCAAGAAAATGCAAGAACAACGATCTGTGATCGTTATAGTCGCTCCCGATTGGCCAACCAGCCCTTGGTATTCGAGATTGATGGAAACGGCAATTGATGGGCCGTTTTATATTCCAGGAACTCGATCAATGTGACGAATCCCTTGGGTTAAAGTCAACCTTTGAAGACAGGTATGCTTGTCTACTGTACAAGAGTATCGAGAAAAGACACTTCCGTAAAGGAGTCACGACTATCATTTATAACTCGTAGAGAAAAGGGACCAAAAACAGCATACCAAATATCCTAAGGAGTGGAAAGGGGAAAATCCTTTTCAGGCGTCTTTGAATATGGTTTTAGAGTTAGGTAGTTAGTTTTTTTAACGATACGACCAACCCTTTGCGGGTCATATTGTGTCTTCACATATTCATAGCAGATAAAACGTTAAAAGTGTGCGTTGGATATTGAAAACAGTGTACAATCCAAAAGCATGTCTATGCAATAGAGTAGGGGTCATGGTGGAACCTAGATGAACTACAAAACACTGAATTACGCATAGCATCATGCAAGCCACTGACGGGTAGTTCATATATCCCCTTACCAAAATATCTGGTAGTAAAACGAGCAGTGCTAAGTGTACAAAATGAGGATGAAAAGTGCTGTATGTGGTCTATATTAGCGCATATGTTTCCAAATAAATACAATCCAACAGGTGTGTCTTCCTACAAAAAATATGAAAACGCTTTAAATGTATCGCGATTACACTTTCCCACACCACTGAACTGAAACAAATAAAATGATATGAGCTATTGAATCAGCTATCCGTTAACGTGTTTGGATACGAGAAAAAAGAAGGTGTTTATCCATTACGGATTACTGCAACGAAAATGAAAACACATGTAAATCTCCTACTAATAAAACAAGGGAACAAAGCGCACTAGTGTTTAATCCGTAACTTTAGTAGACTGATGGATGCGAGAACAAAACACCACGGTAGACAATTTTACTGTTATAATTGCTTACATGGATTTAAGTCGCAGGAGGGGTTGGACAAACAAGAACGGCTATGTACAAATCAAAAACTCAAAAGCTGCAATTTCCAAAAGGGGATGATAGGTTTAATCACTTCAAAAATTATGCAAAACAGTTGCGTGTCCTCTTTGTCATTTATGCTGATTTTGAAGCATTTACCAAAAAAATGGATACATGCTACCCCAACTCCAATAATTCATCTACAACAAAATACCAAAATCATACTCCAAGTTGTTTCGCTTATATTGTAGTATGTGTAGCAGACATGTTCTCAAAGCCACATGTTGTATATAGAGGTGATAGTGTAATAGATAAATTCTTTGAAGCCATTCTTGATGTGTAGTCGAGAGATTAGCTACTCCCGAACCCATGATTTTGACAGACACAGACAAGCACAACTTTGAACTAGCACTTGATTATCATATTTTTAACACACCTCTTGCAGCTGATAAGGTTCGTGACCATGACCACATGACAGGTCAATTTAGAGGTGCAGCACACAATGAGTGTAATTTAGCGTTTAAATATACGAAAGAAAACCAAAACAAGAAGATTTCATACACCATCCCTGTTATAGTGTATAACTTACGTGGTTATGATAGCCATCTCTTAGTGTCAGGATTAGGCAAACTCAAACAAAAGCGACTGATGTGCATCCCAAACAATATCGAAAAGTACATTTCATTTTCGATTGGAAATATTCGATTTATTGATTCTTTTCAATTTATGAGTACGTATTTGGAAAAGTTAGTCAGCAACCTAAATCAAGAAGGTAAAGACAATTTACTCAGTTATGTAAGCGTATAGTCGAATCAGAAAAACGAAATCTTATGCTACGAAAGAGGGTGTATTGTTATGATTACATTGATAAACCAGATCGATTGCAAGAAAGTAGTTTACCAACGAAAGAGGCTTTTTTCAACGGGCTTTTAGATGAGGAGATCTCGAATGCGGATTACACGCACGCACAAAGCCTATGGAATACATTTAATTGTCAGACACTAGGCGACTATCATGACATAAATTTGAAATCAGATGTACTATTGCTGGCTGACGTTTTTGAAAATTTTAGGAATGTGTGCATGTCGTCATATGATCTTGATCCCGCACATTATTGCACAGCTCCAAGGCTATCATGGGACAGCATGCTAAAAATGACTGGCGTACGACTAGAGTTGATCGATGATGTTGATCAATATCTTATGACTGAAAGGGGAAAATCCTTTTCAGGCGTTTTTGAATATGGTTTTAAAGTTAATTAGTTTTTTTTAACGATACGGCCAACCCTTTGCGGGTCATATTGTGTCTTCACAGATTCATAGCGGATAAAGGTTAAAAGGGTGTGTTGGATATTGAAAACAGTGTACTATCTAAAAGCATGTCTATGCAGGTGATATAAATACTATAAATACTGATACAGGTTTGTTTTTTTTAGAAACTCTATTATTTTAAACGGTTGTATTTTATCGAATAACTCTGTCATGGAGTTGACAGTAAAATAACTGGAAAGAATGTCTTGCAAGTCTATGCAATTTATCAAAATACTTTTTACTGTATACCTCTCTTGGCAACCTGGACATTCGGGCGGCAGTTCGCCTCGAAGTAGGTGTTTATGTGTGGTGTAGGTATGCCCTATTCTGGCTCTACGTATTACCATGTCATCCCAAACAGTGTTTAGGAATGGTAAGTTACGTTCCATAAGCGGGTTAATTTGATGCAGTTTATTGCTGATCTGTTCATTCCAATACTGTTGCCATTTGCCCTTTACATATCTAGAAATATGCAGTTTGTAATCTGACGATGGAATAAGAAATTCAGAGTTTTGAATGTCTAAAGCCTCTTTAGCCGCTTTATCAGCTGCCTCGTTGACTGGGATTCCTACGTGGCTTGGAACCCAAAAGAACCGTATTACCTTTAAACCCTTACATCTTCGTCATATTTTTCCACTAGGTCCAAGATTATAGGATTTGCTAGTTTCAAGTTTTCTATTGATTCTGGTATTGACATGGAGTAACGACTAATTTTGACTATTTCATTTCCTAGCTGGAGGGCTCTTACTTCGGCAGTGAAGACTAAAGACCCATCTGGGAGTCTGGTTTTCAAAATATTGTTCTATGTGACAATTGATGAAGAAGCGTCAAGTTTAGAACCATCAGTATACATAAAGTGGTAGTCTTGGTAATTTTCCTTCAGTCCTTCAGAATTTCGATCGTAACACACACGGGTTAGTTTGTTCTTTTAGAAATTGGGATAGCGTTTGAATAGTGAGGGCTTAACTAATTTCCATTCGATAATCTGTAATTTGCAATGAGCTCAACGCTGATGCCCGTTTCTTGCAGGTGTGGCACTACACTTGCTCCAAATAGAGGGATGGCCCCACTCCCAGAAAATTGTGAGAAGTTCGAGCCAAAAACGACTTGATCGGTGGGGTTTTGTCCGTTAGAGTACAGTTTTACAGCGTATTGCAGAGCTAGTTTCAATCTTCGAATTTTAATTGGTTGTCCATTTGCTTCAACGTGGAAGCTGCCAGCCGGAGAGGTTCTAAAAGCGCTCAAGCATAGTCTGAGACCCTGGTTTTGTATCGGGTCAAGCATCTTCAGATATGATGGTCTAGCTGAGCAATAGATTATGCTAGCATAATCTACCCTCGATCTGATTAGGGATCTATACAAGTTTAGTGTCCCTGTCTGCTCCCCAGTCCTGACCAGATATGAACGTCAGCAAATTTAGTGCCTTTTGGCACTTTCTTTTCAACCGTTTAAGATATCTTTAATCTTAAATTTAAACTAGACTATTTTGTTTGCTGTATAATTTTAAATTTTCAAGATAAAAGCCAAAATGAAGAGGAAGAAGAAGAACAAGAGGAGGAGACTGGTCACAAATACAGCTTGGGCAAGGAAACATTTGCCAGAAAAGACCAGCTTTGGCAGGGTAAAGTTGCACAGGGCGAATATGTGGCTTACATGACAAAATGTGTCGCAAAATTTATGGGCGAGAGTCGTGTCGACCTATAAATGCTTCAGTATTAGAAACGGAAATGGAGTGATAATGACGTTTATCCGTCAGGTGAAGGGGTTGCTTTGAACAGAAATGCTTGGCGTTACTTCTAGGGATATGCGGAAGAACACATGCAGCATGGGTAAAGCTATCATGTAATCAGCTGTTGTATCAGTTGAGATTTGGGGAAAGTAATGTCATGAGGGATTTCCGGCATTAAAATAGCTTGGCTTTTTAACATGTCACATGCGTAAATTGGTTGTAAAGGTTAAAATATGAACCACTGCAACAGGTAAAAATAAGTAACACCATAATGTGCATCAATAAACTGTAACAATAACAAACCTGTCTTATTATTGAGAAGTTAGTTAGTTAGTTAAATGATTTATTTAACGGCACGACCAAACCTTAGGAGGTTACATTGTGTCAGAACATCTCAATAATCAATGACTACAAGACAATACTACAAGTTAAAATCAAGGTAAGCTAAACCATGTATATTCTAAAAAGTAAAAAGGGACTAGTAATACTGATACAGGTTGATACAGGTTGATTTCTTTTAAAAATTGTATAAATTTCCTAGGTTCTACTTCATCAAAGAGCTGCCTCAAGGAGTCAGCTCTGAAATGACGTGAGCGGGCGTCTTGGAAATCGGTACAGTCTATTAACATATGTTTAACGGTGTAGGGTTCCTGACACCCGATACAGTTGGGTGCCGGCTCGCCTCTTAAAAGATGTTTGTGAGCAATATATGTATGTCCTATTCTGGCTCTATGGTAAACCATTTTACAGCGCACACTGTTAAGTGGCGGGGGCTTTTGTCCGACAAAGGGGTTTGCTTGAAACAGCTTGTTGTTTCTTTGTTTGTTCCATTTTTCTTGCCACAATCTTTTTGTGTATCTTGTGATGTGATAATTAAAATCGGAGGCTGGTATGAGCTTATCGGTACAATTATCATTTAGAGCTTCTTTTGCAGCTTTGTCTGCTAATCTTCACTATCTGGATGGCGAGATGTAGAGCTTTAATTTCAGCTGAGAAAATAGAAGATCCGTCTGGAAGTCTTGTTTTCAAGGTATTGTTTTCAGTTACAACGGAAGCAGCCGATTTGTTGTCGAGCTTTGAGCCGTCGTGTAGATGAAATGATAGTCTTTAAATTCTTTCTTGAGGTCTGCAAAGGGGCTAGTTGTTTCCTCTGCATAGACTGAAAGGTTCTTTAGTACCACAGGTTTGGTGAGTTTCCACTATGGTACTTTTGGTACTCTGTATTTTGCAATTGACTCTATGGTGATGTCAGCATTATCGAGGTGAGGCTGAACCCTCGCGCCAAATGGAAGTATTACGGTAGAGCCTCTTTCATGGAAGCGAGAAAAATCTGATCCAAAGACTGAGTTGTATGTGGGATTCGCATTAGCATAAAGGTTTGTTGTGTACTGAATAACGAGTTTTACTCGACGAATGTTAAGAGGCTGCTCATTTGCCTCCACATGCAGGCTTATGCTGGTGATGTTCTAAAAGCATTTAGACACAGTCGTACCTTGATTTTGTATCGGGTCTAGCATTTTAGATATGAAGGTCTTGCTGATCCATAGACAATGCTGCCATAGTCTAATCTAGATCGTATCAAGGCTCGGTAAAGCATAAGTTTTGTATCCCGATCAGCGCCCCAGTCATGGGCCGATATTACTCTTAGGAGATTGAGTGCTTTTTGACATTTTCGTTTGAGATCTTTGATGTGTGGGACAAAGCTTAGTTCGGAGTCGACGAGTAAACCCAGAAATTTGTTTTCTTTAACAACAGGTATTTCAATGCCAGAAATGTTTAGAACGGGATCATCGTGTTGTTTGAGTTTATTGCTTTCATATTCCATTCTTCTATTGATGTCCGGATGATTGATGAACTGTTTTGGTGCTTGTTTTTGAACAGCTATTGACCGTTTGCATTCATTGAACCAGATTTTGTGCAGTCTTTGTGCGAGATCCGGATATTTTCGGAATAGTCTTTTCCATTATTGATTGTATCAAAGCGGTGACTAGCAGAATAGGGTCATTATCACTTTCAAGGTGTTCTCGTGTAATTGACTGATGGCATAATTATTGGAATTTGAGCCAATCTGCTTTGTTAAAATTCCACTTTTCTACTCTTTCTTGTTGTTGTGGAATGGTTTGTTTAATTAAAATTGGAAAATGATCGCTTCCATGTAGATCGTCTATAACTTTCCAGCTAAAATCCAGGTACAGGTCAGCAGAGGCTATACAGAGGTCGACAGAGGTTTTGAACCAGTGCATATATGAAAATATGTCGATGTTTTGTCATCGAGTAAAGACGGCTGTGATGGGGTAGTAGGTTTTCTATGATCTTTCCTTTTTGGTCTGTTGCATGGTTGCCCCACATTGTACTATGGGCGTTGAAATCACCGAACAAATGGTATGGGTTTTGGCAGTTGGTTTATGAGAACTAAAAATTAGTTGTGGTGTTGCAGTGGTTGTGGTTTTGAAGGTGATGGCCCGTAGATGTTGCACACAGTGGTTGCTTTGTTCAAGGTAGCCCTGACAGCCTGGTCCTGTATGGTGGTATTTAGATTTATTTCACTTTAGGGTACATTTTTTCGAACAAACGTTGCAATTCCCGCAGAAGCTTTGTTGCTAACGTGGTCTTTGTTGTAGGGGATACATCCCTTCAGCGTTGGTTGTTTATTGGTTTTAGAGAAGGTTTCTTGTGGGCAAATTATTGCTGGGTCACTTTGGAATATGATTGTTACAATTTCGTGATGGTTGGTCCAAAAACCTCGTATATTCCACTTATTGCCATATGGTATTATTTCGCTGTGTCTAGGGGTCTTTGTATTCCGATAATATGTCTTGAAATTTACTTCTTTTTGTGACCACTTCCCGTTGTTTTGGAGGAGAGGGGTTTTGACGGTGCATGCTATCGTCTTCTTCCATTAGTGGATACAACCTATTCTCTACTTCGCTGGTTAAAGTTAGTTAGTTATATGGTTTTTTAACGACACGGCCAACCCTTTGCGGGTCATATTGTGTCTTCACAGGTTCATAGCGGATAAAACGTTAAAAGTGTGCGTTGGATATTAAAAACAGTGTACAGTCTAAAAGCATGTCTATACAATAAAAGCATATGATATAATTACTACAAATATTGATACAGGTTTGCTTCTTTTACAAAAACTCTGTTATTTTACACGGTTGTATTTTATCGAATCACTCTGTCATGGAACTGGCAATAAAATAACGGGAGCGTATGTCTTGCAAGTCTATACAGTTTATCAAAATATGTTTTACTGTGTACGTCTCTTGACAACGGGGACATTGTGGGGCAGTTCGCCTCGAAGCAGGTGTTATATAGGTACCCCAACTCCAATAATTCATCTACAACAAAATACCAAAATCATACTCCAAGTTGTTCCGCTTATATTGTAGTATGTGTAGCAGACATGTTCTCAAAGCCACATGTTGTATATAGAGGTGATAGTGTAATAGATAAATTCTTTGAAGCCATTCTTGATATGTAGTCGAGAGATTAGCTACTCCCGAACCCATGATTTTGACAGACACAGACAAGCACAACTTTGAACTAGCACTTGATTATCATATTTTTAACACACCTCTTGCAGCTGATAAGGTTCGTGACCATGACCACATGACAGGTCAATTTAGAGGTGCAGCACACAATGAGTGTAATTTAGCGTTTAAATATACGAAAGAAAACCAAAACAAGAAGATTTCATACACCATCCCTGTTATAGTGTATAACTTACGTGGTTATGATAGCCATCTCTTAGTGTCAGGATTAGGCAAACTCAAACAAAAGCGACTGATGTGCATCCCAAACAATATCGAAAAGTACATTTCATTTTCGATTGGAAATATTCGATTTATTGATTCTTTTCAATTTATGAGTACAAATTTGGATAAGTTAGTCAGCAACCTAAATCAAGAAGGTAAAGACAAATTTACTCAGGTATGTAAGCGTATAGTCGAATCAGAAAAACGAAATCTTATGCTACGAAAGAGGGTGTATTGTTATGATTACATTGATAAACCAGATCGATTGCAAGAAAGTAGTTTACCAACGAAAGAGGCTTTTTCAACGGGCTTTTAGATGAGGAGATCTCGAATGCGGATTACACGCACGCACAAAGCCTATGGAATACATTTAATTGTCAGACACTAGGCGACTATCATGACATAAATTTGAAATCAGATGTACTATTGCTGGCTGACGTTTTTGAAAATTTTAGGAATGTGTGCATGTCGTCATATGATCTTGATCCCGCACATTATTGCACAGCTCCAAGGCTATCATGGGACAGCATGCTAAAAATGACTGGCGTACGACTAGAGTTGATCGATGATGTTGATCAATATCTTATGATTGAAAGGGGAAAATCCTTTTCAGGCGTTTTTGAATATGGTTTTAAAGTTAGTTAGTTTTTTTTAACGATACGGCCAACCCTTTGCGGGTCATATTGTGTCTTCACAGATTCATAGCGGATAAAGGTTAAAAGGGTGTGTTGGATATTGAAAACAGTGTACTATCTAAAAGCATGTCTATGCAGGTGATATAAATACTATAAATACTGATACAGGTTTGTTTTTTTAGAAACTCTATTATTTTAAACGGTTGTATTTTATCGAATAACTCTGTCATGGAGTTGACAGTAAAATAACTGGAAAGAATGTCTTGCAAGTCTATGCAATTTATCAAAATACTTTTTACTGTATACCTCTCTTGGCAACCTGGACATTCGGGCGGCAGTTCGCCTCGAAGCAGGTGTTTATGTGTGGTGTAGGTATGCCCTATTCTGGCTCTTCGTATTACCATGTCATCCCAAACAGTGTTTAGGAATGGTAAGTTACGTTCCATAAGCGGGTTAATTTGATGCAGTTTATTGTTGATCTGTTCATTCCAATACTGTTGCCATTTGCCCTTTACATATCTAGAAATATGCAGTTTGTAATCTGACGATGGAATAAGAAATTCAGAGTTTTGAATGTCTAAAGCCTCTTTAGCCGCTTTATCAGCTGCCTCGTTGACTGGGATTCCTACGTGGCTTGGAACCCAAAAGAACCGTATTACCTTTAAACCCTTACATCTTCGTCATCTTTTTCCACTAGGTCCAAGATTATAGGATTTGCTAGTTTCAAGTTTTCTATTGATTCTGGTATTGACATGGAGTAACGACTAATTTTGACTATTTCATTTCCTAGCTGGAGGGCTCTTACTTCGGCAGTGAAGACTAAAGACCCATCTGGGAGTCTGGTTTTCAAAATATTGTTCTATGTGACAATTGATGAAGAAGCGTCAAGTTTAGAACCATCAGTATACATAAAGTGGTAGTCTTGGTAAACTTCCTTCAGTCCTTCAGAATTTCGATCGTAACACACACGGGTTAGTTTGTTCTTTCAGAAATTGGGATAGCGTTTGAATAGTGAGGGCTTAACTAATTTCCATTCGATAATCTGTAATTTGCAATGAGCTCAACGCTGATGCCCGTTTCTTGCAGGTGTGGCACTACACTTGCTCCAAATGGAGGGATGGCCCCACTCCCAGAAAATTGTGAGAAGTTCGAGCCAAAAACGACTTGATCGGTGGGGTTTTGTCCGTTAGAGTACAGTTTTACAGCGTATTGCAGAGCTAGTTTCAATCTTCGAATTTTAATTGGTTGTCCATTTGCTTCAACGTGGAAGCTGCCAGCCGGAGAGGTTCTAAAAGCGCTCAAGCATAGTCTGAGACCCTGGTTTTGTATCGGGTCAAGCATCTTCAGATATGATGGTCTAGCTGAGCAATAGATTATGCTAGCATAATCTACCCTCGATCTGATTAGGGATCTATACAAGTTTAGTGTCCCTGTCTGCTCCCCAGTCCTGACCAGATATGAACGTCAGCAAATTTAGTGCCTTTTGGCACTTTCTTTTCAACCGTTTAAGATATCTTTAATCTTAAATTTAAACTAGACTATTTTGTTTGCTGTATAATTTTTAATTTTCAAGATAAAAGCCAAAATGAAGAGGAAGAAGAAGAACAAGAGGAGGAGACTGGTCACAAATACAGCTTGGGCAAGGAAACATTTGCCAGAAAAGACCAGCTTTGGCAGGGTAAAGTTGCACAGGGCGAATATGTGGCTTACATGACAAAATGTGTCGCAAAATTTATGGGCGAGAGTCGTGTCGACCTATAAATACTTCAGTATTAGAAATGGAAATGGAGTGATAATGACGTTTATCCGTCAGGTGAAGGGGTTGCTTTGAACAGAAATGCTTGGCGTTACTTCTAGGGATATGCGGAAGAACACATGCAGCATGGGTAAAGCTATCATGTAATCAGCTGTTGTATCAGTTGAGATATGGGGAAAGTAATGTCATGAGGGATTTCCGGCATTAAAATAGCTTGGCTTTTTAACATGTCACATGCGTAAATTGGTTGTAAAGGTTAAAATATGAACCACTGCAACAGGTAAAAATAAGTAACACCATAATGTGCATCAATAAACTGTAACAATAACAAACCTGTCTTATTATTGAGTAGTTAGTTAGTTAGTTAAATGATTTATTTAACGGCACGACCAACCCTTTGGAGGTTACATTGTGTCAGAACATCTCAATAATCAGTGACTACAAGACAATACTACAAGTTAAAATCAAGGTAAGCTAAAACCATGTATATTCTAAAAAGTAAAAAGCGACTAGTAATACTGATACAGGTTGATACAGGTTGATTTCTTTTAAAAATTGTATAAATTTCCTAGGTTCTACTTCATCAAAGAGCTGCCTCAAGGAGTCAGCTCTGAAATGACGTGAGCGGGCGTCTTGGAAATCGGTACAGTCTATTAACATATGTTTAACGGTGTAGGGTTCCTGACACCCGATACAGTTGGGTGCCGGCTCGCCTCTTAAAAGATGTTTGTGAGCAATATATGTATGTCCTATTCTGGCTCTATGGTAAACCATTTTACAGCGCACTCTGTTAAGTGGCGGGGGCTTTTGTCCGACAAAGGGGTTTGCTTGAAACAGCTTGTTGTTTCTTTGTTTGTTCCATTTTTCTTGCCACAATCTTTTTGTGTATCTTGTGATGTGATAATTAAAATCGGAGGCTGGTATGAGCATATCGGTACAATTATCATTTAGAGCTTCTTTTGCAGCTTTGTCTGCTAATCTTCACTATCTGGATGGCGAGATGTAGAGCTTTAATTTCAGCTGAGAAAATAGAAGATCCGTCTGGAAGTCTTGTTTTCAAGGTATTGTTTTCAGTTACAACGGAAGCAGCCGATTTGTTGTCGAGCTTTGAGCCGTCCGTGTAGATGAAATGATAGTCTTTAAATTCTTTCTTGAGGTCTGCAAAGGGGCTAGTTGTTTCCTCTGCATAAACTGAAAGGTTGTTTAGTACCACAGGTTTAGTGAGTTTCCACTATGGTACTTTTGGTACTCTGTATTTTGCAATTGACTCTATGGTGATGTCAGCATTATCGAGGTGAGGCTGAACCCTCGCGCCGAATGGAAGTATTACGGTAGAGCCTCTTTCATGGAAGCGAGAAAAATCTGATCCAAAGACTGAGTTGTAGGTGGGATTCGCATTAGCATAAAGGTTTGTTGTGTACTGAATAGCGAGTTTTACTCGACGAATGTTAAGAGGCTGCTCATTTGCCTCCACATGCAGGCTTATGCTGGTGATGTTCTAAAAGCATTTAGACACAGTCGTAAACCTTGATTTTGTATCGGGTCTAGCATTTTAGATATGAAGGTCTTGCTGATCCATAGACAATGCTGCCATAGTCTAATCTAGATCGTTTCAAGGCTCGGTAAAGCATAAGTTTTGTATCCCGATCAGCGCCCCAGTCATGGGCCGATATTACTCTTAGGAGATTGAGTGCTTTTTGACATTTCCGTTTGAGATCTTTGATGTGTGGGACAAAGCTTAGCTCGGAGTCGACGAGTAAACCCAGAAATTTGTTTTCTTTAACAACAGGTATTTCAATGCCAGAAATGTTTAGAACGGGATCATCGTGTTGTTTGCGTTTATTGCAGAAATGCATGCAGACTGTTCTAATTTATGAAAATTTAAAACCGTTTTGGTTAGCCTATGTTTGCAGTGAGTGTATTGCAAAATCGTCAATAAAGAGTGTCCCTGTTTTAAGTTATGTCGGACGCTATTTATCTTTATCAGGAACAGAAAGATGGAAAACTTGGGGGACCTTCCTCTTGTTCGAAGTAGTCTGAGAACACGGTCCCAAGGCTGACCCAAAAAGTCGGTCTTCTCGAAAGGCTTTAATAAATTCAGGTAGGCGGCCTCCCAGCCCCAAGTCAAACAGGTCTTTTAGTACGCCATGTTTCCATGCTGTGTCATAGGCCTTTTCCAAGTCAAAGAAAACCGAAACGACATGATCGTTATTGATAAAGACTTCTCTCATAAACGTTTCTAGTCTTAAAGGTGATCCAGGGTATTTCTTTGTTTTCTTAAACCGCTCGGTATGTCGGCAAACAAATTATTGCTTTCTAGATACCAGGTGAGTCTGTCAGCTATCATGCGTTCACATGTTTTACATAGTGAACTTGTCAAGGAGATTGGTCTGTAATTATGTGGGCTTGTGGGGTCTTTGTTTGGTTCTCTCCATATTTCTGGAAAATTGCCAGATTTCCAGGCTTGGTTAAGGAGGCCCAATAGTATTTCCAAGGCTTCATCTGGCAAGTGTTTAAGAGTTTGGTAGTGTATGTCATCTGAGCCAACAGCGGAATTGTGAGATTTGTTTAAAGCCTGTCGAATTTCACTCAGTGAGAAATCGCAGTTGTAGGATTCACTACTGTTCGTGTAAAAGTTATACCGTATACCTTATACCGTCTAAAGTCTTCGCTATGGTGTTTAGAGGATGAGTTATGTTCAAATGTTTCTCCCAGGACGTCAGATATTTCCCTTCTTCTGCTTACAGTTGCATTGCTAGTTTGTAAATGGCTCACGGGGCCTAGAGAGCCTTTGCCTGATATCTTCCTAACCATGTCCCACGTTTTCTTTAATGAAGTTTTCCCGTTTGGCTTGCAAACAAACTCCTCCCATGAACGTTTCTTACTTTGTTTTACATTCTTGCGGGCAATGGCATTGAGTCTTTCATATTCCATTCTTCTATTGATGTCTGGATGATTGATGAACTGTTTTGGTGCTTGTTTTTGAACAGCTATTGACCGTTTGCATTCATTGAACCAGATTTTGTGCAGTCTTTGTGCGAGATCCGGATATTTTCGGAATAGTCGTTTCCATTTTTGAATGTATCAAAGCGGTGACTAGTAGAATAGGGTCATTATCACTTTCAAGGTGTTCTCGTGTAATTGACTGATGGCATAATTATTGGAATTTGAGCCAATCTGCTTTGTTAAAATTCCACTTTTCTACTCTTTCTTGTTGTTGTGGAATGGTTTGTTTAATTAAAATTGGAAAATGATCGCTTCCATGTAGATCGTCTATAACTTTCCAGCTAAAATCCAGGTACAGGTCAGCAGAGGCTATACAGAGGTCGACAGAGGTTTTGAACCAGTGCATATATGAAAATATGTCGATGTTTTGTCATCGAGTAAAGACGGCTGTGATGGGGTAGTAGGTTTTCTATGATCTTTCCTTTTTGGTCTGTTGCATGGTTGCCCCACATTGTACTATGGGCGTTGAAATCACCGAACAAATGGTATGGGTTTTGGCAGTTGGTTTATGAGAACTAAAAATTAGTTGTGGTGTTGCAGTGGTTGTGGTTTTGAAGGTGATGGCCCGTAGATGTTGCACACAGTGGTTGCTTTGTTCAAGGTAGCCCTGACAGCCTGGTCCTGTATGGTGGTATTTAGATTTATTTCACTTTAGGGTACATTTTTTCGAACAAACGTTGCAATTCCCGCAGAAGCTTTGTTGCTAACGTGGTCTTTGTTGTAGGGGATACATCCCTTCAGCGTTGGTTGTTTATTGGTTTTAGAGAAGGTTTCTTGTGGGCAAATTATTGCTGGGTCACTTTGGAATATGATTGTTACAATTTCGTGATGGTTGGTCCAAAAACCTCGTATATCCCACTTATTGCCATATGGTATTATTTCGCTGTGTCTAGGGGTCTTTGTATTCCGATAATATGTCTTGAAATTTACTTCTTTTTGTGACCACTTCCCGTTGTTTTGGAGGAGAGGGGTTTTGATGGTGCATGCTATCGTCTTCTTCAATTAGTGGATAGAACCTATTCTCTACTTCGCTGGTTAAAGTTAGTTAGTTATATGGTTTTTTAACGACACGGCCAACCCTTTGCGGGTCATATTGTGTCTTCACAGGTTCATAGCGGATAAAACGTTAAAAGTGTGCGTTGGATATTAAAAACAGTGTACAGTCTAAAAGCATGTCTATACAATAAAAGCATATGATATAATTACTACAAATATTGATACAGGTTTGCTTCTTTTAGAAACTCTATACAGTTTATCAAAATATGTTTTACTGTGTACGTCTCTTGACAACGGGGACATTGTGGGGCAGTTCGCCTCGAAGCAGGTGTTATATAGGTATGCCCAATTCTGGCTCTACGCATTATCATATCATCTCGAACAATGTTTAGGGATGGCAATTTACGTCCCACGACCGGGTTTATCTGAAGCAGTTTATTGTTGATCTGTTCATTCCAATACTGTAGCCATTTGCCCTTTAAATATCTAGAAATATGCAGGTTATAGTCTGGTGATGGAATAAGATATTCAGAGTTTTGAATATCTAGAGTCTCGTTAGCAGCTTTATCAGCTGCCTCGTTGCCTGGGATTCCTACGTAACATGGAACCCAACAATACCGTATTACTTTTCCTGTCCCTATAGTTTCGTCATGTTTTTCTACTAGGTCCAAGATTGTAGGATTTGATAGTTTCAAGTTATGTATTGATTCTAGTACTGACTGGTCACAAATACAGCTTGGGCAAGGGAAAATTTGTCAAATTCCAACCTGAAAAAGTGACGTTTTATGACAGCGTTAAAGACAGTGAGTTTCGGTTAAACCTGAGTACGATAAGTTGGGTAGCAGGAAAGACCGGCTTTGGTAAGAATGGGTAAAGTTGCATAGGGCGAATATGTGTCTTACACCACAAATGTGTCGCAAAATGTATGGGCGATCGTCATGTCGGCCTATATAAGCGTCAATATTAGAAATGGAAATGGAGTGATAATAACTTATTTCCGTCAAGTGAAGGGGTTGCTTTGAACAGAAATGCTTGGCGTTTCTTCTGGGGATATGCGGAAGAACACATGCAGGATGCGTAAAGCTATCATGTAATTAGCTGTTGCATAAGTTGAGATTTTTGAGAAATCAGTGTCATGAGGGATTTCCGGTACTGAAACAGCTGGGGGTAAGGATTAACTTTTAACATGTGTAAATTTTAACATATTACCTACGTAAGTTGATAGTTATTAAAACTTAAAATCAAAGTAACATTGGATTTCCAGTATATTCCCGGCACTGAAATAGCTTGGCTTTTTAACATGTCACATGCGTAAGTTGGTTGTAAAGGTGAAAATATGGACCACTGTAACGGCTAAAAATAAGTAACACCACAATGTTCATAAATAAACTGTTATTTAAACGTTATAAACTAATCAACTATTTAAAAGTTTATAAACTAGTTAGATAGTTAGCTAAATGATTTGTTTAACGATACGACCGAACAATAGCGGGTTACATTGTATCGGAACATGTCAGTAATCAGTGACTAGAAGACAATACTACAAGTTAAAATCAAGGTAAGCTAAAACCATGTATATTCTAAAATTATAAAGTAAAAAGCGACTAGTAATACTGATACAGGTTGATTTCTTTTAAAAATTGCATAAATTTCCTAGCTTTTTTGTACCTCTGTCTTAAAAGTTTAGTCTGAAGAAGAAGAATTGCCGAGGTGTTCCTGAAAGTAAGCCCAAAACATCCGCCTCTGGTTGCATGGAAGCGAAATCCCGTTTTCTGACGGGAAGACGTCATCCTCCTTCCAATGTCATTCTCTCAGGTTGACACAGACGTATGGGTCGTGCACACTCGCCCAAACATTTAAAGACAAGCCGGTTGTGTTCGACGTACTCTCCCCTTTAGCTACTTGCATCCGAGTTTGATACAAGCGATCCCGTTTTTGCGAAGTTGTTCAAAGTGATCAGCGTTTAACTGAAACGAGATTCCCTTTTTCGAATCCAAAAATAAAGGGAGACCACCGACAAATGACACGCTCGTGTCACGTCCAAGCTGTTTTTGATCAGAAGTTGCTCCAGAACATTTGGAGGTTGACGGTGCTTCTTGTTTATCTGTTGATATTTTTTTAAATGCATGTAATATCTACATTTATGAGGACTGAAGCTTCATCAGGCCACTTAAAAAAAAAACCTTCCTTAAACTTTAAAGTAATTACTGAATTGAACATTGTATTTCAGAAACGTTTAACTATAAAATGCTGTAGGTGAAGCTAAAATCTTGAGCAAGTATATTTAGGTAAAAATCAGGTAAAATCAAAGAACGTGTCCAAACTGTTTGTTTAATATCATTTAAGAAAAACTTCGAAAATAAAAGTCTATTATTTACCAGTATCATTGCTTTCCTTTACATTGACTCTACCAAGTAGTTCACCACTTTCATCTAAAGGTGATAAGTTACATTGCTTTGAAGAAAATGTAAACACCAGATTTATAAGCTCATGCAAGATCTGTCGAAAATATTACTTTACACGACTCTGACAGTGAGGAATGGTTCGCGTCTATAATATATCTGCAACCAAGCTAAAACATTTGATTTTAACACTTTACAATCAATTTTTTGACACACGTGACCTCTTGATTCTTAACATGATCATCGAGGTTAAATAAAAGTTGAATGAAAATAAACGACTCAAACATTAATTTAAATTGAGAGATTTAGAAACACAAACCTATGAACAGTTCTTCATTGCTGTATATTATATACATTATATAAGTTATTCCTTAACTTTGTTAATTATCTCAATGCTTTCTATCTCAACATTTTCGATTTTTATTTTCTTATTTGCTGGTTCCATCCTCATTTGTTAATGAAAGAATGAAACCCAAATTCAGGACAATTGAGATAAAAACAAGCCAACGATTTTTCTATAAAACATATTTTTGTAGGATAATTGGGAAAAAAGCAAAGTTTTCAATTTCAATTTTATTACCTCTTTACACTCTCCTACTGGCTGTAATAGGTGCATTGGAAACGTCATGGATGATAAAAGGGAGATAAATATAACAAATAATAAGGATATAAACAAGCTTTGTGGACAAAAATGATACTGAAAAGCGATCCGACCTGAGAACATTTAAGAAAATTTAAGTTTTCTAAATCGTAACAAATTGTGGTTATTTATTTTTTCCGCTATGACATTATGCATCACGGTTATCTTAGATTACACTTAAAATGAGTTTATACTAAAAATGTAATATAAGTGCTAAATTATTAAAACTATTTGTCAAATATTTTTGCATTTTACTGACTTCTATGTTTCTAATATCTATAAGACGCTGTGATATTTGAGCATCTAATGATCAGAAAAACTAACTCTTTATATCATTCATTTTTTAAACTTTCCAAAACAAATTTTCGTGTAAAAGAGGTTGTACTATAGTATGGAGTGTTATATCTACAATAAAAAATACATACTACGCGTTTTAAATTCATCTTTAAGTATGCATGGTTTATAATAACACAAAAGCCGAAAGAAACGATTTTTGAGTACACAAATAATCCTATGCAGTTGTAAACAATCTTATTCACAGATAATTGCGCTATCTTAATCTCAGCCATCAACTTGTCACAAATAGCATACGTATTCTATCTATATTTTTGTGCTTTAAACATTTTTAAACATTACTTTCATGTTTAAACATTACTTTCCTAAAACAGTTGGTAAAGGATAGAAAATATGTGCGAAAAAATGGTTAAGCAAGAAACTGAAGAAATCATAGATAAGTCGAAGCTTTGGGCATTAAAGCGAGCCTAAACTGTATATGCTAGTTTTCCCCCTTGAATTGGAAATTCATAATTATCGTCATTTATCATTTTGATTGGACTCGCATTTGATGTTCAGATAATCATTTTAATAGCATAATTTTTTATGTGTTGGGTAAGTTTATATTATAATTGGGATAAAAACATATCAGTCACTCCTCCCGCTTAGTACATAAAAGTATCCTCTTAATATATTTTATCATCCTTTGTAAATATACAAACTACATTGACAAAAACATAAGATTAAGTTTTTTTAAGACAAAAATATAAGATTAAGTTTTGTAAAATTATTTTGATTTCATATCTTAAAGCTTCTGTTCAGAATTCTTTTTTCTTTAATAAGTCTTCATTTTGCTTTAAACTTTTTTAAAACTTTATTATACTGAAATACTCTGTAAAAACTGCTCGCTAAAATATTAAATATGTTAGAAAAAAAGAAGTTAAGCAAGAAATTACAGGATATGTAGAAATTTGGGATTTTGATGCTGAAGAGCCAAAATATCCGGAAAATATATTAAGAAAGTTCCATATTCCAAAAAGAACTTCCATCTTAAAAAGATTTTTGGCTGACGGAAAACAAATACAAAGGCACAATTTCCAGTTACGATACGAACAATTCATATCTAATCTACGCACTTCAACTATTGAAGAGAGAATGAAAATGGATATGAATATGAAAATGAGAGAAAAAACTCTATGCCATATTTGCGGATCATTTGTGTGGAAATGCGGATTGCGTAGGCACTCAAAAATCCACAAAAAATGATTTTCATGTATGTTTGAGTAGATTTGTTTGTTTTACTGTTTTTGATTATGACGTATCACAGTCCAATAACTAAGAACGTGATTCTTACTCATTTATCCTCAGGTGGAAAATTTAAAATTAAAATTTTGGTGAAATTAACATTTAGGTTAGGTTTATTCCGACTAACCATTTTGAATGCGAATGTCATTTTTTCGATGCTTTGAACATTTTTGAACATTTGTCGACCCAACTAACAACACACTGAACATTAACTGACCACTCACTGACCATTTGAATTTTGTGTCATTTTTCGATGTTTTGAACGAATCGGAACATTTTTGGTCTCATATGACCCAACTGACCACTGAGTGACCACTCACTGACCACTCACTGACCATTTGAATTTCATGTCATTTTTCGATGTTTTGAACGATTCTGAACATTTTTGGGCTCACATGACCCAACTGACCACTGAGTGACCACTCACTAACCAGTCACTGATCATTTGAATTTTATGTCATTTTTTCGATGATTTGAACGATTCTGAACATTTTTGGTCTCATATGACCCAACTGACCACTGAGTGATCATTCACTGACCAGTAACTAAACATTCAAATTTTTATGTCATTTTTCAATGTTTTGAACAAGTCGGAATATCTTTGATGATACTACACCATTCTTCTACCTGCAGAGCCGAGTTAATAGAAATTCTCGACAGCGATCATACAGTGAGTTCGTTGTAATTATCCTGTTTTGGATAATGGAGGGAGAACAATTTTAAAAGCTTTAGCGGTAACTATTACTGTTAGTTTGTTAGTTATATGATTTGCTGAACGACACGACCACCGACCCTTAGCGGGTAACATGGTATCAAAACAAGTCATTAATCAGTTATTCCAAGACAATATTACAAGTTGAAATCCAGGTAAATTAAAACCGTGTATATTATAAAATCATAAAATAAACAGCGACTAGAAATACTTATACAGGTTCATTTCTTTTAAATATTGCAATTTTGCTAGGTTCTACTTCATCAAAGAGCTGCCTCAGTCAACTCTGAAATGACGTTAGCGGGCGTCTTGGAAATCGGCACAGTCTATTAAAACATGTTTCCCTGTGTAAGGTTCATGACACCCGACACAGTCGGGTGCCGGCTCGCCTCTTAAAAGATGTTTATGACTCACATATGTGTACCATGAGGGGGCTTGGGTGTGGCTATCTTATTCACGATTTAATGTTCAGAATCTGAATAAAATTATTACAACTTATTTTTCGTGAGCATTGATTAACCGTGAGAACTAAGCCTTCATATGGCTCTCTAAGATGTTTCAAAGCTACTCCTGTTGTCTATAGCATTGTTGCATTATAATTGGGAAGGCTTTTACTTAGCTTAAGAATTTGTCTAAGTTTCTCCCAGGTTTATTTATTCTTTTTCAAACGAGTTAGTTATTAAGTTAGTTAGTTGATTGGTTTAACGACACCGCCAACCTATTGCAGGCCATATTGTATCCTTCCTGGTGACTCTGTCGCATTTATACTTTACTGATTAAGAGCCAGTGTAAGAAGAAATCTTAAATACTAAAACGTTAGCTTATACATTCGGGTTGTGGTTCACTTCTTTACAGGTGATTGTGAGTAGTGTAAGAATGTCCTACTCTTGATCTGTGTTTTAACATATCGTCGCGAAGACCGTTTAGGGAGTGTAAAGAATGAATTCCATGTCATTCTTTGTTTTATTTGACGTATGATTTGATTTGTGACAAATTTTGTGAACATGCGGTTCGTCGTTGTTTGACAATTTTTTGGGTGCCTTGATAAAAGCCCGCTATTTTAAAGGGCTAAGGTTGACTGATTTTCCCCCCTTTGCGCTTTCAGCTACTATAAAAGAACTGAATAGCGCTCTTTTCATTAGTTAAAGTCTAGCCGCGGTCGCTGGTGGGCCGAATTCCGGGTTGTTTTTGGATTTAAATTTAAACTCTTACACAGGGCACAATGGGTAAGAAATTACTTTAATAAATTTGTCTTTGTTTGTCTTAACAATAATATGATATAAAATGAAATTTTTATTCAAAGAATGAATTACGAGGGAGAACTGAAAATATGCGTGGTTGTGTATTTTACACACCATTTTCTGTATTTGTAACTCGGTACTTAAGCTATCGGCTCTGCTTAAGCAGAATCTTATAAGTATCGATTGAAAACACGATTCTAATATTGTTCTTCTTTTTTTTATTTTATTATTGTAGTTTCACGGAATCAAAGAGGGAAATAAAGATGTAAATTAAGAAATTCTTTCCGTTAAAACCCCCTGTGGTTTTAGTCAATAACCCGTGATATCTGCCGCCACAGTGAAACCATTTCCCGCAAGTACCGATCTTCCGCAGTTTTACTGTTACTGATCCGTTGTCGTTATGATGGTCAGACGTCTTTCGCTTGTCTTTTGGACACCACATATTTGGCGTGAAGGGCAGTTTAGCTCTGCTATCCTGCTGCCACGTGTTTTCAATGATGTTCAGCAATGATGTTTAACCTATTTCAAGCAGATTAGCTTTGCCTTTTCTGCAAGCGTGCCGCAGGAAAATAACGCCTTAAATTCTACTCTGTGACGTTCAGACTGCCAGTCAAGAAGAAACTGTTTTTTCCACAATAGTCGCTCTGGTAGAGCAGCCCAGTTCAACAACCATTCTCAGGCGCCGTTTCAACGAAATTCTACACTAACAGCTGTTCAGAGAAGTCATAGCGTGTTTATCAACATGGGTGTCGGCGTGTAAATCAACATGTGTGTCGGCGTGTAAATCAACATGTGTGTCGTCGTGTATATCAAGATATCAGCAGTGCGCTCTCTACCACGGGATCAGCTGTTTTGCAGATTCCAACAGGTGCCATTTGACTATTTCGATTGTGTTTCGCGCATGTGAACTTCAGTACAGAATTCTACTCCTGAAATAAGGTAGTGTGTTTGACCTGCCGTTCAACCAAGAGACACTTATTTTGATAGAACATTTATTTTGGTTTATTGTGTTTTTTTTTTTATATTTAGTTTCAGGGTTATTAAATATGTAAAACCAAGTTAAGTAAAACGAGTATTTGGGGCGTATTTGGTTTAGTAATTGGGGTTGTGTGATATAGAATTGTGGGTATTGATTTGGTACATTATGTAACGGGTGACCTGAAGGCTAGACTTTAACTCAGTACATAGTGTATAGCACCCCAGCACGCACAACGTTGTCCACCCCCAAAATGGAACCGAATAGTGACAAGGTTATTATTTTTAATCCCGAATGCGAGGGAACGGTTGATCAAACAGGTGAGGGTTCTGTTTCTGGCATAAATGCCGAACGGACAAGTGTACGCAAGAAAAAACTGACGGATAAAGGTTTAGAGTACGAAATTGGTATTGCAAACAAACATTTTAAATCCCAATTTAGCAAACTTGCTAAACTCATCATGTCAATTGATATTTTTCTGGGTGCAGATGAACTATCTGAAGTCGATTTAAAATGGGCAAGAAATGATTTAAATGAATCGTTTAAGGTTTTAGATAGTGCTTATCAAAGGTTAGAAACTATTGAAGGCTACGAGCCAGAAGATGAAACGAGATCAAAATATGAATACATGCAAATGGAAGCGTTGAGGTTAAATAAAAGGCTAAGTGAAGAAATAGCTCAGTTTGTGTTAGAGCGTAAGTCTTCTACCTCAAATGTGTCTAATGTTTCTAAGCGATCTAGGAATCTACAGCTAAAGCAGCCTCACTCAAAGCCAAAGTAAGATTCATGGACCTTGAAAGGCAAAAACGGCTTGAGGTTGAGGAAAAGAGAGCTGAACTAGAACGGTTACAGGTGAGTAAACAGATTGAAATGTTGAATGCACAAGCGCAGGCGCTGAAAATCGAAGAAGAGGTAGAATCTGTGTGTGGTGAATTCAAAGAACCTCTCAAAATGGAACAGGTAAATGATTATGTTTCCAGTTTGCCGACGCTGCCACCCCCGAGAAGGGACGACGTGCATTATGTTCAGAACAATTTATTACAGGCTCTATGTGAACAGACAGCAGCGAGCAGGTTACCCATACCCGAACCAGGTGTTTTTGATGGCGATTTTCTCAAATTTACAGGTTGGAAGCAGGCGTTTTCCGTGCTTATTGAAAGAAGAGGTGTTTTGCCGACAGATAAGATTCATTATCTCAAGAAGTATTTGTCTGGCTCTGCTCTAGAATGCGTAGAAGGGTACTTTTTGATACCAAGTGATGATGCTTACAACCAAGCAATGGCTCTGTTAGAGCAACGTTTTGGTAATCCCTTTTGCATAGGTACAGCATTCAAAGAGAAATAAGAGAGTTGGCCAAAGATCTCGAAGACAGATTCACTTGCGCTGCGTAGATTTTCAGATTTCTTACGACAGGTTCTAGCAGCCATGTCCGTAGCAAAAAACCTGAAGAGCCTGGACGATGAAATGCAATCGCAACGTCTACTGACCAATGTACCAGGGTGGCTCGTGACCAGATGGGCAAGAGTTTCAGCTGAATACAGGAAAAAAGAAAATGCATATCCTAATTTTCAAAAATTTGTCGCCTTTATTGCAGATGAAGCAGACATAGCTTGTGATCCTGTAACTTCATTTCAGAACCTGAAACCAAAAATCAAAGATTCTACCCAGGGCAAGGAGAAAGTGAGTCATTCTGTTAGATCTTTTCAGGCCAAAGCAAACAATACAAAGCCTAAGCAAGGTAAACTCGACACACAGACAAGGAAATCTGAGAGAGCAATACCTGTCCCAAAGTGCCTCTGTTGTGACCAAGTCCATCAGTTGATAAAATGCCCAGCTTTTGAAAGTCAATCACCAGAAGAAAAGCAAACTTTTGTTAAAAGTAAGGGCTTGTGTTACGGCTGTTTAAAGAAGGGTCACATAAAGAAAGACTGTAAGGCCAAGGCTATTTGTGATATCTGTCAAAAGAAGCACCCAACTGTACTGCACTTAGACGTTAAGCCAGCGAGTTCAAGCGGTGTTAACGTGAATGCGAAGCCATTTCAGCCGATAACGTCACAAGCTTTAAACAGTTCAATTCACAGTTCACAATCAAATAAAAGCTCCATGATCGTGCCAGTATGGATGTCACACTGCAGCAAACCGGATCAGGAAACCTTGGTATATGCACTACTAGATACACAATCTGACACGACGTTTTTGCTGCAGAAGACGGCGGAGGATCTGCGTCTCCCGAAAACCGATGTGAACTTGATTTTATCTACAATGACTTCTGAGAATGAGGTTATCAAGAGTAATAAAATTACAGGTTTAAGGGTAAGACATTTCAGCTCAGACTCTTCAGTTGATTTACCTGCAACATACACGAGAGACATTATGCCAGCAAACCGACGCCACATCCCAACAAGAGAATTGGCTGAAAAATGGTCTTATTTAAACCCGTTAACAGATAAAATTCCTCCTTTGCAAACCTGTGACATCGCTTTGTTGATAGGCTACAACTGCGTCAAGGCTTTGTTGCCCATCGATGTTATTGCGCCAGTGAATGGAGGTCCCTATGGTCAAGAGACAGCACTAGGTTGGGGCATAATCGGAATTGTTGACTCTCAAGTTGAGGAAGATGAAATTGGACTCAGTCACAGAATCCTGACTCAGGTAGTCCCGAAAGAATTATTGCTTCCCGAAACTAATGACCAAGTTCATTTTTCAGCAAAGGTGAAGGTGTCCGAAGTTATCACACCTAGGGATGTTACAAAGATGCTGGAGCTTGATTTTAATGATCACTTTGACTCAAAACAGGTGAAGCAGTCACGGGAAGACAAACAGTTCTTGTCAGTTATGCAGCAGGGTATTCACCGCATAGGAAATCACTATGAAATGCCTTTGCCTTTCAGGACAGTTGTACCTAAACTATCAAACAACAGACAGCTAGCGTTGAAAAGATTATTTGGTTTAAGAAAGCGCTTGATTAGAGATGGCAAGTTTAGGTCAGATTACAATGATTTCATGGATGAATTGCTTTCTAGGGGTTTTGCAGAACTAGTGCCCGAGTCACAGATTGGATCCGAATCAGCAAATTACATACCGCACCACGGAGTATACAACCCCAACAAACCAAAGATCAGAGTTGTATTCGATTGCAGTGCAAAATTCGATGGTGTCTGTATTAACGATGTTCTCTTGCAGGGACCAGACTTGACGAATTCTCTGATCGGAGTGTTGTGCCGATTCAGATTGGAACCCATATGCTTCATGTGCGATGTGGAGAAAATGTTTTATATGTTCCATGTCAATCCAGAGCATCGCGATTACTTACGTTTTCTGTGGTTCAAAGGTGGTGATGTTAATGGAGAAATAGTGGAGTACAGAATGACTGTGCATCTCTTCGGAGCTGTAAGCTCCCCAAGTTGTTCAAATTTTGGCCTCAAATATATAGCCTCTGAGTTTTCAGAAAGATACGGCCAAGCGACGACGGATTTTGTTACATCAGACTTCTACGTCGATGACGGATTGAAATCTGTTGCAGACGAGAAATCGGCTGTCGAATTGATTCTCAGTAGCATAAACATGTGCAAAGAAGGAGGTCTAAAGTTATACAAGTTTCTGTCGAATTCCGCTGCAGTAATGAACCAAATTCCGATCGAATATCGAGCCAAAGGTACTGACAAATTAGATTTGCTACAGAAAGATTTGCCAACTGAACGCGCGCTGGGAATTCGTTGGTGCTTGAAGAGTGACACCTTTCAGTATCATGTCATGACACAAGACAAACCAACCACCAGACGAGGTATCTTGTCAACAGTCAGTTCCATATATGATCCATTAGGATTTGCCGCCCCTTTCACACTTCTAGGGAAACAGTTATTGCAAGAACGTTGCAGGGAGCAAAAGGCCTGGGACGACGAGGTTAGTGCAGAACTTCAAGAACGGTGGGTCAAGTGGAAACATGATGCAAAGAAATTAGAAGCGCTGCGCATTTCCAGATGCGTCAAACCTAAAGACTTCGGATTAGTGGTTAGCACTGAGCTGCACCATTTTGCCGATGCTAGCTCAGTAGGCTACGCTGCCTGCTCTTATTTAAGACTGAAAAATGACAAAGGCGATGTTTCTGTGTCCTTTCTTTTAGGTAAAGCCAGAGTCGCGCCCCTGAAGTTTATGACAATCCCGCGTCTCGAGCTGACAGCAGCTTTGATTGCGGTGAAACTTAGTAAGTTCCTCAACGCAGAACTGAAACTGAGTGATGTGAAGAATTATTACTGGTCCGATAGCACTGTCACGTTGTCTTACATAGCTAATGACACTCGGAGGTTTCATATTTTTGTAGCAAACAGGGTAGATCAGATCAGAGATTTTACAGATGTTGACCAGTGGTTCTATGTCCCCACTGACAAGAATCCTGCTGATCTTGCATCCCGAGGCATAGTTATTGATGAAACTTTCCAGACTTCTGCATGGCTCAATGGGCCTGCCTTTTTACACGATCCCAAATTTCAGTTACCCTGTTCCAGCGGTCGTGATTACGCATGCGATCTGAAGACTTGCGATCCTGAAGTGAAGAAAGCTCAAACCTTTGCAGCCATCTCAAGCCAACCAAAAGTCATTGATAGAGGTTTTTTCGCCAAATTTTCTAGTTTCATGAAACTGATACGGGTGGTTGCAATTTGTCTCAAGTTTGGGCGATTCTTAAAGTCGAAACTTGATCAGAAGCAAAGCCGTGCAAAGAAGAGAGAAAGTAATTTGACTTTGCATTCCTCTATTAATGTTGCTAATTTGCAGGAATCCGAGAAGATTATTGTGAAATCTGTTCAAAACGATTTCTTTGCAGATGACATTCACGCATTAAAGGCTGGAAAGAATGTTGCCAAAAGCTCTGTACTTCAAAATCTAGATTGCTTTTTAGATGAAGAAGAGGTTCTTAGAGTTGGAGGTAGACTAAAAAACAGTGATTTGCCTTTTAGTGAAAAGCACCCGATTTTACTGCCCAAAGACAGCTATGTATCAAAGCTTATTATAGGCCATTTTCATGAAGCTGTTGCCCATCAGGGAAAAGGTATGACCATAAATAAAATTAGGTCACACGGTTACTGGATAGTGAACATAAACTCTATGGTAGCACATCAAATTGCCCAATGCATTATTTGCAGGAAAGTAAGAAGTGGTTTTCAGGGTCAAAAAATGGCCGATTTACCAATGGACAGAGTGCTCGAGTCAGCTCCGTTTGAGTTTTCTGCAGTTGATTATTTTGGGCCATTCTTAGTTGTAGATAGACGTAAAGAACTCAAGCGTTATGGCGTTCTCTTTACTTGCTTACAGTCCAGAGCAGTTCACATCGAAGTTGCAAATTCGTTAACCACCGACTCTTTCATAAACGCACTCAGAAGATTTTTGAGTATTATGGGCCCACTTCGACTTCTCAGGTGTGACCAAGGAACAAATTTCATCGGTGCAAAACGAGAGCTAAGAAACTCAATTTCGTGTATTGATGAGAGTACTGTTAGAGAATTTTTGAAGAAGCATGATTGTGATTTCGAATTTCGATTCAACACTCCAACAGCAAGTCACATGGCAGGGGTGTGGGAACGACTCATACGAAGTACTCGAAGTGTTTTGAATGTGCTGCTCTGTCAGCATAGCAAACAGTTAGACGATGAGTCTCTTCGTACATTCTTATGTTAAGTGATGTCAGTGTTGAATAGTCGCCCCTTGACAGTGCAAAACATCAATGATCCGAATTCTCTCACACCGTTATCCCCAAACAATCTCATTATGATGAAATCAAATGTTGTTTTACCCCCACCAGGAGAATTCCAACACAACGATGTTTATTCTCTAAAGCGTTGGCGGAGAGTGCAATATTTAGTAGAGCAGTTCTGGGGTAGGTGGAGAAAAGAGTATCTCCAAAATCTACAGGTAAGATCCAAATGGAAGAGAGAAAGGCGAAATTTAAAGACAGGTGATATTGTCTTAATTAGAGACGAAAATTTCCCGCGTAATATGTGGAATTTAGCACGGGTGATCAAAACGGTTGTTTCCGATGACAAGCTTATTAGAAGTGTTGAATTGCAAGTGGGCGATCGATGCTTAGATAATAAAGGCAGACGGTCCCATACAAGTATTCTTGTTAGGCCTGTCCATAAATTAGTTTTACTTGTTGAATCTTAATGTCTGCGTGGCTAAGTTCCGGGGTATTCCCCACCAAGGAGACGTGCACAATATTTGTTTGTACACATTTTGTTACAAGTCACGTTTGTGAGTTGTTTGATTTTTATGATTTCATGAAATAGTGTGACTTTTGTGATTTCATAAATATTTTGTGATTTCGTGAAATGCTTTTGTGACTTTTGTAAAATTAAAATTGTTTGGGATAATCTCTTTTTGTTAATTGTGAGATAAAATAAACACTAAGATAAAATCTAAATAATACCGGAATTAATGTAATACGGGAAGCGCTGTAATTTTTACATGGGATAAAGGACTATTGGGGAGGGGGAAAGCTCATTTTTGTCAATCCCCCGTCACAAAAAAGAAAAAAAATAGACAGCTATTTTATGGGTCAGATGCGCCATTTCTGCCAACAGCGGAGGAAGGTGACCACCAGACCACCATTCGACATCACCCACCGCGGTCCCGCCCTTGGCCCCTCTCGGTGTTGGGACCGTGGCTTTGGTTGGGTGATGCCCCTGCTGGAGAGCGCAGCCCAAAAAGTAGCTTACCGGAAACTCGCGAAGTCGGAACATATATAGGGATATAGATATCATGAATTGTGGTGTGTAAGTTATGACTGTGTTAACACTTAAGTGCAATTATTATCGTACATTGTGGTGTGTAAATCATTACTGTGTTAAAACTCAAGTGCTGTAATTCATGATAAAGCAAATGTTTTAGTTGTGAAATTAATGTCATTAATTTAGGGAGCCATGTAAAGAATGAATTCCATGTCATTCTTTGTTTTATTTGACGTATGATTTGATTTGTGACAAATTTTGTGAACATGCGGTTCGTCGTTGTTTGACAATTTTTGGGTGCCTTGATAAAAGCCCGCGATTTTAAAGGGCTAAGGTTGACTGATTTTCCCCCCTTTGCGCTTTCAGCTACTATAAAAGAACTGAATAGCGCTCTTTTCATTAGTTAAAGTCTAGCCGCGGTCGCTGGTGGGCCGAATTCCGGGTTGTTTTTGGATTTAAATTTAAACTCTTACACAGGGCACAATGGGTAAGAAATTACTTTAATAAATTTGTCTTTGTTTGTCTTAACAATAATATGATATAAAATGAAATTTTTATTCAAAGAATGAATTACGAGGGAGAACTGAAAATATGCGTGGTTGTGTATTTTACACACCATTTTCTGTATTTGTAACTCGGTACTTAAGCTATCGGCTCTGCTTAAGCAGAATCTTATAAGTATCGATTGAAAACACGATTCTAATATTGTTCTTCTTTTTTTTATTTTATTATTGTAGTTTCACGGAATCAAAGAGGGAAATAAAGATGTAAATTAAGAAATTCTTTCCGTTAAAACCCCCTGTGGTTTTAGTCAATAACCCGTGATATCTGCCGCCACAGGGAGGTCAATTTGCGCCCTACCACACGATTAATTTGGTATAGCTTATTTTTGGTTTGTTAATCCCAATGTTGTTGCCATAGATTTATGACATATCTAGAAATATTGCATTTAAAATCTGATGACGGTATAAGGAAATCTTGGTTTAACGCTTTTTTGGCGCCTTTGTCTCTGCTTCGTTGCCTGAGATTTCAACATGGCTCGGTAACCAGCAAAATATTATCTCTTTATCAGTTTTTACCACTTCGTCGTCAAAATTATTTGGTTGGATACCTGTAGGTTTCCTAGTGATTCTAGCACTGACATGGAGTCCACACAGAATATGAAGTTTTTGTAACGGCTAATCTTGACAATTTCTATGGCTAGCTGTAGGGATAGTTTACAATTAACAAGCTCGATTCAGCTTCCCAAACGCGCACACCCATGCGCCGACAAACACCAAGTTTCTATATCAAACTGGCAAGTGCCCTTGCATAATAATTTTAACCCAGCCACATTCATCTGCTATTTTTTACATATGCGGCTAGCCACATTTACTTGTTTACTCAGAATCGGCCGCCTTTCAATAGTTTCTTTAACAAAAATGTACGATGAGTCAGAAAAACATTTTGCCCGGTACTCATCAACACAAAGTCCATTCAAACTATTCAGAGAGCTCGCAAATCTGTTTGAAAAGATTTGACTCTATTTTCAACTAAAAGACAAAACTTTCAAAGGAAGCAATAATACATATGATACGATCGCTAGGGGCAACGTATGGAAACTTCTCTTTTCACATTTTCTCAATACTAACCATAGGGCTATAATTCTTGAAGTGCCATATGCAGGCTTGGTTCTCTCGTTTACTAAATGCTCACGAAAAATCAATTATAATAATTTTATTAAGATTCTGAATATTACATCGTGAATAAGATAACCAAACCAAAGACCCCTCATATAATACTTCCCTTCTATAAAAATGGAACTCCTGTGACACTTGACCTCGTTTTCACATAAAAACACACCATGGCTCTGAATAATTTCGAAACAAAATATTTCAAGATGATTGCGGCGGGAGACATAAAACTGTCCCAAGGAATCAGATTCTTTTGCTATGGAAGCGACAACAAAAGGGAAGAACCTGTGATCCTGATAACTAACAAGGCCCTCATGAAAGAAACAAGATACACCGGTATCTTCATCTCGGCGGTAGACATGGAGGGGTTTACCGCCTAGAACACGGCAACCGACGTTATATGTGAACCATGCTAATGCTAACACTTGTAAATAGAAAGAAAAGTGATAATATGCCTTTTATGTTTACACAGACAAAATGTACATAATCCTGCTTGTGTACATGGCGACCATTGCATGAGGACTGCAGCTGGTCATGGACAGGGACGTGAGACAAAAATATGGTGTGGCATTCAGCGCGGAGCGGTTCTGTACAACACCGAAAGCATCTTTAATCACATGTTCGCCTAAGCTTAACCATAAGCCGTTGGTCATTTGCGAAAGCTTATGTGGCAGTGAGTCGGGGTTTCCCAAAAGAAGGGCTAAAATTTCTCACAAAATAGAACCTGACTTCTATCCGGCCTTCAGACGCTACAACCAGAGGATTGAAGAACTACGGGGACAAATTCTACAACTTGAAGAAAATTTAGAACTATTACTTCCTAAAAATACAACATCACGTAAAAAGAGACCTAATTGAAGCCATCAGACGCGATAAAAGCCTACAGACAAATCACATTGTTTTTAAACGATTATGATAAAATTGCTAGTTGGCTAGTTATATGGTTTATCAACGACACGGCCAACCCTTCGCGGGTCATATTGTGTCTTTACATTCTCATAACGGATAACACCTCAAAAATGTGCGTTGGATATTAAAAACGGTGTATAGTCTAAAGACATGTATACAATAAAAGCAAATAATATAAATACTAAAAATTATTCATACATGTTTGTTTCTTTTATTTTACACAGTTGTACTCTATCGAATAACTGACAGTAAAATGACGGGAACGAATGTCTTGCAAGTCTGTGCAGTTTATCAAAAAATGTTTTACTGTACACCTCTCTTGGCAACCTGGACATTCGGACGGCAGTTCGCCTCGCAGCAGGTGTTTATGTGTGGTGTGGGTGTGTCCTATTTTGGCTCTACGTATTACCATATCATCCCGAACAATGTTTAGAGATGTGTAATTTACGTCCCACAATCGGGTTAATTTGATGCAGTTTATTGTTGATCTGTTCATTCCAATACTGTTGCCACTTGCCCTTTACATATCTAGAAATATGCAGCTTGCAATCTGACAACGGGATAAGAAATTCAGAATGTTGAATATCTAAAGCCCCTTTACCAGCTTTATCAGCTGCCTCGTTGCCTGGGATTCCTACAAGACTTGGAACCCAGCAATACTTTTACGTTTCTGCCCTTACCGCTTCGTCATGTTTAAAATGTAGAGTTTAAAAATGTGTTTATTGCAAACAAACCATTTATTTTGGCAAATAATAGGTGCATTCGCGATTATGGGTTATAAAATTTTCCCACACAAAATTTAGAAGAAGTCGATTTTACTGACCAGTTAAATGATATATTCGACAATGAAAACAATACTTTCAAAGTAAATGTCACCCTCCATATTATTTTGCGGAGTTCAGAAACTGGAGAATTTAAGTATTACATATCTTACACCAATAGCTTACTATTAGATGCTCCTTATGTTGTGAGTCGACGAGCTGACTTGCTGATGTGATGTGACGAGCTGATGTGATTACGCCCAGGTGTCATAAAAATGTGCGTGGTATAATTTTCTAAAAATCGTATGTTACTATTAATGTGTTATTCACATAATTTTAGTTCAGTAAAGGTGACGGTACATTCTAGTTCGCCTAGTTCGAAACTGTAACATCATGATCTCAACTGCTGAATAAGAATGAGTTTGCTGTTTTTTATCGTTAAAGATATGTCACAAAGTAACACATATTTCACTATAAAAACCACTGCAGAAACTAAACTGTTACACACATTAAAAATTCACAGAAAAATAACCATTAACGTTGTTATAAAGATGGCATCAGTGGCTAAAAAAAAATAAAATAGATGAGGAAACAGGAGAGCAGTTTATAGAAGAAGGAACCTATAATTTAAAGTCTGTGTGCAGTCACAGCTTCTGTAATTACGGTGTGGTTTTATACAAAAAATAGTATGAAATGAATTCGAAAGCAAAAAGACAAATTAGAGGAAAATCTGTTAAAAAAATAGTTTATTATCTCATATAACCGAATTAGAAAACGATATCTGTGAAATTACTACTATTCCAAGTTTGTGTAATTGCAGCTTACTCGTCGTGTATTGTGATAATATAGATGGAAATGTAAAGATTTTGTTGTTTGCATTGTGTCGATATAGATGAAAATATAAAGATTATCAATAGAGTTAAGGAGAAAGTAGATGATGGACTGGAGGTGGTGATAGGTAAGTGCAATTAGCTAACGTAGATTGCATTGGTAAAATGTCATATATATGAATCTAAATTTACACCTCATTTTAACATGAGATCAATCTATCAAAAGTTCATTTAAAGTGTATCATATGACAGCTCCTTGAAAAGCTTATAAAAAATACAGTTTAACTATACAACTTTATTTTACCTCAATAACCTTGATAGGAGTTGGAGGTCATATGTGTAAAATTTGTGATAACCGCAACGCACATTACAGGGTTTCATTTCCGGTTTAGGCATGTAGTACCTCGTTTTCGACCAATTTTAGGGTGTACATTTAATATGTTGACTATTTTGTAATTATTGCAACGTATCTCAGGTTACAGGGGTTCTTTTCCGGTTTAGGCATGTGGAACCTCGTTTACGACTAATTTTAGGGTGTGCATTTGATATTCCGTCCCAGAGTTATTCCTATTTCGTGATATGGGAACCATGAGAACCAGACTTACTTGAAAACGACATTACCAAAACTTACTTCCGGCTAAACAAATATCCAAATTTGGTAAATATTTGAATATCCTGATAAAACTTAATCATCTTGTCATTTTAATATAACATTGATTCACACTCTTATATTTGTTTTCTATTGTGCCTTTGACGGTGTCCGACTTTCATTATTTTCGTGTGTTCAAGGGACAAGCGGTGTCCACTATTTCCGCACTGTAGTGTCTACAGTTGTCTTATAAGCAGTGTCTGCTTTTTTTTCTTTTTCACTGACAGTGTCTGTCTTTGTTGACAGTGTCTGTCCTTTATAACCTCTTCGATCAGACAAACAAGTTTCAATCAGTGTATAAATTACATAAGTCGAAAAAAGTCGCACAAATCCAAAAGTTCCCATAGGAAAGCTGACAGCCACAGAAGGCGATCAAGACCTTCTCGTTCATATGCAAAAGAACGATCTCACGACAAGCGTAAGGAACGCTCAACTTCTGTTGACTCGCACACTCCATAAAAAACAGCGTTCTCACAGAACTGAAGAAAAATCGGAACATCATTCTGAATGAAGAGTATGTCACAAAAGTAAAACATCAACGCGAAGTGGCTCTGTGCGTTCTCATAAACACTCTCGTAAGGGGGACAATGACATAGAGAGTCATGGAATACCAGTAAAGAAAATGAGTTAAAACAGTTGAGAGAACTGATTAAAAATCAGGCGCATGCTATGAGCTGTGTGTTTTCCTTTCCCGAATCGGACGTCAGTAGTTTTACTGGACACAAAATAAGCGATGAGGAGACTAATACTGGAGCCCAAAAATCCTAAAATAATGTTACCACAACAACACATAAAAATGAATCTGCCAAAAGTATTGAAAATGTACTTTTCGAAGGAAAAGCTACCGAGCAAAAGGGCCCAGCAATGGGGCCTACTTCTTTACGTATGATTGAAGTATGGTTAGCAAAAGATATAGACTCGGATTATGTTAAATCTTTGAGGGAAAAATATTCAGAAACTGACAACATTGATCATTTATGAGCGAAAACTATGAACACTGAGATTTTTCGTGACTTTGTTCTCAAGTCGATTCAGCACAATATACTTTCCGCGGCCACAGTCAATTTTAGACTGATCGATTATCTCATTCAAAATGAGAAAAAACTGCCACCAGAAATGGGTCAAATACTCCAACACTACAAAATTACTAGCTAAAGTTAGTGGAGATTTGTTGGTGGCGAGAAAACAGTTGATGAAAAACCATTTGCATGTCAAATATGGCCCCTTTTGTTCACAGAGGTGCTACACAAAAATTTATTTGAGCAGACTTGTCAAAGTCTTTAAAAGAAGCAGATGAATTCGTGCTACATCTTCTGCAAAGTAGCAGATGAACTCGTACTACATCCTCTGGAAAGAGCGATCGTATACATTATTATGCGCAAAGTTTTAATCCCATGCAAAGGAAACAGGGGTCTCAAAATCAACGTTTTTAGCCAAAGGCAAAGGGCCAAACCAGCCGAGTCAATTTCATCAAAGATTTCAGAAGAAATCATCCAACAAGAAGCAGTCAGCATCGAAACAGAAACAGTAGACAAGAATCCCAGGTCAGAGACATCTCTCTCTCTCTCTCTCTCTCTCTCTCTCTCTCTCTCTCTCTCTCTCTCTCTCTCTCTCTCTTCTCAATTAGAGAAAATTCAAGAAATAAACCAACAAAGTATTACCTCTTTTGCGAGGGGTAGGTTAATATTTTTCAGTAATTACTGGAAAACTATAACCTATGATAAGTGGGCTTTGCAAGCAATTACTGGCCTAACTATTACATTAGATGGGAAATTTCCTGACAAGTTTCCTCATCAAGTACAATTTAACAAGGAACAGCATAAAAAATGTCACTTCAGATTAAAAATATGCTCGATAAACATATCATAGAAGCTGTGGCAAAAGGACAATAATAATGGGAATTTGTCTCTCTAATGTTTTGTAGGCCCAAAAATTCTGGGGAAGTACAAATTTGAAACAGTGTAATAAAACGTGGAGAAAAGGCATTTTAAAATGCAAACTCTCAATTTTGGCAATTCAGCTTATGAAAAAGATGACTATTTGGCGAGCATAGACTTTAAAATCGCTTATTATTCTATCTCGATTAGAGATAAAGTTAAAAAATTCTTACGCTTCAAGTGAGACGGGAATAAATATCAGTACGTCTGCCTGCCAAATGGCTTATCAAATTGGCCAAGAGATTATACTAAAATAACTAAAGTTCTTCTCAGATCCTTGCGAAAACGAGGCTATACTTTGACGAATTACATTGATGATAATTTTTTTATTTAATCAGATATGTTCAAGTGTTCAAAATATCACTGAAACGTCATTCGTCAGTTTAAAAGCAAGTTTTGTGATAAGTTGAGAAAAATCTGTTTTATTTCCCGCTCAAATATTAGTGTATCTCGGATTCACTCTGAACACACACGATATGACAGTTAACCTAACGAGTGACAAAATTAGCGAATTGAAATAGTTCATTTAAAAAGTCATTGATTGCCCCAGAAGTTACTCTTGAAACATTAACCAAAAAGAGTTGTCTGCTGTCCTTTTCACACTCCAGAGTATATGTAGGGGTGTTACTAATAAAGTTATCAAAATATCGTCAGATAACGCCGTTGCCGCATATATCGACAACGTGGGGGTAGAATCCAAAATTGTTTTGATGTTGCAAGGAAAATTTGGAGTTGGGCTCGTGCACACAACAATTGGCTTGTAGCAACTCATATAGCTGGTAAACTGAACACACAAGCTGATAAGCTCAGTAGATCACTGACCATTAATACTGAATGGTCCCTAAATGACAACGTTTTATAAAAAAAAAATCCACAACTATTACCCATGGCTAAAACAGATTTGTTCGCATCAAGAACGAATCACAAACTGGAAACATATGCCTCCTTGCTTCCTGACCCAAATTCAAAATTCTGTGATGCTTTCTCGTTAAGCTGGCAAGACCTAGGCGGATATGCCTTCCCACCTTATTCTCTGGTCGGTAGGGTGCTCAAGAAAATGCAAGAACAACGATCTGTGATCGTTATAGTCGCTCCCGATTGGCCAACCAGCCCTTGGTATTCGAGATTGATGGAAACGGCAATTGATGGGCCGTTTTATATTCCAGGAACTCGATCAATGTGACGAATCCCTTGGGTTAAAGTCAACCTTTGAAGACAGGTATGCTTGTCTACTGTACAAGAGTATCGAGAAAAGACACTTCCGTAAAGGAGTCACGACTATCATTTATAACTCGTAGAGAAAAGGGACCAAAAACAGCATACCAAATATCCTAAGGAGTGGAAAGGGGAAAATCCTTTTCAGGTGTCTTTGAATATGGTTTTAGAGTTAGGTAGTTAGTTTTTTTTAACGATACGGCCAACCCTTTGCGGGTCATATTGTGTCTTCACATATTCATAGCAGATAAAACGTTAAAAGTGTGCGTTGGATATTGAAAACAGTGTACAATCCAAAAGCATGTCTATGCAATAGAGTAGGGGTCATGGTGGAACCTAGATGAACTACAAAACACTGAATTACGCATAGCATCATACAAGCCACTGACGGGTAGTTCATATATCCCCTTACCAAAAGATCTGGTAGTAAAACGAGCAGTGCTAAGTGTACAAAATGAGGATGAAAAGTGCTGTATGTGGTCTATATTAGCGCATATGTTTCCAAATAAATACAATCCAACAGGTGTGTCTTCCTACAAAAAATATGAAAACGCTTTAAATGTATCGCGATTACACTTTCCAACACCACTGAACTGAAACAAATAAAATGATATGAGCTATTGAATCAGCTGTCCGTTAACGTGTTTGGATACGAGAAAAAAGAAGGTGTTTATCCATTACGGATTACTGCAACGAAAATGAAAACACATGTAAATCTCCTACTAATAAAACAAGGGAACAAAGCGCACTAGTGTTTAATCCGTAACTTTAGTAGACTGATGGATGCGAGAACAAAACACCACGGTAGACAATTTTACTGTTATAATTGCTTACATGGATTTAAGTCGCAGGAGGGGTTGAACAAACATTAACCGCTATGTACAAATCAAAAACTCAAAAGCTGCAATTTCCAAAAGGGGATGATAGGTTTAATCACTTCAAAAATTATGCAAAACAGTTGCGTGTCCTCTTTGTCATTTATGCTGATTTTGAAGCATTTACCGAAAAGAATGGATACATGCTACCCCAACTCCAATAATTCATCTACAACAAAATACCAAAATCATACTCCAAGTTGTTTCCCTTATATTGTAGTATGTGTAGCAGACATGTTCTCAAAGCCACATGTTGTATATAGAGGTGATAGTGTAATAGATAAATTCTTTGAAGCCATTCTTGATATGTAGTCGAGAGATTAGCTACTCCCGAACCCATGATTTTGACAGACACAGACAAGCACAACTTTGAACTGGCACTTGATTATCATTTTTTTAACACACCTCTTGCAGCTGATAAGGTTCGTGACCATGACCACATGACAGGTCAATTTAGAGGTGCAGCACACAATGAGTGTAATTTAGCGTTTAAATATACGAAAGAAAACCAAAACAAGAAGATTTCATACACCATCCCTGTTAAAGTGTATAACTTACGTGGTTATGATAGCCATCTCTTAGTGTCAGGATTAGGCAAACTCAAACAAAAGCGACTGATGTTCATCCCAAACAATATCGAAAAGTACATTTCATTTTCGATTGGAAATATTCGATTTATTGATTCTTTTCAATTTATGAGTACGTATTTGGAAAAGTTAGTCAGCAACCTAAATCAAGAAGGTAAAGACAAATTTACTCAGTTATGTAAGCGTATAGTCGAATCAGAAAAACGAAATCTTATGCTACGAAAGAGGGTGTATTGTTATGATTACATTGATAAACCAGATCGATTGCAAGAAAGTAGTTTACCAACGAAAGAGGCTTTTTCAACGGGCTTTTAGATGAGGAGATCTCGAATGCGGATTACACGCACGCACAAAGCCTATGGAATACATTTAATTGTCAGACACTAGGCGACTATCATGACATAAATTTGAAATCAGAGGTACTATTGCTGGCTGACGTTTTTGAAAATTTTAGGAATGTGTGCATGTCGTCATATGATCTTGATCCCGCACATTATTGCACAGCTCCAGTCTTATGATTGAAAGGGGAAAATCCTTTTCAGGCGTTTTTGAATATGGTTTTAAAGTTTTACTGATACAGGTTTGTTTTTTTAGAAACTCTATTATTTTAAACGGTTGTATTTTATCGAATAACTCTGTCATGGAGTTGACAGTAAAATAACTGGAAAGAATGTCTTGCATATCTATGCAATTTATCAAAATACTTTTTACTGTATACCTCTCTTGGCAACCTGGACATTCGGGCGGCAGTTCGCCTCGAAGCAGGTGTTTATGTGTGGTGTAGGTATGCCCTATTCTGGCTCTACGTATTACCATGTCATCCCAAACAGTGTTTAGGAATGGTAAGTTACGTTCCATAAGCGGGTTAATTTGATGCAGTTTATTGTTGATCTGTTCATTCCAATACTGTTGCCATTTGCCCTTTACATATCTAGAAATATGCAGTTTGTAATCTGACGATGGAATAAGAAATTCAGAGTTTTGAATGTCTAAAGCCTCTTTAGCCGCTTTATCAGCTGCCTCGTTGACTGGGATTCCTACGTGGCTTGGAACCCAAAAGAACCGTATTACCTTTAAACCCTTACATCTTCGTCATCTTTTTCCACTAGGTCCAAGATTATAGGATTTGATAGTTTCAAGTTTTCTATTGATTCTGGTATTGACATGGAGTAACGACTAATTTTGACTATTTCATTTCCTAGCTGGAGGGCTCTTACTTCGGCAGTGAAGACTAAAGACCCATCTGGGAGTCTGGTTTTCAAAATATTGTTCTATGTGACAATTGATGAAGAAGCGTCAAGTTTAGAACCATCAGTATACATAAAGTGGTAGTCTTGGTAAACTTCCTTCAGTCCTTCAGAATTTCGATCGTAACACACACGGGTTAGTTTTTTCTTTTAGAAATTGGGATAGCGTTTGAATAGTGAGGGCTTAACTAATTTCCATTCGATAATCTGTAATTTGCAATGAGCTCAACGCTGATGCCCGTTTCTTGCAGGTGTGGCACTACACTTCCTCCAAATGGAGGGATGGCCCCACTCCCAGAAAATTGTGAGAAGTTCGAGCCAAAAACGACTTGATCGGTGGGGTTTTGTCCGTTAGAGTACAGTTTTACAGCGTATTGCAGAGCTAGTTTCAATCTTCGAATTTTAATTGGTTGTCCATTTGCTTCAACGTGGAAGCTGCCAGCCGGAGAGGTTCTAAAAGCGCTCAAGCATAGTCTGAGACCCTGGTTTTGTATCGGGTCAAGCATCTTCAGATATGATGGTCTAGCTGAGCAATAGATTATGCTAGCATAATCTACCCTCGATCTGATTAGGGATCTATACAAGTTTAGTGTCCCTGTCTGCTCCCCAGTCCTGACCAGATATGAACGTCAGCAAATTTAGTGCCTTTTGGCACTTTCTTTTCAACCGTTTAAGATATCTTTAATCTTAAATTTAAACTAGACTATTTTGTTTGCTGTATAATTTTAAATTTTCAAGATAAAAGCCAAAATGAAGAGGAAGAAGAAGAACAAGAGGAGGAGACTGGTCACAAATACAGCTTGGGCAAGGGAGCATTTGCCAGAAAAGACCAGCTTTGGCAGGGTAAAGTTGCACAGGGCGAATATGTGGCTTACATGACAAAATGTGTCGCAAAATTTATGGGCGAGAGTCATGTCGACCTATATATGCGTCAGTATTAGAAATGGAAATGGAGTGATAATGACGTTTATCCGTCAGGTGAAGGGGTTGCTTTGAACAGAAATGCTTGGCGTTACTTCTAGGGATATGCGGAAGAACACATGCAGCATGGGTAAAGCTATCATGTAATCAGCTGTTGTATCAGTTGAGATATGGGGAAAGTAATGTCATGAGGGATTTCCGGCATTAAAATAGCTTGGCTTTTTAACATGTCACATGCGTAAATTGGTTGTAAAGGTTAAAATATGAACCACTGCAACAGGTAAAAATAAGTAACACCATAATGTGCATCAATAAACTGTAACAATAACAAACCTGTCTTATTATTGAGTAGTTAGTTAGTTAGTTAAATGATTTATTTAACGGCACGACCAACCCTTAGGAGGTTACATTGTGTCAGAACATCTCAATAATCAGTGACTACAAGACAATACTACAAGTTAAAATCAAGGTAAGCTAAAACCATGTATATTCTAAAAAGTAAAAAGCGACTAGTAATACTGATACAGGTTGATACAGGTTAATTTCTTTTAAAAATTGTATAAATTTCCTAGGTTCTACTTCATCAAAGAGCTGCCTCAAGGAGTCAGCTCTGAAATGACGTGAGCGGGCATCTTGGAAATCGGTACAGTCTATTAACATATGTAGGGTGTAGGGTTCCTGACACCCGATACAGTTGGGTGCCGGCTCGCCTCTTAAAAGATGTTTGTGAGCAATATATGTATGTCCTATTCTGGCTCTATGGTAAACCATTTTACAGCGCACACTCTTAAGTGGCGGGGGCTTTTGTCCGACAAAGGGGTTTGCTTGAAACAGCTTGTTGTTTCTTTGTTTGTTCCATTTTTCTTGCCACAATCTTTTTGTGTATCTTGTGATGTGATAATTAAAATCGGAGGCTGGTATGAGCATATCGTACAATTATCATTTAGAGCTTCTTTTGCAGCTTTGTCTGCTAATCTTCACTATCTGGATGGCGAGATGTAGAGCTTTAATTTCAGCTGAGAAAATAGAAGATCCGTCTGGAAGTCTTGTTTTCAGTTACAACGGAAGCAGCCGATTTGTTGTCGAGCTTTGAGCCGTCCGTGTAGACGAAATGATAGTCTTTAAATTCTTTCTTGAGGTCTGCAAAGGGGCTAGTTGTTTCCTCTGCATAGATTGAAAGGTTCTTTAGTACCACAGGTTTGGTGAGTTTCCACTATGGTACTTTTGGTACTCTGTATTTTGCAATTGACTCTATGGTGATGTCAGCATTATCGAGGTGAGGCTGAACCCTCGCGCCAAATGGAAGTATTACGGTAGAGCCTCTTTCATGGAAGCGAGAAAAATCTGATCCAAAGACTGAGTTGTAGGTGGGATTCGCATTAGCATAAAGGTTTGTTGTGTACTGAATAGCGAGTTTTACTCGACGAATGTTAAGAGGCTGCTCATTTGCCTCCACATGCAGGCTTATGCTGGTGATGTTCTAAAAGCATTTAGACACAGTCGTAAACCTTGATTTTGTATCGGGTCTAGCATTTTAGATATGAAGGTCTTGCTGATCCATAGACAATGCTGCCATAGTCTAATCTAGATCGTATCAAGGCTCGGTAAAGCATAAGTTTTGTATCCCGATCAGCGCCCCAGTCATGGGCCGATATTACTCTTAGGAGATTGAGTGCTTTTTGACATTTTCGTTTGAGATCTTTGATGTGTGGGACAAAGCTAAGCTCTGAGTCGAAGAGTAAACCCAGAAATTTGTCTTCTTTAACATCAGGTATTTCAATGCCAGAAAAGTTTAGAACGGGATCATCGTGTTGTTTGCGTTTATTGCAGAAATGCATGCAGACTGTTCTAATTTATGAAAATTTAAAACCGTTTTGGTTAGCCGATGTTTGCAGTGAGTGTATTGCGAAATCGTCAATAAAAAGTGTCCCTGTTTTAAGTTATGTCGGACGCTATTTATCTTTATCAGGAACAGAAGAACGGAAAGGATGGAAAACTTGGGGGACCTTCCTCTTGTTCGAAGTAGTCTGAGAACACGGCCCCAAGGCTGACCCCAAAAAGTCGGTCTTCTCGAAAGGCTTTAATAAATTCAGGCAGGCGGCCTCCCAGCCCCAAGTCAAACAGGTCTTTTAGTACGCCATGTTTCCATGCTGTGTCATAGGCTTTTTCCAAGTCAAAGAAAACCGAAACGACATGATCGTTATTGATAAAGACTTCTCTCATAAACGTTTCTAGTCTTAAAGGTGATCCAGGGTATTTCTTTGTTTTCTTAAACCGCTCGGTATGTCGGCAAACAAATTATTGCTTTCTAGATACCAGGTGAGTCTGTCAGCTATCATGCGTTCACATGTTTTACATAGTGAACTTGTCAAGGAGATTGGTCTGTAATTATGTGGGCTTGTGGGGTCTTTGTTTGGTTCTCTCCATATTTCTGGAAAATTGCCAGATTTCCAGGCTTGGTTAAGGAGGCCCAATAGTATTTCCAAGGCTTCATCTGGCAAGTGTTTAAGAGTTTGGTAGTGTATGTCATCTGAGCCAACAGCGGAATTGTGAGATTTGTTTAAAGCCTGTCGAATTTCACTCAGTGAGAAATCGCAGTTGTAGGATTCACTACTGTTCGTGTAAAAGTTATACCGTGTACCTTATACCGTCTAAAATCTTCGCTATGGTGTTTAGAGGATGAGTTATGTTCAAATGTTTCTCCCAGGACGTCAGATATTTCCCTTCTCGTTACAGTGGCATTGCTAGTTTGTAAATGGCTCACGGGGCCTAGAGAGCCTTTGCCTGATATCTTCCTAACCATGTCCCACGTTTTCTTTAATGAAGTTTTCCCGTTTGGGTTGCAAACAAACTCCTCCCATGAACGTTTCTTACTTTGTTTTACATTCTTGCGGGCAATGGCATTGAGTCTTTCATATTCCATTCTTCTATTGATGTCCGGATGATTGATGAACTGTTTTGGTGCTTGTTTTTGAACAGCTATTGACCGTTTGCATTCATTGAACCAGATTTTGCGCAGTCTTTGTGCGAGATCCGGATGTTTTTGGAATAGTCCTTTCCATTATTGATTGTATCAAAGCGGTGACTAGTAGAATAGGGTCATTATCACTTTCAAGGTGTTCTCGTGTAATTGACTGATGACATACTTATTGGAATTTGAGCCAATCTGCTTTGTTAAAATTCCACTTTTCTACTCTTTCTTGTTGTTGTGGAATGGTTTGTTTAATTAAAATTGGAAAATGATCGCTTCCATGTAGATCGTCTATAACTTTCCAGCTAAAATCCAGGTACAGGTCAGCAGAGGCTATACAGAGGTCGATAGAGGTTTTGAACCAGTGCATATATGAAAATATGTCGATGTTTTGTCATCGAGTAAAGACGGCTGTGATGGGGTAGTAGGTTTTCTATGATCTTTCCTTTTTGGTCTGTTGCATGGTTGCCCCACATTGTACTATGGGCGTTGAAATCACCGAACAAATGGTATGGGTTTTGGCAGTTGGTTTATGAGAACTTAAAATTAGTTGTGGTGTTGCAGTGGTTGTGGTTTTGAAGGTGATGGCCCGTAGATGTTGCACACAGTGGTTGCTTTGTTCAAGGTAGCCCTGACAGCCTGGTCCTGTATGGTGGTATTTAGATTTATTTCACTTTAGGGTACATTTTTTCGAACAAACGTTGCAATTCCCGCAGAAGCTTTGTTGCTAACGTGGTCTTTGTTGTAGGGGATACATCCCTTCAGCGTTGGTTGTTTATTGGTTTTAGAGAAGGTTTCTTGTGGGCAAATTATTGCTGGGTCACTTTGGAATATGATTGTTACAATTTCGTGATGGTTGGTCCAAAAACCTCGTATATTCCACTTATTGCCATATGGTCTTATTTCGTTGTGTCTAGGGGTCTTTGTATTCCGATACTATGTCTTGAAATTTACTTCTTTTTGTGACCACTTCCCGTTGTTTTGGAGGAGAGGGGTTTTGACGGTGCATGCTATCGTCTTCTTCAATTAGTGGATAGAACCTATTCTCTACTTCGCTGGTTAAAGTTAGTTAGTTATATGGTTTTTTAACGACACGGCCAACCCTTTGCGGGTCATATTGTGTCTTCACAGGTTCATAGCGGATAAAACGTTAAAAGTGTGCGTTGGATATTAAAAACAGTGTACAGTCTAAAAGCATGTCTATACAATAAAAGCATATGATATAATTACTACAAATATTGATACAGGTTTGCTTCTTTTAGAAACTCTGTTATTTTACATGGTTGTATTTTATCGAATCACTCTGTCATGGAACTGGCAATAAAATAACGGGAGCGTATGTCTTGCAATTCTATACAGTTTATCAAAATATGTTTTACTGTGTACGTCTCTTGACAACGGGGACATTGTGGGGCAGTTCGCCTCGAAGCAGGTGTTATATAGGTATGCCCAATTCTGGCTCTACGCATTATCATATCATCTCGAACAATGTTTAGGGATGGCAATTTACGTCCCACGACCGGGTTTATCTGAAGCAGTGTATTGTTGATCTGTTCATTCCAATACTGTAGCCATTTGCCCTTTAAATATCTAGAAATATGCAGGTTATAGTCTGGTGATGGAATAAGATATTCAGAGTTTTGAATATCTAGAGTCTCGTTAGCAGCTTTATCAGCTGCCTCGTTGCCTGGGATTCCTACGTAACATGGAACCCAACAATACCGTATTACTTTTCCTGTCCCTATAGTTTCGTCATGTTTTTCTACTAGGTCCAAGATTGTAGGATTTGATAGTTTCAAGTTTTGTATTGATTCTAGTACTGACTGGTCACAAATACAGCTTGGGCAAGGGAAAATTTGTCAAATTCCAACCTGAAAAAGTGACGTTTTATGATAGCGTTAAAGACAGTGAGTTTCGGTTAAACCTGAGTACGATAAGTTGGGTAGCAGGAAAGACCGGCTTTGGTAAGAATGGGTAAAGTTGCATAGGGCGAATATGTGTCTTACACCACAAATGTGTCGCAAAATGTATGGGCGATCGTCATGTCGGCCTATATAAGCGTCAATATTAGAAATGGAAATGGAGTGATAATAACTTATTTCCGTCAAGTGAAGGGGTTGCTTTGAACAGAAATGCTTGGCGTTTCTTCTGGGGATATGCGGAAGAACACATGCAGGATGCGTAAAGCTATCATGTAATTAGCTGTTGCATAAGTTGAGATTTTTGAGAAAGTAGTGTTTATGAGGGATTTCCGGTACTGAAACAGCTGGGGGTAAGGATTAACTTTTAACATGTGTAAATTTTAACATATTACCTACGTAAGTTGATAGTTATTAAAACTTAAAATCAAAGTAACATTGGATTTCCAGTATATTTCCGGCACTGAAATAGCTTGGCTTTTTAACATGTCACATGCGTAAGTTGGTTGTAAAGGTGAAAATATGGACCACTGTAACGGCTAAAAATAAGTAACACCACAATGTTCATAAATAAACTGTTATTTAAACGTTATAAACTAATCAACTATTTAAAAGTTTATAAACTAGTTAGATAGTTAGCTAAATGATTTGTTTAACGATACGACCGAACAATAGCGGGTTACATTGTATCGGAACATGTCAGTAATCAGTGACTAGAAGACAATACTACAAGTTAAAATCAAGGTAAGCTAAAACCATGTATATTCTAAAATTATAAAGTAAAAAGCGACTAGTAATACTGATACAGGTTGATTTCTTTTAAAAATTGCATAAATTTCCTAGCTTTTTTGTACCTCTGTCTTAAAAGTTTAGTCTGAAGAAGAAGAATTGTCGAGGTGTTCCTGAAAGTAAGCCCAAAACATCCGCCTCTGGTTGCATGGAAGCGAAATCCCGTTTTCTGACGGGAAGACGTCATCCTCCTTCCAATGTCATTCTCTCAGGTTGACACAGACGTATGGGTCGTGCACACTCGCCCAAACATTTAAAGACAAGCCGGTTGTGTTCGACGTACTCTCCCCTTTAGCTACTTGCATCCGAGTTTGATACAAGCGATCCCGTTGTTCAAAGTGATCAGCGTTTAACTGAAACGAGATTCCCTTTTTCGAATCCAAAAATAAAAGGAGACCACCGACAAATGACACGCTCTTGTCACGTCCAAGCTGTTTTTGATCAGAAGTTGCTCCAGAACATTTGGAGGTTGACGGTGCTTCTTGTTTATCTGTTGATATTTTTTAAATGCATGTAATATCTACATTTATGAGGACTGAAGCTTCATCAGGCCACTTAAAAAAACCTTCCTTAAACTTTAAAGTAATTACTGAATTGAACATTGTATTTCAGAAACGTTTAACTATAAAATGCTGTAGGTGAAGCTAAAATCTTGAGCAAGTATATTTAGGTAAAAATCAAAGAACGTGTCCAAACTGTTTGTTTAATATCATTTAAGAAAAACTTCGAAAATAAAAGTCTATTATTTACCAGTATCATTGCTTTCCTTTACATTGACTCTACCAAGTAGTTCACCACTTTAATCTAAAGGTGATAAGTTACATTGCTTTGAAGAAAATGTAAACACCAGATTTATAAGCTCAAGATCGGTCGAAAATATTACTTTACACACTATGACAGTGAGGAATGGTTCACGTCTATAATATATCTCCAACCAAGCTAAAACATTTGATTTTAACACTTTACAATCAATTTTTTGACACACGTGACCTCTTGATTCTTAACATGATCATCGAGGTTAAATAAAAGTTGAATGAAAATAAACGACTCAAACATTAATTTAAATTGAGAGATTTAGAAACACAAACCTATGACGAGTTCTTCATTGCTGTATATAATTTCCTTAACTTTGTTAATTATCTCAATGCTTTCTATCTCAACATTTTCGATTTTTATTTCTTATTTGCTGGTTCCATCCTCATTTGTTAATGAAAGAATGAAACCCAAATTCAGGGCAATTGAGATAAAAACAAGCCAACGATTTTTCTATAAAACATATTTTTGTAGGATTATTCGGAAAAAAACAAAGTTTTCAATTTCAATTTTATTACCTCTTTACACTCTCCTACTGGCTGTAATAGGTGCACTGGAAACGTCATGGATGATAAAAGGGAGATAAATATAACAAATAATAAGGATATAAACAAGCTTTGTGGACAAAAATGATACTGAAAAGCGATCCGACTTGAGAACATTTAAGGAAATTTAAGTTTTCTAAATCGTAACAAATTGTGGTTATTTATTTTTTCCGCTATGACATTATGCATCACGGTTATCTTAGATTACACTTAAAATGAGTTTATACTAAAAATGTAATATAAGTGCTAAATTATTAAAACTATTTGTCAAATATTTTTGCATTTTACTGACTTCTATGTTTCTAATATCTATAAGACGCTGTGATATTTGAGCATCTTATGATCAGAAAAACTAACTCATTATATCATTCATTTTTTCAAAACAAATTTTCGTGTAAAAGAGGTTGTACTATAGTATGGAGTGTTATATCTACAATAAAAAATACATACTACGCGTTTTAAATTCATCTTTAAGTATGCATGGTTTATAATAACACAAAAGCCGAAAGAAACGATTTTTGAACACACAAATAATCCTATGCAGTTGTAAACAATCTTATTCACAGATAATTGCGCTATCTTAATCTCAGCCATCAACTTGTCACAAATAGCATACGTATTCTATCTATATTTTTGTGCTTTAAACATTTTTAAACATTACTTTCATGTTTAAACATTACTTTCCTAAAACAGTTGGTAAAGGATAGAAAATATGTGCGAAAAAATGGTTAAACAAGAAACTGAAGAAATCATAGATAAGTCGAGGCTTTGGGCATTAAAGCGAGCCTAAACTGTATATGCTAGTTTTCCCCCTTGAACTGGAAATTCATAATTATCGTCATTTATCATTTTGATTGGACTCGCATTTGATGTTCAGATAATCATTTTAATAGCATAATTTTTTATGTGTTGGGTAAGTTTATATTATAATTGAGATAAAAACATATCAGTCACTCCTCCCGCTTAGTACATAAAAGTATCCTCTTAATATATTTTATCATCCTTTGTAAATATACAAACTACATTGACAAAAACATAAGATTAAGTTTTTTTAAGACAAAAATATAAGATTAAGTTTTTTTAAATTATTTTGATTTCATATCTTAAAGCTTCTGTTCAGAATTCTTTTTTCTTTAATAAGTCTTCATTTTGCTTTAAACTTTTTTAAAACTTTATTTTACTGAAATACTCTGTAAAACTGCTCGCTAAAATATTAAATATGTTAGAAGAAAGAAGTAAAGCAAGAAATTATAGAATATATAGAAATTTGTGATTTTGATAATGAAGAGCCAAAATATCCGGAAAATATATTAAGACAGTTCCATATTCCAAAAAGAACTTCCATCTTAAAAAGATTTTTGGCTGACGGAAAACAAATACAAAGGCACAATTTCCAGTTACGATACGAACAATTCATATCTAATCTACGCACTTCAACTATTGAAGAGAGAATGAAAATGGATATGAATATGAAAATGAGAGAAAAAACTCTATGCCATATTTGCGGATCATTTGTGTGGAAATGCGGATTGCGTAGGCACTCAAAAATCCACAAAAAATGATTTTCATGTATGTTTGAGTAGATTTGTTTGTTTTACTGTTTTTGATTATGACGTATCACAGTCCAATAACTAAGAACGTGATTCTTACTCATTTATCCTCAGGTGGAAAATTTAAAATTAAAATTTTGGTGAAATTAACATTTAGGTTAGGTTTATTCCGACTAACCATTTTGAATGCGAATGTCATTTTTTCGATGCTTTGAACATTTTTGAACATTTGTCGACCCAACTAACAACACACTGAACATTAACTGACCACTCACTGACCATTTGAATTTTGTGTCATTTTTCGATGTTTTGAACGAATCGGAACATTTTTGGTCTCATATGACCCAACTGACCACCGAGTGACCACTCACTGACCACTCACTGACCATTTGAATTTCATGTCGTTTTTCGATGATTTGAACGATTCTGAACATTTTTGGTCTCATATGACCCAACTGACCACTGAGTGACCACTCACTGACCAGTAACTAAAGATCCAAATTTTTATTTCATTTTTCAATGTTTTGAACAAGTCGGAATATCTTTGATGATACTACACCATTCTTCTACGTGCAGAGCCGAGTTAATAGAAATTCTCGACAGCGATCATACAGTGCGTTTGTTGTAATTATCCTACTTTGGATAGTGAAGGGAGAACAATTTTAAAAGCTTTAGCGGTAACTATTACTGTTAGTCATTTAGTTATATGATTTGCTGAACGACACGACACCATCGACCCTTAGCGGGTAACATGGTGTCAAAACAAGTCATTAATCAGTTATTCCAAGACAATATTACAAGTTGAAATCCAGGTAAATTAAAACCGTGTATATTATAAAATCATAAAATAAACAGCGACTAGAAATACTGATACAGGTTCATTTCTTTTAAATATTGCAATTTTGCTAGGTTCTACTTCATCAAAGAGCTGCCTCAGTCAACTCTGAAATGACGTTAGCGGGCCTCTTGGAAATCGGCACAGTCTATTAAAACATGTTTCCCTGTGTAAGGTTCATGATACCCGACACAGTCGGGTGCCGGCTCGCCTCTTAAAAGATGTTTATGACTCACATATGTGTACCATGAGGGGGCTTGGGTGTGGCTATCTTATTCACGATTTAATGTTCAGAATCTTAATAAAATTATCACAACTTATTTTTCGTGAGCATTGATTAACCGTGAGAACTAAGCCTTCATATGGCTCTCTAAGATGTTTCAAAGCTACTCCTGTTGTTTATAGCATTGTTGCATTATAATTGGGAAGGCTTTTACTTAGCTTAAGAAATTGTCTAAGTTTCTCCCAGGTTTATTTATTCTTTTTCAAACGAGTTAGTTATTAAGTTAGTTAGTTGATTGGTTTAACGACACCACCAACCTATTTCAGGCCATATTGTATCCTTCCTGGTGACTCTGTCGCATTTATACTTTACTGATTAAGAGCCAGTGTAAGAAGAACTCTTAAATACTAAAACGTTAGCTTATACATTCGGGTAGTGGTTCACTTCTTAACAGGTGATTGTGAGTAGTGTAAGAATGTCCTATTCTTGATCTGTGTTTTAACATATCGTCGCGAAGACCGTTTAGGGAGGTCAATTTGCGCCCTACCACACGATTAATTTGGTATAGCTTATTTTTGGTTTGTTAATCCCAATGTTGTTGCCATAGATTTATGACATATCTAGAAATATTGCATTTAAAATCTGATGACGGTATAAGGAAATCTTGGTTTAACGCTTTTTTTGGCGCCTTTGTCTCTGCTTCGTTGCCTGGGATTTCAACATGGCTCGGTAACCAGCAAAATATTATCTCTTTACCAGTTTTTACCACTTCGTCGTCAAAATTATTTGGTTGGATACCTGTAGGTTTCCTAGTGATTCTAGCACTGACATGGAGTCCACACAGAATATGAAGTTTTTGTAACGGCTAATCTTGACAATTTCTATTTCTAGCTGTAGGGCTAGTTTACAATTAACAAGCTCGATTCAGCTTCCCAAACGCGCACACCCATGCGCCGACAAACACCAAGTTTCTATATCTAACTGGCAAGTGCCCTTGCATAATAATTTAACCCAGCCACATTCATCTGCTATTGTTTTATATATGCGGCTAGCCACATTTACTTGTTTACTCAGAATCGGCCGCCTTTCAATAGTTTCTTTAACAAAAATGAACGATGAGTCAGAACAACATTTTGCCCGGTACTCATCAACACAAAGTCCATTCAAACTATTCAGAGAGCTCGTAAATCTGTTTGAAAAGATTTTACTCTATTTTCAACTAAAAGACAAAACTTTCAAAGGAAGCAATGATACATATGATACGATCGTTAGGGGAAACGTATGGAAACTTCTCTTTTCACATTTTCTCAATACTAACCATAGGGCTATAATACTTGAAGTGCCATATGCAGGCTTGGTTCTCTCGTTTACTAAATGCTCACGAAAAATCAATTATAATAACTTTATTAAGATTCTGAATATTACATCGTGATTAAGATAACCAAACCCAAGACCCCTCATATAATACTTCCCTTCTATAAAAATGGAACTCCTGTGACACTCGACCTCGTTTTCACATAAAAACACACCATGGCTCTGAATAATTTCGAAACAAAATATTTCAAGATGATTGCGGCGGGAGACATAAAACTGTCCCAAGGAATCAGATTCTTTTTCTATGGAAGCGACAACAAAAGGGAAGAACCTGTGATCCTGATAACTAACAAGGCCCTCATGAAAGAAACAAGATACACCGGTATCTTCATCTCGGCGGTAGTCATGGAGGGGTTTACCGCCTAGAACACGGCAACCGACGTTATATGTGAACCATGCGAATGCTAACACTTGTAAATAGAAAGAAAAGTGATAATATGCCTTTTATGTTTACACAGACAAAATGTACATAATTCTGCTTGTGTACATGGCGACTATTGCATGAGGACTGCAGCTGGTCATGGACAGGGACGTGAGACAAAAATATGGTGTGGCATTCAGCGCGGAGCGGTTCTGTACAACACCTAAAGCATCTTTAATCACATGTTCGCCTAAGCTTAACCATAAGCCGTTGGTCATTTGCGAAAGCTTATGTGGCAGTGAGTCGGGGTTTCCCAAAAGAAGGGCTAAAATTTCTCACAAAATAGAACCTGACTTCTATCCGGCCTTCAGACGCTATAACCAGAGGATTGAAGAACTACGGGGACAAATTCTACAACTTGAAGAAAATTTAGAACTATTACTTCCCAAAAATACAACATCACGTAAAAAGAGACCTAATTGAAGCCATCAGACGCGATAAAAGCCTACAGACAAATCACATTGTTTTTAAACGATTATGATAAAATTCCTAGTTGGCTAGTTATATGGTTTATCAACGACACGGCCAACCCTTCGCGGGTCATATTGTGTCTTTACATTCTCAAAACGGATAACACCTCAAAAATATAATATAAATACTAAAAAATATTCATACATGTTTGTTTCTTTTATTTTACACAGTTGTATTCTATCGAATAACTGACAGTAAAATGACGGGAACGAATGTCTTGCAAGTCTGTGCAGTTTATCAAAAAATGTCTTACTGTACACCTCTCTTGGCAACCTGGACATTCGGACAGCAGTCCGCCTCGAAGCAGGTGTTTATGTGTGGTGTAGGTGTGTCCTATTTTGGCTCTACGTATTACCATATCATCCCGAACAATGTTTAGAGATGTGTAATTTACGTCCCACAATCGGGTTAATTTGATGCAGTTTATTGTTGATCTGTTCATTCCAATACTGTTGCCACTTGCCCTTTACATATCTAGAAATATGCAGCTTGCAATCTGACAACGGGATAAGAAATTCAGAATGTTGAATATCTAAAGCCCCTTTAGCAGCTTTATCAGCTGCCTCGTTGCCTGGGATTCCTACAAGACTTGGAACCCAGCAATACTTTTACGTTTCTGCCCTAACCGCTTCGTCATGTTTAAAATGTAGAGTTTAAAAATGTGTTTATTGCAAATAGACCATTTATTTTGGCAAATAGTAGGTGCATTCGCGATTATGGGTTATAAAATTTTCCCACACAAAATTTAGAAGAAGTCGATTTTACTGACCAGTTAAATGATATATTCGACAATGAAAACAATACTTTCAAAGTAAATGTCACCCTCCATATTATTTTGCGGAGTTCAGAAACTGGAGAATTTAAGTATTACATATCTTACACCAATAGCTTACTATTAGATGCTCTTCATGTTGTGAGTCGACGAGCTGACTTGCTGATGTGATGTGACGAGCTGATGTGATTACGCCCATGTGTCATAAAAATGTGGTATAATTTTCTAAAAATCGTATGTTACTATTAATGTGTTATTAACATAATTTTATTTCACAGGTGACGGTACATTCTAGTTCGCCTAGTTCGAAACTGTAACATCATAATCTCAACTGCTGAATAAGAATGAGTTTGCTGTTTTTTTATCGTTAAGAATATGTCACAAAGTAACACATATTTCACTATAAAAACCACTGCAGAAACTGTTACACACATTAAAAATTCACAGAAAAATAACCATTAACGTTGTTATAAAGATGGCATCAGTGGCTACAAAAATAAAATAGATGAGGAAACAGGAGAGCAGTTTATAGAAGAAGGCACCTATAATTTAAAGTCTGTGTGCAGTCACAGCTTCTGTAATTACGGTGTGGTTTTATACACAAAATAGTATGAAATGAATTCGAAAGCAAAAAGACAAATTAGAGGAAAATCTGTTAGAAAAATAGTTTATTATCTCATATAACCGAATTAGAAAACGATATCTGTGAAATTACTACTATTCCAAGTTTGTGTAATTGCAGCTTACTCGTCGTGTATTGTGATAATATAGATGGAAATGTAAAGATTTTGTTGTTTGCATTGTGTCGATATAGATGAAAATATAAAGATTATCAATAGAGTTAAGGGGAGAGTAGATGATGGACTGGAGGTGGTGATAGGTAAGTGCAATTAGCTAACGTAGATTGTATTGGTAAAATGTCATATATATGAATCTAAATTTACACCTCATTTTAACATGAGATCAATCTATCAAAAGTTCATTTAAAGTGTATCATATGACAGCTCCTTGAAAAGCTTATAAAAACTACAGTTTAACTATACAACTTTATTTTACCTCAATAACCTTGATAGGAGTTGGAGGTCATATGTGTAAAATTTGTGATAACCGCAACGTACATTACAGGGTTTCATTTCCGGTTTAGGCATGTAGTACCTCGTTTTCGACCAATTTTAGGGTGTACATTTAATATGTTGACTATTTTGTAATTATTGCAACGTATCTCAGGTTACAGGGGTTCTTTTCCGGTTTAGGCATGTGGAACCTCGTTTACGACAAATTTTAGGGTGTGCATTTTATATTCCGTCCCAGAGTTATTCCTATTTCGTGATATGGGAACCATGAGAACCAGACTTACTTGAAAACGACATTACCAAAACTTACTTCCGGCTAAACAAATATCCAAATTTGGTAAATATTTGAATATCCTGATAAAATTTAATCATCTTGTCATTTTAATATAACATTGATTCACACTCTTATATTTGTTTTCTATTGTGCCTTTGACGGTGTCCGACTTTCATTATTTTCGTGTGTTTAAGGCACAAGCGGTGTCCACTATTTCCGCACTGTAGTGTCTACAGTTGTCTTATAAGCAGTGTCTGCTTTTTTTCTTTTTCACTGACAGTGTCTGTCTTTGTTGACAGTGTCTGTCCTTTATAACCTCTTTGATAAGACAAACATGGGCTCGGACAAGTTTCAATCAGTGTATAAATTACATAAGTCGAACAAAGTCGCACAAATCCAAAAGTTCCCATAGGAAAGCTGACAGCCACAGAAGGCGATCAAGACCTTCTCGTTCATATGCAAAAGAACGATCTCACGACAAGCGTAAGGAACGCTCAACTTCTGTTGACTCGCACACTCCATAAAAACAGCGTTCTCACAGAACTGAAGAAGAATCGGAACATCGTTCTGAATGAAGAGTATGTCACAAAAGTAAAACATCAACGCGAAGTGGCTCTGTGCGTTCTCATAAACACTCTCGTAAGGGGGACAATGACATAGAGAGTCATGGAATACCAGTAAAGAAAATGAGTTAAAACAGTTGAGAGAACTGATTAAAAATAAGGCGCATGCTATGAGCTGTGTGTTTTCCTTTGCCGAATCGGACGTCAGTAGTTTTACTGAACACAAAATAAGCAATGAGGAGACTAATACTGGAGCCTAAAAATCCTAAAATAATGTTACCACAACAACACATAAAAATGAATCTGCCAAAAGTATTGAAAATGTACTTTTCGAAGGAAAAGCCACCGAGCAAAAGGGCCCAGCAATGGGGCCTACTTCTTTACGTATGATTGAAGTATGGTTAGCAAAAGATATAGACTCGGATTATGTTAAATCTTTGAGGGAAAAATATTTAGAAACTGACAACATTGATCATTTATGAGCGAAAACTATGAACACTGAGATTTTTCGTGACTTTGTCGATTCAGCACAATATACTTTCCGCGGCCACAGTCAATTTTAGACTGATCGATTATCTCATTCAAAATGAGAAAAAACTGCCACCAGAAATGGGTCAAATCCCTCCAACACTACAAAATTATTAGCTAAAGCTAGTGGAGATTTGTTGGTGGCGAGAAAACAGTTGATGAAAAACCATTTGCATGTCAAATATGGCCCCTTTTGTTCGCAGAGGTGCTACACAAAAATTTATTTGAGCAGACTTCTCAAAGTCTTTAAAAGAAGCAGATGAACAGGGGTCTCAAAATCACCGTTTTTAGCCAAAGGCAAAGGGCCAAACCAGCCGAGTCAATTTCATCAAAGATTTCAGAAGAAATCATCCAACAAGAAGCAGTCAGCATCGAAACAGAAACAGTAGACAAGAATCCCAGGTCAGAGACATCTCTCTCTCTCTCTTTCTCTCTCTCTCTCTCTCTCTCTCTCTCTCTCTCTCTCTCTCTCTCTCTCTCTCTCTCTCTCTCTTTCTCAATTAGAGAAAATTCAAGAAATAAACCAACAAAGTATTACCTCTTTTGCGAGGGGTAGGTTAATATTTTTCAGTAATTACTGGAAAACTATAACCTATGATAAGTGGGCTTTGCAAGCAATTACAGGCCTAACTATTCCATTAGGTGGGAAATTTCCTGACAAGTTTCCTCATCAAATACAATTTAACAAGGAACAGCATAAAAAATGTCACTTCAAATTAAAAATATGCTCGATAAACATATCATAGAACCTGTGGCAAAAGGACCATGATAATGGGAATTTGTCTCTCTAATGTTTTGTAGGCCCAAAAATTCTGGGGAAGTACGAATTTGAAACAGTTTAATAAAAACGTGGAGTAAAGGCATTTTAAAATGCAAACTCTCAATTCGGCAATTCAGCTTATGAAAAAAATGACTATTTGGCGAGCATAGACTTTAAAGACGCTTATTATTCTATCTCCATTAGAGAAAAAGATAAAAGATACTTACGATTCAAGTGAGACGGGATTAAATATCAGTACGTCTGCCTGCCAAATGGCTTATCAAATGGGCCAAGAGATTATACTAAAATAACTAAAGTTCTTTTCAGATCCTTGCGAAAACGAGGCTATACTTTGACGAATTACATTGATGATAATTTTTTGATTGAATCAGATATGTTCAAGTGTTCAAAATATCATTGAAACGTCACTCGTCACATTAAAATCAGGTTTCGTGATTCGTTGAGAAAAATCTGTTTTATTTCCGGCTCAAATATTTGTGTATCTCGGATTCATTCTGAATACACACGGTATGACAGTTAAACTAACGAGTGACAAAATTAGCGAATTGAAAGAGTTCATTTAAAAAGTCATTGATTGCCCCAGAAGTTACTCTTGAAACATTAACCAAAAAGAGTTGTGTGCTGTCCTTTTCATACCCCAGAGTATATGTAGGGGTGTGACTAATAAAGTTTTCAAAACATCGTCAGATAACGCCGTTACTGTCGCATATATCGACAACGTGGGGGTAGAATCCAAAATTGGTTTGATGTTGCAAGGAAAATTTGGAGTTGGGCTCGTGCACACAACAATTGGCTTGTAGCAACTCATATAGCTGGTAAACTGAACACACAAGCTGATCATCTCAGTAGATCACTGACCATTAATACTGAATGGTCCCTAAATGACAACGTTTTATAAAAAATCCACAGCTATTACCCATGGCTAAAACAGATTTGTTCGCATCAAGAACGAATCACAAACTGGAAACATATGCCTCTTTGCTTCCTGACCCAAATTCAAAATTCTGTGATGCTTTCTCGTTAAATTGGCAAGGCCTAGGCGCATATGCCTTCCCACCTTATTCTCTGGTCGGTAGGGTGCTCAAGAAAATGCAAGAACAACGATCTGTGATCGCAATAGTCGCTCCCGATTGGCCAACCAGCTCCTGGTATTCGAGATTGATGGAAACGGCAATTGATGGGCCGTTTTATATTCCAGGAACTCGATCAATGTTGCCGAATCCCGTGGGTTAAGGTCAACCTTTGAAGACAGGTATGCTTGTCTGTTGCACAAGAGTATCGAGAAAAGACACTTCCCAAAAGGAGTCACGACTATCATTTATAACTCATAGAGAAAAGGGACCAAAAACAACATACCAAATATCCTAAAGAGTGGAAAGGGGAAAATCCTTTTCAGGCGTCTTTGAATATGGTTTTAGATTTAGTTAGTTAGTTTTCTTAACGATTCGGCCAACCTTTTGCGGGTCATATTGTGTCTTCACATATTCATAGCAGATAAAACGTTAAAAGTGTTTGTTTGTTTGTATTGTTCTTTAGATCCCTTTCAACTGCTATGGTCATATCGGGATCCTCCTGCCACATTATACTGAAATGGGGCATTCCATCCCTCCTTCTAACTCTTGCATGTGGAGCGGCTCACAGGGTAGCAAGGAGGAATTCCAATTTTAAAGTCTTAGGTATGACCCGACCTTGGTTTGAACCCACGTTAAAAGTGTGCGTTGGATATTGAAAACAGTGTACAATCTAAAAGCATGTCTATGCAATAGAAGCAGGTGATATAAACTATATAAATACTGATATAGGTTTGTTTCTTTTAGAAACTCTATTATTTTTCACGGTTGTATTTTATCGAAAAACTCTGTCATGGAACTGATAGTAAAATAACGGGAATGAATGTCTTGCAAGTCTATGCAATTTATCAAAATATGTTTTACTGTATACCTCTCTTGGCAACCTGGACATTCGGGCCACAGTTCGCCTCGAAGCAGGTGTTTATGTGTGGTATAGGTATTCCCTATTCTGGCTCTACGTATTACCATGTCATCCCGAACAGTATTTAGGGGTGGTAATATACGTTCCACAACCGGGTTAATTTGATGCAGTTTATTATTGATCTGTTTATTCCAATACTGTTGCCATTTGCACTTACATATCTAGAAATATGCAGTTTGTAATCCGACTATGGGATAAGACATTCAGAGTTTTGAATGTCTAAAGCCTCTTTAGCAGCTTTATCAGCTGCATCGTTGTCTAGGATTAACACCTGGCTTGGAACCCAACATAACCGTATCACCTCCCCACCCTTACAGCTTCGTCATGTTTTTCTACTAGGCCCAAGATTATATGACTTGATAGTTTCAAGTTTTCTATTGATTCTAGTATTGACATGGAGTCAACGCAAAACATAAAATTTTTGTAACGACTAATTTTGACAGTTTGCATGTCTAGCTGGAGGGCTCTGACCTCGGCAGTTGAAAATGGAAGACCCATCTGGAGTCTGGTTGGCAAAATATTGTTCTCTGTGACAACTGATGCCGCAGCTTTGTCGTCAAGTTTAGAACCATCAGTATACATAAAGTGGTAGTCTTGGTAAACTTCCTTCAGTTCTGCGAACTTCGATCGGAACACACACGAGTTAGTTTGTTCTTTTGGGAATTTGGATATCGTTTTCATATTGAGGGCTTAACTAATTTCCATTGAGGGTATTTCGATACTCTGTAATTTGCAATGAGCTCAACGCTGATGCCCGCTTCTTGCAGGTGTGGCAATACTCTGGCTCCAAATGGAGGGTTGGCCCCACTCCTAGAAAATTGTGAGAAGTTTGAGCCAAAAACGACTTAATGGGTGGGGTTTTGTCTGTCTAGCTGAGCCATAGATTATGCTACCATAATCCAAACTCGATATGATTAGGGATCTATACAACGTAGGTTTAGTGTCTCTGTCTGCTCCCCAGTCTCCTGACCAGATATGACCCTCAGCAAATTTAGTGCCTTTCGGCACTTTCTTTTCAACCGTTTAAGATATCTTTAATCTTACATCTAAACTAAACTATTTTGTGCTGTGTAATGTTTAATATAAAAGCCAAAATGAAGAGAAAGAAGAAGAACAAGAGGAGGAGACTGGTCACAAATACATCTTGAGCAAGGGAAAATTTGTCAAATTCCAACCTGAAAAAGTGACGTTTTATGATAGCGTTAAAGACAGTAAGTTTCGGTTAAACTTAACTGAGTACGATAAGTTGTGTAGCAGGAAAGACCAGCTTTGGCTGGCAATGGATAAAGTTGAACAGGCCGAATATGTGTCTTACACGACAAATGTGTCGCAAAATGTATGGGCGAGCGTCATGTCGACCTATACATGCGTCAATATTAGAAATGGAAATGGAGTGATAATGACGTGTTTCCGTCAGGTGATAGGGTTGCTTTAAACAGAAATGCTTGGCGTTTCTTCTGGGGAACACACGCAGCATGGGTAAAGCTATCATGTAATCAGCTGTCGCATAAGTTGAGATATGGGGAAAGTAATGTCATGAGGAACTTCCGGTATTGAAATAGCTGGGGGGGGGGTAAGAATTTAAATTTCTACATATGTAAATTTTAACATATGACATACGTAAGTTGATAGTTATTAAAACTTAAAAGCAAGGTAATATCGGATTTCCGGTATATTTCCGGCATTGAAATAGCTTGGATTTTTAACATGTCACATACGTAAGTTGGTATAAAGGTTAAAATATGAACCACTGTAACAGCAAAAAAATAAGTAACACGATAATGTTCATGGCAATTTATTTGCGGGTTTACCAATAAACTGTAACAATAACAAACCTGACTTATTATTGAGTAGTTACATCCAGTAAAATTATGTGCACATTTAACGAATATGAATTTTATTCAAAATTCTATATATGTGACCATAAGTTCATCAACAATTTTCGCATCAAATTTTTGCCAGGATATGATATTGAATGTAACTGTTTCAATCCTTCACTCCAAAATTTGTCTTAGGTTCCAATAAAATTTTACCTTTGGTATTTTTTTAGTTTATTTTTAAATGCAGAACACTGGATAAATTTTATTTTTAAATATCTCGCATTTTATCTACTTTAACACTATGCCACTTTATATTTACCTTATCTTTTAAGCAGTACGTCTAGCGTCATATCCGAATTTTGAATTTACAATATCTAAAGCAATATCAGGCTCATTTTAAAACACTGCATTTTTCATACTGGTATAAAGCTTCGCTTGAATTGAATGTATATTCATGCTTTTCAAGTTTAGTTTAATACATGTTTGAAAGTACATTTGTGTACCTTGCAAAGGAACTATGTCACTATCAGCCATTTTAGTTCTGATCAGTTTGTTGGTGGATTGCATTCAGGAAACGTGCATACCCACCCTTACCCAATATTGAAGGTTATGACTGGCTCCAATATGGGAAAAAATGGGTATTGAGGGTTACAAATGCCGTTTTCAAGTAAGTTTGGCTCTCTCATGTTTCCTATATCTCTCAGAAAAACGCTAGAACAGAATTCCAATCAAACTTCACATCAGGTACTATTCGTTTAATTTTTAAATTTTGACTCCATTTTGTGATAAAGGCTATTTATTTTTAGATGAAAGCAGAAATTTTTCCGCAAAAGAAAAGAAAAAAAAGATAGAGCCAAGCGACAAGAAGCTACGCAAAAGAAAATAGTGTTTGAAAATGAATGAACATAATCGTGTCTGTCGCAATCACAGTACCGTTTAAGATGTTAGTTAGGTAGTTATGTGGATTTTTAACAACACGACCAACACTTTGCGTGTCATATTGTGTCTTGATGTCTCTGAAACATGGCTAAAACAGATTTGTTTTCATCAAGAACGAATCACAAACTGGAAACATATGCCTCTTTGCTTCCTGACCCAAATTCAAAATTCTGTGATGCTTTCTCGTTAAATTGGCAAGGTCTAGGCGCATATGCCTTCCCACCTTATTCTCTGGTCGGTAGGATGCTCAAGAAAATGCAAGAACAACGACCTGTGATCGTTATAGTCGCTCCCGATTGGCCAACCAGCCCTTGGTATTCGAGATTGATGGAAACGGCAATTGATGGGCCGTTTTATATTCCAGGAACTCGATCAATGTTGACGAATCCCGTGGGTTAAGGTCAACCTTTGAAGACAGGTATGCTTGTCTGCTGTACAAGAGTATCGAGAAAAGACATTTCCCAAAAGGAGTCACGACTATCATTTATAACTCGTAGAGAAAAGGGACTAAAACAACATACCAAATATCCTAAAGAGTGGAAAGGGGAAAATCCTTTTCAGGCGTCTTTGAATATGGTTTTAGAGTTAGTTAGTTAGTTTGTTTTTTTTAACGATACGGCCAACCCTTTGCGGGTCATATTGTGTCTTCACATATTCATAGCAGATACAACGTTAAAAGTGTTTGTTTGTTTGTATTGTTCTTTAGATCCCTTTCAACTGCTATGGTCATATCAGGATCCTATTGCCACATTATACTGAAATGGGGCATACCAGCCCTCCTTCTAACCCTTGCATGTAGAGTGCCTCTCAGGGTAGCAGGGAGGAATTCCAATTTTAAAGTCTTAGGTATGACCCGACAGGGGTTTGAACCCACTTAGAAAGTGTGCGTTGGATATTGAAAACAGTGTACAATCTAAAAGCATGTCTATGCAATAGAAGCAGGTGATATAAATACTATAAATACTGATAAAGGTTTGTTTCTTTTAGAAACTCTATTATTTTTCACGGTTGTATTTTATCGAACAACTCTGTCATGGAATTGATAGTAAAATAACGGGAATGAATGTCTTGCAAGTCTATGCAATTTATCAAAATATGTTTCACTGTATACCTCTCTTGGCAACCTGGACATTCGGGCCACAGTTCGCCTCGAAGCAGGTGTTTATGTGTGGTGTAGGTATGCCCTATTCTGGCTCTACGTATTACCATGTCATCCCGGACAGAATTTAGGGGTGGTAATATACGTTCCACAACCGGATTAATTTGATGCAGTTTATTGTTGATCTGTTCATTCCAATACTGTTGCCATTTTCCCTTACATATCCAGAAATATGCAGTTTGTAATCCGACTATGGGATAAGACATTCAGAGTTTTGAATGTCTAAAGCCTCTTTAGCAGCTTTATCAGCTGCATCGTTGTCTAGGATTAACACCTGGCTTGGAACCCAACATAACCGTATCACCTTTCCCACCCCCCTTACAACTTCGTCATGTTTCTCTACTAGGCCCAAGATTATATGACTTGATAGTTTCAAGTTTTCTATTGATTCTAGTATTGACATGGAGTCAACGCAAAACACAAAATTTTTGTAACGACTAATTTTGACAATTTGCATGTCTAGCTGGAGGGCTCTGACTTCAACAGTGAAGATTGAAGACCCATCTGGGAGTCTGGTTTTCAAAATATTGTTCTCTGTGACAACTGAAGCCGCAGCTCTGTCGTCAAGTTTAGAACCATCAGTATACATAAAGTGGTAGTCTTGGTAAACTTCCTTCAGTTCTGCAAACTTCGATCGGAACACACACGGGTTAGTTTGTTCTTTTGGGAATTGGGATATCGTTTTAATATTGAGGGCTTAACTAATTTCCATTTAGGGTATTTTGATACTCTGTAATTTGCAATGAGCTCCACGCTGATGCCCGCTTCTTGCAGGTGTGGCAATACTCTGGCTCCAAATAGTGGGTTGGCTCCACTCCTAGAAAATTGTGAGAGGTTCGAGCCAAAAACGACTTAATGGGTGGTGTTTTGTCTGTCTAGCTGAGCCATAGATTATGCAACTATAATAAAACCTCGATATGATTGGGGATCTATACAACGTACGTTTAGTGTCCCTGTCTGCTCACCAGTAATGACCAGATATGACCCTCAGCAAAACTGTAACAATAACAAACCTGACTTATTATTGAGTAGTTACATCCAGTAAAATCATGTGCACATTTAACGAATATGAATTTTATTCAAAATTCTATATATGTGACCATAAGTTCATCAACAATTTTCGCATCAAATTTTTGCCAGGATATGATATTGAATGTAACTGTTTCAATCCTTCACTCCAAAATTTGTCTTAGGTTCCAATAAAATTTTACCTTTGGTATTTTTTTAGTTTATTTTTAAATGCAGAACACTGGATAAATTTTATTTTTAAATATCTCGCATTTTATCTACTTTAACACTATGCCACTTTATATTTACCTTATCTTTTAAGCAGTACGTCTAGCGTCATATCCGAATTTTGAATTTACAATATCTAAAGCAATACCAGGCTCATTTTAAAACACTGCATTTTTCATACTGGTATAAAGCTTCGCTTGAATTGAATGTATATTCATGCTTTTCAAGTTTAGTTTAATACATGTTTGAAAGTAGATTTGTGTACCTTGCAAAGGAACTATGTCACTATCAGCCATTTTAGTTCTGATCAGTTTGTTGGTGGATTGCATTCAGGAAACGTGCATACCCACCCTTACCCAATATTGAAGGTTATGACTGGCTCCAATATGGGAAAAAATGGGTATTGAGGGTTACAAATGCCGTTTTCAAGTAAGTTTGGCTCTCTCATGTTTCCTATATCTCTCAGAAAAACGCTAGAACAGAATTCCAATCAAACTTCACATCAGGTACTATTCGTTTAATTTTTAAATTTTGACTCCATTTTGTGATAAAGGCTATTTATTTTTAGATGAAAGCAGAAATTTTTCCGCAAAAGAAAAAAAAAAAGATAGAGCCAAGCGACAAGAAGCTACGCAAAAGAAAATAGTGTTTGAAAATGAATGAACATAATCGTGTCTGTCGCAATCACAGTACCGTTTAAGATGTTAGTTAGGTAGTTATGTGGATTTTTAACAACACGACCAACACTTTGCGTGTCATATTGTGTCTTGATGTCTCTGAAACATGGCTAAAACAGATTTGTTCGCATCAAGAACGAATCACAAACTGGAAACATATGCCTCTTTGCTTCCTGACCCAAATTCAAAATTCTGTGATGCTTTCTCGTTAAATTGGCAAGGTCTAGGCGCATATGCCTTCCCACCTTATTCTCTGGTCGGTAGGGTGCTCAAGAAAATGCAAGAACAACGATCTGTGATCGTTATAGTCGCTCCCGATTGGCCAACCAGCCCTTGGTATTCGAGATTCATGGAAACGGCAATTGATGGGCCGTTTTATATTCCAGGAACTCGATCAATGTTGACGAATCCCGTGGGTTAAGGTCAACCTTTGAAGACAGGTATGCTTGTCTGCTGTACAAGAGTATCGAGAAAAGACATTTCCCAAAAGGAGTCACGACTATCATTTATAACTCGTAGAGAAAAGGGACTAAAACAACATACCAAATATCCTAAAGAGTGGAAAGGGGAAAATCCTTTTCAGGCGTCTTTGAATATGGTTTTAGAGTTAGTTAGTTAGTTTGCTTTTTTTTTAACGATACGGCCAACCCTTTGCGGGTCATATTGTGTCTTCACATATTCATAGCAGATACAACGTTAAAAGTGTTTGTTTGCTTCTATTGTTCTTTAGATCCCTTTCAACTGCTATGGTCATATCAGGATCCTATTGCCACATTATACTGAAATGGGGCATACCAGCCCTCCTTCTAACCCTTGCATGTAGAGTGCCTCACAGGGTAGCAGGGAGGAATTCCAATTTTAAAGTCTTAGGTATGACCCGACAGGGGTTTGAACCCACTTAGAAAGTGTGCGTTGGATATTGAAAACAGTGTACAATCTAAAAGCATGTCTATGCAATAGAAGCAGGTGATACAAATACTATAAATACTGATAAAGGTTTGTTTCTTTTAGAAACTCTATTATTTTTCACGGTTGTATTTTATCGAACAACTCTGTCATGGAATTGATAGTAAAATAATGGGAATGAATGTCTTGCAAGTCTATGCAATTTATCAAAATATGTTTTACTGTATACCTCTCTTGGCAACCTGGACATTCGGGCCACAGTTCGCCTCGAAGCAGGTGTTTATGTGTGGTGTAGGTATGCCCTATTCTGGCTCTACGTATTACCATGTCATCCCGGACAGTATTTAGGGGTGGTAATATACGTTCCACAACCGGATTAATTTGATGCAGTTTATTGTTGATCTGTTCATTCCAATACTGTTGCCATTTTCCCTTACATATCTAGAAATATGCAGTTTGTAATCCGACTATGGGATAAGACATTCAGAGTTTTGAATGTCTAAAGCCTCTTTAGCAGCTTTATCAGCTGCATCGTTGTCTAGGATTAACACCTGGCTTGGAACCCAACATAACCGTATCACCTTTCCCACCCCGCCTTACAACTTCGTCATGTTTCTCTACTAGGCCCTAGATTATGACTTGATAGTTTCAAGTTTTCTATTGATTCTAGTATTGACATGGAGTCAACGCAAAACACAAAATTTTTGTAACGACTAATTTTGACAATTTGCATGTCTAGCTGGAGGGCTCTGACTTCAACAGTGAAGATTGAAGACCCATCTGGGAGTCTGGTTTTCAAAATATTGTTCTCTGTGACAACTGAAGCCGCAGCTTTGTCGTCAAGTTTAGAACCATCAGTATACATAAAGTGGTAGTCTTGGTAAACTTCCTTCAGTTCTGCAAACTTCGATCGGAACACACACGGGTTAGTTTGTTATTTTGGGAATTGGGATATCGTTTTAATATTGAGGGCTTAACTAATTTCCATTTAGGGTATTTTGATACTCTGTAATTTGCAATGAGCTCAACGCTGATGCCCGCTTCTTGCAGGTGTGGCAATACTCTGGCTCCAAATAGTGGGTTGGCTCCACTCCTAGAAAATTGTGAGAAGTTCGAGCCAAAAACGACTTAATGGGTGGTGTTTTGTCTGTCTAGCTGAGCCATAGATTATGCAACCATAATAAAACCTCGATATGATTGGGGATCTATACAACGTACGTTTAGTGTCCCTGTCTGCTCACCAGTAATGACCAGATATGACCCTCAGCAAATTTAGTGCCTTTTGGCACTTTCTTTTCAACCGTTTAAGATATCTTTAATCTTACATTTAAACTAAGCTATTTTGTTGCTGTGTAATTTTTAAGAGAAAGGCCAAAATGAAGAGAAAGAAGAAGAACAAGAGGAGGAGACTGGTCACAAATACAGCTTGAGCAAGGGAAAATTTGTCAAATTCCAACCTGAAAAAGTGACGTTTTATGATAGCGTTAAAGACAGTAACTTTCGAATAAACTTAACTGAGTACGATAAGTTGCATAACAGAAAGACCAGCTTTGGCAGGCAATGGGTAAAGTTGCACAGGGCGAATATGTGTCTTACACGACAAATGTGTCGCAAAATGAATGGGCGAGCGTCATGTCGACCTATACATGCGTCAATATTAGAAATGGAAATGGAGTGATAATGACGTGTTTCCGTCAGGTGAAAGGGTTGCTTTGAACAGAAATGCTTGGCATTTCTTCTGGGGATGTGCGGAAGAAAACATGCAGCATGGGTAAAGCTATCATGTAATCAGCTTTTGCATAAGTAGAGATTTGGGGAAAGTAATGTCATGAGGGACTTTCTTTATTGAAATAGCTGGGGGGGGGGAGCTAAAAATTTAAATTTTTACATATGTAAATTTTAACATATGACATACGTAAGTTGATAGTTATTAAAACTTAAAAGCAAGGTAATATGGGATTTTCGGTGTATTTCCGGCATTGAAATAGTTTGGCTTTTTAACATGTCACATACGTAAGTTGGTATAAAGGTTAAAATATGAACCACTGTAACAGCAAAACAGAAGTAGCACCATAATGTTCATGACAATTTATTTGCGGGTTTACCAATAAACTGTAACAATAAAACCTGTCTTATTATTGAGTAGTTACATCAAGTAAAATTATGTGGACATTTAACGAATATGAATTTTATTCAAAATTCTATATATGTGACCATAAGTTGATCAACAATTTTCCCATCAAATTTTTGCCAGGATATGATATTGAATCTAACTGTTTCAATCCTTCACTCCAAAATTTGTCGTTGGTTCCAATAAAATTTTACCTTTGGTATTTTTTAGTTTATTTTTAAATTCAGAAAACTGGATAAATTTTATTTGCAAAATCTCTCGCATTTTATCTACTTTGACACTATGCCACTTTATATTTACCTTATCTATTTTGCAATACGTTTAGCGTCATATCCGAATTTTGAATTTACAATATCTAAAGCAATATCATGGTCATTATGAAACACTGATTTTTCATACTGGTATAAAGCTTCGCTTAAATTAAATGCATATTCATGCTTTTCAAGTTTAGTTTTATACATGTTTGAAAGTACATTTGTGTACCTTGCAAAAAAAAACTATGCCACTGTCAGCCATTTTTTCTCTGATTAGTTTGTTGGTGGATTGCATTCAGGAAACTTGCCCACCCACCCTAGCCCAATATTGAAGGTTATGACTGGCTCCATATGGGACAAAATGGGTGTTGTGGGTTAAAAATGTCGTTTTCAAGTAAGTCTGGTTCTCTCACGTCTCCCATATCCCTCAGAAAAACGCTAGGATAGAATTCCAATCAAACCTCATATCAGGTAATATTCGTTTAATTTTTAAATTTTGACTCCATTTTGTGATAAAGGCTATTTATTTTTAGATGAAAGCAGAAATCTTTCCGCAAAAGAAAAGAAAGAAAAAGAAGATGGAGCCAAGCGACAAGAAGCCACGCAAGAGAAAATAGTGTTTGAAATTGAATCAACATAATCGTGTCTGTCGCAATCGCAGTACCGTTTAAGATGATAGTTAGTTAGTTATATGGATTTTTAACGACACGGCCAACCCTTTGCGGGTCATATTGTATCTTTATGTGTCTTCATAGCTTTATAGCGGATAAAACGCTAAAAATGTGTGTTGGATATTAAAAACAGTGTACAATCTAAGAGAATGTCTATACAATAAAAGCAAATAGTATAAATACTAAAAAATACTGATACAAGTTTGTTTCTTTTAGAAACTCTATTATTTTACACGGTTGTTTTTTATCGAATACATCTGTCATGGAATTGACCGTAAAATAACGGTAACGGCTGTCTTGAAAGTCTATGCAATTTATCAAAATATGTTTTACTGTATACCTCTCTTGGCAACCTGGACAGTCGGGCGGCAGTTCGCCTCGAAGCAGGTGTTTATGTGTGGTGTAGGTATGCCCTATTCTTGCCGTATTTCCATGTCATCCCGAACAGTGTTTGGGGATGGTAATTTACGTCCCACAACCGGGTTAATTTATTTGATGCAGTTTATTGTTGATCTGTTCATCCCAATACTGTTGCCATTTGCCCTTTACATATGTAGAAATATGCAATTTGTAATCTGAGGATGGGATAAGAAATTCAGAGTTTTGAATGTCTAAAGCCTCTTTAGCAGCTTTATCAGCTGCCTCGTTGCTTGGGATTCCTGCGTGGCTTGGAACCCAAAAGAACCGTATTACCTCTCCCCCTTACATCTTCGTCATGTTTTTTCCTAGGTCCAAGATTATAGGATTTGATAGTTTCAAGTTTCCTATTGATTCTAGTGTTGACATCGAGTCAACGCAAAACATAAAATTTCTGTAACGACTAATTTTGACAATTTGCATGTCTAGCTGGAGGGCTCTGACTTCAACAGTGAAGATTGAAGACCCATCTGGGAGTCTGGTTTTCAAAATATTGTTCTCTGTGACAATTGATGATGAAGCTTTGTGGTCAAGTTTAGAACCATCAGTACACATAAAGTGGTAGTCTTGATGAACTTCCTTCAGTTCAGCGAACTTCGATCGGAACACAGACAGGTTAGTTTGTTCTTTTGGAAATTTAGATAGCGTTTTTAATAGTGAGGGCTTAACTTATTTCCATTTAGGGTATTTCGATAATCTTTAATTTGCAATGGCCTCAACACTGATGCCCGCTTCTTGCAGGTGTGGCAATACTCTGGCTCCAAATGGAGGGATGGCACCACTCAAAGAACATTGTGAGAAGTTCGAGCCAAAAAAGACTTGATGGGTGGTGTTTTGTCTGTTAGAGTACATTTTTTACAGCGTATTGCAGAGTTAGTTTCAATCGGCGAATGTTAAGGGGTTGTTCATTTGCTTCAAAGTGCAAGCTGCCAGCCGGAGAGGTTCTAAAACCGTTCAAGTATAGTCTGAGACCCTGGTTTTGTATTGGGTCAAGCATCTTCAGATATGACGGTCTAGCTGAGCCATAGATTATGCTACCATAATCCAACCTCGATCTGATTAGGGATCTATACAGGGTATGTTTAGTTTCCCTGTCAGCTCCCCAGTTTCGACCAGATATGACCCTCAGTAAATTTAGAGCCTTTTGGCGCTTTCTTTTCAACCGTTTAAGATACCTTTAATGTTAAATTTCAACTAAACTATTTTATTAATTGCTTTAAAAACAAGTTATTTAGGTCAGTGCATAATCCTAGTGAGCAATGAATGAGTGGTACATCTTGTCAAATATAAGGGGTGATTTATGTAAAACAAAAAAGCTATCTGACTCTAACTCTGAACATAAATATACTACGAAGCTTACATCTTTCATTTTGATGTAACTGAAATTGATGTATGTTCTATAGTTATTCTAAATCCCTGTTATATTCGTCTGATTTCTTAATTACAAACACATCATACAGGTTTGATGCAGCATAAAATTCATAACGAATAAAAAGGACATGGAAAAAATATTCAAAGCAGTTTATGTGGATACTGCTCATTCCACGATAGAGGGTGAAGGATATCCTGATCATGAAATAGATGATTTAGACTGCATTTGGTCTTTTATTCATAGAGGCATGGACACCGTAGAGTTGTTTAAAGATTTCATTGAAGATTTTGAAGATGAAGATTTACCGGTAAATGAGTTTGATTTCGACTCAGCGTTTGAACGTACTATAACTGACTGGTCTTACGAGCTGAAACAGAACCTCATAAATTTAATTAACTCCTCAACAGTCTCTAAAAAATCCTAATTTTGAATAACATAACCGTTATAAAATCATAATTTTGCAACGATGAAAAGAAACAGATCAGTAAGACAGAAAAATCAACACGGAAAGGTACTATACTTAGATACTGTTAATTAATTTGAATACTTGTGCAACAGAGCGAAAGAAATATTTATACACACTTTGAAATTGATAACTGCACAGTTTTATGCAAAACTGCATTAACGCAACACACAGATTTAAGACTATTGTGAAATAGCTGGAATAACCATGGAGCTTAAGCTATGGTGCTACTGTGGCTGTGAACAAAATTTTCAAGCATAGGATTATATTTGCGACATATCTTTACGAAGTCTTCTAAATGTTTAAAATGTGAATGTGGGCGAAAACAGGAATCAAGAAATCAAGACATGGAAAAGTTATTGAATGCTTTTAGATTTAATGAAATAGAGGAAGTGTTTTATGTGGATGAGCATTTGGATTGCGCCCGTGCAATTGTAGTAGGCAAAAATATAGCAGACAACCACCCTCTTTGTTGGAAACTGATTCGTTCTCCAGGACTACAAGAGTCGTTTGCAGAAAATCTTTTTGAAGAGGCAGGTATTGACCCAGCAGATATTTATTGTGTAAATTAAATTAAGTGACTGCAGCATGTTTTGCCAGACTATCAAATTATTTATGCACAACACGCATGCAGTCATAAAGTTTTTGTTATTAGTTTTGTTGGACCAGAAGCAAAAAAGAAGATGTGTTTATGAACATGACAATAGATATTTTGTTATAGATGTACATCCTTTTGCGTCTATCAATGTTGTTTGGTTTTGGTTTTCTAAATAGTGTAATTGAGTTGTAAAAAGAAACATAATAAAAACATTCATTGCAAAACAAGAGATCTTTTAAGGCAAATGTAGTATATTTTGGAAATTATATAAGATCCTATTATCTGTACAGTGCTTCATGCGTCCCAATAAAATTTTAAGTTTTAACGTGTAAACTCAATTACAGTGCAGTGTTGTCAGACAGGAATTTAGAACGAATAAATAAATAGCGTATTGAAACGTATATGTTCCTTATTGTTTCATATCATCATATGTTCTGATCTTAGGAAACGGTTATTGCTAGATCTACATACCTTTTTACATAGTACATAAAATTTTCTATCTTTTGTATCAGCTAAATTGTTAACAGATAAAAATCGTTCAAATTCCATGTGGAATGAATAAAAAGTTTTACCAAAAATAAAGTTTTCAGCTGCGTTTTTGCACTCACTTGTTACAAACGGGTCGGGACTGAAAATTATAAACTGCTTTAAAACATATTCCGGAAATGTGTTCTTATTTTTTTATCCATTTTTAAGTTATTTTACAAACTTTCCTTTTTGTTTTAAAATATAATACCTTTGAAACTGCAGATAACAATAAAAATATGCATAGAAAAAGAAGAAAAGTACTCAATAATCCTCTTTACTGCGTCCCCTGTATCATGGTGACTGACAGCAAAATTAAAGTTCCCCACAAAACGTGAAAAGATTTTGATACGCTTACAATAAATTTTTTTCTATTGTCCGAGAAAAGTGATTGATATGTTTTTATCACAATTATATTTTGCACCATCACACAACTATAGAAAACGTAGGTAATTACAGAAGAAATGTTATAATGCGATTTTAATTATATGTGTAAAAGTACAGTAAAACCTTGTACTAACGCCAAAGATACAAGTCGTTATCATCAACATAAGCATCAATAAGTTATCAAATATTATAAAGTATTAAGAAGTTAAAACCTACCTTTCTTTAACAAAATGGTGATTACACGTCGAATCCGTTGTAAAAATTTTAAATTATAATCAAGAAGCATAGCTGCCGAATCAGAGGATTGACAGTGAATAAAACTTGCTTTAGATATGTAATTATGCTCTACAACCAAACCTTTTATAGTTGCTTATTTACTTAGTAAATGAGCGAATTCTAAATGTTTATCATCAGAAACACGCAAGTCAAAAAATTGTATTGATATTCCACACTCTGTTTCAAAGATACCTTCATCCATATTGTAAACCATTCTTTTTGTTTATATTTTTAATCAATTTCACGTCATCTTTCGATCTCCAGCTCTATTCTCGGTTTTATAAATACAAAGCCCTGTTTATTAAAGAACAAATCTGAATAGAAGCTTTAAGATATGAAATCAAACCAAATGCCAAACCCTTTCTGCACTGTTTACCTATCTGACTAAAACGCAATTATCTTATGTTTTGCCAATGTAGATTGTATATTTAAAATGATAAAATATATTAAGTGGATACTTTTCTGCACTAAGCGGGAGGAGTGACTGATATGTTTTTATCGCAATGATAAAATAAACCCCACAGATAAAAATTATGCTATTCAAGGGGGAAAACTAGCATATACAGTTTACACTCGCGTTAACGCCCCAAGCCTCGACTTAATAATATCTAATGCTTGAATGATCTACAAAACCAAAAATTGATAGAAAGGTCAGAAAAATTTAAAATATGCATAATAACATAATAACAATTATTCAGATGAAATCGTTTTGCACTTAAGTTTAAAATCAACCTTGAAAATTTTCTTTTCAATAGTTTTACATACATACCTTTTTGGAATATTTATTTTTGTTAAACCTGAAGCTTTACAACGGGTGAAGATAATCGACTTGTTTTTATCTCAATTATCCTAGATCAATATTTTCACATGAAAATATGTATAAAAAGCCAGAAAAAGTCTAAGGTAACCATGCTGTTTATTCTCACTGTGAAAAAAGATGGAGCCTGCTAGTAAGAAACAAAGAGTCGAGGATATTGAAATATTAAACAAAGTTGAAGAAATCGTTGACATTGGAAAAGAACTAATTATAGGTATGTACATTTTTAGATTTTTTCGTATCTAAATTTTATGCTTCTGAAATGCACTTCCGGCTACAGAGGTTCATTTCCGGTTTAGCCATGTAGTACCTCATTTTCAACTAATTTAAGGCTTAGATTTGATATTTTAACTCCATTTTATGATTACTACAATGTACTTCGCGTTACTGTGTTCATTTCCGGTTGAGGTATGTAGTACCTCATTTTCGACTAATTTTATGGCGTAAATTCGAAATTTTAACTCCATTTTATGATTACTACAAATTACTTCCGCTTACAGTGTTCATTTCCGGTTTAGGGATGTTGTACATGATTTTCGACTAATTTTATGGCGTAAATTCGAAATTTGAACTCCTTTTAATGATTACTACAATGTACTTCCGGTTACTGTGTTCATTTAAGGTTTAGGCATGTAGTACATCATTATTGACAAATTTTCGGCGTAACTACATTTTATGATTGCTATAATGTACTTCCGGCTACTGTGTTCATTTCCGGTTTAGGAATGTAGTACCTCGTTTTCTAGTAATTTTAGGGTGTATATTTGATATTTTGACTCCATCTTATGATTTGTACAACGTACTTCCAGTTAAAACGTTTCCATTTCCAGTTTAGTCATGTAGTGCCTAGTTTTCGACTAATTTTAGGGTGTAGATTTGATATTTTGTAATTTTGTGATTACTGTATCACACTTCTTCCGGTTACAAGGTTTCCATTTCCAGTTTAGGTATTAGTTCGTTATTATTTTTAGATGAAAGCAGTTAGTTGAAAGCTAAAACCGGAAAGAATGAAAACGAAGGGAGCAAGACAGGTAATGCTTGTCATAATCACTCTTTATATTTTTATTTTGTAAAAATATTAAAAGAAGTAAACTGGATAACATGTTTATTTAACGGATAGATTTTAAAGGATGAGTTACGTAAACCAACAGGTTTTGGTAAATATGAAACGTTAACCCCATTTTAATTCAATAAAGAATACTACATGAATGAGCCATACTAATAAAATTATGTGATATGATTTCAGATGGAAATCAAAAGTTGTCCCTCCTACCTCCGGATGAACAAGGCAGAAGGAAAACTTTCAAGCTTAAAAGTGATGGAGGGGTATTTTTTTCGGATAGTAGAAAAGGAAGTTCATTTGAATTATCCTTTGAAGAAGTTCGTGTATTGGAATCTCGGAAAGATCGACTTTACAACACCATGGTGAAGGTCGCTGGAGGTGAATCAAGCACGTATATGTGTGGCCTCTCACTGAATATCTGGGCTAGCGTCGCGGACCCATTTATGTGTGTGAATGTGAGAGGATGGGTGTGGAATGACGACGACGTCTTGCCGTCGTAAAGAGACATTTCCTTCAACAGGAACGAGTGGCATCGTTTTTTGGCGATTAAAGAGGAGGTGTCTGCCAATAAATCTGACTATGGAATCTTTAGTTCAACATTCACAGACATTTATTATTTTGGAAGGGGATGGTTGGGAAGTGAGGTACATATTTCTTGTTTTATGTTTTTTCTCTACGTAAGAGTTTAGTGCACCGTACATTTTCTATGTGTGGTGAAGCTAAACTAACGAAACAAATTTTAATTTCATGTAGAGTGAAATGGACTTTGGTTCAGTAGTTAAGTAAAACAATGTATTGGTACATGTACTGTTTAATCGAACATGTAAAATACTGTTAGGAACAAAATACGAGGTATGGAGAAATTTTGTTTCCGAATCATGTAACGAGACATGTTCAATATGTATAGATAAGTTAAATAATTACAGAACATTTTTAAAACCATGTAATCATATGTTTTGTGTATCATGTATCAACAAAATGAACAGTACAGAGATACATGGATAAGGAAAATATACAGTGTCCACTGTGTAGATCAATAGTACTGGAAGTAGTCTATGCATATGCAGTATAAATGAAGATTTATGTAAGTATATGTTCGTTGCGTTTACAGTTATTAAAGCAAAAATAAAACAACAATGAAGTAAAGTGACGCAAACATTTATTGTTCGAAATATATTTTAAATTCTTACTACGACTGTAAGAAGTGAAATGGTAAAAGATACAAAGCAAATAAAACGGTGTAAGTTAAAAGAAAGGTCAAAGACGAAAATCAAATATGAACCGGCTTTAAATACATTTTTAAAGTAATAATGCGGAGGATGGAAAATGTTAAGATTAAAAGATTTAAATGTGACGAAGGAAAGAGCTTATTGTGGAGAATAAATCCTGCTGGGGTCCCAACTGCATTAATAAGGTTGGCATTTGAGATAGCATTATGATGACATGTAGAATAGTCTTAGTAGAATTGAAGTATACACAAGGGTATATACAAACCATCGGTCAATAACATGCACATAGATGTGTAATGCCATTAGGCATGATGCATATATTATTCACATCTCCCACATAAACAAACTACGGTGTACAAACATTCATGTAAAAAAACTACGTACGTATTATATTTTCTTTTACAGAAAGCCTCACATAGAGAACATTAGGTTAATAAAAACAAATAGAAAACTAACAAAGAATTGTGAAGACTGCTACGGCCTGAAAACTCTTACGACGCAAAGCATTTATTTCTCAACGTGTGGTGTAGTAAAACTGTCAACATATATTCAAAGGCGCCAGCGTAAAATCTGGAAAAAAAATAATGTATGTGATGCCATAGTGATGCCATAGTTCAACAGTATACAGTGAACAAAGCAGAAACCAGTATAGCAACAAGTTAGACCAGCAATTGATGTCAGAAGATGGGGAAGTACAAGCAGCTGAGCCAGTTTTTAATAATGAGTTCAGAAATAGACGATCAAATCTCTAAAGCTTTTCAGGATATAAGTAATCAATCACAAGAATTTGAAAGGGAGGGGTCATGGTGGAACCTAGATGAACTACAAAACACTGAATTACGCATATCATCATACAAGCCACTGACGGGTAGTTCATATATCCCCTTACCAAAAGATCTGGTAGTAAAACGAGCAGTGCTAAGTGTACAAAATGAGGATGAAAAGTGCTGTACAAGGGGGAGGAGAACGAATGGCTACAGTAGATCCAAATTGGTAAAATTGAAAAGACCATCTTCCGTGGCTGAAAACAATTTTTATGTGTCAAATATCGCAAAATAAGGAATATTTGAGTATAAAAGGTCGCCAAATTTGCATCTCGCTAATTAAGTTTAGTCAGAATTGAATATTTTGTTGTCACCAATTACGATCTACTGTAACCATTTCTATCTCCGCTCCCTCGTATGTGGTCTATATTAGCGCATATGTTTCCAAATAAATACAATCCAACAGGTGTGTCTTCCTACAAAAAATATGAAAACGCTTTAAATGTATCGCGATTACACTTTCCCACACCACTGAACTGAAACAAATAAAATGATTTGAGCTATTGAATCAGCTGTCCGTTAACGTGTTTGGATACGAGAAAAAAGAAGGTGTTTATCCATTACGGATTACTGCAACGAAAATGAAAACACATGTAAATCTCCAACTAATAAAACAAGGGAACAAAGCGCACTAGTGTTTAATCCGTAACTTTAGTAGACTGATGGATGCGAGAACAAAACACCACGGTAGACAATTTTACTGTTATAATTGCTTACATGGATTTAAGTCGCAGGAGGGGTTAGACAAACATGAACCGCTATGTACAAATCAAAAACTCAAAAGCTGCAATTTCCAAAAGGGGATGATAGGTTTAATCACTTCAAAAATTATGCAAAACAGTTGCGTGTCCTCTTTGTCATTTATGCTGATTTTGAAACATTTACCGAAAAAAATGGATACATGCTACCCCAACTCCAATAATTCATCTACAACAAAATACCAAAATCATACTCCAAGTTGTTTCGCTTATATTGTAGTATGTGTAGCAGACATGTTCTGAAAGCCACATGTTGTATATAGAGGTGATAGTGTAGTAAATAAATTCTTTGAAGCCATTCTTGATATGTAGTCGAGAGATTAGCTACTCCCGAACCCATGATTTTGACAGAAACAGACAAGCACAACTTTGAACTAGCACTTGATTATCATATTTGTAACACACCTCTTGCAGCTGATAAGGTTCGTGACCATGACCACATGACAGGTCAATTTAGAGGTGCAGCACACAATGAGTGTAATTTAGCGTTTAAATATACGAAAGAAAACCAAAACAAGAAGATTTCATACACCATCCCTGTTATAGTGTATAACTTACGTGGTTATGATAGCCATCTCTTAGTGTCAGGATTAGGCAAACTCAAACAAAAGCGACTGATGTGCATCCCAAACAATATCGAAAAGTACATTTCATTTTCGATTGGAAATATTCGATTTATTGATTCTTTTCAATTTATGAGTACGTATTTGGAAAAGTTAGTCAGCAACCTAAATCAAGAAGGTAAAGAAAAATTTACTCAGTTATGTAAGCGTATAGTCGAATCAGAAAAACGAAATCTTATGCTACGAAAGAGGGTGTATTGTTATGATTACATTGATAAACCAGATCGATTGCAAGAAAGTAGTTTACCAACGAAAGAGGCTTTTTCAACGGGCTTTTAGATGAGGAGATCTCGAATGCGGATTACACGCACGCACAAAGCCTATGGAATACATTTAATTGTCAGACACTAGGCGACTATCATGACATAAATTTGAAATCAGATGTACTATTGCTGGCTGACGTTTTTGAAAATTTTAGGAATGTGTGCATGTCGTCATATGATCTTGATCCCGCACATTATTGCACAGCTCCAAGGCTATCATGGGACAGCATGCTAAAAATGACTGGCGTACGACTAGAGTTGATCGATGATGTTGATCAATATCTTATGATTGAAAGGGGAAAATCCTTTTCAGGCGTTTTTGAATATGGTTTTAAAGTTAGTTAGTTTTTTTTAACGATACGGCCAACCCTTTGCGGGTCATATTGTGTCTTCACAGATTCATAGCGGATAAAGGTTGAAAGGGTGTGTTGGATATTGAAAACAGTGTGCTATCTAAAAGCATGTCTATGCAGGTGATATAAATACTATAAATACTGATACAGGTTTGTTTTTTTAGAAACTCTATTATTTTAAACGGTTGTATTTTATCGAATAACTCTGTCATGGAGTTGACAGTAAAATAACTGGAAAGAATGTCTTGCAAGTCTATGCAATTTATCAAAATACTTTTTACTGTATACCTCTCTTGGCAACCTGGACATTCGGGCGGCAGTTCGCCTCGAAGCAGGTGTTTATGTGTGGTGTAGGTATGCCCTATTCTGGCTCTACGTATTACCATGTCATCCCAAACAGTGTTTAGGAATGGTAAGTTACGTTCCATAAGCGGGTTGATTTGATGCAGTTTATTGTTGATCTGTTCATTCCAATACTGTTGCCATTTGCCCTTTACATATCTAGAAATATGCAGTTTGTAATCTGACGATGGGATAAGAAATTCAGAGTTTTGAATGTCTAAAGCCTCTTTAGCCGCTTTATCAGCTGCCTCGTTGACTGGGATTCCTACGTGGCTTGGAACCCAAAAGAACCGTATTACCTTTAAACCCTTACATCTTTGCCATCTTTTTCCACTAGGTCCAAGATTATAGGATTTGATAGTTTCAAGTTTTCTATTGATTCTGGTATTGACATGGAGTAACGACTAATTTTGACTATTTCAATTCCTAGCTGGAGGGCTCTTACTTCGGCAGTGAAGACTAAAGACCCACCTGAGAGTCTGGTTTTCAAAATATTGTCCTCTGTGACAATTGATGAAGAAGCGTCAAGTTTAGAACCATCAGTATACATAAAGTGGTAGTCTTGGTAAACTTCCTTCAGTCCTTCAGAATTTCGATCGTAACACACACGGGTTAGTTTGTTCTTTTAGAAATTGCGATAGCGTTTGAATAGTGAGGGCTTAACTAATTTCCATTTAGGCTATTTCGATAATCTGTAATTTGCAATGAGCTCAACGCTGATGCCCGTTTCTTGCAGGTGTGGCACTACACTTGCTCCAAATGGAGGGATGGCCCCACTCCAAGAAAATTGTGAGAAGTTCGAGCCAAAAACGACTTGATCGGTGGGGTTTTGTCCGTTAGAGTACAGTTTTACAGCGTATTGCAGAGCTAGTTTCAATCTTCGAATTTTAATTGGTTGTCCATTTGCTTCAACGTGGAAGCTGCCAGCCGGAGAGGTTCTTAAAGCGCTCAAGCATAGTCTGAGACCCTGGTTTTGTATCGGGTCAAGCATCTTCAGATATGATGGTCTAGCTGAGCAATAGATTATGCTAGCATAATCTACCCTCGATCTGATTAGGGATCTATACAAGTTTAGTGTCCCTGTCTGCTCCCCAGTCCTGAAAAGATGTGAACGTCAGCAAATTTAGTGCCTTTTGGCACTTTCTTTTCAACCGTTTAAGATATCTTTAATCTTAAATTTAAACTAGACTATTTTGTTTGCTGTATAATTTTAAATTTTCAAGATAAAAGCCAAAATGAAGAGGAAGAAGAAGAACAAGAGGAGGAGACTGGTCACAAATACAGCTTGGGCAAGGGAACATTTGTCAGAAAAGACCAGCTTTGGCAGGGTAAAGTTGCACAGGGCGAATATGTGGCTTACATGACAAAATGTGTCGCAAAATTTATGGGCGAGAGTCATGTCGACCTATATATGCGTCAGTACTAGAAATGGAAATGGAGTGATAATGACGTTTATCCGTCAGGTGAATGGGTTGCTTTGAACAGAAATGCTTGGCGTTACTTCTGGGGATATGCGGAAGAACACATGCAGCATGGGTAAAGCTATCATGTAATCAGCTGTTGTATCAGTTGAGATCTGGGGAAAGTAATGTCATGAGGGATTTCCGGCATTAAAATAGCTTGGCTTTTTAACATGTCACATGCGTAAGTTGGTTGCAATGGTTAAAATATGAACCACTGCAACAGGTAAAAATAAGTAACACCATAATGTGCATCAATAAACTGTAACAATAACAAACCTGTCTTATTATTGAGTAGTTAGTTAGTTAGTTAAATGATTTATTTAACGGCACGACCAACCCTTAGGAGGTTACATTGTGTCAGAACATCTCAATAATCAGTGACTACAAGACAATACTACAAGTTAAAATCAAGGTAAGCTAAAACCATGTATATTCTAAAAAGTAAAAAGCGACTAGTAATACTGATACAGGTTGATACAGGTTGATTTCTTTTAAAAATTGTATAAATTTCCTAGGTTCTACTTCATCAAAGAGCTGCCTCAAGGAGTCAGCTCTGAAATAACGTGAGCGGGCGTCTTGGAAATCGGTACAGTCTATTAACATATGTTTAACGGTTTAGGGTTCCTGACACCCGATACAGTTGGGTGCCGGCTCGCCTCTTAAAAGATGTTTGTGAACAATATATGTATGTCCTATTCTGGCTCTATGGTAAACCATTTTACAGCGCACACTGTTAAGTGGCGGGGGCTTTTGTCCGACTAAGGGGTTTGCTTGAAACAGCTTGTTGTTTCTTTGTTTGTTATATTTTTCTTGCCACAATCTTTTTGTGTATCTTGTGATGTGATAATTAAAATCGGAGGCTGGTATGAGCATATCGGTACAATTATCATTTAGAGCTTCTTTTGTAGCTTTGTCTGCTAATCTTCACTATCAGGATGGCGAGATGTAGAGCTTTAATTTCAGCTGCGAAAATAGAAGATCCGTCTGGAAGTCTTGTTTTCAAGGTATTGTTTTCAGTTACAACGGAGGCAGCCGATTTGTTGTCGAGCTTTGAGCCGTCCGTGTAGACGAAATGATAGTCTTTAAATTCTTTCTTGAGGTCTGCAAAGGGGCTAGTTGTTTCCTCTGCATAGACTGAAAGGTTCTTTAGTACCACAGGTTTGGTGAGTTTCCACTATGGTACTTTTGGTACTCTGTATTTTGCAATTGACTCTATGGTGATGTCAGCATTATCGAGGTGAGGCTGAACCCTCGCGCCGAATGGAAGTATTACGGTAGAGCCTCTTTCATGGAAGCGAGAAAAATCTGATCCAAAGACTGAGTTGTTGGTGGGATTCGCATTAGCATAAAGGTTTGTTGTGTACTGAATAGCGAGTTTTACTCGACGAATGTTAAGAGGCTGCTCATTTGCCTCCACATGCAGGCTTATGCTGGTGATGTTCTAAAAGCATTTAGACACAGTCGTAAACCTTGATTTTGTATCGGGTCTAGCATTTTAGATATGAAGGTCTTGCTAATCCATAAACAATGCTGCCATAGTCTAATCTAGACCGTATCAAGGCTCGGTAAAGCATAAGTTTTGTATCAAGATCAGCGCCCCAGTCATGGGCCGATATTACTCTTAGGAGATTGAGTGCTTTTTGACATTTTCGTTTGAGATCTTTGATGTGTGGGACAAAGCTTAGCTCGGAGTCGAAGAGTAAACCCAGAAATTTGTTTTCTTTAACAACAGGTATTTCAATGCCAGAAATGTTTAGAACGGGATCATCGTGTTGTTTGCGTTTATTGCAGAAATGCATGCAGAGTGTTCTAATTTATGAAAATTTAAAACCATTTTGGTTAGCCTATGTTTGCAGTGAGTGTATTGCGAAATCGTCAATAAAGAGTGTCCCTGTTTTAAGTTATGTCGGAACGCTATTTATCTTTATCAGGAACAGAAGAACGGAAAGGATGGAAAACTTGGGGGACCTTCCTCTTGTTCGAAGTAGTCTGAGAACACGGCCCCAGGGCTGACCCCAAAAAGTCGGTCTTCTCGAAAGGCTTTAATAAATTCAGGTAGACGGCCTCCCAGCCCCAAGTCAAACAGGTCTTTTAGTACTCCATGTTTCCATGCTGTGTCATAGGCCTTTTCCAAGACAAAGAAAACCGAAACGACATGATCGTTATTGATAAAGACTTCTCTTATAAACGTTTCTAGTCTTAAAGGTGATCCAGGGTATTTCTTTGTTTTCTTAAACCGCTCGGTATATCGGCAAACAAATTATTGCTTTCTAGATACCAGGTGAGTGTCAGCTATCATGCGTTCACATGTTTTACATAGTGAACTTGTCAAGGAGATTGGTCTGTAATTATGTGGGCTTGTGGGGTCTTTGTTTGGTTCTCTCCATATTTCTGGAAAATTGCCAGATTTCCAGGCTTGGTTAAGGAGGCCCAGTAGTATTTCCAAGGCTTCATCTGGCAAGTGTTTAAGGGTTTGGTAGTGTATGTCATCTGAGCCAACAGCGGAATTGTGAGATTTGTTTAAAGCCTGTCGAATTTCACTCAGTGAGAAATCGCAGTTGTAGGATTCACTACTGTTCGTGTAAAAGTTATACCGTATACCTTATACCGTCTAAAGTCTTCGCTATGGTGTTTAGAGGATGAGTTATGTTCAAATGTTTCTCCCAGGACGTCAGATATTTCCCTTCTTCTCGTTACAGTGGCATTGCTAGTTTGTAAATGGCTCACGGGGCCTAGAGAGCCTTCGCCTGATATCTTCCTAACCATGTCCCACGTTTTCTTTAATGAAGTTTTCCCGTTTGGCTTGCAAACAAACTCCTCCCATGAACGTTTCTTACTTTGTTTTACATTCTTGCGGGCAATGGCATTGAGTCTTTCATATTCCATTCTTCTATTGATGTCCGGATGATTGATGAACTGTTTTGGTGCTTGTTTTCGAACAGCTATTGACCGTTTGCATTCATTGAACCAGATTTTGCGCAGTCTTTGTGCGAGATCCGGATGTTTTTGGAATAGTCCTTTCCATTATTGATTGTATCAAAGCGGTGACTAGTAGAATAGGGTCATTATCACTTTCAAGGTGTTCTCGTGTAATTTACTGATGGCATAATTATTGGAATTTGAGTCCAATCTGCTTTGTTAAAATTCCACTTTTCTACTCTTTCTTGTTGTTGTGGAATGGTTTGTTTAATTAAAATTGGAAAATGATCGCTTCCATGTAGATCGTCTATAACTTTCCAGCTAAAATCCAGGTACAGGTCAGCAGAGGCTATACAGAGGTCGATAGAGGTTTTGAACCAGTGCATATATGAAAATATGTCGATGTTTTGTCATCGAGTAAAGACGGCTGTGATGGGTAGTAGGTTTTCTATGATCTTTCCTTTTTGGTCTGTTGCATGGTTGCCCCACATTGTACTATGGGCGTTGAAATCACCGAACAAATGGTATGGGTTTTGGCAGTTGGTTTATGAGAACTAAAAATTGGTTGTGGTGTTGCAGTGGTTGTGGTTTTAAGAGTGATGGCCCGTAGATGTTGCACACAGTGGTTGCTTTGTTCAATGTAGCCCTGACAGCCTGGTCCTGTATGGTGGTATTTAGATTTATTTCACTTTAGGGTACATTTTTTCGAACAAACGTTGCAATTCCCGCAGAAGCTTTGTTGCTAACGTGGTCTTTGTTGTAGGGGATACATCCCTTCAGCGTTGGTTGTTTATTGGTTTTAGAGAAGGTTTCTTGTGGGCAAATTATTGCTGGGTCACTTTGGAATATGATTGTTACAATTTCGTGATGGTTGGTCCAAAAACCTCGTATATTCCACTTATTGCCATATGGTCTTATTTCGTTGTGTCTAGGGGTCTTTGTATTCCGATACTATGTCTTGAAATTTACTTCTTTTTGTGACCACTTCCCGTTGTTTTGGAGGAGAGGGGTTTTGACGGTGCATGCTATCGTCTTCTTCCATTAGTGGATAGAACCTATTCTCTACTTCGCTGGTTAAAGTTAGTTAGTTATATGGTTTTTTAACGACACGGCCAACCCTTTGCGGGTCATATTGTGTCTTCACAGGTTCATAGCGGATAAAACGTTAAAAGTGTGCGTTGGATATTAAAAACAGTGTACAGTCTAAAGGCATGTCTATACAATAAAAGCAGATGATATAAGTACTACAAATATTGACACAGGTTTACTTCTTTTAGAAACTCTGTTATTTTACACGGTTGTATTTTATCGAATCACTCTGTCATGGAACTGGCAATAAAATAACGGGAGCGTATGTCTTGCAAGTCTATACAGTTTATCAAAATATGTTTTACTGTGTACGTCTCTTGACAACGGGGACATTGTGGGGCAGTTCGCCTCGAAGCAGGTGATATATAGGTATGCCCAATGCCGGCTCTACGCATTATCATATCATCTCGAACAATGTTTAGGGATGGCAATTTACGTCCCACGACCGGGTTTATCTGAAGCAGTTTATTGTTGATCTGTTCATTCCAATACTGTAGCCATTTGCCCTTTAAATATCTAGAAATATGCAGGTTATAGTCTGGTGATGGAATAAGATATTCAGAGTTTTGAATATCTAGAGTCTCGTTAGCAGCTTTATCAGCTGCCTCGTTGCCTGGGATTCCTACGTGACATGGAACCCAACAATACCGTATTACTTTTCCTGTCCCTATAGTTTCGTCATGTTTTTCTACTAGGTCCAAGATTGTAGGATTTGATAGTTTCAAGTTTTGTATTGATTCTAGTACTGACTGGTCACAAATACAGCTTGGGCAAGGGCAAATTTGTCAAATTCCAACCTGAAAAAGTGACGTTTTATGATAGCGTTAAAGACAGTGAGTTTCGGTTAAACCTGAGTACCATAAGTTGGGTAGCAGGAAAGACCGGCTTTGGTAAGAATGGGTAAAGTTGCATAGGGCGAATATGTGTCTTATACCACAAATGTGTCGCAAAATGTATGGGCGATCGTCATGTCGGCCTATATATGCGTCAATATTAGAAATGAAAATGGATTGATAACAACTTATTTCCGTCAAGTGAAGGGGTTGCTTTGAACAGAAATGCTTGGCGTTTCTTCTGGGGATATGCGGAAGAACACATGCAGGATGCGTAAAGCTATCACGTAATCAGCTGTTGCATAAGTTGAGATTTTTGAGAAAGTAGTGTCATGAGGGATTTCCGGTACTGAAACAACTGGGGGTAAGGATTAACTTTTAACATGTGTAAATTTTAACATATTACCTACGTAAGTTGATAGTTATTAAAACTTAAAATCAAAGTAACATTGGATTTCCAGTATATTTCCGGCACTGAAATAGCTTGGCTTTTTAACATGTCACATGCGTAAGTTGGTTGTAAAGGTGAAAATATGGACCACTGTAACGGCTAAAAATAAGTAACACCACAATGTTCATAAATAAACTGTTATTTAAACGTTATAAACTAATCAACTATTTAAAAGTTTATAAACTAGTTAGTTAGTTAGCTAAATGATTTGTTTAACGATACGACCGAACCCTAGCGGGTTACATTGTATCGGAACATGTCAGTAATCAGTGACTAGAAGACAATACTACAAGTTAAAATCAAGGTAAGCTAAAACCATGTATATTCTAAAATTATAAAGTAAAAAGTGACTAGTAATACTGATACAGGTTGATTTCTTTTAAAAATTGCATAAATTTCCTAGCTTTTTTGTACCTCTGTCTTAAAAGTTTAGTCTGAAGAAGACGAATTGTCGAGGTGTTCCTCAAAGTAAGCCCAAAACATCCGCCTCTGGTTGCATGTAAGCGAAATCCCGTTTTCTGACGGGAAGACGTCATCCTCCTTCCAATGTCATTCTCTCAGGTTGACACAGACGTATGGGTCGTGCACACTCGCCCAAACATTTAAAGACAAGCCGGTTGTGTTCGACGTACTCTCCCCTTTAGCTACTTGCATCCGAGTTTGATACAAGCGATCCCGGTTTTGCGAAGTTGTTCAAAGTGATCAGCGTTTAACTGAAACAAGATATCCTTTTTCGAATCCAAAAATAAAGGGAGACCACCGACAAATGACACGCTCTTGTCACGTCCAAGCTGTTTTTGATCAGAAGTTGCTCCAGAACATTTGGAGGTTGACGGTGCTTCTTGTTTATCTGTTGATATTTTTTTAAATGCATGTAATATCTACATTTATGAGGACTGAAACTTCATCAGGCCACTTAAAAAAAACCTTCCTTAAACTTTAAAGTAATTACTGAATTGAACATTGTATTTCAGAAACGTTTAACTATAAAATGCTGTAGGTGAAGCTAAAATCTTGAGCAAGTATATTTAGGTAAAAATCAGGTAAAAATCAAAGAACGTGTCCAAACTGTTTGTTTAATATCATTTAAGAAAAACTTCGAAAATAAAAGTCTATTATTTACCAGTATCATTGCTTTCCTTTACAGTGACTCTACCAAGTAGTTCACCACTTTCATCTAAAGGTGATAAGTTACATTGCTTTGAAGAAAATGTAAACACCAGATTTATAAGCTCATGCAAGATCTGTCGAAAATATTACTTTACACGACTATGACAGTGAGGAATGGTTCAGTTCTATAATATATCTCCAAACAAGCTAAAACATTTGATTTTAACACTTTACAATCAATTTTTTGACACACGTGACCTCTTGATTCTTAACATGATCATCGAGGTTAAATAAAAGTTGAATGAAAATAAACGACTCAAACATTAATTTAAATTGGGAGATTTAGAAACACAAACCTATGACGAGTTCTTCATTGCTGTATATAATTTCCTTAACTTTGTTAATTATCTCAATGCTTTCTATCTCAACATTTTCGATTTTTATTTTCTTTTTTTCTGGTTCCATCCTCATTTGTTAATGAAAGAATGAAACCCAAATTCAGGACAATTGAGATAAAAACAAACCAACGACTTTCTATAAAACATATTTTTGTAGGCTAATTGGGAAAAAAACAAAGTTTTCAATTTCAATTTTATTACCTCTTTACACTCTCCTACTGGCTGTAATAGGTGCACTGGAAACGTCATGGATGATAAAAGGGAGATAAATATAACAAATAATCAGGATATAAACAAGCTTTGTGGACAAAAATGATACTGAAAAGCGATCCGACCTGAGAACATTTAAGGAAATTTAATTGTGGTTATTTATTTTTTCCGCTATGACATTATGCATCACGGTTATCTTAGATTACACTTAAAATGAGTTTATACTAAAAATGTAATATAAGTGCTAAATTATTAAAACTACTTGTCAAATATTTTTGCATTTTACTGACTTCTATGTTTCTAATATCTATAAGACGCTGTGATATTTGAGCATCTAATGATCAGAAAAACTAACTCTTTATATCATTCATTTTTTAAACTTTCCAAAACAAATTTTCGTGTAAAAGAGGTTGTACTATAGTATGGAGTGTTATATCTACAATAAAAAATACATACTACGCGTTTTAAATTCATCTTTAAGTATGCATGGTTTATAATAACACAAAAGCCGAAAGAAGCTTTTACATCTCATCCATCAACTTGTCACGAATAGCATACGTATTCTATCTATATTTTTGTGCTTTAAACATTTTTAAACATTACTTTCATGTTTAAACATTACTTTCCTAAAACAGTTGCTAAAAGATAGAAAATGTGTGCGAAAAAATGGTTAAACAAGAAACTGAAGAAATCATAGATAAGTCGAGGCTTTGGGCGTTAAAGCGAGCCTAAACTGTATATGCTAGTTTTCCCCCTTGAATTGGAAATTCATAATTATCGTCATTTATCATTTTGATTGGGCTCGCATTTGATGTTCAGATAATCATTTTAATAGCAAAATTTTTTATGTGTTGGGTAAGTTTATGTTATAATTGGGATAAAAACATATCAGTCACTCCTCCCGCTTAGTACATAAAAGTATCCTCTTAATATATTTTATCATTCTTTGTAAATATACAAACTACATTGACAAAAATATAAGATTGTTATCTTTTCGGTGAGATGGATAGGTAAATAGTGCAAAAATGTTTTTTTAATTAGTTTTATTTCATATCGTAAAGCTTCTGTTCAGAATTCTTTTTTTCTTTAGTAAGTCTTCGTTTTGCTTTAAACTTTTTTAAAACTTTATTTTACTGAAATACTCTGCAAAAACTGCTCGCTAAAATATTAAATATGTTAGAAAAAAGAAATAAAGCAAGAAATTATAGAATATATAGAAATTTATTCTATAGAAATTTTGACAGTTCCTTGTTCCAAAAAGAACTTCCATCTGAAAAAGACTTTTGACTGACGGAAAACAAATACAAAGGCACAATTTCCAGTTACGATACGAACAATTCATATCTAATCTACGCACTTTAACTATTAAAGAGAGAATGAAAATGGATATAAACATGAAAATGAGAGAACAAGCTCTATGCCATATTTGTGGATCATTTGTGAGGAAATGCGGATTGCGTAGGCACACAAAAATCCACAAAAAATGATTTTCAGGTATGTTTGAGTAGATTTGTTTGTTTTACTGTTTTTGATTATGACGTATCACAGTCCAATAGCTGGTGCGTGATTCTTACTCATTCATCTTCAGGTGGAAAATCTAAAATTAAAATTCTGATGAAATTAACATTCAGGTTAGGTTTATTCCGACTAAACATTTTGAATGTTAATGTCATTGTTTCGATGCTTTGAACATTTCTGAACATTTGTCGACCCAACTAACAACACACTGAACATTAACTGACCACTCACTGACCATTTCAATTTTATGTCATTTTTTCGATGTTTTGAACAATTCTGAACATTTTGGGTCCCACATGATCCAACTGATCACTGAGTGACCACTCACTGATTACTCACTGACCATTTGATTTTTATATCATTTTTTTCGATGTTTTGAACGATTCTGAACATTTTTGGTCTCACATGACGCAACGGCCCACTGAGTGACCACTCACTGACCATTTAAATTTTAAGTTATTTTTCTTGTCTCATATATACCAACTGACCACTGACTGACCACTCTCTGACCACTCACTGACCATTTCAATTTTATGTCATTTTTTCGATGTTTTGAACGATTCGGAACATTTTTGGTCTTACATGATCCAACTGACTACTGAGTGACCACTCACTAACCACTCACTGGCCATTTGAATTTTATGTCATTTTTCCGATGTTTGGAACGATTCTGAACATTTTCGGTCTCACATGACACTACGGACCACTGAGTGACCACTCACTGGCCATTTAAATTTTAAGTCATTTTTTCGATGTTTTGAACGATTCTGATCATTTTTGGTCTCATATGACCCAACTGACCACTGAGTGACCACTGACTGACCATTTGAATTTTGTGTCATTTTTCCAATATTTTGAACGATTCTGAATATTTTCGGTCTCACATGGCAAAACGGACCACTGAGTGCCCACTCACTGACCACTCACTGACCATTTGATTTTTATGTCATTTTTCGATGTTTTGAACGATACTGAGCATTTTTAGTCTCATATCACCCAAATGACCACTGCGTGACCACTCACTGACCACTAACTAAACATCCGAATTTTTATGTCATTTTTCAATGTTTTGAAAAAGTCGGAATATCTTTGCTAAAAATGCACTTCAAATTACTGTTTATTTACAATATTTTCCTGTATTTTATCGTTGTAGTGTGTTAATTAGACGGCTACACCGAAAGAAGCGTGAGAAGTCAAAAGAGAGATGAGGCAAAACAAAGAAAAGGACTGTCATTTTAATAAATTAAAATAAAAGTTAATAAAAAAAACTAATTAATACACAAGTGACAGTTTTATTTTATTCACTTTTTTTCTTCGGTGACGAATACAACATAATCATAAACACAACTTTATAATTAAAGCAAACTCAGTAAAAAATATTGCCTTATCATAAATTATTATTCGGTTTCATAAGTATGAATGATTTTAAAAATAAATGACGTATAACGTCATACAAATAAAAGAAAGGATTTTATGTTGTTACTTTACTTCTTTTTGCAACTCAATTACGGTATTCAAAAAACCAAACAGCATTGAGAGACGTAATGAATGTATATCTATAACAAAATATTTATTATCATGTTCGTACACACATATCTTTCTTTTTGCTTCTGGTCCACCAAAACTAATGACAAAAACTTTATGACTGCATGCTTTTTGCGCATAAATAATTTGATAGTCTGACAAAGCATGCTGCAGTAACTTAATTTCATTTACACCATAAATATTTGCTGGGTCAGTATCTGCCTCTTCAAAAACATCTTCTGCAAACGACTCTTGTAGTCCTGGAGAACGAATCAGTTTCCAACAAAGAGGGTGATTGTCTGCTATATTTTTTCCTACTACAATTGCACGGGCGCAATCTAAATGTTCAGTCACATAAAACACTTTCTCTATTTCAATAAATTTGGAAGCATTCAATAACTTTTCCATGTCTTGATTTCTTGATTCTTGATTTTGCCAAGATTCACATTTTAAACATTTAGAAGAGGTCCTAAAGGTATGTTGCAAATATATTCCTATGCGTGAAATTTTTGTTCACAGCCACAGTAGCACCATAGCTCAAGCTCCATGGTTATTCCAGCTATTTCACAATATTCTTAAATCTGTGTGTTGCGTTAATGCAGTTTTGCATAAAACTGTGCAGTTAACAATTTCAAAGTGTATATAAATATTTCTTTCGCTCTGTTGCACAAGTATTCAAATTAATTAACAGTATCTAAGTATAGTACCTTTCCGTGTTAATTTTTCTGTCTTACTGATCTGTTTATTTTCATCGTTGCATAATTATGATTTTATAACGGCATGTCAATTCAAAATTAGGATTTATTAGGGGCTGTTTCAGGAGTTAATTAAATTCATAAGGCACAGTTTCAGCTCGTAAGACCAGTCAGTTATAATACGTTCAAACGCTGAGTCGAAATCAAACTGATTTGTTGGTAGATTATTGTCATCACAGGCTTCAATGAAATCTTTAAACAACTCTACCGTGTCCATGCCTCTATGAATAAAAGACGAAATGCAGTCTAAATCCTCTATTTCATGAATAGGATATCCTTCCTCCTCTATTATGGAATAAGCAGTATCCACATAAACTGCTTTGAATATTTTTTCCATGTCCTTTTTTTTTGGATTTGATGTTGCAAAAAACCAGTATAAGGTGTTTGGAATAGTTGGTAAATGAGGTGTCTAAAATATGTGTTTAAGAAAAAAATACACAACATATACTTTGAATTTTATTGGAAGTTCTAGATGTAAGCTACGCTCTGTTTCTGTGGTTATAGCAGTCTGATTGTACGAAGTGGGTTATGCCCCTACCTAAATAGCTTGTTTTTAAAGCAATTATATTTTTTTAACCAGAAATTTAAGTCATTCAGCATTTGTAAGGTGTACCACTTATTCATTGTTCACCAGAGATATGCACTGACCTAAATAGCGTGTTTTTTAACCAATTATTTTGTTTTCAAACCAATTAAACAAAATTTCAATAGCCACTCATCCATCAATCTTGACAAGGTGTACCTTGCATCTATTGTTCATCAGGGTCATGCACTTGCGCGCCAGTAATTAACCTGACCAAGTTGACATGGGCATAAAAGGTAGCTCATTTGCATAAGTTTGGCTAAAAATTTCCTGCACTGCCTATACTACTACTGACTTGAAAATGTAACGTTCTGGACACGGATGATAAAGGGCGTGAAAATTATGAATGGTTGCAAAACGTGTGGGGGATCACCAATGTCAACGTTTAAAGACTTTTTGGTATAGTTAGTTAGTTAGTTAGTTAGTTAGTTAGTTAGTTAGTTAGTTAGTTAGTTAGTTAGTTAGTTAGTTAGTTATATCGATTTTTAACGACACGGCCAACCCTTTGCGGGTCATATTGTGTCTTCACAGGTTCATAGCGGAAGAAACGTTAAAAGTGTCCGCTGGATATTAAAAACAGTGTACAATCTAAAATCGTGTCTATGCAATAAAAGAGATGATATAATTACTAAAAAAATACTGATACAGGTATGCTTCTTTTAGAAACTCTGTTATTTTACACGGTTGTATTTTATCGAATCACTCTGTCATGGAACTGGCAATAAAATAACGGGAGCGTGTGTCTTCACAGGTTCATAGCGGATAAAATGTTAAAAGTTTGCTTTGGATATTAAAAATAGTGTACAATCTAAAACCATGTCTATACAATAAAATCAGATGATATAATTACTAAAAATACTGACACAGGTTTGCTTCTTTTAGAATTATTTTACACGGTTGTATTTTATCGAATAACTCTGTCATAGAACTGACAATAAAATAACGGGAGCGAATGTCTTGCAACTCTATGCAGTTTATCAAAATATGTTTTACTGTGTACCTCTCTTGGCAACGCGAACATTCGGGGGGCACTTCGCTTCGAAGCAGGTGTTTATATGTTGTATAGGTATGCCCAATTCTGGATTATGTACTACCATAGCATCCCGAACAATGTTTAGGGATGGCAAGTTACGTCCCACGACAGGGTTATTCTGATGCAGTTTATTGTTAATCTGTTCATTCCAATACTGTAGCCTTTGCCCTTTACATATCTAGAAATATCCAGGTTGTAGTCTGACGATGGAATAAGAAATTCAGAGTTTTGAATATCTAGAGCCTCTTTAGCAGCTTTATCAGCTGCCTCGTTGAATGGGAATCCTACGTGGCTTGGAACCCAACAATACCGTATTACCTTTCCTGCCCTTACAGCTTCGTCCTGCTTTTCTACTAGGTCCAAGATTGTAGGATTTGATAGTTACAAGTTTTCCATTGATTCTAGTACTGACATGGAGTCAACGCAAAACATAACATTTTGTAACGACTAATTTTAAAAATTTGCAGGCCTAGCTGGAGGGTTCTGACTTCGGCAGTGAAGATTGAAGACCAATCTGGGAGTCTGGTTTTCAAAATATTGTTCTCTGTCACAGTTGTTGCTGCAGTTTTGTCGTCAAGTTTAGAACCATCAGTATACATAAAGTGGTAGTCTTGGTAAACTTCCTTGAGTTCTGCGAACTTCGACCGGAACACACACGGCTCAGTTTGTTCTTTTGGGAATTTGGATAGCGATTTTAATACTGAAGGCTTAACTAATTTCCATTTAGTGTATTTCGATAATATGTAATTTGCAATGAGCTCAACGCTGATGCCCGCTTCTTGCAGGTGTGGCAATACTCTGGCTCTAGATGGAGGGTTGACCCCACTCCCAGACAATTTTGAGAAGTTCGAGCCAAGAAACGTCTTGATGGTTGGGGTTTTGTCTGTTAGAGTACAGTTTTACAGCGTATTGCGGAGACTAGTTTCAATCGGCGAATGTTAAGGGGTTGTTCATTTGCTTCAACATGAGAGCTGTCAGCCGGAGAGGTTCTCAAAGCGTTAAAGCATAGTCTGAGACCCTGGTTTTGTATCGGGTCAAGCATCTTCAGATATGGTGGTCTAGCTGAGCCATAGATATGCTACCATAATCCAACCTCGATCTGATTAGGGATCTATAAAGGTGTGTTTAGTGTCCCTGCCAGCTCCCATGTCCTGACCAGATATGACCCTCAGCAAATTTAGTGCCTTTTGGAACTTTCTTTTCAACCATTTAAGATATCTTTAATCTGAAATTTAAACTAAACTATTCTGTTGCTGTATATTTTTAAGATAAAAGCGAAAATGAAGACGAAGAAGAACAAGAGGAGGAGACTGGTCACAAATACAGCTTGGGCAAGGGAAAATTTGTCAAATTCCAACCTGAAAAAGTGACGTTTTATGATAGCGTTAAAGACAGTAAGTTTCGGTTGAACTTAGCTGAGTACGATATGTTGGATAGCAGGAAAGACCAGCGTTGGCAAGAATGGGTAAAGTTGCACTGGGGGAATATGTGTCTTACACCACAAATGTGTCGCAAAATGTATGGGCGAGCGTCATGTCGACCTACATATGCGTCAATATTAGAAATGGAAATGGAGTGATAATAACGTATTTCCGTCAGGTGAAGGGGTTGCTTTGAACAGAAATGTTTGGCGTTTATTCTGGGGATATCCGGAAGAACACATGCAGGATGCGTAAAGCTATCATGTAATCAGCTGTTGCATAAGTTGAGATTTTTGGGAAAGTAGTGTCATGAGGGATTTCCGGTATTGAAACAGCTGGAGGGTAAGAATTTAACTTTTAACAGGTGTAACTTTTAACATATTACATAGGTCAGTTGATAGTTATTAGAACTTAAAATCAAAATAACACTGGATTTCCGGGATATTTCCGGCACTGGCTTGGCTTTCTAACATGTCATATGCGTAAGTTGGTTGTAAAGGTTAAAATATGAACCACTGTAACAGCTAAAAATAAGTAACACCACAATGTTCATAAATAAACTGTGACAATAACAAACCTGTCTTATTATTGCGTAGTTAGCTAGATAGTTAAATGATTTGTTTAACGACACGACCAACCCTTAGCGGGTTACATTGTGTCAGAACATGTCAGTAATCAGTGACTACAAGACAATACTACAAGTTTAAATCAAGGTAAGCTAAAACCATGTATATTCTAAAATTATAAAATAAAAAGCGTTTTCAGTTACAACGGAAGCAGCCGATTTGGTGTCGAGCTTTGAGCCGTCCGTGTTGGCGAAATGGTAGTCTTGAAATTCTTCCTTGAGCTCTGCAAAGTTTGATCGGAACAGAAATTGGCTAGTTGTTTCCTTTGCATAGACCGAAAGGTTCTTTAGTACCACAGGTTTTGTGACTTTCCACTGTGATACTTTTGGTACTCTGTATTTTGTAATTGAGTCTATGGTGATGTCAGCATTATCGAGGTGAGGCGTAACCCTTGCTCCAAATGGAGGTATTACGGTAGGGTCTCTTTAATGGAAACGAGAAAAATCTGATTCAAAGACTGAGTTGTGAGCGGGATTCTTATTTGCATAAAGCTTTGTTGTGCACTGCATAGCGAGTTTAACTCGACGAATGTTAAGAGGCTGCTCATTTGTCTCCACATGTAGGCTTTCTGCTGGTGATGTTCTAAAAGCATTTAGACACAGTCGTAAACGTTAATTTTGTATCGGGTCTAGCATTTTAGGTATGACGGTCTTGCTGATCCATAGACAATGCTGCCATAGTCCAATCTAGACCGTGTCAAAGCTCGGTAAAGCATACGTTTTGTATCCCGAACAGCACCCCAGTCATGGGCCGATATTACTCCCAGGAGATTGAGTGCTTTTTGACATTTTCGTTTGAGATCTTTGATGTGTCGGACAAAGCTTAGCTTGGAGTCGAAGAGTAAACCCAGAAATTTGTTTTCTTTAACAACAGGTATTTCAATGCCAGAAATGTATAGAACGGGATCGTCGTGTTCTTTGCGTTTATTGCAGAAATGCATGCACACTGTTCTAGTTTGTGAGAATTTAAAACCGTTTTGGTTAGCCTATGTTTGCAATGAGTGTATTGCGAAATCGCCAATAAAGAGTGTCCCTGTTTTAAGTTATGTCGAAAGCTATTTATCTTTATCAGGAACAGAAGAACAACAGGTATTTGAATGCCAGAAATTATAGACGGGATCGTCGTGTTGTTTGCGTTTATTGCAGAAATGCATCGAGACTGTTTAAGTTTGTAAGAATTTAAAACCGTTTTGGTTAGCCCATGTTTGCAGTGAGTGTATGCTCTGCTGCAAGCGTCGCTGTATTGCGTTCATATTCTTCCCTCTGCAAGATATTACGAAATTGTCAACAAAGAGTGTCTCCTGTTTTACGTTATGTCGGATGCTATTTATCTTTATCAGGAATAGAAGAACGGAAAGGATGGATCCCTGTTGGAAACCTTCCTCAAGTAGTCTGAGAACACGGCCCCAAGGCGGACCCGAAAACGTCGGTCTTCTAGAAAGACTTTAATAAATTCAAGTAAGCGACGTCGCAGCTCCAAGTCAAACAGGTCTTGTAGTACCCATGTTTCCACGCTGTGTCATAATCCTTTTTCCAAGTCAAAGAAAACCGAAACGACATGTTCGTTATTGATAAAGGCTTCTCTTATAAACGTTTCTAGTCTTACAAGGTAATCCAGGGTATTTCTTTGTTTTTTTAAACCGCTCGGTATATCGGCAAACAAATTATTGCTTTCTAGATACCAGGTGAGTCTGTCAGCTATCATGCGTTCAAATGTTTTACATAGTGAACTTGTTAAGGAGACTGGTCTGTAATTATGTGGGCTTGTGGGGTCTTTGTTTGGTTTTGGTACTGGTATATTTCCATATTTCTGGAAAGTTGCCAGATTTCCAGGCTTGGTTAGGAGGCCCAATAGTATTTCCAAGGTTTCATTTGGCAGTGTTTAAGGGTTTGGTAGTGTATGTCATCTGAGCCAGCAGCGGAATTGTGAGATTTGTTTAAAGCCTGTCGGAGTTCCCTCAGTGAGAAATCGCAGTTGTAGGATTCACTACTGTCCGAGTAGCCGTTTATGTTCTTTCGTTCTTTAAGTTCCTTATACCGTCTAAAGTCTTCGCTATAGTGTTTAGCGGATGAGTTATGTTCAAATGTTTCTCCCAGGATGTCAGATTTTCCCTTCTTGCTGTTACAGTGGCATTGTTAGTTTGTAAATGGCTCACGGGCCTAGACAGCCTTTGCCGGATATCTTCGTAACCATGTCCCACGTTTTCTTTAATGAAGTTTTCCCGTTTGGCTTGTAAACAAACTTCTCCCATGAGCGTTTCTTACTTTTTTTAACAGTCTTGTGGGCAATGGCATTGTGTCTTTTATATTCCATTCTTCTAATGGTGTCCGGATGACTGATGAACTGTTTTAACGCTTGTTTTCGAACAGCTATTTACCGTTTGCATTCGTTGAACCAGATTTTGTGCAGTCTTTTTGCGAGATCCGGATATTTTCGGGATAGTCTTTTCCATTATTGATTGTATCAAAGCGGTGAATAGTAGAATAGGGTCATTATCACTTTCAAGATGTTCTCGTGTAATTGACTGATGGCATAATTATTGGAATTGTAGCCAATCTGCTTTGTTAAAATTCCACTTGTCTACTCTTTCTTGTTGTTGTGGAATGGTTTGTTTAATTAAAAATGGAAAATGATCGCTTCCATGTAGGTCGTCTATAACTTTCCAGCTAAAATCCAGGTACAGGTCAGCAGAGGTCGATAGAGGTTTTGAACCAGTGCACATATGAAAAAATATCGATGTTTTGTCATTGAGTAAAGACGGCTGTGATGGGGTAGTAGGTTTTCTATGATCTTTCCTTTTTGGTCTGTTGCATGGTTGCCCCACATTGTATTATGGGCGTTGAAATCACCGAACAAATGGTATGGGTTTTGGCAGTTGGTTAATGAGAACTAAAAATTAGTGTGATTGTGGTTTTGAAGGCGGTGGCACGTAGATGTTGCACACAGTGATTGTTTTTTTTAAGGTAGCCCTGACAGCCTGGGCCTGTAGGGTGGTATTTAGATTTATTTCACTTTGGGATATATTTTTCGAACAAACGTTGCAATTCCTCCAGAGGCTTTGTTGCTAACGTGGTCTTTGTTGTAGGGGATATATCCCTTCAGCGTTGGCTGGTTATTGGTTTTAGGGAAGGTTTCTTGTAGGCAAATTATTGCTGGGTCAATTTGGAATATTATTGTTAAAATTTTGTGATGGTCGTGATGGTTGGCATTCATGTTCCACTTAATGCCAATGGTCTTATTTCGTTATGTCTAGGGGTCTTTGTGTTCCGACACTTCGTCTTGAAATTTGCTTCTTTTTATGACCACTTTCCATTGCTTTGGAGGAGAGGGGTTTTGACGGTGCATGCTATCGTCTTCTTCCATTAGTGGAGAGAACCTATTCTCTACCTCGCTGGTTAAACTTAGTTAGCTAGTTATATGGTTTTTTAACGACACGGCCAACTCTTTGCGGGTCATATTGTTTCTTCACAGGTTCATAGCGGATAAAACGTTAAAAGTGTGCGTTGGATATTAAAAACAGTGTACAGTCTAAAAGCATGTCTATACAATAAAAGCAGATGATATAATTACTAAAAATATTGATACAGGTTTGCTTCTTTTTGAAACTCTATTATTTTACACGGTTGTATTTTATCGCATAACTCTGTCATGGAACTGGCAGTAAAATAACAGGAGCGAAGGCCTGGAAGTTTATGCAGTTTATCAAAATATGTATTACGGTAAGGAATTCAGAAACTGGGGGAATTTGAATTACATACCTTACACCAATAATTTACTATTAGATGAACCTTAAAACTATTTCCAATTTTGAAGGGTATGATAAAATTATAAACGCCCCATACGCAAACGCCATTTTACTCTGCCAGTTTATTAGAAAGAACATTTACGTTCTTGTAAGTAAGTAAGTAAGTAATTTGTTTAATGACACCTTCCAGCCTATGTAGGCCATACTGTGTCTAAACTATTTCTATATTCTCATGTCATTTAAAATTTATCAAACAAATTAATTTCCTTTAAAAATTCAATAATTTTACTACTATCTACAGTGGAAAAAAGTGTCGCCAGCGACTCCACATTAAAATATTGATTCCTTGCAAAGCTAAAATCAATACAGTCGAGTAAAATATGTTTCACTGTCAAAGGTTCCTGACATCCTATACATACTGGTGCTTCTTCTCCTTTTAGTGAATAACTGTGTGTAATATATGTTTGCCCAATTCTTGCTCTACGAATAATGCTATCAGTTTTAACATTTTCCAAACAGCTCTGTTGTTTACCGACCAGCGGTTGAATCCTATGTAATTTATTATTGACTGCGTTATCCCATTCTTCTTGCCAACACTTTCTTATATAGAAATTTATATTTGGTTTAAAATCCGAGCAAGGAATCAAGAATGGTGTTATAGGTAACTCTAACGCTTCTTTGTCCGCTTTATCAGCCTTTTCATTGCCCTTTATACCAATATGACTAGGTATCCAACACATAACAATATATTTATTTATACGCCTCATTTCACAATACATTTCTAAAAGCATCTGTATAATTGCGTTGTCAATATCACGATTTTTCATTGCATCAATAATAGATTTGGTATCCATAAATATTATAAATTTTGTTTTTTGACTAATCTTGATGTACAAAAAGGCCATATGCACTGCACGAAGTTCTGCCGTAAATATTGATGAATAATCTGGTAGTCTCTTTTTAAAAGTATGACTGTCTGTAACAACTGCAGCACCTGCTTTTTCGTCCAATTTTGATCCATCAGTGTATATTTATGCATAATCTTTTTTTTTATTATCACTTCATTCCAGTATATATCTTCAGACTCATACATATGAAGTTATAGCGACGCAAACATAGTGATAATTTTTTTTATGCTGTTAAGGAGAACAAGTGCTTTTTTATACTCTTGCCAAATACTTTCTAATCAACTGAACTCAAGTTTCAATTTAGCGGCTGACAATAAGAATGAACATTATACAAAAATAGTATATTAGCATATTAGCAGGGGTTGAAGACAGAAAAAGAAAGCGCGGAAGGAAGAGAAAAAAAATCAACTATAAAAACTGGTCAATTTTTTCTAAAGCTTGGCATATAGATATATTTGTTTTGTTTAAAATTCGTTCAAAGTATACTTTAGGTTTTAGAAATTTAAGGTATTCAATATCAATAAAGTACACTTCTCTACTGTTGAGTTTGCAACGATGAATAAATAATCTTGCTTGCAGAAGAATGAAATCAACCATATAACTCCTCTCCCCTAAGTTATCGCTTCGAATAATTCCCAATTGTTTCATTCTTTTTGATAGAGCGATACTGGCTTCTATCATAATGTTATTATTTATAAAGTTTTCTAATAATTTCCAGAATAAAGTTAAATTTGAACAGAGGATAAACATATGCATGATATCATTCTTCACTTTACAATTCTGACAATTTGATGCGACCGTCGGGTCAAATTTTGCAACTATATAATTTGATGCATAGTTTTTATGTATAATTTTATAGTTTAACATACTGTCTCGAACATTTCTTGTCAAATATTTCGTCTCACCAAAGATTTCCTTAAATTCACAATCAGTCATACATATATTTTCATTTTTCCACCTTTCTATACAGCTTGGTGTAGCTTCCTGAAGTCTAACTAGGTTCCAATATATTAATTTTGAGCATATTTTGGATATCACTGAGTTATAAAATTTAGATGTACACATAATATCAACATCTTTTTTACTACTTATAATTTTTGTTGTATCTAGTACCAATGCACTTTTCCATTTTTGCGGAATTGCTGCCACCAGACTGAATAGATTTAAGACATTTATTTTACAATCAAACCTCTTTTTTATTTCTAGTGGTAACATAATTGACCCATCCTTATTCATTATATCCGAAATATGCAATATTTTCTTGGTATATAACTCTTTAAAAAATACCGATGAATTTCCTATTTGGATATACCTACTGTACCATAAGCATTGATTTGCTATGTCCACAGCTGTGACCGGTTCAGATTTTGCACTAAACCAATAGTGGAAAATTTCTTTATAAAAATTGGGCATTTCGAGGTGTAGTTTTTTTGTGTTTTTTGTTATTTATGTATAATCTTTGAAAGATGATTTAATTTCCAAAAACTTGTTTTTAAAAACCCAAGGATCAGTCTCTGATTTCTTATCATTAGCCAAATTTGTCAAAAATGTTGGTATTTTTAAAATCCAAGATGGCATCTTCGAAGCTGTATACTCTGCAACACCCTCCATTTTGATGTTAGCATTTTCTAAATGTGCTTTTTTACCTTCTTGTCCCGACATTACTAAATATGTACACCCAGGTAGATTTCTACAAAATAAACAGACAATCTTTCATGCCACTTTATAGGTAAAAATTCAAACATCCGAAAAACTCTGGACTCGAAAACATATCCCAATATCTGTACCTGAATTTCAATAATTCAAGTTTTTGTTAATTCTAATTTAAATGCGTTGTTTGGGGATATGATTAGTTATATTATAAATCTGTGAGTAGGGTCTACGATTCTTTCTGTTCAGTTCATTTCACGGCCTTCTTAGTACTATTTGTGGTTTCTAAGGTAAACACCGTATGTCTATGGGACAATAGAGCAGATAACTCTCCAGTGGGATGTTTAAGTGCGTTTGTGTCAATGAGTGGTTATTAATATTATTATTTTGAGGTTATAGCCATTTTCATGGAAGAAAGAAAGGATGTTTTTATAATCTTGCAGTACATTTTTGTTGAATTAATTTGAATTAAGGCTGAGAGAAATATGTACATTTAGTGAGACAATTTTCATTCCTGCAGTCGAATTTCATAATTTATCTATTCATTGCCTGAACAGCTGACGGTGCTGTTTTCAAATCTGTTGACGTAAGCACCAGACATGTCCAAACCTGTCTACAATGAATCTTAGATATTTGTGAGGAATTCTACTTGAAAACCACTTAGGGCCCCCAGGACCACCCAATAACATCCAGACCACGTAGGACCACCCAAGCCATGCAGGGCCACTTGAAACCACACAAGACCACACGAGACCATCCAGAACCACCTAAACTAGTCATGACAGCTCCAAACCACCCAAGACCACCCGAGACAATTCACGACCACTCAAATTAGTAAGAAAAACTCGAAACCACCAAAGACCATCCAGGACCACCTAAACCAGACAGAACAAGTCGAAACCACCCAAGACCACCAGAGATCATCCAGGACCACCTAAGCTAGTCATGACAGCTCGAAACCACCCGAGACCATCCAGGACCAATTAAACTAGTCATGACAGCTCGAAACCACCCAAGACCACCCAGGACCAGCTAAACCAGACAGAACAACACGAAACCACCCAGGACCACTCGGAACTACCTGGGACCATCCAGGACCACCTTATTCACAAAGGACCACCTAAACCACCCGGACCATCTGAAACACCCAAGACCACCTTATCCACAAAGCACCACCTAAACCAACCGGGACCACCTAAGCCACCCGGGACCACACGGAACCACCTGGGACTACTTTTTCCAAGCCTTTTAGTGACTTCAGGGTTATTGTATGTTTTGCTTGGCGAATTTCGCTCTAGTTTCAATTGACATTTCTTCAGGACATAACACGTTGAATCTGAATTGGATTACTTAATCTTGCGTGAAACAGGAGACTAATCTGAACATGCCAGCATTGTCCCTCACACATGGTTGAAATTTATAGATGACATATGGTCATCAAATGGTTGAGGGCGCCCCCCCCCCTCCCCACTCACCGTGCCCCACCCCCACCTCCCTCACCTCCCCCCCCCCCCCCCCGTGTTCCTGTTCTGTGTGCTTTCGTCGCCCCTTGTGTAACGCGCATGTACTCTGCCTCCCTGTGACATGCATACGCAAGGGGGAGAATTTAACTTAGGGATTTGTGATGTGTACTTAAAGTAGGCCAGGTACATAATGAGCTTGTGCTAAGAATAGATTCGACACGCCAGCTGTTTGTGTTCAAACTTTAAAAAAGAACACTTGCATTGCTTTAGACGGCCATGCTTTAATTAACCGCAATGTGGGGATAGTTGGAAAGGGAGCTCATAAAGGGTGAGTTAATTAAGGGTTTCTTAGTGCAAATGGTTAAAAATTTGGATATTTATTGTACGTAAAAACACCATCGAGACTTCGGATCGGAGTTAATTGGTTGTGGCTTTAATTGACTGTCGCTTTACAGACATCATTCGGAGCGTGTGCTTAACCGGAAATAACCATCGATACTTACTGATTTTGTTCCTATTACAATTAATTGACTGTGGTCGTACGGGTGACATTCGGAACGCGTATTTAAGCGGAAACAGGCTTCGAAACTTGAGTATTTAGTTTAAATCTCACAATTTCGTCCCGAATCCTACTGCGCTTTTCTGGTACAGCCCTAATATATTTTCAAAACCGTGAGAATTATGGCCTTCGTAACTGGTACGTTGATGCACAATCCTTCGAATAATGAGTATATGAGGAGCCTTAAGAGTTATATGGATCAAATAATATTAAATAAGGTTGAAAAAAAATCAAAAGACATAACGTGATACCGTGCTTGTTCCAAGGTAAGATTACTTCAAAATCCAATTAAAATTTTTCGAAATGTCTCTTATGTCTGATAAAAATCTTTGCTTTATGTGTGCCTTGTTGGGCTACGCCTTGAAAATATCACGCGCTCTCTGAAAGCGCACATTTACCGCCAGTATCCCGATGGAGCAAAAGTATTATCAACTTATAAGACAAAACGGTATCCTGGAGTCCACCTTCGTTAAAAGAAGTATAGAAAATAACGGAAAGGAATTCGCACAAATTCTTCTAAGGGAAGACATAATCCCAAAAATATTTGGTGACTATTTGGATTATTTTTTTAAATATTTAGAAAGCGGAAAGCTTCTTTATCGAAATTTTAGTGAACCCTACTGCGTCATCTTCCCGGACGACAGGGGCTCCGGTTTGTCGCTGGTTGATCAATACCACTGGCTTCACCGGGAAGTTCGAATTGGCCTGCAGAAGATGCTAGACGCGGTGTGGATGCAGCCGAACTCCGCATAAACAGTATGTTTATTTATTATATTAACTCATATTCAGCATACTCATTGAAATAAGGAATTAAGTTATGAACAGAAGTAATAACACGTCATTATTTTCTTTCTAGAAGGAAAAAAATTAACAATCTCTAATTAATCTTGTCAAAACGAATGTATTGTATATTAAAACTCTTCTAGCTCCAACATATCTGTGCATTCGTTTTTGATTCCCCTAAATATTAAACGACGGCAATGTTCCCCTTTTTTCCTTTTTATCATAACATAAACCATTACCGTGATTTTTAAAAGTACAGTAACACTGACAGAAGCGAATATGATCTCTAAATTTTTGGAAGAATTATCAGTCGTCGAACGCGTTTTGGTTGAGTTCGTTTGGATGGAGCTCGAAAGAGATGACGTTACCTCAGATCCTGTTGAAATGGGGGTCGATGTAACAATGTTTGACGAAAGCGGGTTTGTTGTGGTAGCGTGTGATGGTGGTTTTGCTTACGTGCTGAGCACATGATCTGTCGTTTGAGGGGTGTTAGTTGGATCCCAAGGTAGTGAGCTCGTTTTAATGCGCTCAGTGTCTATGCTTTCGGTCATCATCTCGGATTTCGTTTTCGATGTAATGCGAGTTGGCGGAAGCTGGCCCGTTGCTACTGAGTTTGATGACAGTTTCACTGATGTAAGAAAATGATCAGTGGTCGAAGGTGTATTGGTTTGCATCGTTTGAATAGATGTCAAACGGGATGACGTGACTTTAGGTTCTGTTGTTATGCGGGTTGATGTCTCGATTTCTGTGGACAACGCGATCTTTCTGATGGCGTCTGATGTTAAAACTGCCGACGTGCCGAGCGATTCTGTATTGAAAGTTGAAGGAGATGAGATGACGGTTGTAGTATATCCCGAGTGATCTGTTTTATGAGTTACTGCACAGTGAAGGTCAGAGATAATGTTAATTTCTGGCTTTTGTTGGAGTAAGAAGGTTAAATCCACGCAAGTGATTCCATCGTTGTTAAACGATTGAAAAAATTTTAAATTCGGCAGTTCGTTTTCCTTTAATAGAGGGATTGAAGACAGACCCGTGGAAACATATGACAGTTGTGTTATCAATTCTCTTGCCTCAAAATTCTGCCATCTGGTGATGACAGAGCCACTGCATAGAACTATTGGCATCTCACATTCACACAAACCACAACCTTCTGCTTTCACAAAGCCGAGCATGTGATATCATAAGAAAAAAAACATTTTCAACTTATTCCTTTTGTTTATGCTTCATTTAAAGTTATGTGAACACGACTGGAACGTTTCTTTATACACTATCACCTCTCCCCATCTTAATATCATGCTAATTTATTGATGCATTTTATGAAAAGACAAGGGCAAAACATTTTATCGTTGTAATTTGCATCAAAGAAGAAACAAGAACTGATGCTTAGACCTAGGCATTTATGTGTATTCCGTAAAACGACCTCTGTGAATTCCGCAGCGGGGATGTGTGGTAATTTTAACTGAAGGTTTTTGCTCGTCTCAAAAATGTGTATGTTATAAATATGTCACTTTCAATCGTTGTTTATAACGAATAAATACATCACTTATTGAGTTAGTCCAGCTACGGAGACTTTGAAGATTTTTTTATGCTTTTATTTATTCGTTTTTGTTGGTGTGATTATCGTCGTGGTGATGTGTTAACGAACATCTAAATCTCGCTGAAACTTCTCCTGCAGTCAATTATTGATTTTTTTTATTGCACCACCTTATCGGTCGTGCTTTGATGCGGTTCCACGGGACGCTGTGAGCGGCCAATGTACACTGCACACCTCCCTCTCCCCTGACGCATTTCTCCACACAGGCGATTGCCAAATAAGGCAAATAGATGAGCATGTGCTGAGATTGTGTTTTTCGCTCACTTGTGTGTTTTGCCGCTGGATTAAACAAAATGTCGCGAATAATTATATTAATGTTTTTATTGTTCATTGTGGAGACATCGTCTGTGTGTTATGAGGAAGGCTTAACGAAAATAACATGTCTTTCTAACATTGATTTGGAGCGGGTTTATCCGAAGGTGGAACTGTTAGTGGTGAGCGATTTGGTTGTTAATTGTGGACTCATACGAAAACTTTTACCTAGGCTGAAAACCATTGAAATTTATGGGGCATTTAAATCCAGCAACTGTCGGATTTTGAAAAAAAGCGAACTGGATATCAAGGTGAACGGGTGTTATGAGGTATCTACAAAATCGCAACTTGGCCACACAACGGGAACGTATCATGAGTGGGGCGAGATGACGACTGAGGATGTGAGCACTTTTCAAATGGATCGGAGCCCATCGCCAACACCAGCTGCTGTCCTTGAGGCCGATCGTTGATGGACGTGATCATTTTTGTGTGGTTGTTGGACTTTTTTTATTATATTTGGTTTCGGTCTTATGGCATGTAAGCAACGAAGGCGACGACAGACCCCACCGCCTCCTCCTATTGCTATCTCACACCCTCTCCCAATATCACCACGCCGTCTCGTCACTCGAGTGAATCAATTGTTATTTAGGCCAATATTGATTCTGACGAGAATATATCTACCAGACTCGACTCGGATAGCTTCGACACCTCATTTCAGGATGATGACCACCCAAAACCAGACCCCGCTCATCCGACCTGCCTATCCCCGAGCCAAACGTCACACCTGACAGTGCAAGCCCTGCGCCACACCCACGTGATACGCCTACCCTACAGGCAGATGTCGCACCGCAGTCACCAGCAATCGTCACCCCAGAACCCCGCTCATGCGACCTGTCTACTCCCGAGCCAAACGTCACACCTGACAGTGCAACCCCTGTGCCGCACCCACGTGATCCTCCTACCCTACAGCCAGATGTCGCACCGGAGTCACCAGCTACCGTCACCCCAGAACCCCGCTCATCCGTCCTGCCTACTCAGAGCCAGACGTCACACACGAGTCCCCTTCCACCACCACCCCAGAGCCTCTCGCTACTCCTACTGAGCCACGCACTCGCCTTCACACTGTAGTGGACCGACCTGTCGTGAGGCCTAGGGTTCGTGGTAGACATACCCCTCCAAGCACTGGAAGGGGGAGGGGAACACCACGACCACCCTTTGTGGTACGAAGCCTACCGAGCGGGAAGGAGTTCTGACAATGGTGTAATTTTGTGTGCTGTGACCACTGACGTTTTCATGGATAATATGTATTTTAAGAGATAAGTTGTGTGTTACTAGGTTGTGCGTTCCGCGTTTCTTCATTTAGTATACTTTTAGTCGACAGGGTAATTGGGTTTGACATAAAGGGAAGGGGGTGGAGGTGGGGGTAGGGTGGGGCAGGTTAGGATAGGTGAGAGGGTAGGTTAGGTGAGGGGGTGGGGGGGAGGGGGCTTAGGTAATTACTAAGTCCTAGCAGTTTATTTAAGGTAAGAGTTTTTTTGTGGCAAGTGAAGTTTTTCTTTTTGGTTCACTATGGTTAACCTATGACTCTTTATGGGCTCATGCCCAGCTAGTGTAGGGGGAGGGGGCCGGGAAGTAGGATTAGTTGTACTTTTGTGTTTTGTTTCTGTTTATCTATGACTCAGGACTGTTTACGTGCTTTCGACAGGATGATTTGGGGTGGGCGCCAATAATTAGTAATTAAACTAGTCAATAATTAAAATAGTGATTCTTTGTTTACATTTCTCGTCATACGACCTATCCATGGTACAGACTTACCGAAAAACTTCATTATACGGTGTCTCGATAGTTCGGACTTAGCGAAAACTTAGTTAAACATGGGTCAATGATATTGGTCGCTGCTTACTTGTACGTGACGTCATTATACGGCGTCTCTACAGTTCGGAACTAGCGAAAACTTAGTTAAACAAGGGTCAATCCTATTGAGCGCTGCGTACTTGTACGTGACGTCATTATACGGCGTCTTTACAGTTCGGACTTAACGAAGTCAACAATAGGGAACGATAAAGAAGTGCTTACCCTACGCTTATCTCTGAGTGAATAAGAATCAAAATACAGAAAAATTTTATTACAAAATACATCATATATCATTCGTTTTTAAGATACGTCTCCAAATTTATTTACTTTTTAAAGGAAACATGCGCACTTTACAACCGGAGACTATAATATTTGCCAAAATTTTGTATTAATTTTAATAAAATGTGAACCGAACATTACGAATTACGAATATATATATATATATATATATATATATATATATATATATATATATATATATATATATATATATATATATATATATATATATATATATATTATAGACTTAAGTAGTCCAAGTTCATAGTGTTTAGTGCTAATTGTTTTCTCCATCGCGCGAAACAGTCACAAAATGTACTAGTTCGCCATCCTCTTCCTCCAGTGATTCGGTTATTTAGACGGCGCAACTGAAGTAAATGCATGCAATGTTTTCGTTAGGTATAGGAAGTCAATGGTCCTTTTGTTATAATGGGTAAGATAGCTTCAGCTCAAAATCAAAATCATAGCGTCCAATGTCCACTAGTGTATTGAGACACACTACTCTCGCCCTTCTGTAGTTCTGGCACAACCGAATTCGTCCTGTCACTCCTTGATCTATTCTGAATCGTATTCCTGTTTGGAGCTTAATATTTCCATTCCGGTTGTTCGTTATCCCGTCAGAATTGCGCAGTATAAGACGCGATGGAACATAAAATCTGTACGGAGAGTGTATTGTTTGAGCGATATTGTCCATTAGAACATTTTTCAGCAAATCAGATCTGTTTCTGTTGTTCAAAACGTCTTCAAACCACCCTTCAAAGTCCAGTTAAGGTGTAGCCGCCTCGAGCATATAGTCCATAAAATCGACACCTCGACGTTCATACTCTCTCCAATGATGCTTCCTCTGCTCATCCTGATAGTTTGTGTAAGCGCCTCTCAGCACCGCACTGTACGAGAAGCTGGACCCGTCGCAGTAATAATAGGTTCTTCTTGCTGGACTCATTTTATAATCTGTTTTTGTTTTGCTTGTTTCTCTGAAGTTAAAAATTAGTCAGGTGGTTTTAACTCAATTTTTACCCGTTCACCCTTTCGCATCCTTGACCCTGTGAATAATCATGGTTGTGTAAGTTCGTTTACTATCAAGTGAGGGTATTAAGGTCAGTCATATGGAAGCACTCACCCACTCATTTGGCGCACTTGCATGATAAATCACATGCCATAATGAGGGTGTTTATACTGTTGTTCGCGGGAAATTTAAATTTTATTTAAGACAGACCATGCCCTCATACATTCATTTATTTCTTTTATTCTTCTTCTTCTATTATTATTATTATTATTATTATTATTATTATTATTATTATTATTATTGTTATTATTATTATTATTATTATTATTATTATTATTATTATTATTATTATTATTATTATTATTATTATTATTATTATTATTATTATTATTATTATTATTATTATTATTATTATTTTTATTATTAATATTATTATAAATTTAAAGCTGACGTCAACTGTTACAAACTGTTTAGTAACGTGTTATCACAAACCACTCCCCACCCTTCAACCGTGGTAACTTTCGCGCAATATTTACCCAATAGGTTATGTACGAACCGTATATAAATGTACTGAAGCATTTGTTTGGATTACTGAGAGGTTTGGGTCTGGGTAAAAAGTTATATATCCACCATTTCATAAAAAATCATCATTCTGCGTACACATGGATAGGGCTTTTGGTGATTTATCATTCTGCCTGTCCCTTGAGGACCTTGAAAATTTTGTTCATGGAATATCGACCAAAACCATCGCATAGTATGCTCAAGGAGAGAAGAGTTGATAGAGGAGAGATACAATGACATAAATACAATCATCGCAAGTGATATCGCAACATCAAAGGTAGTACTTGTTATTCAGCAAAAAATATATATATATATAATATACGATTTTCGGGAAATTTATCGAAAAGAAAAAGCCATTCCGCTTGAAGGAGTCTAGTTAATTTGATAGTTGAATAAAATAATTTTATAAAGCTTATAATTGCGATGAAAGACAAATTTGATAGTTATATGAAAGGGAAGGATTAAATAGTACCATTTTTTAGTACAGCAAACCACCGAATGACCATGTGGTGGTAACAACTTTCGCAGTTAGTACGAAGAGTACGTCTGAGCAGTTAGGGGGAGCGTGCAGTGACAATGGAAATTTATTTATTTATTTATTCGATTTTCATTTGAGTCTTTTGTGATTAACAGTTATGGTCTTTAACTCCTGAGTGAACATGTGTACATGATATATGCATAAGGAAAATCGGCTAACAAAGTGAAGAACAATTGTGTAAACCATCTTTCAACTTAACATAAATTTAGTTTTTTCTTCAGGACGAAAAAAAAATGCTGTCACTGCGGGAAGAGTTTTTCAACTTGCACCTATACCAGGAGACATGAGAAAATATGTACCCAGATGAGGTCTTGCAAGAAGTGCGCTGAAGTATTACCAAACAAGTGGGAATTAAGAAATCATGTTTGTATTTCTCCGAATGTAGGAGGTAGTGATGTGTATAATGTAAAGGGATTGTTGAAAAGAAAAAGAGAGAGTAATAGTAATGTATCGCAAAAAAGTTCAAACCGCCCAAGTTATGTGTCTCTCTTTCCAAACAAGTCAGAGCTGTACCTTCACCGAATGAAGCAATATGGGGTAATAATGAATTACAAAATTTTGAACACGAGCTCGAGGACAACGCTAGACTTAAGAACCGTTACAACTCGAACAAAGCTCACATTTTAGCACAGAGCAATACAAGTTCAGATGCGGTACGAACGTACAATTTCCCAACTCAGGGTGAATCTGTCGAAGAAGAAATTAATGATCATATCTCAACGGTAGAAGCCAACGAAAAAAACGCGTTTAAAATTAATGTTGCTTTGGGGATGATTTTAAAACGCGGGGATCGAAACAAATTCCGATATTTTATCCCATACAAAAATGAAATGATTTTAGACTCACCATTTACCATCGCGTCCAAACGAAATGCATCTGCTTTTAAGCGGAAACTTCAAAAAGTTGATTTTAACCAGTATGTTTTGAACAACGTCCGGACTCAAAATGGAAACCGTACTTGATCACTAACGTTCTGTATTACGTCTACCCAACGAACTATGTACTCGGTGAAAATGAGCTATCACAGTTCTTAAAAAACAATAGATCTGTCATTTGTTTGGATAGAGACGCAAACAACAAACACTTTAAAGAAAATTTGTGCGCCTTCCGCAGCTTGGCGTGTCACAACAATGGTGGCAAACGCCCTACGAAATATTAAGTGGAAGACTTGTATAAAAAATGGAGGGAGTTTACAGATTCGAGTGTGTGCGCTGACAAATTCAAGGGGATAGACTTTACTCAGTTTCCAGATTTCGAAAAATATTTTCAAGTCAATCTAAATGTGTACGAGCTGCAAGAAGGTGGGACAGTTATACCCGCTATCGCTCAGTGTGTCAGTTTAAAGACACGCTGTTTTTAAATATTTACAAAAACCATTTGTCTTACATCAAAAATTTCAAAAGCTATGCGAAAAGATTTCAGTGCCCTAGATGCGAGAGATTTTTCGATAAAATTGAAACTTGGAAAAGACATTTGTGATAAAACGGACTAACAGTTACGTCTGCATTGCCAATGAAAGCTTTCGCTTTCCTGATATATCACAATATTTAGCTGCTGGTGTATCCTATGCCTCTTTCCTGAACGCTTTTGACGTTGAAGAACAAAAAGGATTTTTTTCTTATAGCTGGTTTGATTCAGTAGAAAAACTCAACCACCCATCCCTTCCAGAATTTGATGATTTTTACTCTGAGTTAAAACAAGCAAACGTTTTGGGAGAGGGGGAAGAGGGTAAGAGCAATTATCAGTGGTTACAAACCGTATGGAGAGAAGAGGGGATGGGCACTTTTAAAGACTTCCTGGTATGGTATAGTAATTTAGATGTTGGTCCATTCGTGAAAGCGGTTGAAAATTTGATGAAATTTTATCAGACGAAAAAATTGGACTTAATCAAAATCAGTGTAAGTGTTCTGGGACTAGCCCGTAACCTTATTTTCAGGTCTACGGATGTGCTTTTTGACAACAAAACAAAAGATATTTTTAAGACGGTGCAACGCTCAATCTGTGTTGGACCCTCCATTGTATTCACAAGAAAGCATGCAGTAGGTGAGACCTTTATTCGAAACAATCCAGACAAGCCCTGCAAAGGTATAATAGGTCAGAATATGAATAGCTTGTACCTTTACTCACTTACTCAAAGGTTCCCGACTGGTTATTTTGTTGATAGAAAAGGGTCCGACTTTAAACCGGAACCATGCGCAAAAGTTTTATCGACGTACGTTTGGATGGACTATATTTCCAAAGAACAAAACATTAGAATAAAACATAGGCTAAACAACAGCAACAAGGAAGTAAGGGAATGTATCCAGTAGACGGTTTTAGCGCGGACGTATTGGGACAAAACGATGGCGGCAGACAATATAAAGGCACTGTTTACGAATTTCAGGGGTGTTACTGGCACCCACACAATGACTGCAAACTAAAAATAAACCTCAGCAACAAAAAGAGAGAAATTAGGACTAAAAGGACTGAAAATAAACGAAAATATTTGGAATCACTTGGCTATAAAGTTGTAGAAATACAAGAGTGTGCTTTCAAGACAGATACTGAACCACAGGTTGAAGACATTAAAGACTCATACCTTCCAAAATACTACACAGAAATGAAGGGTAAAAAACTCACTCCAAGAATTATTCAAAGTGACATCTGTGCAGATAAATTATTTGGACTGGTTGAATGCGACATTGAGGTTCCCAAAACGTGGCAGACAGATCTAACAAGAAAAATTCTTTTAAATTTTCAAGAACCATTCGAAAGTGACCTACCCCCGAGGAATACTTCAGTGAAATGTCATCAATATTTGCTACCTGTTACATTCATTTTGAAAGTTTCGGTGAACACATGTAAAATTTTGTACGAGAGAAAAATCTGTCTCAAAATCCACGGACTTTGTTGGTAGGTGGAATGAAAGCTGAGCGAATTCTTTTAGCCACATCTCTACTTAAATGGTATCTTTTGCATGGCACGGTGGTTAAAAACATTCATAGAGTGATAGAATTTGAACCAAAACGGTGCTTTAAGGACTTTGCTGACATGGTCAGTGATGCTAGGAGGGAGGGGATATTGACAAATCAAAAGCAATAATAGCAGATACTTGTAAATTATGGGGAAATTCGGCGTTTATTGATGTGCAAATCCAAGTTTCGCGAGCATATTTATTTGGAGGGTGATGTCTTGTTAAAACAAAAGGTGAATGATCCGCGATTCAGACATCTGACAGAGCTCGATTGAAACTTTTATGAAGTTCAGATGAGCCAGAGACGTATCACACAGAACATTCCAAATTACCTAGGATTTTTCATCCTTAATTACGCAAAGCTTCACATGTTGAAATATTATTACGACTGTCTGGACCGATATCTCGGACGGCCCAACTTTGAAATGCTTCAGACGGACACCGATTCCAAATATTTTGCAATGGCTAGTCCCACGTTCGATGATGGAATTAAGCCTGAATTGAAGCAGGAGTATATTGACAGGATCCAGAACAGCTGTCACTTAGACAAAATTTCCGTCAGGATGGCTACTGGTATCCTAGAACGTGTTGTGACAGACACAAGCGCTTCGATAAGAGTTTTGAATACCTAGAGCCTCTTTAGCAGCTTTATCAGCTGTCTCGTTGAATGGGAATCCTTGGAACCGTATTCGTCATGTTTTTCTACTAGGTCCAAGATTGCAGGATTTGATAGTTACAAGTTTTCCATTGATTCTAGTATTGACATGGAGTCAACGCAAAACATAACATTTTTGTAACGACTAATTTTGACAATTTGCATGCCTAGCTGAAGGGCTCTGACTTCAGCAGTGAAGATTGAAGACCAATCTGGGAGTATGGTTTTCAAAATATTGTTCTCTGTTACAATTGATGCCGCAGCTTTGTCGTCAAGTTTAGAACCATCAGTATACATAAAGTGGTAGTCTTTGTAAACTTCCTTGAGTTCTGCGAACTTCGACCGGAACACACACGGCTCAGTTTGTATTGTATTGTATTGTTCTTTAGATCCCTTTCAACTGCTATGGTCATATCGGGATCCCCCGGCCACATTATACTGAAATGGGGCATTCCAGCCCTCCTTCTAACCCTTACATGTGGAGTGCCTCACAGGGTAGCAAGGAGGAGTCCCAATTTTAAAGTCTTAGGTATGACCCGACCGGGGTTTGAACCCACGATCTTCCAGTCTCGAGGCGGACACTCTAACCACTAGGCCACAGAGGCTCAGTTTGTTCTTTTGGGAATTTGGATAGCGTTTTTAATACTGAGGGCTTAACTAATTTCCATTTAGGGTATTTCGATAATATGTAATTTGCAATGAGCTCAACGCTAATGCCCGCTTCTTGCAGGTGTGGCAATACTCTGGCTTCAAATGGAGGGTTGGCCCCACTCCTAGAAAATTGTGAGAAGTTCGAGCCAAAAAAACCACTTGATGGGTGGGATTTTGTCTGTAAGAGTACAGTTTTACAGCGTATTGCAGAGGCAAGTTTCAATCGGCGAATGTCAAGGGGTTGTTCATTTGCTTCAACGTGCGGGCTGTCAGTCGGAGAGGTTCACAAAGCGTTTAAGCATAGTCTGAGACCCTGGTTTTGTATCGGTTCAAGCATCTTCAGATATGGTGGTCTAGCTGAGCCATAGATATGCTACCATAATCCAACCTCGATCTGATGAGGGATCTATAAAGGTATGTTTAGTGTCCCTGTCAGCTCCCCTGTCCTGACCAGATATGACCCTCAGCAAATTTTGTGCCTTTTGGCACTTTCTTTTCAACTGTTTAAGATATCTTTAATCTTAAATTTGAACTAAACTATTTTGTTGCTGTATATAAAAGCGAAAATGAAGAGGAAGAAGAGCAAGAGGAGGAGACTGGTCACAAATAGAGCTTGGGCAAGGGAACATTTGTCAAATTCCAACCATAAAAAGTGACGTTTTTTGATAGCGGTAAAGACAGTAAGTTTCGGTTAAACTTAGCTGAGTACGATATGTTGGATAGCAGGAAAGACCAGCTTTGGCAAGAATGGGTAAAGTTGCACAGGGCGAATATGTGTCTTACACCACAAATGTGTCGCAAAATGTATGGGCGAGCGTCATGTCGACCTATATATGCGTCAATATTAGAAATGGAAATGGAGTCATAATAATGTATTTCCGTCAGGTGAAGGGGTTGCTTTGAACAGAAATGTTTGGCGTTTCTTCTGGGGATATGCGGAAGAACACATGCAGGATGCGTAAAGCTATCATGTAATCAGCTGTTGCATAAGTTGAGATTTTTGGGAAAGTAGTGTCATGAGGGATTTCCGGTATTGAAACAGCTGGAGAGTAAGGATTTAACTTTTAACATATGTAAATTTTAACATATTAATTACGTAAGTTGATAGTTATTAGAACTTAAAATCAAAATTACATAGGATATCCGGTATATTTCCGGCACTGAAACAGCTTGGCTCTTTAACATGTCACATGCGTAAGTTGGTTGTAAAGGTTAAAATATGAACCACTGTAACAGCTAAAAATAAGTAACACCATAATGTTCATAAATAAACTGTGACAATAACAAACCTGTCTTATTATTGAGTAGTTAGTTAGATAGTTAAATGATTTGTTTAACGACACTACCGACCCTAAGAGGGTTCCATTGTATCAGAACATGTCAGTAATCAGTGATAAGAAGACAATACTACAAGTTAAAATCAAGTAAGCTAAAACAATGTATATTCAAAAATTATAAAGTAAAAAGCGACTAGTGATACTGATACAGGTTGATTTCTTTTAAAAATTGCATAAATGTCTTAGGTTTTACTTCATCAAAAGCTGCCTCAAGCAGTCAGCTCTGAAATGACCTGAGCAGACTTCTTGGAAATCGGTGCAGTCTATTAACATATGTTCCTGACACCCGATAGAGTCGGGTGCCGGCTCGCCTCTTAAAAGATGTTTGTGGGTGACATATGTATGTCCTGCTCTGGCTCTATGGTAAACCATTTCATCTCGCACACTGTTAAGTGGCGGGGGCTTATGTCCGACTAAGGGGTTTGTTTGATACAGCTTGTTGTTTCTTTATTTGTTCCATTGTTCTTGCCACAATCTTTTTGTGTATCTTGTGATGTGATATTTAAAATCGGAGGCTGGTATGAGCATATCGGTACAATTATCATTTAGAGCCTCTTTTGCAGCTTTGTCCGCTTTCTCGTTTCCTCGGATACCCACATGACTTGGAACCCAGAAGAACACTGTTGCTTTGCCAACTTTGGTGGCCTCGTCATACCATTTCGGTAGGTTAAGGATAAGTGGGTTTGATATTTGTAAGTTTTCAATTGATCGCAGGACGGATATAGAGTCCACACAAGACATAAACTTGTTGTATCAGCTAATCTTCACTATCTGGATGGCGAGATGTAGAGCTTTCATTTGAGCTGAGAAAATAGAGGATCCGTTTGGAAGCCTTGTTTTCAAGGTATTGTTTTCAGTTACAACGGAAGCAGCCGATTTGTTGTCGAGCTTTGAGCCGTCCGTGTAGACGAAATGGTAGTCTTGAAATTCTTCCTTGAGCTCTGCAAAGTTTGATCGGAACAGAAAGGGGTAGTTGTTTCCTTTGCATAGACCGAAAGGTTCTTTAGTACCACAGGTTTTGTGACTTTCCACTTTGATACTTTTGGTACTCTGTATTTTGCAATTGAGTCTATGGTGATGTCAGCATTATCGAGGTAAGGCGTAACCCTCGCTCCAAATGGAGGTATTACGGTAGGGCCTCTTTCATGCAAGCGAGAAAAATCTGATTCAAAGACTGAGTTGTGAGCGGGATTCTTATTTGCATAAAGCTTTGTTGTGTACTGTATTGCGAGTTTAACTTGACGAATGTTAAGAGGCTGCTCATTGGTCTCCACATGTAGGCTTTCTGCTGGTGATGTTGTAAAAGCATTTAGACACAGTCGTAAACCTTGATTATCTATCGGGTCTAGCATTTTAGGTATGACGGTCTTGCTGATCCATAGAGAATGCTACCATAGTCCAATCTAGACCGTATCGAGGCTCGGTCGGTAAAGCATACGTTTTGTATCCCGATCACCGCCCCAATCATGGGCCGATATTACTCTCAGGAGCTCGAGTGCTTTTGACATTTTCGTTTGAGATCTTTGATGTGTGGGACAAAGCTTAGCTTGGAGTCGAAGAGTAAACCCAGAAATTTGTTTTCTTTAACAACAGGTATTTGAATGCCAGAAATTATAGACGGGATCGTCGTGCTGTTTGTGTTTATTGCAGAAATGCATTCAGACTGTTTTAGTTTGTAAGAATTTAAAACCGTTTTGGTTAGCCCATGTTTGCAGTGAGTGTATGCTCTTCTGCAAGCGTCGCTGTATTAGGTTCATATTCTTGCCTCTGCAAGATATTGCGAAATCGTCAACAAAGAGTGTCCCCTGTTTTACGTTATGTCGGATGCTATTTATCTTTATCAGGAATAGAAGAACGGAAAGGATGGATCAATGGTGGAAACCTCCTTCAAGTAGTCTGAAGACACGGCCCCAAGGCGAACCCTAAAACGTCGGTCTTCTAGAAAGGCTTTAATAAATTCAAGTAAGCGACCTCGCAGCCCCAAGTCAAACAGGTCTTGTAGTACTCCATGTTTTCATGCTGTGTCATAGGCGTTTTTCCAAGTCAAAGAAAACCGAAACGACATGTTCGTTATTGATAAATGCTTCTCTTATAAACGTTTCTAGTCTTACATGGCGATCCAGGGTATTTCGTTGTTTTCTAAAACCGCTCTATATATCGGCAAACAAATTATTGCTTTCTAGATACCAGGTGAGTCAGTCAGCAGCCATGCGTATAAATGTTTTACATAGTGAACTTGTTAAGGAGATTGGTCTGTAATTATGTGGGCGTGTGGGGTCTTTGTTTGGTTTTGGTACTGTTATGATAATAGCTTATCTCCATATTTCTGGAAAGTTGTCAGATTTTCAGGCTTGGTTAAGGAGGCCCAATAGTATTTCCAAGGTTTCATTTTGCAGTGTTTAAGGGTTTGGTAGCGTATGTCATCTGAGCAAGCAGCGGAATTGTGAGATTTGTTTAAAGCCTGTCGGAGTTCACTTACTGAGAAATCGCAGTTGTAGGATTCACTAATGTCCGATTAAAAGTTTATGTTGTTTCGTTCTTTAAGTTCCTTATACCGTCTAAAGTCTTCGCTATAGTGTTTAGAGGATGAGTTATGTTCAAAAGTTTCTCCCAGGATGTCAGATTTTCCTTTCTTCCCGTTACAGTGCCATTGTTAGTTTGTAAATGGCTCACAGGGCCTAGAGAGCCTTTGCCGGATATCTTCGTAACCATGTCCCACGTTTTCTTTAATGAAGTTTTCCCGTTTGGCTTGTAAACAAACTTCTCCCACGAGCGTTTCTTACTTTGTTTTACAGCCTTGTGGGCAATGGCATTGAGTCTTTTATATTCCATTCTTCTAATGGTGTCCGGATGACTGATGAACTGTTTTAATGCTTGTTTTAGAACAGCTATTGACCGTTTGCATTCATTGAACCAGATTTTGTGCAGTCTTTGTGCGAGATCCGGATATTTTCGGGATAGTCTTTTCCATTATTGATTCTATCAAAGCGGTGAATAGTAGAATAGGCTCATTATCACTTTCAGGGTGTTCTAGTGCAATTGACTGATGGCATAATTCTTGGAATTGTAGCCAATCTGCTTTGTTAAAATTCCACTTGTCTACTCTTTCTTGTCGTTGTGAACTGGTTTGTTTAATTAAAATTGGAAAATGATCGATTCCATGTGGATCGTCTATAACGTTCCAGCTACAATTCAGGTACAAGTTAGCAGAGGCTATACAGAGGTCGATGAAACCAGTGCATATATGAAAATATGTTTTGTCATTGAGTAAAGACGGCTGTGATGGTGTAGTAGGTTTTCTATGATCTTTCATTTTTGGCCTGTTGCTTGGTTGCCCCACATTGTACTATGGGCGTTGGTTTATGAGAACTTAATATTAGTGTGGTTGTGGTTTTGAAGGTGGTGGCACGTAGATGTTGCACACAGTGATTGTTTTGTTCAAGGTAGCCCTCACAGCCTGGGCCTGTAGGGTGGTATTTAGATTTATTTCATTTTGGGGTATATTTTTTCGAACAAACGTCGCAATTCCTCCAGAGGCTTTGTTGCTAACGTGGTCTTTGTTGTACGGGATATATCCCTTCAGCGTTGGTTTCTTATTGGTTTTAGAGAATGTTTCTTGTAGGCAAATTATTGCTGGGTCATTTTGGAATATGATTGTTAAAATTTCGTGATGGTTGGTCCAAAAACCTCGTATTGCCATATGGTCTTATTTCGTTATGTCTAGGGGTCTTTGTATTCCGGCACTTCGTCTTAAAATTTGCTTCTGACCACTTTCTGTTGCTTTGGAGGAGAGGGGTTTTGACGACGCATGCCATCGTCTTGTTCCATCAGTGGATAGAACCTATTCTCTACTTCGCTGGTTAGTTATATGGTTTTTAAACGACACGGGCCAACCCATTGCGGGTCATATTGTGTCTTCACAGGTTCACTGCGAATAAAACGTCAAAATGTGCATTGGATATTACAAACAGCGTACAATCTAAAAGCATGTCTATACAATAAAAGCATAATTACTAAAAATATTGATACAGGTTTGCTTCTTTTAGAAACTCTATGATTTTACACGGTTGTGTTTTATCAAATAACTCTGTCATGGAACTTACAGTAAAATAATGGGAGCGAATGTCTTTCAAGTCTATGCAGTTTATCAAAATATGTATTACGGTAAGGAATTCAAAAACTGGGGGATTTAAGTATGACATACCTTACACCAATAATTTATTATTAGAGGCACGTTAAACTGTGAGTCGACGAGCTGACTTGCGTAGATTAGTGTTGAAATTGCGTGACAAGGATGTAAGGACAGACAAAAACCCGACTCCAAATGGAAACCCTACATGATCACCAATGTGGTGTATTACATGTACCCAACGGGCAGCAAGACATAAACATGACCCACATAACTTTATACGCAATCACATGAAGTCGAGTTAACTGGGTATTGTTGGCAATGATCTGTATTGTCTTTTAATGAGGGACAGTTTGATCTGAACTGAATTAAATCGACGCTAGCAAAGCTTCTCAGTCTGCATTAAGATTAACATTCCTTTGTTATTAAAAAGAATAATTCATATGCGTGTAGTTCAACAAGTGATTTTAAATTGTTAGATATTGCATATTATTTAGCTAGTTGCTTATCTTATTCAAAGTTTTTGAAAGCGTATGGCAAAAATGAATGTAAAGGGTTCTTTTCCTGCGACTGGTTCGATAGTGTAGACAAATTTGACTACGACAGACTACCGGACTATGACCATTTTACTCAGACTTGAAAAATGTAACGTTTTAGATGCGGATGATAAAGGGTGTGAAAATTATGAATGGTTGCAAAACGTGTGCGGGGGGGCACAAATGTCAACGTTTAAAGACTTTTTGGTATAATAACCTTGGCACGTCAGATTGCTAGCAGTGTATTTATGCGGAAGTACGCAGGAACAAAATCAGGATTAATAATAATAATAATGATAGGAACATATATATTTAAGTAGTTAACAGATCCTGTTGATCCATCAATTAGACAGTACGTACGGTACGTACTACGGTGGGTGTAAAGTCTAATTTAAGAGCAATAAATCTGCATAAACCGATCATCCCTCTGCCCTCACAGCCAAGGTAATAGAAATTCTAGATAGCGATTATAAAGTGCGTTCGTTGTAATTTTCCTGTTTTGGATATGTTTACACTTAAGGAGTTTATGAGAATCTAATTCTTACTGGAATAAAGAGGTAACGTGCCTAGGTTCTAGCTACTCATTAAATTAGTTGCCGAAGTGGGTCTAAAGCAGCCCACTTAACAGGATGTCCCATCCAAGCCCTACAATATTCTTTCCGACAGTCTCTAATGGACGGGTGTAGGCACTAGAGCATGTGACAGTCATAAACGTGTCTAAATAAATGTTTATAATTTTAGTAAATACACCCGTATCCACTAGAAAACTACACAGTTTGAAAAACAAGAAAAACAGCTTCCAGATGTATGTCTTAGGTTGTCCTGGACAATCCCTGTGAAAACTGAAGAAGAACTTGAATATAATGACAGTGACACAGAGCAAGAGAGCGAATCGGAGAAAGTAGTCTCTATCAGTTCGGATAATAGTAGTTGTTCGTCTGATAATAACTCAGCAACTATAATTTCAGACAGCGATATGCATAGTGTAATCGAAATATCAGATTACGATTCTGATGAATACGGAATACAGCCAACCCTCTGCAACATTTGCTGCCGTATTTATCAATCTCGCAATATAAAGGACATGAAAGGTCACATAAAGTGACCTCGTAGCGATTAGTATATAATGTGTGTATCTTTATGTGTGTTGAGTTAACCATAATAGTAATTTTTTTATATTCTCAAATGCAGATCTTAGTAATGTAAGTGCGATATTACGTAATGTAGTATTCCGCTGTACGCCCCGCGCAAGTGATGAGTTATTAGTTATTGTTCCTGCTGTCATACGTTCGTCTGAAAATAATTCAGTGATTATAATTTCAGAGCGAAGTGCAATGTTTAATTGAAATTTTCAGTTCAGATTTGTATACTGAAGAACTTGAATATAGTGACAGTGACACACAACAAGAGAACGAATCGGGTAAAGTATTCTCTATCACTTCAGATAATATTAGTTGCTCGTCTGATAATAACTGCACAATTATAATTTCACACAGAGTGTAATCGAAATTTCAGATGTTAGAACCGGTAAATTGTAAACTGATCATTTATGTCTGTTTCATTGGTTTGGCTACTCACCATAACCAAACCCATTTAGAAGAAGCGGTGAATGTATACTTTCAAAAGTAGTGCGAATTTATCAAAAACAATAGTAAAGTCCAACTTTACAGGTATAGAATTGTCTCAATTCCCTGAATTTACAAAATATTTCAATGTAAATATTAATATATTTAAATTGTTCAAAACGGTAGTGTTATTCCGCAGTATAAATCTCTCTGACATTACAAAGATACTGTGTATGTGAATTTGTGTGATTACATACTGTCCTATATTTCCAATTTTCAAAAGGTATGTTAAAAATATCAATGCCCCATAAGCAAGCGCCATTTTACTCAGCTAGCTCATTGGAAAGAACATTTACGTTCTTGTTCCGACATTACTAAATATGTACACCTAGGTCGATTTCTACAAAAGAAACAGACCTCCTTTCATGCTACTTTATAGTTTTTGATTTTGAAGCCATGTTTGAAAAGGTAAAAATTCAAAAATCCGAAAATTCGTCTGGACTCGAAAACATATCCCAGTATCTGTTTCATTGTGTTGAAATGTATCCATATTTTGGCTAATTCTAAGTTCAATGCGTTGCTTGGGGATATGATTAGTTATATGAGTAAAATCTCTGTGAACGCTAGTAAAATATTAAATAATAAATTGAAATATGTGTTTAATTAATTAAAAGATTTGGGTAAGAATATGGGAACGAAGAGGAAACAATAGCGGGAAGGGATAATTTATTAGAGGAACCTATCGTGAACGGGCAGCAAGAGATAAACATGACCCATCTAATTTTATACGCAATCGCATAAAGTCAAGTGAACTGGGTATTGGCAGCAATGTCCAAAAGCTAGCACAACATCTCAGTCTGCATAAAGATGAACATTACTTTGCAATTAATAAGAATAATTCATATGCATGTATTTCAACAAGTGATTATAAATTTTTAGATAGTACATATTATTTAACTACTGGTGTATCATATTCAAAGTTTTTGAAAGCGTATCGCGTTGACGAATGTAAAAAACTCTTTTCCTGCGACTTGCTGGGTGGTGTAGACAAATTTGACTACGACAGATTACCGGACTATGACCATTTTACTGACTTGAAAATGTAACGTTTTCGACGCGGATGATAAAGGGTGTGAAAATTATGAATGGTTGCAAAACGTGTTGGGGAGCACAAATGTCAACGTTCAAAGACTTTTTGGTATAATAACCTTGACGGGTCAGATTGCTAGTAGTGTATTTATATGGAAGTACGCAGGAACAAGATCAAGATTAACAGTAATAATAATAACATACAACACTACTATCCGTTTTAAATTATCATTCCAAGTGTGGCCTCATTCGCTGTGCGAATCTCGATCCAGTTTTAACTGTTAGTTAAAATACTTACAAGACACCAGAAGAGACTCTGGAAAGAAGGAGAAGTACCCTACAAATGGTGCCTTAGTCCAGGATCCTACCTTTCTAAAATCACCACATTTTAGATCGGCACAAGGTAAACCTGTGTACCGTCAACACAATCAAACCCTAATATCAGCGAAGGCGCAGCATTTCTATTTCCATATGAGAGGAAAGCAGCATTTCTATTTTCATATAAGAGCAGGAGCAGTATTTCCATTATTCTATCAGGGGAGGAGTAGCATTTGTATCACAATATCAGTGGAGAAGAGGAGATCTGTAATATCATAGGTTAGAGAGGCACATCTGTGAACTGAATAACCAAGTAGACCATAGGACAGGATAAATGGGACAAGAAAAATCATAAGGACAGTCAGATCAATTTCCATTCTTCTGAAGTAGTATTACGGTACACTCAGGTGAAATTGATTTCGGGACGTTATGGGGCAATTAAAATTAGAGTTAAGGGCACAAGGGGTTTTAAACAAAATACGTGAATTCGATGGAGAAAACGCGATAGAGGAGATGTGCAAAATGCCAAAACTAAGCTACGTAAATTACCAAAAAAAGAAAGGACATAGTATTCCAAATTTTTCCGAGCGTATTTTCACGCTCGCGGATGAAGCTTTTGTTGGGGAAAACTTTTCTAAACTGCGAAGTCCCCCCGCGGGTTGTCCCAAAGGGCATCCGTTACACGGATAATATAGAAGGGAGCGGTGAAAAAAGATTCGAAAATGACAAAATACAGACACATAATTGGAAGTCTCAATGCGTTGGACAATGGACACGATACATTATATAATACATGCCTTTTCTTCTTATCCTTCTGCTACTACTACTACTACTACTACTACTACTACTACTACTACTACTACATGCTGTGGTTTAAAAATGAATTGAATCGCTCCACGCTATACGTATGAAAAGAATGAATCGATTCTTTCCAATGGTTACGGCACCAGCGTTGCACAATTCGACAGACAGATATACGGACAGAGGACCCAAATTCAATAGTCCCCTGCACCGCGCTACGTGGCGGCGGGGGACTAAATATGTTAATAGATACGTTGATAGACGGTGTGAATAACGATACGACATCACGAAAACTCATTCGCGAAAAGACGAAAACGTTGGATCAAGCGTTAGAGATAACTCTACGTGAGCAATAAGATTAAAAAACGTTCGAATTCCGTAGGCGTACCGTAGAACCAATGGACGTAAACGTTGTAACGAAAGACGATAAATTTGAAACAATAGCAAACGCTATTCTTAATACACTTCCATCACAAATAAAATTACATGGCGTCACCGGACATTCCTTAAAAGTCATAAAACAGTTACTTCAATATTTTCGGTATCTCCGTGCTTGCTGTCGGCCACACAAAGCATGTGATAAGCAATTGATTGATTGATTGGCTTAACCCGTTTGCGTCATATTGTATCGATTCTGTTGCTATAGGAAGGCTCGGTTGAAAATAAAATCAATTAAAATAGAGATAACAAGTAGTGAATATACATCTTAAACCAACTAAATTCAAATTTAATCTTACTTTCAGAAAAGAAAATAAATGGCTTGGTGCTACCTTTGTGAAAAGGTCTGTCATGGAATTCACACTGTAGTAGCGTGAACGCATGTTCTGAAAATCTGCGCAATTGAGTCGAATATGTTTTACAGTCAGACGTTCTTGAAAACCAATATATTCTGGAGGCGCATCGCCTCTCAAGAGATATCCGTGGGTGATGTATGTTTGCCCGATTCGATCCCTGTGCATAACCGTTGTGTCGGGAATATTGCCAAAAGCTAGCTGCTTCTGTCAAACTGTGGGCCAGATTTGAAAGAGTTTGTTATTTCTTTGTTCGTTCCACTTTTTTTGCCAAAGGTTTTTTTACATAACTTGAGATATGGGGTTTAAAGTCGGAGTATGGTATGAAAAGGTCGGATATGTTGTAGTTTAGCGCCTCTTTTGCTGCCTGGTCTGCAGTTTCATTACCCGCTATGCCGACGTGGCTTGGCACCCAGCAAAACACTAGGGATTTGCCTTGTTTGATTGCCCTTTCATAACGTTCTATTAGGTCTAGTTGGAGTGCCCGAACCTCCGCGGAAAAGATAGATGAGCGTTTGATAATCTTGTTTTCAGGGTATTTGATTTTGTAACTATTGCGGCAGCAATTTCTTTATCGAGTTAAGATCCGTCCGTGTATATGAAATAATGGTGAAGATAGGTTTCCTTTATCTCAGCAAACCTAACTTTGTACTCTTCAGCATTTATTGCGTCTTTGGAAAAGTTTGTCAGAGCTTTGTTAATGGTTGGCCTATTTTCTATGTTAGGTATTTCGGAACTTTTCAGTTTGCAATTTACTCGACTTTGATTCCAGCATTTTCAAAGTGGTTACGGACTCTACTGCGTCTGTTTAGGATTTCTGAATGGTCTTTTTTAACACCGCCTTATGGGCGGGATTTTCTTTACTAACGTATAGTTTAATTGCATATTGCATTGAGAGTTTGATTCGTTGGATATCTAATGGTTGTTCATTTGATTCAACCTGAAGGTTGTCCACCGGTGACTTTCTGAAAGCGTTAAGGCAGAGGCGAAGGTCTTTTGACATTTCCTCTCCACGTCTTTTATGTGGGGAATAAAATTGGGGAATAAAGTTTTCCTTTACTACAGGTATCTGAGTGTTTGATAAGTATAAAATAGGATCATCGTGTGGCTTTGGCTTGTTGCAAAAGTGCATGCAGACTGTTTTGGCTTGCGAAAACTTGAAACCATTTTGGTCAGCCCATTTTTGAAGAGAGTTTATATTTTGCTGGAGGCAAAGCTGGATGAGATTCATGTTCTTACCCCTGGCACATAGCAAAGTCGTCTATAAAGAGTGAGCTGTCTATTCCCTGTTTAGTTGCGCCTTTTTTACTATTGATTTTGATTAGAAACAACAGAATTGATAGAATACAGCCTTGAGGATAGCCCTCTTCGTGTTCAAAATAGTCCCAGAATATGGAATCGAGGCGGACTTTAAACCGCCTGTCAATTAAAAACGGTTCAATGAAGTTAGGAAGCCGACCACGTACACCAAGGTCGTAGAGGTCTTGCATGAACCCGTGTTTCCAAGCCGTGTCGTAGGCACAGTGGCGCCATATTCGTTATTGATAAAACCTTCTCTTATAAATGAATCGAGTCTAACCAGGTGATCTATGGTACGTCTTTTTGAAGCCGCTTTGGATGTCAGTAAGCAGATGATTTTTCTCTAAATATCAAATTATCACACGCTCTACTGTTTTGCACAATGAACTTGTCAGAGATATTGGGCGGTAATTTTGGGGATTAATAGAATCTTTATTATCAAGGAGGTTTCCTCAGGTAGGTATTTTAGAACCTGGTAGTGCAGGTCGTCTGGTCCGGCAGCTGAGTCATGTGAGTTATGTATAGCGTCTTTCAACTCCGCCGGGGTAAGGTGCTATTGTATCGTTCCAAATTATTTGAGGTGAAGTCTATTGGTATTTGTTCTTTAATTTCTTTTATTTGACGGAACGCAAGAGAGTAATTTTCAGATGAAGAGTTGAACTGAAAAAATTTTACCAAAGGTATTTGCTATTTTACCGGGTTTGTGATAGTTTGGCTGTTTGTAGTGACGTGGTTTTTTGGTTTTGAGATTATTTTATCAGATATTTTTTTAATTATCTCCCATACTTTTTTTGTTGCATTTTTTTGTTCAATTTGGATATATATTCCACTCAGGTTAGCTTTTTGCTTTATTTGATGGTTCTGCGTGCTGCGGCAGACTTTTGTATTGTCGGCCAAGAATTCCCATTCGAAATCTAAAAACAAATTACTAGATGCCATTGCAAGGTCGATAGAGGTTTTTGAACAAGTGCAAGGCCGTAGGTATGTTGGGGTTTTGTCATTGCAAAGTGAGAGGTTGTGGAAATTTAGTAAGTTTTCAATTAGCTTTCCTTTGTGATCGGTGTTTATATTACCCCATAGAGGGTTGTGGGCACTAAAATCACCTACGAATAGGATGGGTTTTGGTATTTGGTTAATCCCTCGCTCCAAATGGAGATATTACGGTAGGGCCTCTTTCATGGAAGCGAGAAAAATCTGATCCAAAGAGTTGTACATGGGATTCTTCTTATTTGCATAAAGCTTCGTTGTGTACTGCATAGCGAGTTTAACTCGACGAATGTTAGAATGTTAAGAGGCTGCTCATTTGCCTCCACGTGCAGGCTTTCTGCTGGTGATGTTCTAAAAGCATTTAGACACAGTCGTAAACCTTGATTTTGTATCGGGTCTAGTATTTTTAGGTATCAAGTTCTTGCTGATCCATAAACAATGCTGCCATAGTCTAGTCTAAACCGTATCAAGGCTCGGTAAAGCATAAGTTTTGTATCCCGGTCAGCGAGATTGAGTGCTTTTTGACACTTTCGTTTGAATTCTTTGATGTGTGGGATAAAGATTAGCTTGGAAAGGAAGAGTAAACCCAAAACTTTGTTTTCCTCAACAACAGGTATTTGAATGCCAGAAATATATAAAACGGGATCGTCGTGTTGTTTGCGTTTATTGCAGAAATACATGCAGATTGTTTTAGTTTGTGAGAATTTAAAATCGGTTTGGTTAGTCCATGTTTGCAGTGAGTGTATGTCATGCTGCAAGCATCGCTTGCCTCTGCAAGATATTGCGAAATCGTCAACAAATAGTGGGCTGTCTATTCCCTGTCTTACGTTATGTCGGATGCTATTTATCTTTATCAGGAACAGAAGGGCGAAAAGGAAACATCCCTGGAGGAAACCTTCTTGTTCTGAATAGTCTCAGAACACGGCCCCAAGGCAGAACCGAAGACATCGGTCTTCTAAAAAGGCTTTAATAAATTCAGGTAAGAGACCTCGCAGCCCCAAGTCAAACAGGTCTTGTTGTACTCCGTGTTTACAGGCTGTGTCATAGGTTTTTTCCAAGTCAAAGAAAACCGAAACGATATGTTCGTTATTGATAAAGACTTCTCTCATAAACGTTTTACTAGTCTTACAAGGTGATCTGGGGTATTTCTTTGTCTTCTAAAACCGCTCTATATGTCGGTAAACAAATTACTGCTTTCTAGATACCAAGTGAGTCTCTAAGCTATCATGCCTTCAAATTTTTTACACAATGAACTTGTTAAGGAGAATGCTCTGTAATTTTGTGGGCTTGTAGGGTCTTTCTTTGGTTTTGGTTCTTGTATGATGATAATAGCTTCTCTCCATATTTCTGGAAGGTTGCCAGATTTCCAGGCTTGGTTAAGGAGACCCAAAAGTATTTGTTTAAGTGTTAAAGGGTTTGGTAGTGTATGTCATCTGAGTCAGCAGCGGAACTGTGAGATTTGTTTCAGGCCTGTTGGAGTTCACTCTGTGAGAAATCGCAGTTGTAGGATTCAGTGTCTTAGTTAAAGTTTATTTTGTTTGGTTCTCTAAATGCCTTATGCCGTCTAAAGTCTTCGCTATAGTGTTTAGAGGATGAGTTATGTTCAAATGTTTCTAACAGAACGTCAGATATTTCTCTTCTATCCGTTACAGTGGCATTGCTCGTTTGCAAGTGGTTCACAGGGCCTGGACAGCCTTTGCCGGATATTTTCCTAACCATGTCCCACATTTTCTGTAATGAAGTTTTTTCCGTTTAGCTTGGAAACAAACTCCTCCCATGAACGTTTCTTACTTTGTTTTACAGTCTTGTGGTCGATGGCATTGAGTCCTTTATATTCCATTCTTCTAGTGGTGTTCGAATGATTTCTGAACGGATGAACATAATTTTTAGAATTGTAGCCAATCTACTTTTGTTAAAATTCCACTTGTCTACTCTTTCTTGTCATTGTGGAATAGTTTGCTTTTCCAAAATTGGAAAGTGTTCTCTTCCATGTAGGTCGTCTATAACTTTCCAGCTAAAATCCAAGTACGAATTAGCAGAGGTTATATAGAGCTCCATAGAGGGTTTTGAACCAGTGCCCATATGAAAACGGTGTTTTGTCATTGAGTAAAGACGGGCTGTGATAGTTTAGTAAGTTTTCTATCATCTTTCCTTTTTCGTCTGTTGTATGGTTTCCCCACATTGTACAATGAGCGTTGAAATCACCGATAGTTTGGGTTTTGGCAGTTGATTTATGAGATCTCAAAATTCGTGTGGTTGTAGTTTTGAAGGTGATTGCACGTAGATGTTGCACACAGTGATTGTTATGTTAAAGGTAGCCCTGACAGTCTGGGCCTGTGGGGTGGTATTTACTATTTATTTCACTTTGGGGTAATCTGTCTTTGTTTTAGGAGATTTATCCCTTCAGCGTCGGTTGGTTATTGGTTTTAGAGAAGATTTCTTTTAGGTAAATTATTGCTGGGTCATTTTGGAATATGATTGTCAAAATTTGGTGATAGTTGGTCCACTGAATTATTGCCATATGGTCTTATTTCGTTATGCCTAGGAGTTTTGTATTCCGACACTAAGTCTTGAAATTTGCTTCTTTTTACGGTCACTTTCCTTTGTTGTTTTAGAGGAGAGGGGTTCTGACGGTATATGCTATCGTCTTCCATTAGTGGAAGCAACCTATTCTCTACCTCGCTGGTTAAAGAGAAGCGCAATCTTTCTTTGGCCTGTTTGGCTCTCTCTTTAAGGTTGGCCTTTACCTACTTTGGTAAGTTATATGGAGGACTTGCTCTTTGTTGTGGTGTTGGTGGGAAGGGGCTGGGCCCTGCACCGTTCCTCTTTGCTAATGGTGAGTTAGGACACATTAGCTTTTTGCACACTGCTGATTGGGAGTAGTCACTTTTGGTCTTACACCACTTTGTGTTTGAGAGCCTGTGGTTGAAGTACGCGGCTCGCTCAATTTTGCCACCTTGGTGCTTTGTGGTGGTATGTTGCGAGTTTTCTGGAATCAAGCCTACTTTGCCTCCTTAATGTTCAATTTTATTGGAATCGCACGGGGCAAGATGCTAATCATTCTTTTGGGGAAGTGACGCTCCTGGACTGAAATTTGCCCCGCTTCTGCTTCGCCTCATACCATTAGCTCAGTCCTTTAGATACAGATATGTTTGAGAATCTCGGCTAGTTTCAAGGTGTTTGCATTTCCTCCTGTGGTCTTTCTAGACTTCAAGGATGACAAAGGAAATTTTTCATTATTTTCCGTAAACGGGGAGCAGAGTAATGTCAAATGACCTGAGCAAACGAGCTATTATTTTAATGTTAAAATCTTTCCTTTCATGCATGCAAAAGAAACTAAGCATCCGTTCAATTGATTGATTGATTGATTGATTGGTTTAACGACAACAGCAACCCGTAAGGTTCATATTGTGTCGGTTCTGGTAGAGCGGGAAAAGTCAATTGCAATTAAGAATAATTAAAATAGACAAAACAAAAAATGCATAAATTAAAATGCAACTAAATTCAATCTAAAACTTGCTGCACAAGTGTATTTCTTTAAGAAAAGAAATAATTTTGCTTAGTACTACTTTTGTAAAGGGGTCTTTCACACTGTAATAGCGTGAACGAATGTTTGGAAATCTACACATTGGAGCAGAACATGTTTTACAGTCAAACGTTCTTGACAACCAATGCGTTCTGCAGGCGCGTCGCATCTAAAAAAAGATATCCATGGGTGATGTAAGTAAGCCCGACTCCAGCTCTACGCCGAACTATTGTGTCGCATATATTGCCGAGAACCAGCGGCTTTTGGCCAACTATTGGTTGAATTTTGAAAGAGTTTATTTCTTTTTTCGCTCCATTTTTGTTCGCTCCATTACCCGCAATGCTGACGTGGCTTGGCACCCAACAAAAAACTAGAGAATTGGCTTGTTTGATTGTCCTTTCGTAGCGTTCTGTCAGGTCTAAAATCATTGTGTTAGACACCTGCAGGCTTTCTAATGATAGACCCATAGGGAATCTACACAGATACACAGATCCGTTCAAATACACACACACATACACATACAAACCCCACCTAAAATACTTCTTCCCTCGGAAACAACTATAAATAGTGTGGTTAAGTATTGAAAGATTTTTAGAATACAAACCCAGCAGGGGTAGTATATAGGGAGCTTTTCACTGTAGCCTCGTGCCTGGATTTTTAGCCAAAACGTGACTAAATCAGCCATTTTGGAACAATAGAGGCTGACCCAGTTCTTTTGTCAACTGCATGACGTCACAAGGACATGACCTAGATAGTTTAAAATTAGAAACCCCTACACAATGGATGAAGGGGCAGGCTATTGCGTATTTGTCACGATAATTGCTTTCAAAACAAAGCCAACTAGGTCACCAGTGCATGACCAAGCTGAAATGACCGTCAAACTTGAACGGCCAAGGGCATGACGTCACAAGGACATGTTGCAAAAAATAAAAACAATATACAATGGTTAAAAGGGGCAGACTATTGTGTACTTGTCACGACAATTGCTTTCAAAACAAGGTCAAATAAGTCATCAGTGCATGACCTAGTTGAAATGACCAAATTAACCATCTGGAACGTGTGCGCCATAATGCTATTGTATGCATTAGTAAATTATGCTGTGCCATCAGTGCATGGAACTCGCAGAAATAATTAGGAGCAAAGCTGTCTGTTATATACATATCGTTACTAGATATGAGATAATTGCTTGAGAAAACCAAGATAATCGTCGTGTGTACAATTGAGGTGAAGGCTCACAGTTTGATGTCTGGTTTTAAAGATCTTACACGAATGGAAAAGTCTAAAGAAATGTGTGTACGTATAGCTGAGAGTTTCACATTGAAAATTTGTACATTCAGTGAAGAAAATTATGCTTGTCTGCTTCATTTAGATAAAAAAATAAAATTATCCAAGAAAGATAGGCAATGGTTAAAGCAAAATATAAAAGTACTTAACAATGCTGTAACTGTAATCTCTCACCATCTTTTGGCATCAATGCAGAGAAAGAAATAGGCATTGAAATTTGCAAAGACAATGACGCGGGATGTTGTGCAGCAATTTGGATAAAAGGAGAAAATTATATTACTGTATCAAAATGTGAATGGTTTGGTTTGGTTAATGCCTTCAACTATTTTGACAAAATACCTTCATCTATACGATCAGTATGCGTTTAAGGAACGGAAAATAAACTATGTTAGGTTTAGAGCAGCCCGATGTAAAATTTGTAAGTCGTAATAGTGAACGAAACTACACAATAGAAGAAAAGTTGAAAATAATAAAAAAACATTTTTTAATTTTTTTTGCAAGAAAAACTTACGAAGAAATAACACGTAAAATAACTTGGTTTCCTGACAGAGAAAATGAAGTATCATGGCCTATTATTTGCGATACTAAATATACCTGGCCATTTACATGTATTGACATTGCTGACAAATGGAAGGAAGTATGTTTGCAAGCACCTGTTTATAAAATTGGTGAGTTAACATGTGGATATGCAAGAGATGAGTTTTCGGATAATATTCCAGACGAAAAGAACTGGGAGAAAGCATTTAAGAAAGTCAAGAGATCAAATTCGTGGAAGAACTTTGTTCAACATGAAATGTTTTTATTTGCCCATGAAAGCAATGAAGTTACGAGCATTGGTTGTCCATTTCACCCAAAGAAATCTAACTGTACCGGATGGTGGCGGTTTGAGGAGTGGGCTATGTTATTAGAGCTTGCATCTTCAGCAAACGAATAGCAGTGACACTAGAACTAAAGAACTTTTATAAGTAATATCAGTTGCTAGGTTTATGTCATAAACTGAATTTTTTCTAAATTTAAATATGAATCGGGGTCCAACCAATTAATATGTTCTGCTAACAAGCGTGGTTTTGCGTGCCTGGCATGTTATAAGAAATTTCAAAGGAAGTATGCCCTACATCGTCATTTACGATGTAAAACGTCTGTTTTATGTGAATTCTGTGGACATATAGATGCGCACTTTTCAAGTTTTGGAGATCATATATCACGGAAACAGAAGGAATTGGTGGTGAAACATAAATATTTTGTCGTTTATCACTTAACTGCAGATAACAACTTAAATAACACATGAAATATGATAGCATTAATGTATATTTATTGAAAAATACGAAAATACTGTTAATGTTAAAGTTAATTGCATTATTAAAATAAAAATTTTTGTCAGAGAGAGTTCCATTTCATTTCCACCGCTGTTAGCTTGATATAAAGATAGGGTAAATTTATTCTAAAACACAAGAAAGGGAACACAAGTCAAAAGCATATATGTAAAACTCCCTTAACTGCAGATAAAAACTTAAATAACACATGGAATATGATAGTATTACTGTATATTTATTGAAAAACACGAAAATATTGTACATGTTAAAGTTAATAGCATTATTAAAATAAAAATGTTTGTCAGAGAGAGTATCATTTCATTTCCGCCGCTGTTAGCTTGATATAAATGTATTCTAAAACACAAGAAAGGGAACACATGTCAAAAGCATATGTGTAAAACTAAGTAAAGGCTATGCTATAAAGTACCAAGCATTTCTTGAAAATTATCAACCGCTATCTAGAAATGTCCAATCACTTCCTAGAAATCACCAAGCACTCTCTAGAAACTTAAAATCACTTCCTAGAAATTTACAGTCACTTCCTAGAAATTTCCAATCACTTCCTAGAAATTTCTAATCAGTTTGTGGAAATTTCCAATCAACTAACGGAAATTTTCAATAGCTTACTAGCACATACCTTTTTTTTTTCTTTTTCGAGAAAATCCCCATTTTTGTAAACCATGATAATATATAGTCTGGAACACTGCTAGTTATTGCACATAATAACAAGCATTACAGGAATATCGAATAACAAGCTCTAATTTTAATAGTAAAGAAAATTAATTGAATGTTCTACCTTATAAAATATTCTCCAGATACCAAGAAGATGGCCGTACACCATAAGCTAATCGCATAACAATTTCATCGCTAAAAGCGCCCCCCCTCCCCACTTTTGTCAATACTGCCTTCGTCATTTTCACTTTCGTGGTCAGCAACGATACTGAAACTATCACTGTCATACTCTATTTCACCCTAGTCATCGTTACTATCCTCATCGATATCACTGTCCTGGCTAGTAATAATACTGTCCCCATCACTGGCATATTATATTTCTTTATCAGTGCAGGCCTTGTCGATATCACATACACTGAAACCATCACTTTCATATCCTATATGGGAGGCTTCATTATTACTAGATTGGTCACTACCAGTGATACTCTCATCATCACTAACATTATCAATACTGTTTTCCTTATCCTCACTATTCGTCTTTATTTTTTTAATAATTTGGTTGTCACTTACACACTCTGCTTTTCTTTTTGTCTTTTTATCATTTTCCATTCTTTGAATTGCAAATTGCGCAAATAAATTATCTAGGATCGCCAAGTTATCCATTTTTAATGATACCAAAAAAACACAACTTTCAGTTCGAATAAACAGTTGTTTGTGATGGAATTGAAAGCTATCATCTATCTTTTATAATGAACTTGCATAGTTAACCTTGGGCTTTCTAAACTATCAAATAATTGTATACGTAGAGCGAATAATACAATTACAAATAAAATAGTTTATTTTAAGATTTAGGGTTCACGCGATACTTTATCTTTATCGTGGTAAAGGTTGAAAAGACACATATAGGTGGATTAAGTCTAAAGTGCGCGTGATACATTTCTAAGCTACATGGACTTATCATGATGCCAAAGCAATTAACACATAAGGTTGAACCGTGCGTCATGAAACTGCTAGCATTTAATTACATGCCTGATATGTCTCTAAGTAGTTCTTATTTGAATCGAATTTTCACATAAACACAAAGGTGATTATAAACTTAAATATCTGTACCTTGATGTAGTTGTTGAAAATCTGAACAATGTTGCTTTTACGACGTGTTTTGCGCAATGCTCATTTACGCACAGACTTTTAAACCATTGAAAATATTTCAAAGAATCTACCATTGAAACAGGATTTAAAACTTGGCAGTAAACAAACTACTTAATAAGCTTGTATTAGATTTTATATTTCATTTTATTTTTTCAAGATTGTGGTTTTAACATATCTTGACCCTGTACTAAGAATAATATTTTATATCTAATTTAAGCTACTGTTTTTAAGAATACAAATCCTGTTCTGTTCTCAGAATCAAGTATAAGGGTTCTTTTCATGCTTTAACTTGCATGACGCAAACGCAATATAGCGTAATATTTAACCTAAATTATCTCAATTTGTATTTGGAACTATTTTACGGCTCACAAAAACGAAAACTTTAAACTACGTTATTATCACGTAAAAAGTGTTTTAAGTCTATCAAGAATAACCCTCTTTAGTTCGCTGACGCACATTTACCGAGGAATTATACAATTTAAGATGTATTTAAATAATAGAACTTAGGATATTGTGTCAACGTATTATCCACTCTGTGTAAATCAGTTCTTTATTTAACAGGCCATATGACGCAGTTTGTATTCAATATAATGTGTTATTTTGACAGATATTTGTTACAAGAAAGATATCTTCGAGGTGAAAAAGGCTTACGTCACTCCTCCTTCTCACAATAAATGAATTACAGCTCGACGAAAAATTACAACGTTCCTTTTTTCCAACTTGATGCTTACAACAGGTTAAAACTAGTGTAAAACAAGCGAAAGTAATAGTAAACGAAAAACTTATTAAATAACACACAGATTTAAAAATTACAAGGATATGGTAAAATTTTCCACTGAATGCTACAAGTGTTTTATTAAATTAGAATATTTCGGACAGAAACACAAGTGTGCAAAAGCGAGTAATTATCCCGAGTGGCTAACTTGTAAACGGTGTGGAGGTGTTAGACATTTTTCATATCAGACCGATCTTATATCTCAAAGCACCCATCTCCCGTGGTTTTGGTGTAAATCGAGTCTATAAAACATAAACTCCAGTAAGCACGAAAACAAGTGTGCCAAACGACCAGAGGCTTATGAAAATCACCCGTGCATTTGTCACTTTAGTGAGTATCACTGTAGAGTTGTGGAGAAGTTATGCTTCAGCGCTTTGATTACTTTCGGTCATTAGACAGTCTAAATTATGCAATATGCATGTTTTGCACTAAGTTTAACCGATGGTGAATGCTAAATTATTTGTTATTAAAGTTAAAGTTAAAGTTAAAATAAACATGACAACTGCACCGAAACAACACAGAATAATTAAGAATTCAATTGAATAATTTTTTGAGGAAAATAAAAATATACCGGCAGTAGAAGAATTGGAGGATGACGTATTTGAACGTTTGTTTCTACATATTTATATATAAATTAATAAGGTACAAAACTGTTTTCTATTGTTCGCTCTTTTTGGAAAAGAGTACATTATGAGTGTATTTTTATATGTACTAAGCTAATAAGGGCGCATGATTTAAAACTGATGAAAAAATTCTTTGTAAAATGCGTTGTGTTTATGGTAATGCAGATGAAGGTGTGGCTATTATCAACAAAGTCAAAGAATTGGTGGATGACGGAAAGGAGGTTGTAATAGGTGAGTGAATGTTAAAGGCTTTCTTTGTTTTCTTTTGCATGATGTCTGAAGTGTGGTGAAACAAATAGGTCTAAAATATCTACAATTGTTTACATTAGTTATATTTGTACAGGTGGTTTTGTTGTAAATGTAGGTTTAAGGTGAAGGTGGAAATTTATCCGCCAAAGAAAGTGAGGGATTTATACCTCTATCTGAAGGAAAGGAAGATGGAGCCGAGAAGCGGGAAGCTACGAAAATAGTGTTTGAAGGTAAGTAATCGAACCGATGATCGGAGTCATGTATAGAACTGCTATAACATGTGGATGTATATTGAACTAAAATAGAAAAAATGGGATCTGACTAGAAATTAGAATTGTTATTCTGTTTCTATCAATTTAAATGACCTAGAAACCTAAGGGTTTTAAGTTACATTAATTGAAATTAACGATACACGGCGTCTCGCTTAAGACATTACAAATAGATCAATTTTTTTCTAGATGAACCAGGAAATCCTTCGGCTAAAGAGCAATTATCTGCAGTTCAGAAGACGGACAATGAACAGGAGAAAAAGACAGAGGAACACGAAGTAAACGACAAGAACGAAACAAAAGAAGAAGAAAAAAAAGAAGGAAGCAAAATTGTTTTCGAAGGTAAGAAAAAAAGACAAATCTAGACGTCTGGTAGTGAACTATTGATGTTACTTTATACGTTACATACATTTAATAGAGTCAATGTTATTTAACTGTGGAGACAAACCTTTACGTCTAATTGTAAATCTTAATCTTTTTTACACATAGTTTACACACTTAACAGAGTGAATGATATATAACTGTGTCCTTGTAGTGCTGTTTCTTGCAAGAAATTAGATATCGGAATATCTTATATAAATATATGTGTGTTACAGATGCGGAAATGTATTGATTTCTGAGAGAAAAGATATGGTGGTAACTACATCTTCCGTATGCCTAATGCATAAATCAGACACTGGACCAAAGGAAATCACTCTTGACAGGGCCCAGTTAAAGGAGCTGCGGCAGCACAGGGATAAGTTATATGCTTCTATGGTTGAAATAGCTAGAGGAAGTTCCACCACACATGCTTCCTTTCAGTTAGGGAGTGGTGTGATTGGGACTGTGAACTCACCATTTGTGTGTATCAATATCAGGAAATGGGCGTTCACCAATGGAGCTGGGTTGTTTCCGACACAAGATGGTGTTGCATTAAACAGAGGACAGTGGAGAAAGTTTTGGGGATTCTTGGATCTACATGATCGGGCTCGCGGAAATTAAAGATTTGGTTGAAAAAAAAACACAGATGCTGTTTAATAATAATATTTTTATTGAGACTTAAAAATTTACATTAAAATGTTTAAATGGTGTACAGATTAATTAAAATTTCTTTAAAGCAATAACAATAATAATTCACATTCTTAATAAAGTTGTATTTTTAAATTTATAAATGTCAAGTCTAAAGTTAAGTTTTTCAAAGGATTAGTTGATACACATTTATTTCTTAATAAATGCTATTATATACGAATAATACGCAATTCATTTCAACAATTCCATTAACACTTTACCCATGTTATTTTTACCAGGATATGAATTACAAGTTAGTTGTTTCAAACCCGCACCCCAAAATGTATCATATGTAGCTTCAACTAAAGTCTTACCTTTATATTCTTCTAATTTACATTTAAACACGGAACATTGATCAAGTTTTACTTGCAAAACATCTCGCATTATATCTACTTTAACACTATGCCACTTTATATTTACCTTGATTTTTTTAGCCATACGCTTGGCGTCATATCCGGTTTTTGAATTTACAATATGTAAAGCAATATCATGTTCATTATGAAACACTGCTTTTTCATACTGGTATAAAGCTTTGCTAGAATTGAATGTATATCCATACTTTCAAGTTTAGTTTTACACATGTTTGAAAGTACATTTGTGTGCCCTGCAAAAGGAACTATGTCACTGTCAGCCATTTTATCTGGTTTTAGTCTGTTGGTGGATTACATTCAGCACATTCAACTGCGCCAAGCACATTTGCGTGGTCGTCGTTTAAAAAGCATGGTTTTGCGCTCTGTACGTCCGGGAAGTTTTGTTCGAGCTTCGTAGCATGGTTCCAAAACGTATACCAGTTGCTTTTGTTTAAGGTGATGCCCTCACGTGTTGGGTACTCGCGACCAAATGTTGAGTATTTTATCCACTTGCGTATGTGTATCAGATTATACGGAGACGTTACGCTTACAAACACATTCCCAACAAGAGGAAAGCGCAGATTTGTTGGTTTTTTTGTTGTCTCGTTGCACAGTTTGTAGGCCTTGGCTCAGGTCATTCTTCCACCGTTTAAGTAAGGCATACTGTGACAGTGATAGCTTTATTGTCGAGTCTTTAACTTCATCATGAAATATGAATTCGCTTTCATCTCCAATCTGACAAACTTTTCATCGTGTAAACTATATATATATATATATCTGTTTCTGTCCAAAGCAGTACTGTATGCAAAGCTCTGCATTATGTTTTTATAGAGGTGAAGTGTGAGAATGTGATTGGATGATTAGAATATACGGTGTTTTTAACTGGTGCGCATTGATGCGAGGAAAAAAACACGTGACTTTTAGGCGAAGGGTGTGGAAGGGATGGCTAGGAATAGAAACAGTTACTTTTATTGTGTTAGCTTTTTTATTATTTCTACAAAAGTTACATGAAATAACACATTCATTTTTATCTTCTACAAAGCTAGGGAACACAATTATTCATTTTATTGGGTAAATTCATAAAATGACTGCACAATATCGCTTAGTAATAAATTATCTTTAAAAAAATCAAGAATATCATGAAAGCTATAACCTCTACATTTAAAATATAGATAAAATAAACAAGTTAGTTAGTTAGTTAAATGGTTTGTTTAACGACACGACCGACCCTTAGCGGGTTACATTGTGTCAGAACATGTCAGTATTCAGTGACTAGAAGACAATGCTGCAAGTTAAAATCAAGGTAAACTAAAACCATGTATATTCTAAAATCATAAGGTAAAAAAGGGCTAGAAATACTGATACAGATTGATTTCTTTTAAAAATTGTATAAATTTGCTAGGTTCTGCTTCATCAGTCTATTAAGATATTTTTGACGGTGTAAGGTTCCTGACACCCGACAGAGTCGGGTGCCGGCTCGCCTCTTAAAAGATGTTTGTGGGTGACACATGTATGTCCTATTCTGGCTCTATGGTAAACCATTTCATCTCGCACACTGTTAAGTGGCGGGGCTTTTGTCCGACTAACGGCTTTGTTTGATACAGCTTGTTGTTTCTTAGTTTGTTCTATCTTTCTCGCCACAATCTTTTTGTGTATCTTGTGATGTGATATTTAAAATCGGAGGCTGGTATGAGCATATCGATACAATTATCATTTAGAGCCTCTTTTGCAGCTTTGTCGGCTATCTCGTTTCCTCGGATACCCACGTGACTTGGAACCCAGCAAAACACTATGTCTTTGCCAGCTTTGGTGGCCTCGTCATACCTTTCAAGAAGGTCAAGCATAAGTGGGTTTGATATTTGTAGGTTTTCAATTGATTGCAGTACGGACATAACGTCAACGCAAAACATAAACTTTTTGTATCGACTAATCTTCACTATCAGGATAGCGAGATGTAGAGCTTTAATTTCAGCTGAAATATAGAGGAACCATTTGGAAGTCTTGTTTTCAAGGTGTTATTTTCAGTTACAACGGAAGCAGCCGATTTGTTGTCGAGCTTTGAGCCGTCCGTGTAGACGAAATGATAGTCTTTAAATTCATCCTTGAGCTCTGCAAAGTTTGATCGAAATAGAAAGGGGCTAGTTGTTTCCTTTGCATAGACCGAAAGGTTCTTTAGTACCACAGGTTTGGTGAGTTTCCACTGTGGTAGTTTTGTCACTCTGTATTTTGCAATTGACTCTATGGTGATGTCAGCGTTATCAAGGTAAGGCTGAACACTGGCTCCAAATGGAGGTATTATGGTAGGGCCTCTTTCATGGAAGCGAGAAAAATCTGATCCAAAGACTGAGTTGTAGGTGGAATTCGCATTTGCATAAAGGTTCGTTGTGTACTGCATAGCGAGTTTAACTCGACGAATGTTAAGAGGCTGCTCATTGCCCTCCACATGGAGGCTTTCTGCGGGTGATGTTCTAAAAGCATTTAGACACAGTCGTAAACCTTGATTTTGTAGCGGGTCTAGCATTTTTAGGTATGAAGGTCTTGCTGATCCATAGACAATGCTGCCATAGTCTAATCTAGACCGTATCAAGGCTCGGTAAAGCATAAGTTTTGTATCCCGATCAGTCATGGGCCGATATTACTCTTAGGAGATTGAGTGCTTTTTGACATTTTCGTTTGAGTTCTTTGATCTGTGGGATTAAGCTTAGCTTGGAGTCGAAAAGCAAACCCAGAAATTTGTTTTCTTTAACAACAGGTATTTGAATGCCAGAAATGTATAGAACAGGATCGTCGTGTTGTTTGCGTTTATTGCAGAAATGCATGCAGACTGTTTTAGTTTGAGAAAATTTAAAACCGTTTTGGTTAGCCCATGCTTGCAATGAGTGTATGTTCTGCTGTAAGCGCCGCTGTATTAGATTCATTTTCTTGCCTCTGCAAGATATTGCGAAATCGTCTACAAAGAGTGAGCTGTCGATCCCCTGTATTATGTTATGTCGGATGCTATTTTACCAGGAACAGAAGAACGGAAAGGATGGATCCCTGGGGAAAACCTTCTTCTTGTTCGAAGTAGTCTGAGAACACGGCCCCAAGGCGGACCCGAAAACGTCGGTCTTCTAGAAAGGCTTTAATAAATTCAGGTAGACGGCCTCGCAGCCCCAAGTCAAAGAGGTCTTGTAGTACTCCATGTTTCCATGCTATGTCATAGGCCTTTTCCAAGTCAAAGAAACCCCAGACGACATGTTTGTTATTGATAAAGGCTTCTCTTATAAACGTTTCTAGTCTTACAAGGTGATCCAGGGTATTTCTTTGTTTTCTAAAACCGCTCTGTATATCGGCAAACAAATTATTGCTTTCTAGATGTCAAGTGAGTCTGTCAGCTATCATGCGTTCAAATGTTTTACACAGTGAACTTGTTAAGGAGATTGGTCTGTAATTATGTGGGCTTGTGGGGTCTTTGTTTGGTTTTGGTACTGGTATGATAATAGCTTCTCTCCATATTTCTGGAAAGTTGCCAGATTTCCAGGCTTGGTTAAATAGGCCCAATAGTATTTTCAAGGTTTCGTTTGGCAAGTGTTTAAGGGTTTGTTAGTGTATGTCATCTGAGCCAGCAGTTGTAGCATTCACTGTTGTCCGAGTAGAAGTTTATGTTTTTCTTTGAGTGCCTTATACCGTCTAAAGTCTTCGCTTTAGTGTTTACAAGATGAGTTATGTTCAAATGTTTCTCCCAGAGCGTCAGATATTTCCCTTGTTCCAGTTACGGTGACATTGTTAATTTGTAAATGGCTAACAGGGCCTAGAGAGCCTTTGCCGGATATTTTCCTAACCATATCCCACGCTTTTTCTTTAATGAAGTTTTCCCGTTTAGCTTGGAAACAAACTCCTCCCATGAGCGTTTCTTACTTTGTTTTACAGTCTTGCGGGCGATGGCATTGAGTCTTTTATATTCCATTCTTCTAATGGTGTCCGGATGATTAATGAACTGTTTTAACGCTTGTTTTCGAGCAGCTATTGACCGTTTGCATTCATTGTTGAACCAGATTTTGCATAGTCTTTTGCGAGATCTGGATATTTTCGGGATAGTGTTTTCCATTATTGATTGTATCAAAGCGGTGAACAATAGAATAGGATCATTATCACTTTCAAGGTATTCTGGTGTAATTGACTGATGGCATAACTCTTGGAATTGTAGCAAATCTGCTTTGTTAAAATTCCACTTGTCTACTCTTTCTTGTGGTTGTGGAATGGTTTGTTTAATTAAAATTGGAAAATGGTCGCTTCCATGTAGATCGTCTATAACTTTCCAGCTAAAATCCAGGTAAAAGTTAGCAGAGGATATGCAGATGCCAATAGAGGTTTTCGAACCAGTGCCCATATGAAAATATGTCGATGTTTTGTCATTGAGTAAAGACAGGTTGTGATGGTGTAGTAAGTTTTCTATGATCTTTCTAGATTTATTTCACTTTGGGGTATATTTTTTCGATAAAACGTTGCAATTCCTCCAGAGGCTTTGTTTCTAACGTGGTCTTTGTTGTAGGGGATATATCCCTTCAGCGTTGGCTGGTTATTGGTTTTAGAGAAGGTTTCTTGTAGCGGATTATTGCTGGGTCATTTTGGAATATGATTGTTAAAATTTCGAGATGGTTGGTCCAAAAACCTCGTATATTCCACTTATTGCCATATGGTCTTATTTCGTTATGTCTAGGGGTCTTTGTATTCCGACACTTCGTCTTAAAATTTACAATTAAAAACTGTTCAAACTCGCTGTTTGGTGGATATCCTGCTGAATCGAAATGCTCACAAAAATAGTCATTATACAACGCTATCCAATGGTTTCCCGGTATGTAATTGGGTCTGTGTTGACAATAAACACTGATGGTTTGTCTACTCTTAACGGAGGTTCATCAACCGCACACATTCCACCATAATATTGTTGAATGTAAGCATCTTGTAACATGCATCGTTTTAGTTCTAGGGTATTCATAATACAACGTTTCTTGTACTGTCAATGGTCAACTGCGTAGACAATGCACGTTGTAGCTGATGGCAGTGCTGATTCGAAACGGGTGCTTAGGCGTGTATGTCCTGTTGCCGGTCTTGTGAATAATTCTTCTTTTGATTGTGACTTTACGTCAAAGACAAATATGGCGTACCCTCCGTTGTAGTCTGAGGGATGTATCCAATTTCCTTGCAGTTGGGAATAAGTATTTTTGAAAAGGCTGCGGTACTCTGATACGTATCCTGTATCTAAATACCGTCCTGCGACGGCTGGATCGTCGTCAAATTTAGGTTGAAAAGCAATAGACGGTACTGGTGAACCATCCACAGTCAACTCTAGGAAATTCAAGTTAAAATGCTTGAAATTGAAAGGGTTTTTCGAAAAATCACCAGAGAACACGTCGCTTCCTGTGTAGGCTACAATAACCTTTGCTGGTACCCTGCCATGAAAAATGCCATCAGAACTCCACGTGTAGCTGCCTGTAGCAATGCCGAACGACTTTATGTCACTTTTCCAAAAAGGATGTAGTGCTGGTCCTGTTTTCAAGCTTTCATTGTGAGCAATAGCTATGCTTGGGTTTACTTTTATTTGGCATACTTTAAGAATGGCATCTGTTATATTCACTTGTTAGGCTACTCCGTTTTCGCTGAGTAATCTAGATTCATCACCGCTTTGAAAGAGCTTGACCGTAATCTGGACGCCATTCAAAATTGCCCTGCTTTGCTGAGAAATGTCTAAATATATTGGGCCCTCAAGGTCACATATGTGGCTGTTGGCTGTCAGTGCCTTTCGAGTTGTGTGTCCGCTATTGATTGTAGGGTCGTCCATGTAATCTGCCGAGTCCATGTAACCTTCAGCTTGTAATTGCGAATCTTTTTGGTCATGTCCATACCTTAACAAAGTATCTAAGTACGCCTTATACGGGTTCATAATACCTACTGTGGGCGTTATGACTTGTTAGTTCAATGCTATATCGACCTGTCGAAACAATGTATGAGGTGGAAGGTTGACCAGTGCTACGTTATCAGTGTCTGTGATAGCCGTTCCATCAGTCTTTAGAATTTGCAATTGTACACGCAGACGTGTTTGCGACAAGTCAACATATTCATTTGACGTGCCGGCAATTTGAAATTCTATTGTGCTGCCTCTACTTATTTGTCCTGTAGGTCGAAAATTTATTCAACTAATCTCATCAATTGACTGATCTACAGACGGCAGTTGGAATAAAGCTAGTTTGTTATCAAATGCTGCAGCCATGATGATCTTTACACGTTAGTATCTTCACCGAAAATGATGGGAGGTATTACATTGATCCTCATTATATACTGTTCTCACCATGAATATTTTTGCTTACTTGACTTTGCTTTCTTTGTTACTTTTGGTTTTATGGGTGGGCATTTATGCTTGACTGTTTTTACTGGCTTCTTGTTCTTGCCATTCGATACCTTTAATGCTTGCTTTTTGGTACTTTTCTTTTTAAACTGCTTTTTTAGTTTTTTCGTTCTTTTGCTTGGCTGTTTTCTCGCTGGTGTTGCTTTACGTTTCCTGTTGTATGACAAGGCGCCTTGAAGGTTTTGTTTCAACTCCATTTTTGCTTGTGCCACGTGTTGTTCTGTTGTTGTAACCAGTTTGATACATGAACCAACACCCCCATCTTGTGTATGTTTATCAGTTTTGTAAAACTGTGTTTGGTATGGAATCTTTCCGTCCTGCATGTTTTTAAAAAAGTTGATATAACCTATTTGCTCGTTTTCCATCTTGTGACTTGCTTACAGTCCAGTTGTAAAATGAATTCAAGTTTAATCTTTCTTAAAGTTTTATAGGTTTGATAATGAGAGCGCAACGCACAGGTCCAATGTCACTTGATGGAATTTCCATGTCTTTTGTTCGTACATATATGCGCACGCGTTCAATAGGTTGCACTGCTACGTTGATAAATATAACTGTTGGAATCCCCCAGACGACCAAACGAATCTTAATAACGGTGCGGTTCCATTACGACCATAACTCTGCTCGACTAAATCACAAAACACGTATAGTTCGCCACTGGTATTGTACACAATATCTGCCAAAGCACAAGCACAATCACCGTGTATAGGTTTAGGTAATTCAACAGTAAAATCCCACGCCACATTTGAAGGGTGAAAATTACATCTGACAGATAAAAGACAATGTAGCTTCTATTTTAGTTCTGTGAGGCCCTTGACCCAAGTATTGAATTTTTCTGGCCAACCTTTAAACTTGACAAAGTACTCTTTCTGTCCGTTTCGGGTTCTTTGACGTATTACCTTTTCAATTGGATATGATTTGTCGTTATCAAGGTACACCTTTTGAAGCTCATAAAAACGGCCTGTTATTGCGTCATTATTGTAGTCCTTTATAGAGTATTTTGGAATGTCGTCATCTTTAATTGATATGTCTGTGATGGTAAATATCTCAGCGGTTCATCTTTCATCGTATTCTCTGTCAAACGGTTTACTTCAGCCAACAGTTTGACCCTATCACCCTCTTTGAATTTATAAAGCGGTTTGGATTTTGGTGGATGGAGTCTTTTGTTTTTATTGTTTTTAGATTTTTTAATATACTGATTGGTCCACACGTCATAGGATTTTGCGGTACGCGCCTGAGTAGGCGTCATCTTTATAGTTCGATGATAGGTATTGTTGTAACTAGCAGTGAAGTCATCTAAAACGTCTATCCATGTAAATGTGTTTTTATACGACATATACACAATAAGACGTTTTTTTCACGACTTTGATGGCACGACCCGCATGAGCAACTTTAACTTCATTTTTAGACGTGAAATGAATGACATCTTGTGATTTCAGGTACCGTGCAACCCATCTATTTTTTATATTCACTTCCAGAATCTGACCATAGTTTTTCAGGGGTAGCTTCTTCGAAAAAACTTTCTACCATTTCTTTTCCTTGTAGTGTTTTTAGTGGATGAGTCCATAAATAATGGAAATGGCAGACTTGTAAGATTTCTTTGCTTACAGATTGAGAGACCTGACACCCATTGAAAACCGAGCAGCAAGGCAGAATTTCCGAAAAAGAGTGCAGTAAATTATAAATTATAAATATAAAGTTAAGTTTTTTAATGAAATGAAAACAAGCTGTTTCTGAAAGTTATCAGTTGTAAAGTTAGTCAGTTATATGACTTTTTTAACGACACGACCGACCCTTAGCGGGTTACATTGTGTCAAAACATGTCAATAATCAGTAACTGGAAAGCAGTTACCAGTTAAAATCCAGACCGCGTATATTTTAAAATCATACAATAAGCAGCGTTTAGAAATATGGAGTCACCTTGATTGCATTCAAAAATTGTATAATTTTACTAGTTTCCACTTCATCAAACAACTGCATCAAAGAGTCAACTCCGAAATGACGTAAGTGAGCGTCTAGAAAATCGGTGGTCTATTAAAATATGTTTACTTTGTACGAAACAACCCAGAAAAGTCGCATTTTATAACCTGGCTAAAATGCACCTTTTCCAACTCTTCTACATTTAAGGCTGGAAGAGTCGCACTTTGCCTATTTACAGATAGTAAGAGAAAGAGGATCGTGTTGCTTATTGGGGTTGTAACACAGAATAAACCAACTCATATCGACCACCCCAAGTGACACCGCCGTCGTACTGTTAGTTCTCTAATCGTCAGTATTACGAAGGTGCGCGACATTAGCGCAGTCAGCAGGAATGTTTTTCTAGATAAAAATTCTTTTCATTTTAGTCTTTAAAAGACGAACTTGGAAGAAGACAGGACAGTGATATAAAAGATTTCTCTGTTCTGTTTCTGTAGATGAACGAGCAGAATAAGGATTCTACCACCATACCGAGTGAGATGCTGGCTCGATTTTACTGCTAGGAGTGTGGAAAGATGCGTTCTTCCTATTTCTGGGCGCATAGAGCCAACAACTGGGCCTATCAACTCTTTTTATGGTGCAACGCTGTCTTAAAGTGGCACTCTGGGTATAACCACTGTTTTAAGAGTCCGAAGCGACCCTACCGGGACAGTAGACATTAGGACCAGATTCGTTACCGCTGCCGTTATCCGTTTTAACCTTGAATATTCTTTCCATTATTTTGGTTAATAACGGGTTCTAGTTTCCGTTCGCAAGAAAATTGTTCGGTCTGTCCCATTTTTCTTCGAATGATTAAATTTATTATAAGGTGGGTAAAATGTAAAATGGTTCTACAAATTGATTTAGTTTGGTATTAATCTAGCCTTATGAATACTAATTGGATTGCTATACATACGTAATTGGTATGCACACCAAGGGCGTGATTGGCAAAGCATGTGTTGTGTGAAGTCACCGAGATATGGCGTAGTCGCACTGATAAGAATGTTGTTTGTTTGTTTGTTTGTTTGTTTTTTGCTTAGCGTCCCGTTCACTAAGTTGGATGGGTATATTAGGACCAACTTGCGGAAGAAGCAAGTGGGAGAAAAAGAGTTAGTTAGTTATATGATTTGTTTAACGACACGACCGAACCTTAGCGGGTTACATTGTGTCAGAACATGTCAGTAATCAGTGATTATAAGTTAAGATCAAGTTAAGTTAAGATTAGAAGAATCAAGATAAGCTAAAACCGTGTATATTCTAAAATCATCAAGTAAAAGGGGACTAGAAATACTGATACAGGTTGATTTCTTTTAAAAATTGCATAAATTTGCTAGGTTCTACTTCATCAAAGAGCTGTCTCAAGGAGTCAACTCTGAAGTGACGTGAGCGGGAGTCTTGGAAATCGGCATGACGTGCACAACAAGGTAAAATATTGCGCAACGTTAGAGACATGAGTATGCAAATAAATCCTTTATAACACAACACAAAGAGTCTTAAATAACATCATATCACATGCAATCATAGGTTAGTATATGCACATTATACGTAGATAGACCAATGAAATGGTATCATATCCAAGCAAAACCCATATCCCACAATTCCCTTCCCACATAACTCAATTATAAAATGAGCGGTTGTTGTAGCGGTAGATCATTATTCTGACAAGACTCACAGAATACACAAGAGAACGCAAGAGAAGCAAACGTTCAACGTGAATTGGATAAACATTTACACAGAAGGCTGAAAAATATAGAAAATGGCGAAACATAGCAGCAAACCTGATAGTGAATCACTAAAAGGAAACAGAAAAACATATCCTGTTAAACGTACATTTGACTGGCGACATCATCATGCGGATAAACGATAAAGTAAGTTATCGTAAACATTCAGGTTTTTGTTTTTAGCATTTGTATCCAAGGTAGTGAAATGCAAATCTGCGTGAAAGTCATTCGTGTGTGTGAGGGTGTGCGTGGGTGTGCGTGTGTGTGTATGTGTGTCAAATTCGAAACTAAGAAACACTGTGATGAACAAGCATGTTAAATAATACTTCAATGACAAAGCCCACAAAATCAAGCATATGACGTTTTACCAGAATAAAAAAGTTAAGGCTGTGAATGAAGGATAAAGTCCATGTGTATTTGATTGAAGAAAATGACAATTAAACTGATGACAACACAATACTTAGCACTCTCAACGATGCAATGGATGACTTGCTTGTAAGGGCAGTGAACGAATATGAACAAGGTAAACTAAATATATGTGTTTAGAAACGAATCTTAATATTAAAAGAGATAACCCACACAATGTGTAAGTGTAAGTAGATTAGAGCTCAAAAAGACGATTTCATACACTGTCTCATCAAATAAATGTACAGTCAAAACATGTTAAATCGATATCAAAACGAAGTGCGAGATAGCCGAATGCTTAGTCAAGAAGGGATCATGTTTAATGAAAAAAAACAATAATATTCAACCATAGCAGGCCTTTTTTAAAAAATTTTAACTAGCTGAAATGTTGAGATGTCCGATGTCGTAATAAGTATGACAAATCGTATTATGTATTGTTACTTAGCACCGCAAGGAGAAAAATCAACATCAGTGATGATGGGGCATCCACAGATGGCATCCAAGCCATTGCCACATCAAGCGGAAGTAAAGAGCAGATAATAAATATTCCATATCCAAAACTCAGCAAAACAAATTATGTACAAGGGTTAGATGCTAGAGTGCGTAAACATTACCTTCAACTAGAAAGAGAAATACAACAAGAACGTGTTAAAACGTTATACTTACACCCTTTGGGTCCGTACAGGGATGCTCGGTGCAATGAATGCAAATCACATGGGAAGATGTAGTATTTACACCTTGCCCGTGTTCGTATAGATGAGGTTAACGATGACAACATATTCTTCATAAAGTGGGGTATCGATATACGCTTGCAGAGCACATGTAATAATTGTCAGGCAACAGACATCACCAAGTATCAAAACATTGTCACTACAGATTATAAGACTTTCGCTTAATACACAAATTTATTGACAAGAGACGCCACAAGGGTGTTCATTTATTCAAGTTCCAGAACGATAAAGATATGGTGTATGTTGAAATTCTATACAGCCAGAAAAAGGTCGTTTTAAGTTTTTCTGATGGATTATGGATCCATCATGAATTTACCTTTGAACAAATAAAAAACTTTGAAAATGCATGCAAATGTTTATGGTACCTCTTTGATTACGAAATTTCACGATTTGAAAAGACGTCTTACCTACTATGCAAGATTCCAACACAAAATCAATCCAGATCCATTTGTGATGAAGACGTCTTCGTTATAAATACGTTTTATGTCGTCATACAACCCGGTATCGTACTACACGCCCCTTTCTTAAGCGACACATATGTAAATATCCTACAAATAAAAAGATGCGAGATCGTGTTTGCACAATCAAACAATCTCCAACCAAACAATAACTAGCACTCTTTACTTTTTTCTACAGATGCCTATATCAACAATGACGACTGGCAGTTATTTTTAAAATACTGGTTTAATTCACATGAAGAACTCAAACAAATCATGAAAAGCCATAACCTCGAAAACGATGAATATGTTGTAAAAAGAATTAAGGAAATATAAAGAGGCAAAGAAGAAGGACAGTAAATAACCCCACATTGTGATAAGTGCATAAAATCCGAGTTTTTAGCTATAAGAACCATTCAATGTCAAAAGACCGTGACACATGTATCGTGAAATAGGGTTGCCCGATTATTCATTAAAAATGGGTTAATAGGGCTGTAATGGGGGTTCGATATAATCGAGTAGTCGATATGTAGGGTTGCAATTGCATTGAAACAATTGAAAAATCGGCATGGTTGGATGGTTGGATAACGACATGTATCTTTGTAGATGTCAGCAGCGGTGGTGGCAAACAATTATCTAATGAAACTAGACAACAACAAGCAGCAAATCAAGCTGAAAGAGAACAAAGTCTTTGGGATACTGTAAGTGTTGCTACTTTTAGACCAGAACAAAAATGGGATTTTTTAAAAGCTCTTGCTGACACGGAACCTGAAATTACAGAAACGTTATATACTGATTTGACTAGACATAGAGGTATTAAGTGGTATGTATGTATTGTTCTTTAGATCCCTTTCAACTGCTATGGTCATATAGGGATCCCCCTGCCACATTATACTGAAATGGGGCATTCCAGTCCTCCTTCTGACCCTTCATTGTGGAGTGCCTCACAGGGTAGCAAGGAGGAGTCCCAATTTTAAAGTCTTAGGTATGACCCGACCGGGGTTTGAACCCACGATCTTCCAGTCTCGAGGCGGACACTCTAACCACTAGGCTACCGAGGCTGGTGTATTAAGTGGTATATGACAGCCAAATTAAACATTTCAAAGGTGGACATGGAAGGGTATACTATAACTAGTGATCCTGTTTTCTCTACAAGTCCTGTTCGAGCAGTCAATACTAACGATATTGATAATGAAATTCCGAACGCCTTTCAAAATCTGAACACTCAGGCTCAAGAGTTTGAAAGAGATGGGTTCGGGTTGGAATTTAGATGAAGTTGAAAATATCCAAGTCCACATATCAGCATATCAACCGCTCATTGGTTCAACTTTTATCCCCTTCCAAAATATATTCGAAATAAGGGTGCTGTCTTAAATGTTGAAAATAAGGATGAAAAATGTTTTTATGGTCTGTGCTTGCGCATATACATCCTGCAGACAACCATGCAAATAGACTGTCTAACTACAAACATCACAAACATAAACTGACAACGGATTGATTGGTATTCCGAATAACTTTAAAAAAATTCCAAAATTTGAAGTAATGAACTCGATCTCTGTCCATGTTTTTGATTATGAGAGTAAAGAGGGTTTGTATCCTCTATATATCTCAAAAAATCAGAAAAACACACATATGAATTTACGTTTGATAAGACAAGGCTCAAAGCTCATTTTTGTCTAAAACGTAACTTTAGCCGACTCATGGGGGATAGAACAAAACACAAGGCCGCATACTTTTACTGTTATAATTGCTTATATGGTTTTGTAAGAAAAGAAAAGAAGTGCTTACAAATTACATGGAATTATGTGGCAAACAAAAATCGCAAAAGGTTGTGTTTCCCGATAAAAACCGAAGGTTTTATACGCCGGTTTTGAATGCTACACGACAAAGGTTGATACTTGCATACCAAACCCCAATCAATCTAGCACAATAAAATACAAGAAACATTACCCATCCGGCTTGCGCTATATAGTTAAAAGTTCAGAAGAATCATTATCCAAGCCAGCGGTCACATACCGCGGTGACAATGTAGTAGACACATTTCTGACAGACTTGTAGAAGAAGAAAGGACTATCACTGAAATATTAAAACACTTTGAACCAATGAAAATGATCAAAAGGGATAGAACAAACTTCCTGACTGCCAAAAACTGTCATATTTGAGATCATGATCACTTGAATGGTCGTTATAGAGGTGCTGCTCACAATGAATGCAACTTAGCGTACAAATGTCGGAAAGAAAATGAAACCAAACCTAATTCATACCACATACCACATACCAGTAATATTTCACAACTTCCGGGGTACGATAGTCATATATTGATGAGTGGTATAGGTAAATTAAAAAGCAGACGTTTAACGGTCATTCCAAATAATATGGAAAAATACATATCTTTCACGATTGGAAACTTTCGATTTATAGATTCCTGCCAATTTTTGAGCACGTCTTTAGAGAAGCTGGTAAATAATTTGGCTCAAGAAGGTCAGGAAAAATTTCGAATAATGCAAAAACACATCATGCAGGTTGAAAAACAAGACTTATTGATTAGGAAAGGTGTGTACCCATATGATTACGTAGATAAGCCTGAAAGGTTTAACGATCTCACCTTGCCACCCAAGGAAGCGTTATTTAGTATTCTCACTCAGCAACACATCACAGACACTGATTATACCCATGCTCAGAAGGTATGGGATGTGTTTGGTTACCAGAACCTTGGTGACTATCACGACCTATACCTCGAGACCGACGTGTTACTTCTTGCTGATGATTTTAAAAATTTCCGAGATGTTTGTCTAGAGTCGCATAAACTAGACCCAGGCCACTATTACATTGCTCCTGGACTTACCTGGGATAGTACGCTCAAATACACAGGTGTTTCCTTACAATTGATTAACGATCCAGACATGCATCTCATGATAGAATCAGGACTTCGTGGTGGGGTATCCACCATAACACATAAATATGCTAAAGCCAATAATCCTTAGGTACCTGGATATGATCCAGACACTCGAAACAACTTTATTGTGTATCTGGATGCTAACAATCTTTATGGATGGGGTATGTCTCAGAGATTATCTGTAAAAAGTTTTGACTGGATAACAGACCAACAAATAGACACAACTGACGTAACGAACATACCTGACGATTCTGACATGGGTTGTGTATTTGAAGTGGATTTAAAGTATCCTGTAGGGATTCATGACAAACATAGTGATTATCCCTTAGCTCCAGAGCAAATAGCAATCCCACTTGAGAAATTATCAGAGTACAGCAAGGACTTACTGACTAAATTAAATATCAAGGGACAACCATCAACAAAACGCTTTCCAAGTACCAGATCAGTCTATCTGCTATCATTCGTTCAAAGGTTTTGCAGAGAGAGCTCGTTAGAAAGATTGGTCTATAATTATGGGGGTTTGTTTGTCTTTGTTTGGTTTTGGGGCGTCTGGTTTCTTGGGACACTTGTTTCCGTGGTTACTAAATGTTTTAAAACTGATTTACACCAAAAACAAGGAAGATAGACGCTTTGAGGTATAATATCTGTCTGATACGAAAAATGTCTTACACCTCCACACCGTTTACAAGCTAACCACTGTGAATAATCAGTCGATATTGCGCAATTGTGTTTCTGTCCAAAATATTATAATTTAATAAAACACTTGTAACATTCAGTGGGAAATTTCGCCAAATCCTTGTAATTTTAAAATGTGTGTGTTATTTAATAAGTTTTTCGCTTGCTCTTACTTCCGCTTTTTTTACACTAATTTTAACCTGTTGTAAGCTTCAAGTTGAAAAAAGTAGCGTTGTGATTTTCGTCGAGCTTTCCCTTGCTTTTATACGCAGTAACAGATCAACAATAACAAAGAACAGTTCTTTAAAAAAAAACTTTTATTAATGTAAACCAATTGTTGTCAACTATAGTCTTTTAATTTATTTTGTGGAATTGACGTAGTTGATATAACAAATATTTGTCAAAATACCACATTTATAATATTGAATGCCAACTGCGTCATATCACCTGTATAATAAAGAATTAATTTATATAGAGTGGATGATACGTTGGTACAATTTTTTTAAGTTACATTATTTCAATAAAGTTTTAAATTGCATAATTTCTTAGCAAATGTACTTCAGCGAACGAAACAGGCTTATTCTTGATAGAATCAAAAACATCTTAATTGCTTTTGACGTAATAATAATAATGCAGTTGATATTTTTCGGTTCTCCGATTCGCAAAAAGTTATATTGCGTTTTGCGTCATACAGATTAAATCATGAAAAGAACCTTTATGCTGGATTTTGAGAACGGAACAGGATGTTTATTCTTCAAAATAGCAGATTAAATTACAAACAACATAACATTCTTAGTACAGGGTCAAAATATGTTAAAATCACAATCTTGAAAAATTGGAATAAATTATGAAATATAATACAAGCTTATTAAGTAGCTTGTTTACTGCCAGGCTTTAAAACATGTTTCAATGGTAGATTCTTCGAAATATTTTCAATGGGTTAAAAGTCTATGTGCAAATGTGCATAAAAAGAGTCCTGGTTACTTCATTGCATTGCGCAAAACATTTACTCATTAAAGAAACGTTGTTTAAATTTTGAAATACTATTTCAAGGTAAGCTGTCTTAGTTACTCTTTATATACTTGACTGCGTGATAACCTCATTTAAATAAACACTATTACAAGACATTTTAGTTGTTATGGCGCACAATGTAACCTTCAATCCCATCTTCTATCCAAATATGTAAGGTCGTTTGCTGTTAATTTTATTACAGTTATAGAGGCATTCACGCTTACTTGCTTTTATTGCTTTACCTTTTGAAAACTTTCGCTGTGTCGTTACATACTTATCATTGAAAGGTAAGCATTGTTTGCTTCGTGACATTTTTAACAATAAGAAAACTTTAAAGTGATTCGGTATCACGAATAAATAATAATAATGAAACACACATTCACTGTCGTGAATTACTTGCCATTTAAAAACTTTTTACAAAATAATCTGCAGTCAATACTAGCGAGAATATCTATTCACACTTCTTATATTATTTATTGCTTATAGAATTTACGTTTAAAAATGGATAAATATTTAAGTTTTATCAAACAAGTGGCTACAGAAGAAAATAAGGAGCATGGAATTTTAATTCATTTAAATTTCATACAATTAAGCGAACACCTAGATCTGTTTCGGGAAAGATTTAACATATTTGCACAACAATGTAAAACAGACGTCGCACACGACGTATTTAGCAACTTCACAATTGTGCACTGTGCAAGTTCAGACACGGCTTGCATGCAGTACGTTTATATTTATAGTAAAATATTTAGAACAATTCAAAAAGAATGGATAGTGATATTTTAGTAAAATATCAGGTAATACCTTTTACTTTATTATTTTAAAAATTTTGATGTGTTTTTGTATGATGGAATTATCTACTCTACTTGTCATGTGCTAGAACTAGCATACTGGAAAGTAATTAGTGATAGGAAATTTCTAGGAAATGATTGGAAATTTCTAGGAAGTGATTGGAAATTTCTAGAAAGTGTTTGGAGATTTATTTTTTATTTTATTTTATCTTTTTAGAATGAAGCGGTTGATGCGACTCTCGCTACTGGTTCAAGTTTTTAGCTGACGGTTTAGAACACACGCTCCTTTTAGGCAAGTTAAGCACCGTTGAGCCCGGCTAGTACTTGGATTGGTGACCGCTGTGGAGTTGTCATTTGAAGTTGATAGTGGGGATATCTGCCGACTCGTTACACTAACACCGATTTACTGGCTAGATTAACCATCTTACTAATATGCAATTCTTAGTTAGATATCAACACGAATGGAAAATAAAGCCTCATCAAATATCGTCTTTTTCTCTGTTTTATTCAACAAAGTCGTGTATAATGACAGGTAGAACACCAGTCTCTGGTATGATAGCCATGATAATATTATCTCCTGTAGTTCTGATTCTTGATTGGTTTTGTAGTTACATACACATATCCCATTTTATTTTGGTATGCAGGATAAGAGTAGGTCAGGAGTGACAAGCAAAGTTGGGAATCACGACATCTAATAAATGTGATGTCTTTATTCATATTTGGTAACATGTCTGTGTCGTTTTCATTCCCGCTGCATTTTATTGGGCTTAGAGTTTTGAAATATGACTTGCAACTATCAAATGTTAAAAATAACAATGTCGAACGTGAATATTAAGTGTACCTTCTGCTCGCTGGTGCTTATTCTTTATATAAATGCCCATGTTATTTCGTAAATACTCAAATTATGATAAAGACAGTTAGTGCAATCGATTTAAATAGAATTTTATTCTGAGAACGCGCTTAATTATAATTTTTAAAAAGGAATGTTACGGGGCAATTTTGATACTGTCTTCGCTGTTAAATTTTAATGGTGAAATACACTGAATTGTATCTATTAATGCATATTTTTTGCTTGTTCGTGCTCTAACATATTTAAAATCTATTAGTTCCTTTTCCGTGTTTGTCGCATAAATTAGTTGGTAATTATCTAAGGTTATACTCAAACATCATCAATTCAAATCTGTCTTCAATATCAATGTCTACCAGTTCCTGTGCAAAATACTCCTGCTATTTAGAACTTTTTGCAACGATAAAATAAGTGACTATCCACAAACAATCTTCCCACGATAACAGCTCTTCTAAACAATAGCCTGTCATTATTTTTCGGTTTTATTTTTATACAAAGGTTGTATTTCAAGGCATCGCTTATAACTTCACTGTTAACTCTGTTACATTATTTTCTATTTCTATTTAGTCGATGAGTAAAATATTGTGCAATATTTACACTTTGTTCTCCACATATACACGAAATCATCATTGTGTCTTTCGATTAGTGTTCTACAGTTTATATATCACTGCGCAAGTGTATACATATATTTTAAAGTAAATAAAAAATATGTTGTTATTTCAAGCCGTTTTATATATATGTACTGCGATTTAAAATCCTCTACCGAGAAGAGTAATTACATTCTTCCACAAATTATATTTTTTTAAAAATCACCACGTTGCTTCAACACCACGCTATCACTTTTTCAGCACCTAATTAGAGCTATAAGGCGTTGTTTCAGTTTACCAGACCACTCCGTTAAACTAAGTTCGTATGCTGTATGAAAATCAAACTCATCTGATGGTACGTCTTCGTCGATACATACATCAATAAAATTTTTATATAACTCATCCCTATCCACGCCTGTGTGAATAAACTCCCAAATATAATCCAATTCCTGTATTACGTTCTCCCTCTTTCTCCATCATTGAATAAGCATTGTCTAAATAAACTGTTTTGAATTACCCTTCCAAGGCGTTTTTATTCTTTTTACACACTGTGTTCTTTGATGCCATGTTTTACAGACAAATTAGCTGGTGTAAACCATTGCTCTATTTTTATAACGGTATACATAATGTGACTCAGCAATATCATTGCTTACAGGATAGTACCCAATATTCTGTTTACGAAGCACTTGTCAAGTACACAATAGCTCCTATGGCCTCTTCCCTCATCAAACGAGAAGAGAGGAGTTGTGCACTGATGTGTCAGCAGATTTTAGACAAAGAGGATAAAGAGGAATGACGTGCTTCAGCTACTTGATCTGTTTTTGAAAAGCCAATAACATTTATTGCGCAATTATCGTGGCAAGTACACAATAGCATGCCCCTCATCCATTGTGTAGGGTTTCTATTTTTGGTACCACATGAGGCCGTGTCCTTGTGACGTGATGTTGATAACAATAGAAGTGTGTCAGGCTCTATTGTTCCAAAATTGCTAATCTAGGTCGAAGTTTTGCTAAAAATCCAGGCACGAGGCTACAGTGAAAAAACCCCTATACTACTAGTAATCAGTGACTAAAAGACAATACTACAAGCTAAAATCAAGGTAAGTTAAAACCGTGTATATTCTAAAATCATAAAGTAAAAATCGACTATATGTTTCACGCTGTAGGATTCCTGACACCCGACACAGTCGGCTGACGGCTCGCCTCTTAAAAGACGCTTGTGGATGATATATATATATAGATGTCCTGTTATGGCTCTATGGTAAACCATTTCATCTCGTACACTGTTTAGTGGCAGGGGTTTTTGTCTGACTAAGGGGTTCGTTTGATACAGCTTGTTTCTTTGCTTGTTCCATCTTTCTTGTCACAGTCTTTGTGTATCTTGTGATGTGGTATTTAAAATCGGACGCTGGTATAAGCATATTTGTACAATTATCATTTACAGCTTCGTCGGCCATCTCGTTTCCGTGGAAATCCACGTGACGTGGAACCTAGCAGAACGCTAGTCTTTTCCAGCTTTGGCGGCATCGTCATGCCTTTCCAGGTCAAAGATAAGGGGGTTTGATATTTGTAAGTTTTCAATTGATTGCAGGACGGACACCGAGTCCACGCATAACACAGACTTTTTTATCGGCTGAGCTTTAAGCGCGGCTGAGATAATAGAGGATCCATCTGAAAGTCTTGTTTTAAAGGTGTTGTTTTCAGTTACAACGAAGGGCTTTGTTTGTCAATCTTGCCCGTGAATCTTTGTCAGCATCTCTTGGGCTCGGTGTTTCAGACCTCGCTCTTACTGAGTTTGGTTCTGGTATTTTCGAGGTACTTGGTTTTGGAGTTTTAGGTGGGGAGGAGTTTATTGTTGGTTGCTTTCGTGATGTTGATCTTGGTGTAATTACTTGAACTGTTATATTTGTTTCCTTTGTCTTTTGTTCATTTACTTAGGCCCAGTCGGTCTGGGATGAGGCATTTCGCTTACAAACATAGATACATAAGTATGCATACACAAAGATTAAAAAATACTTATAAAAACAACAACAGCAAATAGCAACGAATAATACCGACTGAACAAATAGGTTTTTATTATAAAAATACGTTAACTGATCCGGCAGAGAGGTATGCCTGATTTTGATGCTGCTCAACAGGTATTTCTATTTCTTTACTATAAAGGTTTACCATTAAGGAATTGTAAATTTTTAACTGATTATAGTGATTTTACTTAGGTATTTCAATATTTTGTCTATCATTATTTTGTTTATTTGTTTTTACTTTTCTATTGATCATTCATTGTATATATTCTTTCTACTTTTCTACTCTACAATTGTTCTCTTCCGTATAATCCCTTGACAACCACATATACACAAACGGAGGTTGTGCAAAGAGTTGATTCTGGGTCTCAAGCGGTATGCTTATACCATTTAAGCGTTGTTATATAATATTTTATCTTCATATAGCCCTCTCTTTAATTATCCTATACCAGTACACTTTCTTTCTTGAAAAAAAAACGCTTGCTTCGTATCGAGAACACTGTAATTACGAAACTGGAGGTCAAAACCTTACTTAACTTTCAGTTAAATTTTCCTTGTAATTATACCTTTGTTCATTGTTCATTGTATTGCATTGTTCTTTAGATCCCTTTCAACTGCTATGGTCATATCGGGATCCCCCTGCCACATAATACTGAAATGGGACATTCCAGCCCTCCTTCTAACCCTCACAGGGTAGCAAGGAGGAGTCCCAATTTTAAAGTCTTAGGTATTACCCGACAGGGGTTTGAACCCACGATCTTCCAGTCTCGAGGCGGGCACTCTAATCACTAGGCCACCGAAGCTGGTTCATTGTTCATTAACATTTTCAATTCAATAATTCAGTCTTTCTCTTTTTAGATGGTGACAACACACTCCATAACTACAAAAGTACAACCTGGAGACATACAAGAGGCCTTTAGATCAAAAGCTTTCGAATGCTTTCTGTATGGGAAAGTTTTCAATAATGCACATAACTTATATTTACATCAGTGTGGGAAAGTTTTCAATATTGCACATAACACCCGTGAAAGTGTGTGCTAAAAAAAGTTTGGCCTAAAAAATAGTGCGCTAAAAATTAAACGATTACATTAAAGCATTTATCTTTGTAACAAAGCTCCTTCTTATAATTAGAATGCTTAATATGTTATCTTAACAAAGGTTTATTTTAACGTGCGAATTAAAATTTCCTTTATGGTTTATCAGCAGCGTCAAGCTTGTTACTAAATCTTACCACTCATACGTGCAACTCATTAAAAGGTTAATAGGAAGATAAGCAATCTTCCTTTATTTTTATGTTCTCTCGTTAATTTAGTTTATGGTATTCTCACAGCATCCAGTTTTCGCAATAACCCTGGATAAACTAGGCTTCAAACATTAAGAATATTTATCTCACATTTATGTCACTGTGTATCCTTCTAAAATTGCAAACAAAGTAATTAAAAATCTGTTCACCTCAGCTTAAAAGTCACACCTGCAGAACAAAGGAATTCCAATGTAAATTATGTTCAAGCGTGTGGAACTAACGGCATTCAAATGCTCGGTATATAACCCCGAGCCAGGCTCGAGAGGGCAGATTTTGGTTTTTGGACAATTTTGGAATGTTAATCCATTGTCAAAATTCGAAATAAATAAAATTACTGAAGGAAAACTTAGTGTTTATTTGAACAACTAATTAGTGACTCTGTTATACTGGTGCCGTGTACCAGAATAAATAAGAAAAAAAGAAATATATGTAAAATCGATGGAAAATAAGTTCAAATGCGAGTTTAGGAAATTTCTCATCTCTCGTCAATCGGAAAACCAAGAAAAATTGATTGATTGATTGATTGATTGATTGATTGGTTTAACGACACTAGCAACCCGTTAGGGTCATATTGTGTCAGTTCTGTTGCTATAGGAAGACTCAGTTGAAACTAGAATAAATTAAAATAGATATAACAAGTAGTGTATAAATCTAAAATCAACTAAATTCAGTTTAAAACTTACTGTACATGTGTATTTCTTTCAGAAAAGAAATAATTTTGCTTGGTGCTACCTTTGTGAAAAGGTCTTTCATGGAATTCACACTACAGTAGCGTGAACAAATGTACTTAAAATCTACGCAATTGAGTAGAATATGTTTTGCAGTCAAACGTTCTTGACAACCAATACATTGTGGAGGTGCATCGCCTCTCAAAAGATATCCGTGGGTTATGTATGTATGTCCGATTCGAACTCTATGCATAACCGTTGTGTCGCGAATACTGCCAAGAGCTAGGTGTTTTTGTCCAACTGTTGGTTGGATTTGAAAGAGAAATGTGGGGTTTAAAATCGGAGTATGGTATGAGAAGGTCGGATATGTTGTAGTTTAGCGCCTCTTCTGCTGCCTGGTCCGCTGTAAGACCGATAAGGAATCTACACAGATAACAAATTTTTTGTGCCTACTAATCTTGATAATTTCCATGGCTAACTGGAGTGCCCGAACCTCCGCGCAAAAGATGGAGGAGCCGTTTGGTAATCTTGTTTTCAGGGTATTTGATTTTGTAACTATTAAGGCAGCAACTTTGTTATCGAGTTTAGGTCCGTCCGTGTATATGAAATGGTGGTGAAGGTAGGTTTCCTTTATCTCAGCAAACCTAACTTTGAACTCTTTAGCATTTGTTGCGTCTTTAGAAAAGTTTGTCAGAGTTTTGACTATGGTTGGTCTTTGTATTTTCCATGTTGGGTGTTTCGAAACTTTTAAGTTTGCAATTTGCTCGACTTTGATTCCGGCATTATTAAGATGGTTACGGATTCTAGTGTCAAAGGGTACGATAACCTTGGGGCGTGTGCTTAGGATTTCTGAATGGTCTTTTTCGAACACCGCCTTATAGTTGGGGTTTTCCTTATTTGCGTATTGTTTTATTGCATACTGCATTGGAAGTTTGATTCGTTGGATATCTAATGGATGTTCATTTGATTCAACTTGAAGACTTTCCGCAGGTGACGTTTTAAAAGCGTTAAGGCAGAAGCGAAGGCCTTGGTTTTGTATTGGGTTCAACATCTTTTAGTACGAGGGCCTTGCCGATCCGTAGACGATGCTACCATAATCTATTCTGGATCTTATTAATGATCTATATAGTTTTAATTTAGAACTGGGGAATAAAATTTAGCTTCGAGTCCAGAATTAGGCCAAGGAATTAGTTTTCCTTTACTACGGGTATCTGAGTGTTTGATAAGTGTAAAATAGGATGGCCGTGTGGCTTTCGCTTGTTGCAAAAGCGCATGCACATGTTTTGGTTTGCGAAAATTTGAAACCATTTTGGTCAGCCCATTTTTGAAGAGAGTTGATATTTTCCTGGAGACGACGCTCGATCAGATTCATATTCTTACCCCTTGCAGACATAGCAAAATCGTCTACAAACAGTGAGCTGTCTAGTCCCTGTCTAGTTGCGCTTTTGGTACTATTGATTTTGATTAGAAACAAGAGAATTGATAGAATACAGCCTTGAGGATAGCCCTCTTCTTCCTCAAAATAGTCTGAGAAAACAGAACCGAGACGGACTTTAAATCGCCTATCATTTAAAAACCCTTCAATGAATTCTGGGAGACGACCTCGTATGCCAAGATTGTGGAGGTCTTGCATGACCCCGAGTTTCCAAGCCGTGTCGTAGGCTTTCTCTAAATAGAAGAAAACAGTGACGACATGTTCGTTATTAATAAAACCTTCTCTTATAAATGACACGAGTCTAACCAGGTGATCTATGGTACTTCTTTCTTTTCTGAAGCCACTTTGGATGTCAGTAAGCAGATGATTTTTCTCTAAATACTTGCGGCTATCATACGCTCTAGTGTTTTGCACAAAGAGCTTGTCAGAGATATTGGGCGGTAATTTTGGGGATTAGTAGAATCCTTATTGGGTTTTGGAATTGGTATGATGGTGGCTTCTTTCCATATTTCGGGAAAGTGTCCTGTAGTCCAAACTTGGTTGAATAGTTCTAGGAAGACTTCAAGGGTTTCCTCAGGTAGGTATTTAAGAACCTGGTAGTGCAGGTCGTCTGGTCCGGCAGTTGAGTCATGTGAGTTATGTATAGCGTCTATCAGCTCAGCTGGGGTAAAGGTGCTATTGTACTCTTCCAAATTATTTGAGGTAAAGTCTATTGGTATTTGTTCTTTAATTTCTTTTATTTGACGAAACGCAAGGGAGTAATTTTCAGATGAAAGGCTCTACCAAAGGTATTTGCTATTCCATCGGGTTTTGTGACAGTTTTTTTGTTTGTAGTGAGGTGGTTTATGGGTTTTGAGATGTTTTTACCAGATATTTTTCGAATTATCTCCCATACTTTTTTGGTTGATTTGTTTTTGTTCAATTTGGAGATATATTCCGTCCAGGTCAGCTTTTTGCTTGCTTTGATGGTTCTGCGTGCTTCAGCACGTAGAACTTTTGTAATCAAGTTTGGTATTATTGTCCGGGCTGATGCAAAATTGGCGCAGAGCTGTTTTCCGAATGGCTATTACTTTTTTGCAAACGTCGTTAAACCAAGGTTTTTGTTGTTTTTTAGGATTTCCGGTAGTTTTAGGTATGGTTTTTTCATAATTGCCTGGATTAGAGCCATGAAAAATAAAATCGGGTCGTCGTCGTGTGTAAACTGGTTGATTTTAATGGCCTTTTGGCAGAGTTCCTGGAACAGTGACCAATCTGCTTTCTTGAATTTCCACTTTGGTATTCCTTTTTGTTGCTGTGGATCCAGTGGTTTTAATAAAATGGAGAAGTGATCGCTGCCATAAGTGTCGTCCAAGACTTCCCATTCAAAATCTAAAAACAAATCACTAGATGCCATTGCAAGGTCGATAGAGGTTTTTGAACCAGTGCCAGGATGTAGTTATGTAGGAGATTTATCAGTGTAAAGTGAGAGATTGTGGAAATTTAGTAGGTTTTCAATTAGTTTGCCTTTGTGATCGGTGCTTGTATTACCCCATAGGTCGCCATGTGCATTGAAGTCGCCTAAAAACAGAATAGGTTTTGGTATTTGGCAAATCAAGTCGTTGAGTTCTTCCACTTGAGGTTTGGAGGGTGGTGGTAGGTATTTGTTACAAATGGAAAAGGTTTTCTTCATTGTAACACGAACTGCTGTTGCTTGCAGGTTTGTATTTAATTTGAGTTCACTTTAAATAACGTTGTTTTGGATTAAGGTAGTGATTCCTCCCGAGGCGCGGTTGTTATTGGCGTTTTTGTCATAGGAAGTGTAACCAATTAAATTTGGTGGGTAGATATCAGTACCGTATGTTTCTTGGAGGCAAAAGACAGACAGGTTATATTGTTAGCTCAGCGTTAAAAGATCTATCTGGTTGGTCCAAAAACCTCTTATGTTCCAGTGGGCTATTGCCATTTTACCTACTATAGGTCCGGGGCCTGTATTGTTACTTTCGGTGGTCTTAATTGTTGTTTTACTGCCGCTTTCTCTTGCTCTGCCTCTGCTACCTTTTTTGGGGGAGTGGATGGTTGTTTTTCTGGGGTTTTGGCTGCGTTACCCCCATCTTCCGCATCCTCAAGTACGGAGTACCGGTTTCCCACAAATTCCAAATTGAGTGGGAAATTTGGGTGACTCTGGTACTTCTCCCTGGCGAGCCCGTGAAGGTTTCGGTTGCAGCGGCAATGTTTGTATAGGCGACTTCCTCTCATCGGTAGTAACTTTCTTCGATGGAGGTTGTAGCGGTGAGCATCCTTCAACCGCGTCGTCCGTTTCCATAAGCGCATCGTAGTTGACTTCTTTTAAAGTCTGTTGTATCCTTGTTTGACCTTGTCAGCCTTGTCTTTGAGCCTCTTCCTCGTTCCGTTATCCAGAGGGGAGGAAGGGCTTGTGTAAGTTTTCGGTCTTGTGCTCGGCGATGGGGTTTAGGGCCGTTAGATTAGCCCATTAGCCGCAGTTTGGTTAACCTGAACGACCAGCCGTTAATGATCGTGACGGGCCAACACGACCGCCCTTCTTGGGTTGAAGAGTCGGGCCACGTATTGGCTACCATGCACTGTATTGCCTAGAACCTGATAACCTCAACAGCCAGGTCACCGGTCTCCCTCCCGTTAGGGGTACAATCCACGGCAAAGTACATTTTTGGGATAGGAGCGCATTCAACGAAGAGGCCCCTGCTACTCAGGTCCATCTTGACTAAACGCACAACAGATTGCCACGCTTTTATGCGATCAACGTGGGAACGGTCAGACAAGGTAGGTGAGGCGCGAAAAGACACTGGAGTACTTACATTTAAGAAAACCCCAGGGATCGAAAAATTAAACAAAAAGGTAAGGTAACATTTAAGATGGTAGGAAGTAGTTATTATTAAAAGAAAAGTAATTATTTGAATATTTGAAGTAGTTATTATTAAGAGAAAAGTAAGTATTTGAATATTTGCTGCAGTTATATGCTACTGATTGATTTGATTGATTGATTTGTTTAACGACACCGGCAAACCGTTAGGGTCATATTGTGTCGGTTCTGTTACTATAGGTAGACTGACTATATGTTACTGAAAAGGTATACATTATAGGTAAGGTAAGGTAAGGTAAGGTAGGGGGAGGGGGCAAGATACCAGTAGAACTGAGAGTAGTATAGGGAGAGTTTTTGACGCTACCGGACGGAGCAAAAATTATGCAAATGAGCAAACCGATGACCTATTGTGTACATGTCAAATTATGACAGGACAAGGCAAGCACCCAACCCAATATAGAAACAGGACACAATAGATCAAGGATATAACCATTATATACGTGGCAAAAATAGCCACATAATTACTTTCAAAACAAGATAATTGCTTAAAAAACAAGATAATTGCTTGTAAACATGCTATTTAAAGTGCTGACTCAGAAATCGGAGACAATAGTCTAAGGCCATGCCTATTGTATACGTGGCCAAAATAGCCACATAATTACCTTCAAAACAAGGTAATTGCTTAAAGATAATTAGTTTTCGAAACATCCGACTCAAAACGGAATAGACCAAGGTCAACCCCATTGTATTCACCTCCCAAAATAACTTAAAAATGTACTATTTTTCATTATTTCAGAAATGATACAGCGTACAAAGTAAATAAAAAGTAGTTCCGCGGACGTAAAGGAGTAAATCGACCACACGTTGGTTAATCTGTAAAAGGTTCAATGTGATTGGAAAGAAATTAAAGTTAGTGTATATTTGGTTTAAATATGGAAACCAGAGCTATGAAAAAGAAGAGATTAGAGCAAAGCAGTGAACAAAATAGTTTCAAGCAACCGTGTCATGTTGTTGAAAAAAAAATATTGTCATATTGAAAATCTCTCATGGAATTTAAACCAACAGATTGTATTGCATAATCAACACACTGAAGAAGAGTCACAGAAGATTTGTGCTCTCTGCGCCTGCTATACTTTCGGGAAATGTCACTGTCATCATTACAGCTATCGCTCCTGTTATCCCAACAATTTTTGTAAACACTGTGGAGACTGTGTAATCAATTTATTAACTGACAAATTCTGCGACTGTTTTACTTGCACTAACGAAAAGGCATGGCGCAGACTGTTTTACCTTCTCACTCCTTGATGCATGTTTTGTATTCACAAACAAAGCTTACTAAATTTGAAAAGGAATTAATAGCTTCTGCGAAGAAGCGTGGATTTGAATGTCAGACTTGTTACAAGACATTTCGATGGAGAGAAGACTTAAGGGCCCATTTACGACGGAAAACGTGCATTCTACAACTGCTATGTGAGTTCTGTGGACAGACCTTTGCACACTATTCTAGTTTTGGATATCACTTATCAAAGGAACATAAAGGAATCGATCGAACGCGAGGAAGTTATTACCAAAAATTTATGTGCAGGATGTTAGAGCCAGGCGAAATCGATCCGTTTGAAAACTGGAGTGGGTGGTAGACAGGTATGACTGAATAATTGTACATATAGCGTAATATCTTTTTCACTTAATCATTTTAATTTACTGTCTTTACGTGACTACACTACACGAGTTTTTGGGCAACAGTATTAACGTTTGGTATATTCATGTTATTTGATATACTTTTACCCAGCAACAACATATTATTATCTTGCTATTTCTGTTTTGTGGGAAAGGTAATTTCAACCCTATATTTATTACAGATCATACAATGAAGCCTGCTACTTATGCTGAGAAGAGCTAGGTTATGCCGGAAGACGAAATAACAATTGTTCGTTGCCGCGATCCCAAGTTTTGTTTATCACTACTGAAGTACTGGTATCCAACACATCAGCAAGAAACTGGATATGTTTATTTTAATCAGAAACGGTCTATGAAGCACAGCAGAAAAATAGAATATTACGACAATATGCGTTTCAAAGACTGGTGTCCAAACTGTCATTATACAGCTCAGCTTTACAGTGAAAGTATAACAGAATTGTAGATTAAACACACACATCGAACAAATGCGCAAAAAAAAAGTGCACACAACTGCTAGAGGTGTGACTGCATATTTAAGTCTAGACTATTTCTGAATATAAAATATACGTTTTATTGTGTTGGTGTATCTATATTCGTTTACACTCCCCTAATTGCATGACTTCATAATACACCACTACCTTTCACGCAACCTTGAATGATTATAGAGCGTGCTGTTTATAAGGTACATCATGCTGTTTATAGCCTACATTGAAATATTTTAGTTGTCTAAAAATAAGAAACCGATATAGAAGAAAAGGGGGAGGAGGGGGCAGGGGCGCATGGTACTGTTATTAAAATGTGAATGAAAGAATCAGTTCAGCCAACAACTAATTTAATGTGTCACGCTAATAAATCAATTATCTTACTGACTGAAAAGTAGTCCTGTAATTTTGTAGCATAGTGGAAAAAATAAATTATATGGCTATACCTCATGCTTTGTTTTCTTTGTTATGAATTTCCCACTCACTATGTATAAGCTCCTCCTACAATTTATATAGATTTTTTTTACACAACTTATTTTAAACCCACTTAAAAATAAAATAAAGAAGTTACATATAGATGGAACTCGGCCTCTAAAGTATATAAATAACACATAAAAGTAAACCCTATAATTTACATATAATAATTGTCACACAACTTATTTTAAACCCGTTAAAAATGTGATAAAGAAGTTACATATAGTTGGAACTTGGCCTCTAAAGTATATAACTAACACAAAGTAAATCCAAAATAGTTTTAAATTATTATTGGCTATATTTTAAAAATGTATCATGTATTGTATGAACCATAACTATGCTATATTTATATTACAAGTATTTTACATTTTTTAAATTTTGAAGCTAAATCAGTCCAAAAAATTCACATTAATTGCTTTATTTTTATATACAAAGAAGAAAAGTCCCCCATACGCACCCTCGATACAATATAAAAACCCGGACGAAACATTTAGTTTTTTATACAACGATACGCTGAATAAAAACCCGGACGGAACTTGATAGCAAAAAACCGAAGCACCGAGAAAGGATTATGGAATTGCCGATCAAGAGATGTAGCGAAATGAAAAACGCAGAAGGTACGTTAAGTTTATTTGTACAGGTTTAAATGTCAAGGCTTTTTGTGTTGTTACATGAAATAACATTAACGTTCATCATTAGTTGCTTAATTATTGTATCACACGGGAAACAGAAAACTATAATTCTGGTGGTTAAAGTAAATTGCTAAATGCTTCTGTCAAATGTTTAAGTGAAGTTAAGTTTTGATACGAATTCTTTTAAAAATCTTACAGAACCTAAAAGACCGAAATTAGACCCAGATGTTGTGCAGATCATTAACGATGTGAAGGAAATTGTAGATGAGGGAGGAGAAGTTGTCATTGGTATGTTTACGAAAACTTTTTTTTTCCTGTCTATTGGGTATTTATCAGAGGTTTTGTTAAATAATTTATTACATTTTGAGATAACAGGCGTTATTTTAAACTCTGTCAATCATGTACAACAATCGTGCTATGTGAGAAACCCTATAATTACGCCCATCAAGTGCACAAGGTGCAGGAGGATTGATAACAGTCAATGCTTCGTAGCTATACATGTTTAGTATAATTACAATACATATTAAACGTTATCTGAAAAAGTGAATATGTACAGTAGAACATGTTTGACAAGACCACTGCTCTATCAGGGGAACCACATCACCATAAATATCACGTTTAAAGAAATTTTAAACAGGCTGTATGAGACTGTATAGTAACTAAATATACACTTCCACATAAACGAAATTAAACGTTTGTTGTATGTTTTTAAAATAACTATGCTACTTTGCTGTAACATTAAATGTTTCAAATTAAATCACATAGCGGGTTTTAATTACAATTGTATTAATGTTGCTGAATTTGATATTGTAATGCAACATCTACTGATCTCTGTGCAAAAGCACAGGTATACTTTAACAGCATTTTCATTGACTAATATGTTACCTACTGAAACATAATCGATGATCCGAATCCAAAAGCTTTCATACAGCTAAAACTGTGCCTCAGTGCACTGTCTAATTTTAAATCGTACTGAGCAAACATTACACCATCTTAAAACCCTGACAGTTAGGTTAAATGCATCTTTCTTATAACACTGCAATTACCCACCAGACTTGCGTGTAAGACATTGCCTACAAGGTGTAGTAACAATTGCTTATTTTTACATGTCTACCCCATTGTGTAAAGTAAAACAGACAAAAAAGTTTTTTTTTCACTGATATGTGAATAATTTCGTTTTGCATGGTGTTATATGTCTTATGTTATATCCCTTTTATAAAGATGGCAGCGGAGAGATTGGTAAAGGAGAAAAAGAAATGGGAAAAAGAAGAGAGGAAAGAAGAAGAAGAGAAAAAACAAGAGAAAAGAAGGGGAAAAAGGAAGAAAAAGACGAAGATGAAAAAGGTAAAATATTTTTAACAAATCGGGGAATCTGCCAACTATAACGCGAATTGTTTATGTGTAATTTTAATTTACCTTCGGGTCAAATAACTTGAAGTCGCAGAACGCAAAGACAGCTAATATTTATGGGTCTTTTGATGACATGCTATCGTGGAACCTGTCTATTTGCTACATGTCTGCTGAATAATAGGGATAATTAAATCAGTATGATAGATACTGTGCCGTATGGTGTGCTGGTTTCCAAAGGCATAACACTGTTTATCGTAACCAGTGCGGGAAAATAGCGCTCTTTTTCTTCTGCCAATATTTTTAACGTTAAAACATTGTCTGTTTTAAATTCTATATACCAGTTTTTAAAATATATTATTCTATCTTTGCTAAAGACGAAAGCGATTAATTTTGGTACTGAACAGAATAGCGCTATACAGCAGGATATTTTAGTTATTTACTAATGCGAATAATCACGCTGGCATATGCTATGCTATCAACCTATGCTTGTACAGATTTGCTTGTAATTATTTGTTCATTTTTTTCCCTTGCTTTATTATAGGTGCCAAAATGTACGCCCTTTCGAACGAGAAAGAGCTCAAAATTGATGAAGAGTGTGCTACTGTCACTCATGTCAGGGCATATGACAGAACTGTCCGTAAAATAACAATCACCAGGGCGCAACTGGATGAGCTCAAGACCCAACAAACAGCCCTATATGGTGGTATGATTAAAGTGGCACAAGGTGACGCCACCATTAATGTAGTTTGTAATTTAGGTAATAATGTCATCGCTTCAGTTACAGCACCCTTTGTGTGCTGTAATATTAGAAAATGGGTGTGCGTAGGAGGTGATCAGTTGTTCCCAACTGATGAGGGGGTTGCCCTGAATAGAAACCAGTGGCGGTGTCTTTGGGGTTTTCTGTCCATGTACGAAAGAAACCACTAGAAGTGGAATTATAAGAGCTTCAATGTAATGGTGTTATATACATAAAAAAGTTAACCTTTCGGTTAGTAAATGATAAAATTAAAGCTGCAATAAAGTCATATGTCGTGACCATTCACAAACACAGACATATATATATGTGTGTGTGACTTTTATTTTTAAATAAGCAATACACAAAATAAGAAGCTAAGTAAATTAACGTTAACAATAAAGTTAAGGCAAAGAAAAAAAATTCTCCTTAATATCATGTTTTTTTAACTATGTATTTTACAATAAAAGTTTTAACTGTCTATAAACGCATTTTCTTTTAAATTTAGTTTCAATAATAACTTTCCCATGTGGTTCTTTCCTGGGTATGATGGGGAAGATATATATTTTAAACCCCCTCCCCACCACTTATCATACGTAGCTTCAACTAGTGTTTTACCTTTACATTCCTCTAATTTACATCTAAACAGAGAACACTGATCCAATTTCGTTTGCAAAACACTGTACATTTTATCTACTTAAACGCTGTGCCACTTTGCATTTACCATGATCTTTTTAGCAATACGCTTAGCGTCATATCCGTTTTGCGAATGTACAATATCTAAAGCAATACCGTGTTCGTTATGAAACACTGCTTTTTCATACTGGTATAAAGCTTCGCTTGAGTTGAATGTGTATCCATATTTTTCAAGCTTAGTTTTATACATGTTTGAAAGTACATTTGTGTGTCCTGCAAAAGGGATTACGTCTTCAATCTTCAACCTTTTTCGTCTAGTGGTGGGTTGCATTCAGCACACTCAACTGCGCCAAGAACATTTGCATGGTCATCGTTCAAAAAGCATGGTTTTGCGCTCTGCACATCCAGGTTAGTTTCCGCCAACTTTGCAGCGTGATTCCAAAATATATCCCAGTTTTTTTCACTCAGTGTGATACCCTCTCGTCTTGGGTACTCGCGGCCAAATGTTGAATATTTTTTCCACTTGCGTATCTGTATCAGATAATATGGCGCCGCTACACTTGCAAAAACATTCCCGCCTAGAGAAAAAATAGTTTGCTTTCTTTTCTAGCTGTAACAGCTTGCAAACCTTGTGTCAGATCAGTCTTCCACTTCCTCAGTAACGCAAACTGTGATAATGATAAAGTTATTGTCGAATCTTTGACGACATCATGAAACAAAAATTTATTTCCATCTACAAATTTAACCAACTTCTGGTCCTCAATTGGAAAGGTCTTAGTGTTGTCCATAGCTGTTGTCGTTTTGTGTGTGTGTGTGTGTGTGTGTGTGTGTGTGTGTGTGTGTGTGTGTGTGTGTGTGTGTGTGTGTGTGTGTGTGTGTGTGTGTGTGTGTGTGTGTGTGTGTGTGTATATAAGAAAAAAAGGGTTGCTTTTATGTTACGTTTTAAGATAGTATGATTGGTTAGTCAAGTCACATGACTTAGAGTACATATTATTTCGCTGGATAGTGATTGGGCAGTAGTAAAGGGGGTGTCTTTGTAGTCGTTGTTTTATGGTTTGGAAATGGTATACATGACTTGATATGAATGACGTCATAGTTATGTTAAGAAAGAAAACACAACCTGATTGTGTTAGTTTGAAATTTTATTTACATAAAATATATTTTGGTTTTGCACCACAAACCCGCTATGTACATGGTATAGATATGTTTCTTAAGATCCTTAAAAAAAGAATCTTGGAAAACATTTTATCTCGTTAATTCATAGAAAGTGTTAACAATTATTTCATTTACCAACAAATTATCTTTAAACATATCAAGAATATCACAAAACCTGTATCCTCTACATCTAAAATATACAAAAAATAGACAAAATAATCCACATGACTGCGTATGTAATGCTTGCACTCGTCTATTGTTGTACATATAACTAGGTCCATTTACTATAAAAAACTGCTTAAAATCTTTGTTTGGTAGATATCCTGTAGAATCGAAATGTTCACACACACTGTCAATATACAATGCAATCCAATGATTACCGGGTTTTGAGATGGGATCTGTGTTAACAATATACACCGATTGTTTTTTAGCTTTTAAAGGAAGTTCATCAATTGCACATACTCCGCCATAATATTGTTGAATATAAGGGTCCTGCAACATGTATCGTTCTAGTTCGAGTGTATTCATAGTATCACATTTCTTGTTATATCTATGCTCATTTGACTTGGAAACAAAGCATAGACAATACACGTCGTAGCTGATGGTAATGGTGATTTGAAGCGCGCACTTAATCTTGTATGTCCAGTCGCTGGCCTATTGAACAAATCATGCTTTGCTTGTGATTTCACATCAAACACATAAATAGCATAACCACCAGGATAATCCCTTCGGTATATCCAATTTGCGTGTAGTTGTTGGTACGAATTTTTGAACAGACTGAGATATTCGTTGATGTATCCTGTCTCTAAATAGCTCCCTTGTTCGGTGGGATGTTTTTCATATTGTGGTTGAAATGCTATAGAGGGTACTGCCGATCCGTCCACTGTCAGTTCCAAAAAATTCAAGTCAAAGTGTTGGAAATTGAAAGGATTTTTAGAAAAACTTCCAGTGTATGCTTCACTTGAGGTCAAGGCCACTATAACCTTGGAAGGAACTTGACCGTGATAAATATTATCGGATGACCACGAGTATTGACCACTAGCAATGCTGAATGTTTTTATGTCACTTTTCCAAAATGGATAGATAGCAGGCCCTCGCTTCAAGCTTTCATTGTGTGCTATGACTACGGTAGGATATACTTTTATGTGGCACACTTTCAACATAGCCTCTATTATAAGTACTTGAAACGCAGTCCCATCCGCTGAAAATAGGCGAAAGCTGTCGTCATGCTGAAACAATTTCACCGAAATAGGCACACCCGGCAAAATAGCGCGCGTTTGTTGGCATATACAAATGTGAAGAGGGGACTCGAGATCACAAATTTGACCATATCGAGTTAGATTCCTGCGTAATAGATATCCACTGTTGGTGGATGTGTCTTCCATCCCATCTGCATCATCTTTGAAATATCCTTCTGCCTGCAGTTGAGAATCATTGACGTCATGCCCATAGTTGAGCAAAACATCTAACATTCCCTTATATCCGTAATTTATCCCAATATTAGGGCTTACGACCTGTTGGTTCAAGGCCACGTCGACTTGGCGAAATAGAGAGTGAAGAGCCAAATTTGTTAAACATACTTCATCGTCCGTAGTTACTGGTGTACCATCTGCCTTTAAGATTTGAACCTTTACGTGAAGACGTGTCTTTGATAGGTCTACATACTCGCTTGAGGTCCCTGGAATTTGGAATTCTATTGTCCCTCCTTTACTTAGTTGCCCAGTAGGTCTAAAATTTATCCAGTCTATTTCATCAATTGCTTGCTCTGTAGACGCAGGTTGAAATAAAGCTAACTCTTTGTTAATTGCAGCCATGTTGTCAAGTCAATGTCCACTAGCCAAATGCCAGTATTCATGCTTTGTCGAGTGATATTTATTTACCATTTATGTTTCGATTTCCTAGATCTGGTGGGTTTCCTTTTCCCTTTGTTGAGTTTTTTCGTCTTTCTAGAAGCCTTACGTTTGGGTTTTACTAACTTCTTCTTCTTCTTTGTGTTTTTCCGCTTTGTAGATTTTCTCTTTTTGCTATTTAAGTGTAGTCTAGGCCTTTTATTGGACATTAATGTGTCTTTAATCTTTCTTTTTAGTTCCATTTTAGCTTGTTCTACTTGTTGTTGGGTTGGTGTGACTAGTGTAATATCTGAACCACCTCCGCCCCCCTTGAACATGTCCGTCTAACCTGTAAAAGTTGGGTTGGTAGGGGATTTTCCCTTCCTGCATATTTTTGAAAAAGGCTATACACTGTTGTTCATTCATGATCAGTGTGAATAGGTGAACATCAACCAGTAAAATGTTATGTACGATTAACCCATCTGTTCTCTTATAGGCTTGAGAATGAGTGTACAACGTACTGGACCAATGTCACTGGGTGGAAGCTCCATATCTTTTGTTCTTAAAGATATATTTAGACGCTTAATATGGTTCACTGTTACATTAATAAAATATAGTTGCTCAAATCCGCCAGGTGTGGAGACATATCTTAGTAATGGAACTGTTCCATTGCGTGCATAACTTTGGTCAACCAAATCACAAAATACATACAACTCGTCATTGGTGTTGTATGAAATATCTGCTAACGCACATTGGAATTCTCCATCAATAGGTTCAGGTAGCTCAATAGTAAAATCCCATGCTACATTTGAAGGGTGATAATGTGTTGAATCTGTAGAGCATAAGAATAGATACTCCATAGTGTCAATAGGTTGAATGAACTATTAGTTGTAGTGTTATTATAGATCTTTAATGTTTTTTATCCAAGAATTAAATTTGTCTGGCCATCCTTTGAATTTGACGAGGTATTGCTTTTCACCATTTTTCGTTCTTTGTCGTATTACTTTTTCAATAGGGTAGGATTTCTCTTCGTCTAAATACACCTTCTGAAGCTCTCGTTCGTAAAAGCGACCTGTTATTGGATCGTTGTTATAGTCTTTTATAGAATATGTAGGAATCTCGCCATCTTTTATGCTGCGATCCGTGATTGTAAACACTTCCGTGGTCCACTTCTCATCATATTCTCTATCAAATGGTTTGCGTTCAGCTAATAATTTCACTCTGTCACCCTCTTCGAATTTATAAGGTGATTTGCTTTTTGGATGACGTAATCGCTTCCTCTTTATACTCTTTGGTTTCTGTGTATATTGATTGCTCCAAAGTGTATATTGATTTGCTGTGCGTGCTTCAGTAGGTGTCATTTGTATGATGCGATGGTATGTGTTATTATAACTAGTGGCGACGTCATCCAAAATATCTACCCATTTAAATGTATTTTTGTAGGACATGCAAACTGTTATTCGTTTCTTTAACACTTTTATGACTCGTTCCGCATGGCTGACTTTGACCTCGTTAGTAGACATGAAGTGAATGACATCTTGCGATTTTAGGTATCGCGCAACCCATCTATTTTTATATTCACTTCCAGAATCGGTCCATAACTTTTTGGGGGTAGCTTCTGTAAACACTTCTTCCATTGCAGTTACCATTTCTTTGCCTTGCAGCGTTTTTAAAGGACGGGTCCATAAATAGCGTGAAAATATATCAATAAACACCACAAAGTATGCGTAGCCGTTGTTATATCTTTTATATTTTTCCATGTTAGCAGTGTCGCTTCCCCATTGTTGATTAACTGTTGATACAATGACTCTAGGACGCTTGAATTTTCGAACGTATGGACGATGTGAAGTATAACTGTCTTGATCCATTAACCAGTCTTTTAATTTCTTTCGAGTAATCCGTCCTTCTTTTTTAATTTGCTTCCATATTTTATTTAAGCTACCAAGAGCTGCTGGTTTTGATGGATCATAATACTTTCTTGACAAATAATCACGTTTTTCCTGAGTCAGCATGGTTGTTTTGTTTAAAAACTTTTTCAGTGACTTTGCCAAGTATTCAATGGCCTCGGGATTTTATTTGGAATTCCTGGTGGTGGTAGTGATTGGCCTCCAAGCATAGATTTCCGTTTCCTATTGGAAATTAGAGACTGAGGTACGTGACCTAGATGTTTGTAGAATTCCACAACCCCCACAGGTTCGTTTTTGCTCTCAAAGAGAGCGTCACGAAGTAAGTCGCTGATGTGAGTAAATGGTATAGTTGACTCATTTACTAATAATTCCCCTTTCTTATTCCAGTTAAGTGATGGTTGTTGTTCAATATGATTCAACAGCGCCAAGGCTCTTGATTGATTTCTTTTTGGCAAATGTGTAAGAATGATTTCTGGTTTTAATTTCTCTGATTTCGGTTCCTGTGGTGCAGAAGATTCGTGAGTTGCTTTTTCATGCACCTGTATTTCTTGCTCTGGATGAGTTGCTGTCTCACTACTGTCTTGTTTTACAGCGTTTTGGTAAAAGAGATAGCGTTCATGTGGGATTAATACCATTTTCTTCATTGTAGTAGATGTTCCAATTGTTGTTTCACAGCCCATAAAGTTAACAATATATGTTTATACTGTTTACGTAATAATTGTTGCTTGGCTTTAATGCTTGTTCGTTTGTTTGCAAGCTTTCTAAATATAACTTCCTTTTGGTTTACCAGATATTGTGCCTTCTTAGATAGAGGTAGATGCAACAAATTTAAGGCAATTTCACTTAACGCTAACACTTGATCCGCGGTTGCAGTATCTAACAGTGCTGTGGCTTGATCCTTGGAAGTTGTTAATAATAACCTTAAAAAGTCTTTGTTTCTGTCAAGGTGTTTAGACATGTTGTTTTGTCAACACCTTTCTTTCAACTGAATTAAAACTGTATTCAACTGCTCGATTTAAATATAAAAATCTTGAGTATTGCAAAGCTTTTTGTTGGATTAGTTAAAATGACGTATACCAACAAATAAACAAATGCTGTATCGATACAGTGTATTTGATAATAGATGTATGCTACAAGAGCAATCGGATTATCTACAGAGTTAACCAGTTTGTGAGTTCTATTGATAAATAATCGGATCATCACTAGGAAAGACACGAGTCCGTAGCGTGCACTCTCCATCTGAATGGGGTGAAAGGTCAATAACTAAATAACCATAAGGTTCACGCGTCGCATCTTTAAATGCGTCAACCAAAATCTTGTTCAGTCCTATCTGATTGGCTAATATTTTCAATTGAGATACAGCTCTTGGGTTTCTAAACAGTACCGTATAGTGCGAATTTAAGGCTATAGTGCGACTATTCTTGCCCTGATTAAGTAAATTTTGGTTGACATGAATAACAGAAATTTTCTTATGGTGACTCATTCTTGTAAACAGTTGTTCCACTTCTTTACTGCTAGCTACTTGATCTTGTAAGTCGTCCAGTATAATGATATTATGGTTACCATCTATAAATTCCTCTAATAACTTATCGTTTGGTAAGTTTTCATGAAATTGCACACCTTCCAGTTCGTCAAATGCGTCTTGCCACACACCATAGCAATATAAAATCTTTTTTGCTGCAACTGTGAACATTTTGTCTTTGTTATCCAATAATTTTTGTAGCCATGTTGTTATTCCACTTCCCGTTGTACCAGAAAGTAACATAGTTGTTGGTGCACTAAATGGAATAGACATGTTGATGGATTGAAAGATGAACAACAAATAAAACAATGCTGTAGAGAATTCATACATTTATTACAAACGCTGAGAAGATTAATACTGATTACCTTATCGCAATGAATCTGTGCACTTATAAGTGACTAGAATCTAAACAACACACCATTGGTTAGTCTCCTCTAGCAACTTTCCTAACTGATTTTCCCCTGGGAACTGACTGGATTTTGTAACAACAGCAATATTGTGTCTTAATCCACAACTCCAAAATTTATCTTTACTGTCACAAATTACTACAGTTTTCTTTACACTACACGCATTACGAAACTCAATACTGCATTGATGTTTTAATTTTAGTACATCTTGCATAACTTTTACACGGTCATCGTACCAAGATGTTGTCATATTTATTTGTTTGTCTAATTTTGTCAACTCGTCATTGTCTGTACACTTAAGAATTTGTTGTTGTACTTCTCCCACATTGTGAAATTTAGCTTTTTCATATATAAATAAATGAGAAGCAGAGACAAATATGTGATTATACTTTTGTCAAATAGATGGACAATCATTAGACAATACATGGAACTTGTTCACAAATATAACATTATCGTGTTCCCATGGGGTCAATACAAACTCTAGAGGTTGTGTGGATACCATCATCACATACACGTCTTTTATAATAAAAGTAACCGAAACCGTTTCTTGACTGAGTATATGAAAACATAGTGTTGTCTTTTGCTCTAAAACCAGAGTTTCGTCCAGATTGGCAAGTTTCATTTTCTAAAACTGACTGAAAAATTCTATGACGCGGTAGATCTTTGAAATTATTAGGCCATGCTCTAAATACCATTTTAGCAAAGGTGTTGCTAGCAATATCGTTTTAGCTGACATGCCTCCAACTAGCAATTTTCTTGGTTCCTGTGATAAATTGTGTTTAATAACATGCTTTTGCATGTGTTCACCTATGACGTCATAAGGAACCTTTGTTGTACAAAAAATAGGTGACATCTCAGAAAAATACTGCTTCAGTGTGTCAGGGACAGCAATGTCTACTTCTACCATACCAAACAAAGTCTCGTTTTTTACTGCTTCGACAATTTGCGTATGGGATAATTTAGTCTTGTTTTGTCGGTAAAAAGAAGGTAAATATGAATCCCTAAATTCATTTACTTGTGATTCGATGTGTTGCTTGTATTCGCATTCCCTAATTTCGACAACTTTATATCCTAAATTTTTCAGATATTCAGTTTTCTGTTTTGTTTTTTCTGCCAGCTTTGGTTGTTTTTTCAGCCACTTTCTGTTACAGTGGTCCGTTAAAAAACATTTGTGTCCGTGCCAATAGCAACCATAAAATTCATAAACTGTTCCCTTTATACCAGAAGTCGTAGAGCTACTGGAAGTTGTAAACCCATCCACCGGATAATTTTCAATTCTTACTTCTTTATTGTTGTTGTTCATTCTATGAGTAATTTTAATGTTGTCTTTAGCTGCCAAAAAATCCATCCAAAAATACATGGAGAGAAACTTTGTTGAAGGTTCGGGTTGAAAGCTAGTTTCGCATTTACGATCAACAAAACAACCAGTGCCAAATGGTTGTGTGAGACAAAAATTATAGAGCGAATTTGCATCAACGCCTTCAATTTGCATGCATTTCTTTTGTGGGTTGTTGTGCAAAAAACTTTCCCCTACTTTAAGCTTTCGTGTGTAGATAATGCTAGGACCATCAACAATATTTCGATCGATGGTTTTATAAATGTCTTGAGTTTTGTTGTCAAATAGTGGAAAATAGGAGTTTTGAGGAGCTGAATCAAACAACAGTTTTCCAGCAATACCTGGGACTGATATTGCGATCTTAAACATATAAAGATTGTTTTGCTTGTAGAATTCTTGCATGTTTTGCACTGCTTCCACAAAAGGACCCACATCTAAGTTGTTATACCACATTAAAAAATCTTGAAATGTTTTCATGTTCTCTTTCACCCAGATCTCTTGAATCCACCTGTAATTGTTCTTTCCGTGTTCCTGACCCTTCCCTTCTTCCAATACATTTCCTTTTTTGAGCTCAGAATAAAAACATTCATATGGTGGTAGACTAGTAAAATTTAATTTTTCCTCACTGTCAAACCAGTCATAGCAAAAAACTCCTTTGTTTTCTGATGCCCCAAATGCCTTTAAAAATGCTGAATATGAAAATCCCGGCGCTAAATAATGAGTAATGTCTAAAAACTTGAAATTTTCAGTAGAAATGCATGCATAACTATTGTTCTTTTTTATGGTAAATGTATGTTCTTCTTCTGCTAAATTTAAATGTTTTGCTAGTTTTGATTTGATAATGTTAAGATCGTAGCGGGCGCTGTTGAACCCTAAAACTGGCACTTGAGTGTAATAGGCTACAAATTTTCCATAGAGTTGCTTTATAGATTTGTAGATATATCGATGGGGATTTGTTTGGCCGTCTGTTTGTTTGTCGTTGTCGTCGTCTTCTCCTTCATCGTCTCCGTATTCCTTCATTAATGTCTTCAACTGTCTTATAACATGGCTCCACTTTTGTTTAGCAAGTTTTGCTGCCTTCTCAGATATCTTTGTCATATAGTCAATCATTTTCGTCAACAGCTTGTCCAAATTGCTATTTATAAAACATTTGGGGTTTTCAAACCCAGGAACGTTTGAATTTATACTCACACTGATTGGTCTGTGACGTTGAGTCCACACTAATTTCTCTGAGGTTTGTATATTGACCTTTTCTAGCATTGCTTCAAAATCAAACACCATGAACCATGGGTAAAACTGATCCTTTTGTGAAACCACAATATTAAAATTTGCTAATTGATCAAAAACGGTTTCTTTCCTTTTGTGAAAACCACCGGGAAAAATGTGATTTGACACATTTGAACAGCTTTTCAGATGTCTTTTCCAGTTGTAAATTTGATTAAAATGGCGTTCACAGTTTGGGCATTGAAATTTTTTGGCATAGGAACTAAAGTTTTTGATATATGATAAATGATTATTATACATATTGAGATACATTGTCTCTGGAAAATGACACGAGGAACGGTAACGTGGTATAACAGTTTGGTTTTCTAGTAACTCAAATATATTCACGTTGATCTGAAAGCATTTCTCGAAATCGGGTAAGTTTGATAACTCGATTCCGCCATGAGCTTTTAACGGAACAGTCGATAGCGTAAATGAACACCACTTTTCATAATATAAATTGACTGCTTTTTCTACTTGTGTCTGATTTTGAAACAATGTCAGACACCTAAACGCACATAAGTTGTCATTGTACAGGATACCCTTTCGATTGCTTTCTAACCCAACTATGCTACGATTCTTCCTAATGTAATCTGGCAATGAACCCTGCCCTAACGGATACCCTGTTGGATAGATGTAATATAATACATTTGTAATCATGAATGGTTTCCATTTAGAGTTGGGACGTTGTCTTTCAATGTATGTTTTAACATCTATACCCCTCAACTTTAATAAAAGTTGTCTTAAATTGGGATGTCTTGATATCACGAAAGGCGTTTGTATGAGAATTTCATTGCGATAAGGTATAAAATAACGGAACTCACCTGTTGTCGCATGTCTCAGTATTAATCCTAAAGCCATATTTATTTTAAATGTTTCATTTTGGTTATCGTAAATACTTTGCAGGTGTTCCCTTAATTCTTCTACACCCCTGTTTAAATTATTAGTGGGAAAATTATATGTACTTCCCCCTAATATCTGTGAATGGTTTGCCAGAATGTATGGACGATTTGCATCATATATTCTTTGGAGATCTGCACCCCCTTCCCCTAAATTATGCTCAAAATCTTGTAAATCGTTTGCTCCACCATGCTGAGTCATGCGGTGTAGGTAAAACTCTGTTCCGTTGGTAAATGTTTGTTTACATTTAGAACATGTACGGTTCATTTTCTGTCTTTTGGCAAGGTCTTCAGCACTTGTAGCCTCATTATCTGTAGCAATCCTCTTTCGTTTCAAGTGGTGGTTCACAGCAGCCGAGGTATTATTTGTGGTGGCTTCTAGTGCATTAACTTCACGGTTACTTTTTTCTGCTTGTCTGCAATTTTTCATGTGTCGTTTTACATTCTCGCGTTTTGTGAATTGTTTCCCAAAGTAAGTACACTGTTTACATTTTAATTTGTGACTTTTCAATGATGCTTTATTTACAAATTCTGTTTGACATACATCGCAGGCTAAACCCTCAATTCCTTCTGTTGAATCAGATAAGAGTTTATCACACCTTTCATTACCTCCACCTTCCGCGGTTGCGGTAGCAGTTGTAATGTTAGATCTATTCGCAGATTGTGTGCAAGTTCTCATGTGTTTAATGATGTATCCACGTTTCGCAAATTCCTCGCCACAGTGTGGGCACTTTTCACATTTTAATTTGTGGCTTTTAAATAAGCACTTTTTGGTAAACTTACTTCCGCATATTTCACAAAGTAACTTTTCTGAATCGGAGGTTAACTCCTTTGTTAAACTATCAAACACGGAGTTGCACTGCCCATCTCCAAATAAAAATCGTTCAAGTTCCAACGTTTCATCAACATCTTCAGTTACATTGCTTATATGGTCACTGTGACCACTACTGCTAAATTGACTGTCGCTGTCCGATTCCATATCTGGACTGCATTGGATGCTAACGTGTATACTTCATCCGACTCTTTGTTTATGAAGACAAAATCACGTTCCTTTGCTATTATAAATATATATGTGTGTGTGTGTTGGGGGTGCAAAAATATAACTTGTGTTTTAAAATTAGAACAGGTCACGCCGCCATGAGTCATTTTAAGGGTTAAGGCTCATAACGAGCTTTTTTCCTTTACCTGTACACTATTTACGTCTCAGGGCATGGTTATTTTTAAAATTAGAATGGGTCACGCTGGCATGAGTCACGCCTGAAGCTTTGTTTCGAGCTGGTATTCTTACCATGTGCGCAATAGAACAAGGTTAGAGTGCTTTGTTAAAAAAAATGGCTAATCTATTAGGCTATTTTTGCCACGTATACAATGGGCATGGCCTTAGACTATTGTCTCCGATTTCTGAGTCAGCACTTTAAATAGCATGTTTACAAGCAATTATCTTGTTTTTTAAGCAATTATCTTGTTTTGAAAGTAATTATGTGGCTATTTTTGCCACGTATATAATGGTTATATCCTTGATCTATTGTGTCCTGTTTCTATATTGGGTTGGGTGCTTACCTTGTCCTGTCATAATTTGACATGTACACAATAGGTCATCGGTTTGCTCATTTGCATAATTTTTGCTCCTTCCGGTAGCGTCAAAAACTCTCCCTATACTACTACTGAGGTAAACCCAGTAAGACTGGTACCCCGAAGGGGGTCGGAGTATGGAAATTCCGGCCCTCCATAAGGTCAAGGGGCTTCTTTAATATTTAAAGGGGCAGACCCATGATAGGCAGTTTAACGTCATGCCCGGGACTAGCCAAGAAGAAAGATCGAAAAATAACGAAATTATAGAAATTCTCTCGGACTCTGAAGAAGAAACTATCACAATATCCGACACAGAAGAGAAAGAAGAGAACCAACCAACATCCTCTCAAGCCCAAACCGAAGACATTAGAAGGGTGGTACGAAGAGAAACACCAAACGAAATAAAAAAAGAAAATCAGAGACGTCTAGAGGTCTCTGCTTAGTGACCAATCTAAGAAAAGACTGGTTGTTCAAATTTACCGTCCCAACGGCAAAGTGCGCTCGTTCTGGAGATCGCCATACCAGAAGACAGACACCAGACCAACCCGTGACGCAAGCTGCCAGATGGACCCCACAGAACTCTGGAAAGACAGTCAAGCAGTCCATCAGGCAAGCAGCCCAATAGCCAAGCAGCCAGAGGGACAATTAAGCAGCCCGAGGGACATTTAAAAGTCATGTTAGTGGCAGGTTACTCATCAAATTTCACCTTAAAAAGGCACAAAATTTTGGTAAATTTAATAGAACAAAAATGAATCAAGACGAAGTGCCCCTACGGCTAGAAAATGACCACTTAAACCTTTTTCAAAGATCCATTAAGTCCCTTCAGCTCGAAATGCGTGTACAAGGTATCTCTAAGCAAATTAGGGATTTCGATGGGCAGGGCTCACGGAAATTTAAAGACTTAGGCTTTAAAGGCTTAGGGAGATGGATAGTTCCGGGTCGGTGGTGGAGGCTGATGATGTGAGATATAGAGCTTTCGCTCTCCAAACGTTAAAGGGACCCGCGTCTGACTTTTTAGGAAGGGTCCTGAAGCAAAATCCCCAAATTCCCTGGACCCAGTTAAAACAACTATTAAATAATCAGTTTAGTGACTCCGGAGATAGCAATCTGGCTAAACAGAAATTAAGAAAAATGACCGAAAACAAAGATGAGTCCATCCGGAATTTTACTGAAAGAATTTTTCACATGGCCGAAGAGGCTTATGCCGGCGAAGATTTGCGAAACCCCCTCATACAATAAGTTTTAATCGGCACGTATCATTAACGATTCAATATCACGCAAACTGATTAGGGAAAAACCGAATGACCTCGATGCGGCGCTTAAAATAGCAGCCCAGGAACAACAGGCCTCAAAATCTTTCGAATAAGGAGAAGACACAAAGAACCAATGGACATTGGTATGGTCAAAACGGACAGCCGTTTAGATCAAATGGCTGAAGCTATAATAAATCTAAATTCTAACATACAAAACATTCTCTCCTTACAAACAAAGAAAAACGACAATCCAAAGCAAACTATCTTACCAGCCCCAGGACAAAAATCTCAGTATCAGTGGACAGAGGATAACAAACCTATTTGTTACTTCTGCAAGAAAATAGGACATAGACTAAGAGAATGCAGGGCACGAAACAGTCTGATTCTCACCGAACCGGACAATCAGTGAAAAGGCCACGGTTCTAATTACGAGGTAAGGTCTGAAACGTCCAAGAGCAAAGTGTGTCCCCTTTCCTTTGGAACATTTGTGCGCGAAGGTTTATTAAATTCGGGTGCTGATCGTAGTTTAATTTAGCTCAGAAACATTTGGAAAGGTCAATGCAAAATTTATCCTTAGCAAAAGCAAGCCAAAAGTGGAATTAAGAGGAGTGACAGGACACGCCTTAAGCGTTATTTCTACCTCCGTGCTACGCTTCAAAATAGGAAATAAAACATTAACGCACGCATTGGTTGAAGGTCTTCAAAAGTCTGTTCTTTTGGGTGTTGATTTCCTACTCTCTCATAAGGTCAAATTAGATTTTGAAAAGAGAACTTTGGCAATAGGACATTAAGTAATCATACTTAAAAATCAAGATGCAAAGACTATAACCGAAGTATTGCTCGCGAAAACTAAACATAAGGGATTCCTCGAACCCAGAAGAGTTACTTTTGCAAAAATTGGTTTAAAGAAAACTTTTAAAGGAGACTGTTTAGTGTCACCCCTAGAAAATTCCTCTGTATTTTGGGAACAGCCTGTCTGTATTCCCCCAAAGTTTTGGTTAAAGGCAGTAAACATCTGGTCATTCCAGTTTACAATGAAACTTTCACGCAATTTGCTCTTAAAAAGGGACACCCCGTAGCTCTCGTAGAGAATGTAAAAGACCAAATATTAGAAAATATCCCTAAAGTACAAGCCCAAAACAAACACCATCACAAATTAATTTAGCAGAGTCACAACCTCAGTCATACACAACGCGAAGCAATGGTCACTCACCCACGCATGAAGAGAACACGTTTCACATAAATCTCACAAAGCAGTGTTTTCAAAGCCCCTCACCAACCCCACACCACGAGAAATTAAAAGCATTCTTAGACGCTCATAATCATCTGTTTGCGGAATCTGACACTGACTTAGGTCGTACCCATTTGACGGAGGTTAAACTTGATACGGGAGATAGTAAACCCATTAAGCAACGACCCTACCGTATGCCATTTTCACAAAGGCCCATTTTAGAGAAACCTTTATAGGAGCTATTAGCAGCAGGTATAATAAAACGCTCAAAATCCCCGTGGAGATTTCCTATTCTATTCGTGCCACAAAAGGATGGAGGAAACCCACGCATGTGCGTAGACTATCGAAAGCTGAACAAGGTGTTAGTACAAAATAGCTGTCCTCTTCCCAATATGAATGATATTCTGGCATCTATGCAGGGTGCAAGGGTCTATAGCGTCTTAGATTTAAAATCGGGATACTATCAATTAAAAATGAAGCCAGAAGATTGCCAGAAAACCGCTTTCGTGTGCCATAAAGGTTTGTTTGAATTTAATGTGTTACCTTTTGCCGGTTATAGAACGCGAGGCCTATGCCATTGTTTTTGCGGTAAACAAACTGAGACATTTTCTCTTTGGGAGTAAGTTTACAGTATTTACGGATCATAAACCGTTACGTTCGCTATTTACATCCGTTGGGCAGTCATGCTAGAGGAATACGGGTGTGATATCCAATATAAGAGTGGAAGTACTAATATTCCCGCAGATTTCTTGTCAAAATGTCACAAATTTAGAAGATGAAAAGATAAATGCCAAAATCGACGTGATTGACAGTTCAAAACTTCCCACGAAAACCTTTTGGAACGATAATGACAGTTCAGAAGAAGAGTCTGAGACAGGAAATTTTGAAGATTGTCCTGATGTACCACCAAATGTAAAAGACCGGTTATCAAACAAAATTTCAAAATTACAAAAACACCATCCCTTAATTTTGGAAATTATTACAAAATTAATGGAAGATAAGGACGAGAAAATTAAAAATGAATTTATTCTTGACAATGATATCTTGTATCACATATCAACTCCTGTTAGAAACGACACGACATCACGATTACAACTGGTTATTCCGGAAAGTATGAAATCGGAACTACTAAGCCAAGCTCATCTATCTGAGTTTGGAGGTGGTCATATGGGTCTCGATAAAACGTATGAGAGATTACGAGTACGGTATTTTTGGAATAATATGTATCGTGGCACGGCTAAGTTTTTAAGCAACTGTGGTTAATGTCGGTCTCGTCAAATGCGTAAGTCCAAGGTTCAGATGCACGACATGCCAACCCCAAATTACCCTTTTGAAATAATAGGAATCGACACCAGTGGACCATTCCTTGAAAGTGTCAACGGTAATAAATACGCTATTACCATAATACACCATTTTAGTTCTTGGCCTGAAGTATACCCAGCCCCCAATAAATCAGCGGAAACTGTAGCCTCACCTTTGCTCGAAAAGTTTATCCCAACACATGCTTGCCCACGAGTTATTCTGAGTGACAATGGCACTGAGTTCGTGAACTCATTAAGCCAGTTCTTATTTAAACGCCTCAAGGTTTCCCACATTAGGTGTTCAATTTATCACCCGTCCACGAATGGGAAAACCGAACGTTTCCATAGGTACATGAATGACGTCATCGCTAAGTACGCTCACACAAATCAGTACACTTGGGATCAACACATATCAGGTGTTCTAATGGCCTACAGAACCTCGGTAAATGTGAGCACACGTTTAAACCTTCTTAGTTTAAGGTAGAGATCCCGTGTTTTCAATGGACACATTATTAAACCCTAAAGTAAAATACATAGGGGTAGAGTATGTCCCTTCCATGCTTGAACGATTGCATGTTGCCTATAAAGAAACCCAGGGTAATCTCCTCGAAGCCAAACAGCGAAATAAGGTAAGAATAAATCAAAAGGCTACCTTACCCCATTACGAACTAGGTGACACGGTGTTTTATTTTGACAAAGTTATCAAACCAGGCGAGTCAAAAAAATTCTCCCTTCTATGGAAACCCTTTTATCGCATAGTAGCGAAAAGGTCACCCGTGAATTATCTAGTTCGTGAGCAGTTTACCAGAAAAAAAGGTTAGTGCATGTTGAGAATTTACAACCTGCTAACCCTGAACATATATCGGATGTTCCACGTGATAAGCTAGAATATCTTGACGAAGAGTGCATTGAAGACACCCCTCGCCATGTTCAACCCATGCGGAAAGCAAAATTAGCCAGTAGGCCTCTAACTAATGACCATTACGGTTCAAAGCTTCATGACTCCCGAACATCGTTATTTATGCCCCAAATATCAGAACCCTCTCGAAAAAGGAAACTATCATGTTCAAATGACCATGACGCAGAACGACCGCCCCACTATGTTATTGAACCACAATTATATGTTGACCCCGATATGGAATGTGAACGCTTTGACAAACAAAAACACTGTGATTCTGAAGACGAGTGTTTTGATGATGCTAATGCCAAACGTTTGCGTGTACTTCGTGCTTTAGCGTATGACCGGAATGCATATTTTGGCTAGATTAAGGGACGATGTAAAATCAAGCCATTTTTCACATCTGAATAACTGACCTTTATTTATAAAATGAATTGTGATTTGATTTGAATTGTAAATATTTGTACGTAAATTTACTTCAGTTCACTAAACAAAATTCATACGACACTAACTTTTGTTGACCTAATATGGTCATGCAGACAATAAAAAAATCATTATTTTCTTATATTAGATAACGCAAGTCCGTATCTATATAATGCCTTAAAAAGAATATGGTTTCTTTTTATTGCAGAATGATCACACACACTTATTTCACCTTGCTCTTCCCCGTTCTACTGACAATTGCAAATGCCATCGGGGTTTTCTTTGTACAACACGATCCCGTTTATGGATTTAACACCCTATGAGAATCAGATTAATGTTATCCGCAAAGAAATTTTAACGTTTAATGTTGCCTTTGAAAATATGAAGCAACATGGCTTTGAAATGTCACAAAACATCCAGACGAACGATATACATGGTGATGTAAACCATCTCCTTCAGCGAGAAGTTTTACAATTTGACGCGAACTTTGATTTAATTTTGGCTAGATTTAATGACTTAAGGACTTTATCCCTCAAAACATATAAAACAAGGTCTAAACGAGCCATTATACCGTTTTTTGGCGAATTTTTACAGAGTTTATCTGGGACAGTGTCCGAGAAAAATTTTAATGCATTGAAGCGAGGTCTTTTCATGATTAAAGACTCTCAAAATGAATTAGTTCATATAGTTGAAAATAGCATAAGTGTCCTCAATACTACTCATAATGATGTTCAAATAAATTGGGACTCTATTCAATATCTGAAAGAAACTACTTCCTTATTACATGAAGAAATGCTGGTTATTAGGTGACATTTCAGGGAGATACTTAACCGCCAGAACCTGAAGTTTCTGACGGTGTGGATCTTACATTAATGGGTAATTTGTCACGAGAAAGCCAGGAATGTGGTGGAATCCACAGCTACAGTTAATAGCTAATTTTTGATTGATTTAATTATGTAAGAAGTTCCTTTGTTTACGTTTAAAGAACTTATAGATGATAAGTTTAGATCACAAGAGTCAAGATGTCTTTGTGATTTTAAGGTGCGGCGAGTGTAACAAAGCTCCTTCTTATAATTAGAATGCTTAATATGTTATCTTAACAAAAGTTTATTTTAACGTGCGAATTGTAATTCCTTTATGGGTTTACCAGCAGCGTCAAGCTTGTTACTAAATCTTACCACTCACACGTGCAACTCATTAAAATGTTAATAGGAAGATAAGCAATCTTCCTTTATTTTTATGTTCTCTCGTTAATTTAGTTTATGGTATTCTCACAGCATCCAGTTTTGGCAATAACCCTGGATAAGCAAGGCTTCAAACATTAAGAATATTTATCTCACATTTATGTCACTGTGTATCCTTCTAAAATTGCAAAGTAATTAAAAATCTGTTCAACTCAGCTTAAAAGTCACACCTGCAGAACAAAAGAATTCCAATGTAAATTATGTTCAAGCGTGTGAAACTAACGGCATTCCATTGCTCGGTATATAACCCCGAGCCCGGCTCGAGAGGGCAGATTTTGGACACTTTTGGAATGTTAATCCCTTGTCAAAATTCGAAATAAATAAAATTACTGAAGGAAAACTTAGTTTATTTTCACAACTAATTAGTGACTCTGTTATATCTTCTTTCTTTGTTGCTTGTTTAAATGCATAACTATGAACACAACAAACCATATGCTTACATAAATCTTGATTTACACAGCATACGCATACACTACTTCCATGATATTTGTTATGCAGAGTGGGCAATATACATTCACGTACTCTTTATATCTTTGTACTGTCCATTTTGTTATACATGTTATGCAAAAGATGTGTTTACATGGTTTTAACAATGTTCTATGATTAGTTCATTGATCTCCAGAAACTGAACATGATTCAATACACGACTCTACAACAAATTTCTCCCATTCCTTGTATTTTTTCTGAAAATGCTTTGCATAGGATTTTATAGTTTGATTTTGTCTTTTTCGTTTATTCCTTTCATAATGTTTTCAACATAATAATGAAGAAATGCCTTATCATGTTTTATTTTGTAAGTGCTTTAACATATTCTTCAGTAAGTTTGTTCTATTGCAGCTTTTGGATTTCATTTGAATGTTTTCTCGTGATCAAAATGACATTATTCTTACAGTTCTGGTTGTTGGATTACGATTAACTTCCCTTTACTAAGATCAGATTCAACAACCATTTTTTATTTGATTTTGATTAATTCAATTCTGCACTGTACATAACTTAAACTTCTTCTTTTTTATCCTTATAGTAAATTATCCTAACGTATGTTTTATCCAAAACTTCAGATTGATTTTATCCGTTTCATCACTTGCTTGCTGTAGTGTCAGAGCTGGTATGATTTACCGTTGAAATATTGGCCACTTATATATACAGCTTTTTTAGCTCTATTGGAGAGAGGGTGGGTATACTAAGCACCAGTATTTCAGAACCACACCATGGTTCAGACTCAAATGATGACACAAATAATGAAAACAAAAATTATGACACAGATAGCGAAGGCAAAATTTGTCCTTTATTAGTTCTGGGGATTTAAACTGCAAATTTCTTTTGGATACAGGAGCAGACAGAACTAGTTTAGCTAACGATTTTTACAAAAAAAAAATAGACAAAAAGCAAATTACTAAGGAACTCGCACCACATATAAAATTACAGGGAATAACGGGGCATTATTTAGAAGTTACAAATACGGCAGGCAAACAATTAAGCACACATTTCACATTCTAAAAAAATTTGAATCATGAAAGAATATTAGGCAGAGACTTTTTGATGAAAAACAAGGCAAAACTAGACTTCGAAGAACAAAAAACAATAGCAATAGTTAGTTAGTTAGTTAGTTAGTTATTTGATTGGTTTAAAGACACCGCCAACCTGTTGCAGGTCATATTGTGTCATTCATGGTAATAGGAAATCATTTAGTTGTCTTGCAAAATAAAACTGAAGACGGATTGAAGACTAAACAAAACGGGTTCATTGAACCTTGATCTGTCGCTTTTATAAAGTTTAGTGTTAAGGATCCTATGAAAGGAAACTGTTCAGTTTCACCTTTGAATAATTTTTCTATGCCCCACGTGTTATGGTTAAGGGCAGCAAAACCATAATTATTCCCATCTTCAATGAAACACACAAAAGGCTTAAAATTGGTAGAGGACAATCACTTGCTCTCGTTGAGGTAACAAACAGATGAATCACACAAGACAGTAAACATTAACACAGCCAGTCAAATAAAACACTCCTTATTCGTTTCCAAACAATGAAGATGATTTTGACTTAGATACAGTCGAGAAGGAGCTCTCCAATGCCAAAATATCTCCTGAAGTTCAATCAAAATTCGAAAAGTTACTTGTCCAAAACAAAAACTTGTTTGCCCAAAGCGATACCGATTGAGGGAGGACGCATCTTACTGAAATTCCCCTGGACACAGGCGATAGCGAACCAATTAAACACCATCCTTACAGGATCTCATTTACTCAATAGCTCCTGCTCGAAAAACACGTAGAACAGAGATGATATACCTTTGTTATATATGGTAAGCATTTCTAAACATTTGATGAATTAACAAAAAATGTATCTTCAGAATAACACGTTAACTGGTCCGGCAGAGCTATTAACTGATTTGGATGCTGCTCAACAGGTATTTCTATTTTTTACTATAAAGGTTTACTATTTAGAAATCGTTAATTTTTAACTGATCATTATTATTTAACGTATGTCTTTCAATATTTTGTGTATCACTATTTTGCTTGCTTTATTTGTTTTTACTTTTCTACTGATCATTCACTCATGTATTACTATTTCTACTGTTCTACTCTACAACTGTTCTCTTCCGTATAATACCCTTTGCGTAATTTCCTATTTTTTTTAATTTTATATAGTCTTCTACGTTGTCAACCACATTTCTACAGACGGAGGTTGTGCAAAAGAGTTTATTCTGGGTCTCAAGCGGTATGCTTATGCCATTTAAGCGTTGTTACATATTACTTTATTTTCACATAGCCCTCCCTTTAATTATCCTATACGAGTACATTTTTTCTTTATAAAACGCTTGCTTCGTATCGAGTACACTGTAGTTGTGAAACTGGAGGTCAAAACATTACTTAACTTAAACATTCAGGTAGTTAGTTAGTTAGTTATTTGATTGGTTTAACGACACCGCCAACCTGTTGCAGATCATATTGTGTCATTCATGGTAAACATTCAGGTAAAGTTTGCTTATAATTATATCTTTGTTCATTGTTCATTAATATTTTCAATTTATTAATTCAGTCTTCCTCTTTTTAGATGATGACCACACACTCCATAGCTACACAAATACAACTTGGAGACATACAAGAGGACTTCAGATTAAAAACTTTCGAATGCTTTCAGTGTGGGAAAGTTTTCAATAATGCACATAGCTTAAATTTACACCAGTCAAAGTGTGGGCTCAAAAACGTTTGGCCTAAAAAGATAAAAAATAGTGCTCTAAAAATTAAACGATTACATTAAAGCATTTACGAAAATCATTGTTAAGAGTAGTATGAAAGGAAACTGTTTAGTTTCGCCTTTGGAAAATTGTTCGGTTTTGTGGACTCTATGCCCCAGGTGTTATGGTTAAGGGCAGCAAAAACATAATTATTCCCATCTCCAATGAAACATACAAAATGTTTAAAATTGGTAGAGGACAATCACTTGCTCTCGTTGGGGTAATTCAAAACAAAGACATAACCACACAACCACAAACAGATGAATCACAAGACAGCAAACATTAACACAGCCAGTCAAACAAAGCACACAAACACCCCTAATTCGTTTCCAAACAATGAAGATGACTTGAACTTCAATATAATCAAGAAGGAGCCCTCCAATGCAAAAATATCTCCTGAAGTTCAATCAAAATTCGAAAAGTTACTTGCCCAAAACAAAAACCTGTTTGTCCAAAGCCATACCGGTTTAGGGAGGACGCATCTTACTGAAATTCCCCTGGACACAGTTGATAGCGAACCAATTAAACACCATCCTTACAGGCTCTCATTTACCTAATGGCCCATGCTCCAAAAACATATCGAAGAGTTGTCGGAAGCGGGTATTATCAAACGATCACAATACCTACGGAGTTCCTAATCCTGTTCGTACCTAGGAAGAATGGAGGTCAATCTCGAATGTGCGTCCACTATCGGAAACTAAACAAGGTGCTAATACAAAATAGCTATCCGCTCCCTCACATAAGTGACATTTTAGCTTCTCTGCAAGGAGGTACAGTTTATAGTGTCTTAGATTTTAAGAGCGGCCTCTATCAGTTAAAGGTTAAGCCTGAAGACACCCCTAAAACGGCTTTCGTGTACCACAAAGGTTTGTTCGAAGTGAACGTTCTTCCTTTCGGTCTCAGTTCCGCAGCCTCAGCTTTTCAAAAGATAATGGTAAAAGTATTGGGAGACACACTAAATGTCTATGCACTATTATATGTGGACGACATACTAGTGTTTTCAAAGACCCTAGAAGAGCACATGGAGCATTTAGATAGATATTTGAGAGGCTAAAACACGCAGGATTTAAGCTCAAACAAAGCAAATGTAAGTTTTTCCAAAGCAAGATTTCCTACTAGGACACGTGATCTCAGGCGAAGGAATACAGTCTGATCCCAAAACGGTAAGTGCCATTCAAAACCTACATCCACCAAAAACAGTGACAGAGGTTCGGTTGCTCATTGGAATGACATCTTACTATCGATCATTTGTCCCAAATTTCAGCCAAGTTGTGGGACCAGTTACAGATCTCACAAAGAAGAATCCACATTTTCTTTGGAACAAAAAGAGACAAAGCACTTTTGAAAAACTAAAAGAGCTATTGTGTTCTGCACCTATTCTTGCACACCCCAAATAGGAAAACCATACAAGCTCTACACAGACGCATCAAATTATGCAATAGGATTTGTTCTGGTACAAGAATTTCCTGAGGGATAAAACAATATATATCTCGTCAACTGTCCCGGGGACAACAGAAGTGGCCCAAAATAGAAAAGGAAGCTTATGCAATCATCTTTTCGGTCAAGAAATTAAGGCATTTCCTATATGGAAATCCCTTTACAGTTTACACAGACCACAAGCCGCTAAAATCTCTTTTACTTCGGAAATGAAGAATGCTCGAGTTCAGAGATGGGCAGTTATGCTACAGGAATATGGCTGTGACATAGACTATCAAAACGGAAGGACAAATGTACAAGCTGACTTTCTTTCCCACATTCAAAACTCGTTAAACAATGAAGATTAAATGGTCACTGTCATTGACAGTTCAAAATTAGAACCTATTAAATTAAAAGTAACACTGAAAACCAACAAGCATGTCCAAGGACATGACCCAGCCGAGTTGCCAAACAAGGAAAGAGAGAAAAACTCTGAAACGAATACTGTTAGGCTAAACAATGAAGAACGTAACTTTTTCATAATTTTAATACACAAAAACGAGTTTTTACGGATACAAACTACGGAAAATGGGATGCTGGAGACGTTGGGTTTTGACGATTCACGTATTTACCGACATTTACACAATTTTACAAAATTTTTAAAATTCCACCATTTCGGCATTATTTCTCATTTGTCCAGGTGGAAAAGCACCAAAGAAACTTTCGATTAAAATTTTAAAACTATTCAAAAAAGACAGAGAGAAATGAATGGTTTTACAATTCCGTTATTTACTACCATTTATTCCAGTTTTTTGGCCAAACTTCAAAGTTCCGCCATTCGCCTGTTTTTGGCAAGCCGCGAAAAAGTAATAGCCAGATGGGGGGCCACCCGGGGAACATTCCTGCGTAATATTCAAGCCCCCTAAAGTGATACGACTAGCCCAGTCCGACAAAGTCGGCAGGGTTAGAAAGAAAACAGAAATGTACCAGATACAATACCAGACGTTTCTGACCAACTTTTAGCTCAAATTTCCAAATTACAAAAGAACGGTCCCTCAGTTTCAGAAAATATTTCAGATTTGGAAAACAACACAAATGACAAAAATTGCTCTGAATTTCTTGTACTGATTAATATTCTTTATCACATAGCCAAACCTGTTCGTAATGACCAAACTTCAAGGCTCCAGCTAGTAATTTTCGAAGAATTCGGAAGAGCTTTTAGAACAAGCCCACTCTTCTGAATTCGGTGGCGATCACATCGGACAAAATAAACCATACGATAAGCTTAGGCGTAGGTTCTTTTGGAATAACATGTACAGGAACACAGTGATTTTACAAAGAACTGTGGACTTTGTAAATCAAGACATATGAGAAGGGCACGCATTCCTATGCAAGACATACCACTACCCGAACAACCTTTCCAGTTAGTTGGAATAGAGTCTAGTGGTCCTTTCCCAGAGAGCGCTAAAGGTAAAAAAATATGTGGAAACCATAATAGACCATTTTAGTGGTTGACCAGATGTATATCCAGTTCCAGATAAGTCTGCAGAAAAAGTTGGCAAAATTCATATCTACCCATGCCTGACCACGTGCCATACTAAGTGACCACGGAACCGAGTATGTAAACTCTATAAGTGAAAATCGCTCACATACGGTACTCGTTTTATCATCCGGAAGGGAATGATAAAGTCGAATGATTCCATCGTTTTATGAACGATGCGTTGTCCAAATATGCATACCAAAATCAGCACACTTGGAATAAGTACATTCCCGCCGTGTTCATGACTTATCGCACTTCGGTCAGTGAAACAACTCAGTTTTCTCAATATTTCCTGGTTTCTGGTAGAGACCCCGTCCTTCCCATGGACACTCTACTTATTCCCAAATTCAAGTACATGGGGAAGACTATGTACCCTGTATGTTGGGGAGGCTCCATATAGCACATAAGGACGTCAAAGACACAGCTACGATTCACCTCAACGCAACAAAGTTAGATTAGGACAACGAGCTAATTTGCCGAAATATGACGTGGGGATGCGGTTGTCTCGATAAAACACCCAAACTAGGTGAGTCACGAAAACTTATGCTTAAATGGAAGCCTTAGAACCGAATCATTTCCCAAACGGGACAAGTAAACTACTTGATTCGAGGCCAAAAAACAGGTAAAGAAAGAGTTGCTCATGATCAATATCTCCTGGCAGCTAATCCAGAACAGATACGGGACGCACCCAAGGAAAAGCTCGAATACGTTGATTTTGACGATCATAATGAATCGCGTACTAGGGTACAGCCGTTTCAGACAGCCCTGGCTCAAATGCTTCTGGTATTTTCGAGGTACTTGGTTTTGGAGTTTTAGGTGGAGAAGAGTTTACCTTTTACCATTTACCTAGGCCCAGTCGGTCTGGCACGAGGCACCTCGATTTGGCTAGATTTGTAGCTAGCATGGCTAGTTTCCTTGCTTCTGGGTAGGTGACCAACTGCTTGAACTTGATATCCTGCACTTTTTCTCGAGGGTCCACAGTGGGCAATCTTTTGAAGAAGCCGGGTGGTTTCCTGAACAGTTGGCGCAAGTTTGTGTTCTTGCGGTGCCGGATTCTATGGTGTGGCCTTTCTCCCCACATTTAGCGCAAGACGGCAGTTTTGCTTTACAGGTTGTTTTGGTGTGTCCGTACTTCTGGCAATTAAAACACCGCGTTGGGTTTGGAATATAACTTTTAACCGAAAGACTAAGGTAACCCATTTTAATTTTGGTTGGGAGTGTGGGTTTGTTGAAAGTAAGAATCAAGGTACCTCTCTGACCGAGAAAGAGCGCATCTGTTACTGCTTCGGTTTTCACTTCTTCCATGATTTCCTCCACAGAGCACAATTTCAGCTTTGGGTGGGAGACAACTCCTTTAGATGTGTTAAGTGTTGTATGGGCAGTTCTTCTCACGGGTACGCCGACGACGTTTTCTAACTGTAGTAGTGCAGCGCTGTGTCTACGGCCAGTAACATGAACCAGCAGAGAACCTGATCTTAGTTGTTTAACAGTGTACTGCGTTCCGACTATCCCATTAAGCCGGGTCTGTTACTATTTTTGTCCATACAATTAAAATAAATCTTCTTCCAGGTATGCCGGCCCCGGCCTTACTCTGGCCTCCCATGTCGGCAGCGGGGATTGCCCGCCTAGAGCTAGGGCACCTGAAATACTCTTGGCAGACATGACGGTTTAGCCAGTTATGAATGCCGCGATTGACCCGAATGGCCGCGGTTTGGCTTACCCTAACTACCAGCCGTTAATGGTCATGACGGGATTCACGACAACTCTTCTTAGACGAAGACAAAGACCAAAGCAGGTTACTTAGCCGATTTTTTTTATTTTGAAGGCCTGCCTAAGTCACAAGATGTCTCATTGACCAGACTCCTTGCTCCGGCATTAAGGAATGCAGTCGACGGCAAAGTGCGTATATATGACTCGAGAACTCACAATGAAGGAGAATAACTCACAACAGACTGCCGCGCTTTTACGCAATTAGCGCGAGAACGTTGAACAGCGGTGCTGTGCATCGGCAAACACCAGCAAGGTAAGACTGGAGTGCATACACTAAAGGTGACCCCAGGTATTTTATAATTACTGGACAAAGGTATATTTATGCAACTGAGAGAGGTACTGAAGTATTGGATTGTTTGACACCTGTAAACCCTTCAGGATTATATTGTGTCTGGAAGGCAGTTCGAATATTAATATGGTAGGAAGTAGTTTATTGGTGAAGAAAAAAGTAATTATTAGTAGAGGTAAAAAGGACAATTATGTTGTAAATGACGTCATAATGACGTCACCCCACCACCCCCACCACCCCCACCCCTACCACCCCACCACCCCCACAACCCCTACCACCCAAACACCCCCACCACCATCAAAGCTCTGACTGGTATATAAAGCCATCACAAATCAGCACACATACCATAACACTCGGAATACGTATAGGATACAGAACAAAGCTTCAAAAATAAATAAAGAGCAAAGGATAATTATTAAACAATTGAATATTGGAAATTTAATTGAAATGGATATTAAAACAAAAGGAGGTAAACAGACTGAAACAAAGAAACGAAAATATGGTATGTAAATATTCAGACTTTTTATTATTTAACTTGTGAACTTTGATTTTATGAATAAGACAAGGAAAATGTTAAATATGATTTTAACCGATCTGGCAGAGGCAGATACACATCTTATAACTCTTGCGAGAGAAAGTCGGGAAGAAAATGACATTATGACAACCTTTGCTTTTACAAAAGTTTTAAATAAATATTTTCCACGTACATTATTAGAAAGTGAGAATTCAGACTTATTAAATACAGTATTAATGAGAAAAAGCCTAGAGGCAGGTAAAACCAAAATGGGTGTGTATTATATGATAATATCAAGTATCCACCCAGACGAAAAAGTACTGAAAATATACCCAGACATTCAAACAGAAATTGAAGACAGTGGATGCAGCATATGCTTTAAACGTATAGGCGAGAGAGGAGTAATATTTGTAGGAGTTCGGTGCTGTTTTGCTCTATTTTGCTTTAACTGTATTACACGAGTAAGACAAGACTTTCAACCTCATGAGAGACACAAGTGTCCCAATTGTAGAGGAAAGCTTACTTACCACTGTTGGATAATAAGTATAAATATGTATAAAGAAAGGAAGAACCCCTCAAAATCTCTTCCAGGAATGTAAAATATGTATGTGTAAAACGTTTGCAGAAAGTGAGAGTGAAGATGAGACGCACGAGAAATACCAACGTGATACAAAGCGTAAAAGCGTAAGTACTCATTGCATGAGACACAGTCAGATGATTCAGGTACGGGTCTCACAGCAGAAACAGATTGTAATAAGAGTGACACAGAGGACAGTTCTCTTCCAAACAATCCATCTGTGCAGTCATTCAAAGACTATAAGGGATTTTGCTATCGATGGTGCGTAGAGACAAGGCAATGGGAGAAATGTGATCAAATATCGGGAGGGGCTATGTGCAAAGACGCCGAAGCAAATACGGAAACATTTTTTGTCGATCCTCTGTTGCCCGAAGTTTTACGTAAAAACTTAACATATTTGTTATTCAATATGGACTATGAAGATGGTAAATTATGTACAACGTGTAGAGTGCCACTGCAGGTTATATATGAAGCAAAGCATTGTTATATATGCAAGTCAAATGAGTAATGTACAAGCTAACTATGGTGCATGTATATGTATAAACAATGACAGTTCATTAAAAGTATCGATATATAAAGAATGTGTGTATATGTGTATTTGTGAACTATTACAGAAGGCGACGTAGACGATAAGACATTGCATAGATATTATGACGATGTAAAACGAAAAAATGACAGGACCTCAATGCCGGAGATACACAGTAAAACAACACGTGGTGCATCAACGTCACATATTAAAAAAGGTAATTCAGAAGGAATATGTAACTGGTGTTATAAATACAAACAACTGAGCAGAAGTAAACGATTTTGTGTCAAATGTGGACAAAACGGTCAAGAATGTTCACATTGTCACAGACCTATGCCCCTTCGATTTTATGTATTGTCTGACCGCACATGTAATGCACGTATTAAAAAACACAATAAACAAAAACAAATACGTCTTGCAGAGACACAACGGAAAAATGGAAAAAAATAAATAAGTAATCATAATATAAAAATGACGCATTGTTATCTTATTAAGGAATGGGTATGTATGATAAAATGATGTGCTATTCTAATTATAGATGAACGTGAGCCATATGAGAACCTTTTGACCACCTTCAAACTAGGTGAGGATGGGTTGAAGGTGATGGTGTATCACATTCCAGAGTTAAAACTCAAAATAACTGATGGAGGGGATAGAAATATATTATTACGTGAACAAATGTTCTGGGAATTTGGAGAAAACGTGATATCATCGATAGTGAATTTAACAAGATCATGGAGGGCGATGAGGTCGTATTCAAACAGCATCTAGGGGCACAGTTTTACGTGAATATGAAAGCACCTTACTGGACTATACATGTTTCGCATTGGAAAAGAAATTACAAAAGGCCAAGCCAGAATGTCAGCTTAAAACGTCGTGAATGGCAAGAGTTATACAGGGGATTAGAAAAGCTGAAGATACCAAAACTAACCAAATTTGTACCATGCTATCTAGAAGACGACCACTGTAACCAGACTGGTATGCTATAATGTGGGATATGTAATCCCTATGGAAAAGACACATGGTAAAAACATTCAGTATAAAAGATGTATTTGCTTACTATGCATCAAGGATAATAATCAAAGTATATTTGTTATAGAATCAACAACAACAACAGACGAATATGACGGTCCTAGGGCATCTGCAAGTCTCCACATCAACAATCTTCGTGTTATTGTGAACCGAAATGTAGAAATGACTATTACAGACGAGTCCGGAAGAAGTGTGTCACTACCGAAACAAATGTTTTGGGAGCTGATAAACAACAGAAATACCATAAACACACAATTAGATCATATTAAGGGTATGAAAGACATTGTATTTAAACTACACATGGGGGCAAATTATTTGTTGAAATTAAAAGTCCACATTTATGCGTTCATGTGTCTCAATACATTAAAACTGTGAAAGGTGTACTAAAGCGTTGTCAGAGCTTAACTTTAAAACATTTTTAATGGTTTGCTCTAAACAAAGCATTATCAGAAATGAAGCTTCCAGAATTAGAAGATTTTAGACCCTGTTACATGCAATCAGATCATTACAACTATTTGGACAGAAATATGTGTAAAATATGTAATCCATGAATAGATGTTATACTAAAACTTGTATTATGTAGAAATTTATATAAAATAAACAAATAAAAAAAACACAATAAATAAGTCTATATGGGTAGGTGTTATACCAAAAGTTGTATTATGTAGAAATCTATATAACAAAAAAAAACAAATAACGCAATAAATATATGTAAATGATTTTATTTTTTAATTTCTTAACACAGTTCGTGACATGTAAATTTAAATTGTGTAAGTTACCCACATCACGTGAACAATGTGGGCACCAATAATCGTTTGATGTCCGCTTGTTTCCACCAGACACAAGGACTGCAGCATGTATCACACTATATGCATTCTAGTAACTGGCTCCACTTGTATACTACAGTTTATCATCTCAGCCTTATCACTCTGCTATAAATAGAAAATGTTTATTAGAACAAACACCTTAAAACCACAGAAAAAGAACAATTTCAAACCATAACATATTAGTAGAAAGAATGTAGATAAATATAAGGGATATGAAGTTTTAAAAAGATGTTTAATCATAGATAAAAGAAACTTATATATAAATAATGGAATACATACACAAGCAACAGCCTCCATTGGCACACAACCTACTTGGACAGCCTTATCACTCTGCTATAAATAGAAAATGTTTACTAGAACAAACACCTTAAAAAAACAGAAAAAGAACAATTTGGAACCATAACATATTAGTTAAAAGAATGTAGATAAATATAAGGGATATGAAGTTTTAAAAAGATGTTTAATCATAGATAAAAGAAACTTATATATAAATAATGGAATACATACACAAGCAACAGCCTCCATTGGCACACAACCTACTTGGACAGCCTTATCACTCTGCTATAAATAGAAAATGTTTACTAGAACAAACACCTTAAAACCACAGAAAAAGAACAATTTGGAACCATAACATATTAGTTAAAAGAATGTAGATAAATATAAGGGATTTGAAGTTTTAAAAAGATGTTTAATCACAGATAAAAGAAACTTATATATAAATAATGGAATACATACACAAGCAACAGCCTCCATTGGCACACAACCTACTTAGACAGCCTTATCACTTTGCTATAAATAGAAAATGTTCACTAGAACAAACACCTTAAAACCACAGAAAAAGAACAATTTCGAACCATAACATATTAGTTAAACGAATGTAAATAAATATAAGGGATTTGAAGTTTTAAAAAGATGTTTAATCACAGATAAAAGAACCTTATATATAAATAATGGAATACATACACAAGCAACAGCCTCCATTGGCACACAACCTACTTGGACAGCCTTATCACTCTGCTATAAATAGAAAATGTTTACTAGAACAAACACCTTAAAACCACTTGTTTCACTTTTGGTTACATTTCTGTCGCTGCTTGTATTATCCATCATAAAAATATTTTATCCTACTTGTGGTATGGGTGGCGGGGGTAGTGGGGGTGGTGGGGTGACGTCATTATGACGTCATTTACAACAGAACTGTCCTTTTACCTCTACTATTATTTAACTATTTATTATAGGTATATTATAGGTGTATGTTGTTGAGAAGGTATATATTATTGGTAAGGTGAGGGGTGCGAGATTCCAGTAGAACTGAGCTAAATCCAGTAAAATTGGTACAGCGAGGGGGGTCAGAATATCGACTCCGGTCTACCGTTGGGTCAAGGGGCTCCTTTAAAAATAAAGGGTCGAACCCACGGGCTTCACAGTAAAAACCGTTAACTTTACAATAGGTGCGATAATATATGGATACATTTACATCTGCTTTTTTATTTGTATTTCAAGTAAAAGTGGAAATTGCTCACAATGTAAAAAAGATTCTAAAGGGCAACAATTTGGTTATTTTGACATGAAATGCTTTTAAGTCATAAAAAATTGTTAGCTTGAAAACTAAAAGTTTTTTCTTGACAGTAGCAAGGTTATGCCATTTTTAGCAAAAGGTGCTATTGCACAAAAGCCCTTAAAGAACGCAATCTCCTTATAGAATACGGGGTGAACGGTTAAGCTATCCGTAATGCCGTGAACGTACAGTCAAGTACGAACGATTGGGCTCGGGTCGTACATTTACAGGTTTACCCATGAGGGTAAAAACACTTGTGAGTAAATGGAACCAAATCTCAAGAACATAATAGATAAAATTATTTTCCGACTAATACGTAAGCTGATCCGGCAGAGCGATATGCCTGATTTTGATGCTGCTCAACAGGTATTTCTATTTCTTTACTATAAAGGTTTACTATTTAGAAATTGTTAATTTGTAACTGATTATTATGATTTAACTTAGGTATTTCAATATTTTGAGTATCACTATTTTGTTTATTTGTTTTTACCTTTCTATTGATCATTCATTGTATATATTCTTTCTGCTGTTCTACTCTACAATTGTTGTCTTCCGTATAATCCCTTGTCAACCACATATACACAAACGGAGGTTGTGCACAGAGTTGATTCTGGGTTTCAAGCGATATGCTTGTGCCATTTAAGCGTTGTTATATATTACTTTATCTTCATATAGCCCTCTGTTTAATTATTCTATACCAATACATTTTCTTTCTTGAAAAAACGCTTGCTTCGTATCGAGTACACTGTAATTGCGAAACTGGAGGTCAAAACCTTACTTAACTTTCAGTTAAATTTTCCTTGTAATTATACATTTGTTCATTGTTCATTTACATTTTCAATTCGTTAATTCAGTCTTTCTCTTTTTAGATGGTGACAACACACTCCATAGCTACACAAGTACAACCTGGAGACATACAAGAGGTCCTTACATAAAAAAAACTTTCGAATGTTCTGTGTGGGAAAGTTTTCAATAATTCACATAACTTAAATTTACATCAGTGTGGGAAAGTTTTCAATAATGCACATAACTTAATTTACACACGTCAAAGTGTGGGCTCAAAAAATAGTGCGCTAAAAATTAAACGATTACATTAAAGCATTTGTCTTCTTTCTTTGTTGTTTGTTTAAATGCATAACTATGAGCACAACAATATACTTACATAAATCTTGATTTACACAGCATACGCATACACTAATTCCATTATGTTTTTTCTGCAGAGTGGACAATATACATTCGCCTACTCCATATATCTTTGTACTGTCCATTTTATTATACATGTTATGCAAAACATGTGTTTACATGCTTTTAAAACGATACAGCTGCCAACAAACGCAACACTAGAGAGAGCGTGAATGATGGTGGCGCCACCGGCACTAATAACGGTATTGATGAATATCCACAAAGTGAAAGAGGTAGGCTTCAAATTCTACATATTTTAATGTCAAAATTAAATTAAGGATATATTCAGAAATACACACCCAATTTAACAGAAATTGATAAAAGCATATGTTGTATTGACAGAGTCTGTTGATGAGCACTGTGAGCCTACTCTGAGAGAAGAATTAAGGATTAACGACCTGGAAGCTGTTATATATTATGATCCTAAGTTTGATTTCATATTAACTGATAATAAGGATAGAAAGCAGAGCCTCTCAAAACAAGTCTTTTGGGAATTGTACAACAAATGATCTGAAATCGACGCAAACTTTGATAAAATTATAGATGAAAATCACATAGTATATAAACATCATCTGGGTGCTAAATATTATGTTAGTGTGAAGTCTCCCTATTGGCTTGTTCACAGAACAGAATGGATAAGAAATAAAAATGGCAAATCAAAGCGAGGATCGTCAAAAAGTTTCAAAACACAGGAGTGGCGTGCATTAAACAAACATTTACAAAATATGCAGATGCCACGGATCACAAAATACGTGCCGTGTTACCTCAGCGAACACCACCAGAATCAACAGGGCATGCTACAATGCTTTAAATGCAACCCAAATCAGAAGAACTTATACTAAATTATATGTTATTTCCATTAAATAGCATTCGATGCGAGAAGGAAGAATTGCTGAATTGTATGGTCATAGAAACTAATCCAGTAGCAAATGAATGCAGTATCTGCTTTCAAATACGCAATCTTTTACCAGCTAAAACATTCTGCCTGCGCATTCAAGGGCAGTGTCTGTAAATTTTGCCAACAAAGGCATTGTAATTGGTGCGGGCAATGTAAGGAACTTATACAGTCGAAACCGTTTTGTCGAAGGTGTGAAGATCAAGATCGTGAATGCTCCCAATGTCACAGACCTATGCCGCAAAAGTTCGACATACTTTCGGATTACATGTGTAATACATGTCTAAAGAAACATGCAAAACAACGAGAAAAACGTCTGAAGAAAAGACAGAAATCAAATACTTCTATTAATTACATTTAGTTATTTATTTTACAGATGGTGTGGATATGTATGATGGTCTAAGGTAATAAGTGACGTTACTTTTAAATAATTTACGCATAGTCATCACAAAAGAATTAGAATGTCAAATCACGGATAATAAACGTCGAAACTTTACGCTACCACAACAAATGTTTTGGCAACTTATACAATCTCGTCAGACAGTGCATGAACATTTTGAAGATATTTTAAACAAGAAAGATTGTATTGTATTGTATTGTTCTTTAGATCCCTTTCAACTGCTATGGTCATATCGGGATCCCCCTGCCACATTATACTGAAATGGGGCATTCCAGCCCTCCTTCTAACCCTTATATGTGGAGTGCCTCACAGGGTAGCAAGGAGGAGTCCCAATTTTAAAGTCTTAGGTATGACCCGACCGGGGTTTGAACCCACAATCTTCCAGTCTCGAGGCGGACACTCTAACCACTAGGCCACCGAGGCTGGTACAAGAAAGATATTTTGTGTGAAATACACCTTGGATCAAATTGCTATATATCACTACAGAGCCTGAATGAAATCGTCCGTTTGTGTCAACGGGATATTGATGGGAAAGGTGTGTTTAGCTGTAAAGATAGTTTACCCTAAAGATTTTCAACCATGCTATTTAACTAGAGATCACGATAGGTTCACCTGTATAACGTGTAACCCTAATGCGCAATGTTTGATATATTAGTTGATAGAACTAGAAAGGTAAACACATTAAATTTGAGTCATTGGATTATTGACGATAAATGTGTGTACAATTGCAAAGAAAGTTTGACCTTAAACTGTTGAGAATATATAGCAGTAAATACAGCTCTCGGTACTTTAAAACTATCAGAGTTAGACAATTTTCAAGGGTGCTTTGTAACTAGAAATTACGATATATTCACTCGTATAACGTGTAACCCTAATGTACAATATCTGTAATAATAGTTGATAGGAACAGGTGGTAGAAAATAAATAGTTACAAATTCTCTCATTTGTGTGAGAAAAAAACGAACAATAAACATGTCTAAAAAGGAACAGTATAAAAAAAACAATTATTTTACTCCATCACAAAAGGGAGCATTTGGCGGTCCTAGAAAAATACAACAAATACTGGAAGAAAAGGGATATGATATACCATATCACGATGTACGAAACTGGTTACAAAGTCAAGATGCATACAGTTTACATCAACCTTTAAGATATAAATTCATACGAAACAGAATTATCACACAAGGTATTGACGATTTATGGGATATGCAACTGGCAGATGTCAGTAATATAGCGGAACATAACACTGGAAAATAGTTCTTACTTGTTATTGACATATTCTCAAAACACCCGTGGGTTGAACCTAATAAAGACAAAACGCATCAGTCTGTAGAGAAAGTCATACGAAATATTTTCGAAAGAACACAAAGGCGACCAAAACACATTAGATCGGATAATGGAACAGAATTTAAAAACAGACGGATAAAAGCTTTCCGCAAAAGACAAGACTTTGATTACTGCACAACAAAAAATGAGACTAAAGCAAATTATGCTGAGTGTGCCATTCGTACATTGAAAACAATGCTGTATAGATATTTCTCACAAAAGCAGACATGCAATTATACTGATATTTTACAAGATTTGGTGTAAAATTATAACAATAGACTACATTCCAATATTCAAGGTAAATCTTCAAATGACATTACAAAAGACAATGAGACAAAAACAGGAAAGGAAATGTACATTGACACATTGAAGGGCAAACAAAAACCATCTAAACAATTCAAATTTAAAATTCGAAACCAATTTAAATAAGACGAAATGGAATTCCTATGTACAAATTGAACAATTATGACGATGAGCCCATTCAAGGCAATTTTTATCAAGGATAATTTCAAAAAGTAATGCAAGATGCGGATGACTTGTTCAACATTGAGAAAGTGTTACGTAGAAGAAAACGAAATGGTGTAAATGAACTAAATTGAAATTTATGTGGCCACAGAAGTTCAACAGTTGGATAAAAGAATCTGATGTTCAAAAGATATAAATAACAAAGACAAGTACAAAAATCATCAGTTGCAGAAAAGACACCCATCATGAAGTACAACTTTCCTAATGTAGTAAAAGATACAGCTGGAAACATGGTCTAAGAAGGCATATAATCAATAAACACACAGCACAAGATAATGATGATAGTTTAAAAAACATAGCTGAAGACCATTCAGGTCGTACAACAATGGCAAATAGTGATACTGAAAGGAAACAAAGACAAAAAACCAAACATGAAAGACAACGTAAACAGCAACAAGAACACTTATTGTCAAATAAAATGGAATTTCAATTTAAACACCTATTTACAATGTACATTGCTGGTCCCACTTCTTGTGGCAAAACAAGCTGGATCAAGACAATACTGCAACATGCAGAGGAAAGAATCACACCATCACCATCTAAAATGTTTTGGTTTTACAAAAGATGGCAGCCAATGTAAACAGAAATGCAAGAAACTATCCCCCAATATTGAATTTATTAAACAATGGTAGTTTCATAAGCTACAAATAATAGTGATGTCGCTGAATTGTTTACAGAAGGATACCATCATAGGTCGACCAGTATTAGATGCCTTTTGCAGGATCTGTACCACCGCGGTAAAGAAAATCGAACAATGAATCTGAGCCAACAATATTTTGAGACAAACTATAAATGATGGTGCTAGTCAGGCAGATGTACCTTGGCAACACTAGCCATTTTATGGATAAATTCCATGAAGCTGCAGCAAAACCGTATGGATATTTATTGGTTGATTTAAAACAAGAAACAGATGACCAAGAGAGACTCAAAACGGATATACTGCGCCCAGTAACGTCGGAGTACGTAGTAGAGATATCACTGAAACATCCATGATGTCCTGAATGCAACACTAAATTTACCAGCCCTTTTGATGTTCGACAGCACATGCAGGAAGGATGTATGCAACAAGATATGAGTCTTGTAGAAGATATTGCTGATAATGCAACTTTTAGATTATGGTGTAATGAAGCAAAACGAGAAAATGATGAAAATTGGAAAGAGGTTATCAATAACTATAAAAAGTAAGTCAACAAGACGCAGAGTCCCAAACTGAAGCCAGACTAGACGATCAAAAACTGGTTATTCAGAAATATAAGCCGTTCTTACACAGGTTAATTCAGCTTGAAAAAAGTTCTACACACCATTCAATAGTGAATGCCATTGAGCTAGATACAAATAAACGTTGTCCATTAAAGAGAGCGATAAAAAAAGGCAACTAAAAATTACATGCAACAATTTCAGCCGCTTTTTGGCAACTGATATATATATACCAGCGTGGCATGTGGCACAATGGAGCATAAGACAAAGCAACATACCTTGTTTATATCATCGTCTGACTCAGAAGCATATTATCCTGATAACAGCTCCACCGATTTCATGATTGAATAACCTTAAACATTAGAGCTTGATGGTTATTGGGAATGTAGTCTACTAGAAATATTTTTACCAAACAGGATAGAGGTGGATTTACTAATCTTGTGTGATATATATGAAAATCCATATGTGATGAACACGAAGCTTCCTGTTTTACGTATACTGCAAGAAGAATGCACAAAACTAACAACTCATTTACACAGCGGATTGCAATACCAGTAAAACAACCAGAAGTAAGACGTCTGAGAATCTATATAAGAAAGTTATCAGATGAAACTCCAGCATTCCCAAGCCGACGAGTAAGGTGTACACTACAACTGAAAAAAGTTTCATAATGGCTAATAAACCTCATCTATCAGATATTAACTAATGGAGAAAGCACTTTGTAAACATGTCGCAGAATGGAATTATTTGACGCCAAACTTGTAATGCATTTTGATATTGATTTTTCCAATATTTGGTCCATGGTCACTTTAGGAAAAATAATTAAAAACTCAATGGCTCACCTTTGTTATGACTTTGTTTTTAATCTCTTGTATTCCAATTTTTCTTATTTGAACGCTTTCCTATATTACTAATTTTCTCCATTTTTGGATGACGATTGATAATCCAATCAGCTGTAATCCTTAATACCTTCTTTATCCTTACGGTTCACTTTATCCTCCTTTTGTTCTGTGTTACACGTTCGACTATCAAAGAATGTGTGTGCTTTGCAACTGTTTTCAGCCTCTCTTATGAAGCTTGTCTATCTGATAGGGTGGGGTAGGGTGGTGGGGTGGGGTGGTGGGATGGGGTGGTGGGGCGGGGTGGAGTGGTGTGATTGGATGGTTGGATGGGGAGGGGTGGTGGGGTGGGGTGATGGAGTGGGGTGGGGTGGGGTGGGATGAGGTGGTGGGGTGGTATGGTGGTGTGGTTGGATGGCTGGGTGGGTGTGGGGTGAGGGTGTGAGATGGGGTGGTGGGGTGGGGTGGGGTGGTGAGGAAGTGACGTCATACCATAGAACTCTCAAAATACACTCTACTGATACTGAAAAGGCTACATTCAATATCACGTCGCTTTGCGAAAGTATAACTGTCAAAATATTAATGTGGAAAATGGCACTGCTTCAACTCTCATAACATTGACAAAATGCGTCACATTTTTTCCATGCGCACTGGAATGGTTTCTCAGGCCTCATCAAACAGCTTTGCAAACTCTTATGCGCTATTCAATCCGTTATTACGATCCCGAGGAAGCTACGGGGTGGCAATGAGACTTGATATGAAATGCATTCCCATGCATGTGAAAAAAAACACAAAAAAAAAACGAGGAGAAAGGGGGTATATTTTGAAGCCAGACGTGGTCCGCGCGGAAGTGCGAATTTTGTTAAAAAAGGGGGAGGTAATTTTCAATTCACATTTTCCCACAAAAGGGGGGAGGCGGGGGACTGTTTCGGAATTGGCTAAAAACGGGGTGTTATTTCGAAACCTGGAGTGGTATTCTGCTCTGTCCTTATTGTTAAAGGTATCCTTATTTTTAAGGACGTCCTTAAAACTAAGGATGAAAAGTAAGGACTCGAGTGTTTAGGGGCTGCTTTTAGGCCCCAACCCCTTCGGATTGGTACCTATAGGTTTAGGGTGTCCGTCCATCTGTCCGTCATCGCTTTATACCCCTATGAATTTGGGGGGGGGGGGCGGTTGGGGCCTGCTTGTGTTTCACAAATACTTAGTTGTACCCCTATCAATTTGGGGGGGGGGGTGGCCGGTTGGGGCCTGCTTGTGTTTCAGAAATACTTACTTGTACCCCTAAGAATTTGGGGGGGGGCGGTTGGGGCCTGCTTGTGTTGAACAAATACTTGTTTTGTTTTTTTGTTTTTTTTTTGTTTTTTTTTTATTTTTCTTTATTCTGCTCTTGTCTTTATTTTTAAGGATGAAATTTGAGTAATGATATCCTTATTTTAAAGTCGTCATTAAAATGCTATTCTGCTCCATCCCTATGTATAAGGATGACCTTGACCTTGGTGTCGTTGTCAAGGAAAAAAACAAACTGAACACTTGTTGTGTTGTTTCTGATAAAATGAGAGGAATCTTGCGTTTATATGTCAAAGTAGCCGGGCCAATTATAAGAAAAATACATGAAGGTCCCGAATAAATGCAAAATTAATTGAACAAGATGAAAATTACCGTAATTTATTTTTTGCAAATAAAATACTTAAATGAAGCATTGCAGATTTGTTTCGAGTGTTTACTGCTTACGTAATGGTCAACAGGTTCAAAATTTATCACCTACTTGCCAGATAACTGCTCCATTGCGTATTCATTTATTTACATGCCTTCTTGGAGCAGAAACGATAGAACTTTCCCCAGTGCCATTGGAAACGACCGTATTTCTTCTGAATTTAAGGACATCTTTATTTTTTTAGACGGGTTGGATCATCCTTACAGGGTATAAAGTTCACGGGGTCCCGGGGACTCCGGATAATCGGCTCGGGACCCCTAGAAGTTGACCCTGGGGTCCCGCGGGACCACAGAAAAAAGACGGCGTTCTCTTGTAAGTTACCTGTGTCACAGTGCAGACTAACTTATAAGAGAGCGTTACCCTGCACAGTCGGCAGCATGAATTCAGGGATAGAAACGTTCATTCCCATAGCAACTGTGCAGTATCACCGCTAAGATCGAAAATGATTGATATTTTTTTCATTGTTTAATGTAGCATCATTCAGTGTTTCGTTTTTGTTAAAAGTAGTAGTTTTGGGATTTGCATGATATCACTAATCGAGTTAATTTTTGTTACCAAAAAAAAAAAAAAAAAAAGATTTGATAGAATTTAACTGTTTTTATTGCCCGAAAATGACGGGACCCTACCACTTTACCTTGGGACCCCTCCCGGTAAACATGGAAACGTTTTTTTAAGGTTCGTTTTTGGTTGAAACGTTTTATTGACGTTTATAAAACCTTTTTGTTCTAGGATACCAAAATAAAACGTTTTTGTAGAACCTTTTCGAAACGTTTCAGGGGGAACTATTTTTAAACCAAAATCAAATGTTTTGTACTGGAACATTATAAAAAATCCATATTATTGGGTGTCGTGTATTGGAGCATCATGGGAAACCATATGTATTGAATACCATTTTTAAATAAATTGGCAAATTTCAGTTACTAATAAAGATGAAATATATCATTTTAAAATCTAATATTGACTTTTGGGTATAATTTATTTGATTTTAGTTATTATATTAATATATCAAAATGATATGGTAATAAAGTGAGGTCCACTTACGTTCTTTCTATATCGCTAGCTAAGAATATTATTTGCCTCGATCCAATAATCTTAAGCAAATAACCACTATAAAAGCAAAATATATGTTTTTTTATTAAGCAAATAATTTTAAAAGCACCACTAAGAACAGAAAAATGTTAAAATGAACTATTGGGGATCGCATAGAAACAACATATTGGAGCCGAATAGTGTTTAATCGGATGCCTGGTGGCGTAGAGGTAAGGTCGACGCGTAGGATGCTGGAGTTCCCAGGTTCAATCCCAGGTAAGTACGAATGTTTAGTTGCAGATTGTTATGTTGTAGTGTTGGTTGAATGATCGATGGTGTTAAATGAACGTTACAAATGATTATTATTTTAAGGATCACAAAAAAGGGTCTCGGGATTTTAGTGTCAAAACCCCGTCAATATAGTTCAGAAAAGGTTTCTTTTGAAACCTTCAAAAAACGTTCCCAAAAACAACGTTTTCTAGCATTTTATATATAACGAAAATAAAACGTTTTTGAAGGTTTTTTAGGTTTCACAAAAAAACGTTTATAAAACGTTTTACAAACCAAAAATGTTTACCGGGCTGGTTTCAGAGGTCGCGGGGTCCCGAGCTCTTGGAAAAGAAAACTTTTTGTCCTGCCTTACTTTTCATATATTTTTAAGGACGTCCTGTAAAATTAGGATAACTTTAAAAATAAGGACAGAAGTGATATTCTGATCTGTCCTTATATTTAAGGACGTCCTTATTCTTGAGATTAGATGGTTCGTCCTTAATTTTTGTCCTTATTTTTAAAAGACTTTGTTAAGTTTGAGGATAGAACAGAATAGCTTTTTTATCCTTATTTTTAAAAATAAGGACATCCTTAAAAATAAGGACAAAGCAGAATACCACTCCTGAATACCACTCCAGAGCAGAATACCAGTACTCCTGGTACGTAACCTCCCCCCCCCCCCCCCCCCCGAATTACGGTCGACATATCACATCTGCTAATTAATCAATCGAAAAAACATGGTGAAATCGGACAGATTCTACCAACATTGTCCCAGCGGACCCTTTCTATCTTCCCAGGGCATTGGAAGACCGGAAGAGTTATCTACGAGCTACCAACACATTATTAAAGCTTTTTTTCTTTTCTTTCTTTCTTTTTTTTTTTTTTTTTACATTAACAAACACAGCATTTTAATGCCTTAAATATAAACGTTACATACCTTTATGTCTTGATTCAGTCCTCACAATTCATTCACAAAAATAAGTATTTATATTTAATATACAATATCCAAATGCAGTTCTTCCACGCCCTGTTTCAGATGACAGCCCAATACCTTCGCCCCTCAAAAGAAGCTAGTATATGCAGTGCGCACTCAGGCGATACTGCCAGATACTGCAGGTACATGCATCTGTCACAGATACTACATGTTTCTCGGTAAACGCAGATTTAGACATGTGAAGATTGATCTATATATACGGCAGAATTTTGCAAAATACCGTTAATTCAAAGCTGTTAAATTTTGTGTACATTTATGTCCGTTATAATGTCAATTTTTGCCACGTAACAACTGCATCAACTTAGTTTTCGTTGTTGTGTTACCATCATCTGTTTGTTAATTGTTCCCCTTGTGCCCATTATACATGGGTTTATTTGAAAATAATCCTCACAGACTTTATGCATCGTTTATTATGGTTGACACGCGAGGCTGCTAGACAAGGCCCAGCGCACACAGAAGTTGACCTTTAAGGCAATGCTGGGCTGCGGCATCCAACACTAATTTCAGTTTTAAACTAGACGAAATTCTATAAAGAATAGCTGAAATTACACTGGTATTCATTATTCGTGAAGGTTGATTTCCAAGTTTATTTTCTATTCCTCTTTTACAACAATTACCCTGGTGATTGGCAGCAGCATGTTAATCTATTTTCATCTAGATTAATATGGGCTATAGTTTTTTTTATATTAATCAATCATGTGCCATAGTTTTTCTTTATAAATCTGATACTGCTTCTTCAACACATGCATTAATATTTAATTTCCTTCACATACTTACGAGTTACAAGTATTTGCGTTTTTGCAATACCCGACACGTTTTTTTCACAATCATAAATAATCGAATCATAATAACGTCACGACAATAATAATAATAATAATAAAAATGATAATAAATAATAATAATAATAATAATAATAATAATAATAATAATAATAATAATAATAATACCATTATAATAATGAAAACACAATAAAATGATATGACAGAATTTTATATAGAGTCAAAAATATGTAAAGCATATCTAATAGTAATTTTTTTTTAATTTTACTATTTTAATTATAAAAACTATACCGCTTACGCTACTGGGTAGCGAAAATTACACTTGGGAGCCACAAAAAATACGATTCTGAACTCTTAAAATTCAGAAGGCTTTTTAAGCTAAAAGGGTCGAAAGTAGTAGGGAAATGAGCATACTAAGCTACCTTATGACGTCATAATGACGTCATCAAGTCACGTGACCCCCCTTCCCTTCCCCCTCCCCCCTCGACCCTAAGCGGCATGCGGCCTAACCCTAGGACATATTATCTGTGGAACCCATTATGACGTCATAATAGGCGGCGTAACCATTGTGAGGAAGTGAGGAGTCCCCCAGCCTCCCCGGACATACTATGTGCCGACCTCCCCCCCCCCCCCCGCCCCCCCCCCTTCCCCAGGAGAGTAAAATTCAGCAAAATCAGCGATAACTTTCAATATGTTCAACCGATTTGAATGAAAATTTAACCGTTCGAATCAGTTTTATATCTTGTGTTGACATAAAGTTGTCACAGGCTATTCGTAGATGTGACTGTAAGCATATTTTTTCACCTCAAAATTATAACTTTTAAAAAGCGAAAAAAGCGGATAACTTTCGATATATTCAACCGATTTGAATGAACATTTTACCGTTTGATTCAGTTTTATATCTAGTTTTGACATAAAGTTATCATAGACTATTTACACATGTGGCTGTAAGCATAATTTTTACATTTCAAAATTTTAACTTTCAAAAAGTGAAAAAAGTTGATAAATTCCGTCATGTTATAGTTCAACCGATTTAAATGAAAATTTCACCGTTTGATACAGTTTTATATCTAGTTTTGGTCTCAAAGTCTTAAAAGACACTTAAAAGATACACACACTTCAGAAGTGAATGAAGAATAGGAGATGGATATGGAAAATCCTGTGAAAACGCCTGTCACGGAAACTTTGAATGAATCTTCTATGAAAAGTCATAGCGTCAACATGGCTGCATGCTTGTATAGAATGTGGTGTGTTATACAACAGTCAAGAAGCTTTGCTAAAACATATGAACCATTGTGGCGAGGGTGGTGATGGCAGCAGTTCTGACAGTGAGTCAGAAATAGACTCTGTTTGGTATGATATAGTTCAAGAAGTCTACGATGATCATGATACCAAATTTCAAGAAAAGGTTTCAGAATATGAAGAACAAAGGCTTGAAGATGTACGTGAAATAGCAAGTGATGACTGTTTAAGAGACTATTCAAATAAACCCAACGTCTAGAACAAAGCGAACATTATCAAACCACTTCAGAGGACTTTAATTACTTTGTTGATGAAAAACATTACGAGTATTCAAAGGCACTAAAGGCGGCTATAAGAAGTGCTTTTGAAGTGCACCTAGATGAGGAGGAGGAAGATGAAAGCAGCGACGACGGAAGTGATATGGACAGTGAAATAGTTGAAGAAAAATAAACTCATTTGACTAAACTTTATAATAAAGTTTTTGTAAATCAACAAATCTTGTAATGTTTTATTCATTTAAACGTTATGTATTTAGGTGTATTTAAATGCATCAATAAAACTTTTCATGTCTTGTTTTTTCTGAACTGGCTGCTATCGTTCTTCAACTGGTATGCTGAAATGTGTTCTCAAACGTTCCAAACCGCTTGTTAAACAACATGTTGAACAACATGTTCAACTTGTTCAACAACATGATGAACATATTCAACAACATGTTTAACATGTTTAACATTTTGAACGACATGTTGAACAACATGTTGAACTTGTTGAACAAAAGGATCAACATGTTGTTGAACAATTGCACAATAACATGTTGAAAAACGTGTTGAACAACAACATGACGTAATATGTTCGAAAGATAATTCGATGACATCTTTGAATGGACTTGCCATTAGACCACATCTTTGAATGGTGTGATCTTCTCACCCACAAAGTACTTACAGCCACCTATGCAAATAGCCCATGTCAAAACTATACATAAAACTGGATCAAACTGAAATTTTCATCTAAACCGTTTGAACATGATGAAAGTTATCTACATTTTTAAAGTTACTAAAATAACAATTTGGGATGTAGAAATTATGCTTACAGTCAAATCTGCAAATAGCCTATGACAACATTACGTCAACACAAGATATAAAACTGAGTCAATCGGAAAAATTTTCATTCAAATCGGTTGAACACAACGAAAGTTATTTACTTTTTTCACTTTTTAAAAGTTATAATTGTGAAAAAATATGCTTACGGTCACATCTACGAATAGTCTATGATAACTTTATTTCGAAACTAGATATAAAACTGAATCAAACGGTAAAATTTTCATTCAAACCGGTTGAATATATTGAAAGTTATCGCTGATTTGGCTGAATTTTACTCTCCTGGGGAAGGGAGGGGGTCGGCACATAGTATGTCCTGGGTGGGGGTTCGGAAATAGTATTTCCTGGGGATTCCTCACTTCCTCATTATGGTTACGGCGCCTATTATGACGTCAAAAGGGGTTCCATAGATAGTATGTCCTAGGGTTAGGTCGCATGCCGCCTACAGAGGGGGGGGGTTGAGGGGAGGGTCACGTGACTTGATGACGTAATTATGACGTCATAGGGTGGTTTAGTTTCCCTGCTACTGTAGAAATAAGTTCACAATAGATCTGTCTCTAGCCTTTTTCAAGATAATAGTCAACATCCGGTTTTTTCATCGTCACCATGGTCGATGTGGTCAAGGTCACCGAGATATCTCTTACATCCAGTCTTTTAGGCCGAAAGGATCGAAAATTAGTTCGAAATCGCTAACAGTTTTCGAGATTATGGGCTACTTTCGGTTTTTTTACTTTGACTATGGCCGAATAGGTCAAGATCACCGAGGTATCTCTTACATATCGTCTGTTAAACACAAAGACTTGAAAATAAGCTCAAAATCGCTTTCTCTCCAACCGTTTTCAACATAATGGTCAACTTCCAGTTTTGACATTGACCATGACAGAGGAGGTCGAGGTCACAGAGGTACCTCTTCAATGCAGTCTTTTAGGCCCAAAGAGTCAATATTATCTGAAAATCGCTCTATCTCTAACCATTTTCGAGATAAAGGTCAAATTCCGTTTTTTTACTTTGACCATGGCCGAAAAAGTCAATTTCACTGAGGGACCTGTGACATGTAGTCTTTTGGGCCCAAGAGGTCAAAAATAAACTCGGAATCGCTCTATCTCTAACCGTTTCCGAGATAACGGTCAACTTCCGGTTTTTTACTTTTTATTGATCAATGAAAATTAGCTGAAAAGTATGGAATTAGTAAATCACAAGTCCAGAGACTATTGAAACGGAAAATTGAATATGTCAATGCCAATGAGGAAAACTGTGATTCTGAGAAAAAGCGATTGAGGTATGACGCTTGTGTAAAGTTAGATGAAACAGTTTGGAAATGGTTCAAGATGTGTCGAAACAGCAACATTCCTATTTCGGAATATATGGTTCAAGAAAAAACGCTTAAATTTGCTGAAGGACTGCTCATTGCTTCAAGCGGTTGGTTAGACAAGTTAAAAAAGCGGCATAACATTGCCTTCCAAACCGTCTGCGGGGAACGTGGATCCGTAGACAACGATACGGTAAAAGCTGGTAAAGACCGGAGATTATTTCTGGGTACAGTGCCAAAGATGTGTATAATATGGCCGAGACTGGGTTATTTTACTGAGCCCTGCCAGATAAAGCAGTGTCAGTCAGAAAGGAATCTTGTACGGTGGGAAAAAGTCAAAAGAACGCTTTACCGCGGCGCTTTGTGTCAATGTGGAAGGGAACTTCAAGACCCCCCTTATCATAGGAAATTCAAAAAATCCTAGGTGTTTTAAGCACCTTGACAAGCGTCTTTTGCCGATCAGTTGGAAAGCTAACAAAAAGGTTTAGATGACCAGTTCCATCTTTAACGACTGGATAAAATCGTTCAATAACAAAATAAAAACTGACAACCAGAACGTTATTTTGCTCGTTGATAATTCTCCGTCCTATCCGAATGTGGATAATTTGTCAAATGTGAAGCTTGTGTTTTTACCTGCGAACAATACATCTGAGCTACAGCCGCTTGATTAGGGCATTATTTCTGTTCTGGAATCCCACTAACGCTAGTGCTAATTACGAAGTGTTCTCGCAAATTTGGATGAATCAATAGTTATAAAAAACGTTCACAAAACTGTCTCAGTACTAGATACTTGCCACTGGGTTTCATCATCTGTGAGCCAAATCAAGCCCTCGACGGTCCAAAAATGCTTCGCCAATTGACATCGCCGAAATTGACAACCCAGTTGAAGACCTATTCCAAGATGTCGCAGCCTACTGTGAAGACCCAGTGGATATCGAGCAGTACGAGTCAGTGGATACGTCGCGCGATACGTGCGAAGCGAACAGTGCCGAATGGGAGCAAGAAATGATCAGGGAACTGATCTGGAACAGCGCTAATTCAGACCCGAATTCCGAAACTGAAGACGAAACTGTCGACGAAACTCTTAGTCGTACAATAACATTAGCCGAAGCACTAGACAGTGTGGAAAGCGCCATAGAGGTTGATCTTTCAGAAAGGAAACCATACTGTTTTCACACAGCACATTATACCATTATACAAATTGGGGCAATAGAGGCACTGGTCTATAATTGCTGAATTCTGACTTGTCACCTCTCTAAACAGAGGAATAACTTGAGCTTTTTACATCCAGTCTAGAAATATGCCAAATGTAAAAGACAACTTGCATAATATGTATAAATGGCTTGACAATAGTAGCGAAAGTTTCGTTAACAATACTCATATTTATACCTTCACAATCAACTGACTTCTTATGTTTAAACGAATTAACAACATCGAGCAAGTCTTTCTCATCGGTATTTATAAGAAACATAGCATTTTCTTGTCCAAATTTCAATTAGTCAAATATGTTTCCATCGTCATTTTTATCAATTTTCGCTGCCAAAGTAGGACCAACGTTAGTAAGAAAGTTATTAAAACCGTTCACAGTATCTACTTTTCGCGAAACTGATTTGTCGTCTGAAGTGTAAAAAGTTTCAGCGTACATGGAAATTGACGTTTCCTATTTAGTACAGAATTTTAAGTTTTCCATGTTTTCTTTATATTGCCATATTGTTTCTCTAACAGTTCTGTAAAATATTCCCGTTTACAGTATCTCAGAATAGAATTGAGTTTATTTCTATAAACTTTGAATTTGCTTTCATTTTTGGGCGTTTTAAACTTCAAAAACTCTTTGTATAATCGGTCTTTTTTGTGGCACGCATTTAACAACGAATTAGTGATCCATGGTTTTTAGAAGTGTTCTATATGTGAGGTTGCTACGTGGAAACACTAATTGAAACTAAACAGACGCCAAGTTGCCGCCATATGTTTATTTACAACCGGAAGTCTCTCACTGGCTACACATATACACAACATTAACTTACTGTGTAGATTACTGCTTAACTGTGCTTTAACTGCTATTTTGCTACCAGCATTCAGTTGAACAATTTATCTAAGTATCATTCAAAGAGATACAAAATTTATAAGTATACTAGACAGAATATATCGATTAAATTACCTGAAAATTGCGGAATTTTACTTTTTCAACTTTTTTTCCTTACTCTATATTATCGCTATCCCTGCGATTCGACGTTCTCTGATTATAAACTCGATCCATGAGTGTGAATTCAAGAATCACTTAACAGGCATGGAAATGAAGCTCTAAGCAATTATAAAGGACAACGAATACGCAAAATAACTACTTCAGAGATATCTAAACCATAACCTTAAACTTGCCACTTAGTTCAGATATATTATAAGCAACTAAACGCAAAAGACAAATACAAAATTCTCTTCTTTTTATATTTACCGCACACATTTACAGCAGCTAAAATGTCGATTAACTGTTAAAGTATTACAGCAACGTTATCAGCACTTTAACTGAACTGCAACCAGCTATCAAATCAGCACCTGTACAACATTTAAAAAACATAAAATGTTAATATTGGCTTAGAATAAATAAATAATGATTGAATATAGCAAAATATCTTAATTGCACGACATTTAACTAAAAGTCAGTCCTCGAAACCGTACTTCTTTGGCGATCTTAAAGAACGACCTGATTGCGATACGCGATTACCGACACTTGAAATTTCAGTTTTTGCTTTAGCCGGTGAAACGGGGTGTGAAACATTGACAGAAGGCTCTGGAATTCTAACTGTCACAGTTTTTCGGCTAGAAACAGCGAGTTTCTCTTTTGAAATCACGGTTTCACAAGATGTAGATGACGCTATGCTACACGGAATAGCTGTACGGTCTACTGTCGGGTTAGGTTCAGTGGGGTTGGGTAAAACAGTAGAAGGTTTTTCTTCAACGGGGTGTTGTGAACAACGGATTTGGTCAACGTGTCTTCTCCTAATTGAATTGTCAACCAAAGTTTCATACATTAAAGTTCCTATTATTCGCGAGATAACTGCAAATGTCCATTTTCCGTGCTTTTGTCGATAGTCCCTCACAAGCACTTCAACACCCACACTAAAAGAACGGCGCTGAAATTCGTCTTTGGTGTTTACATTTTTGTAAATGATGTCGCGTAAACTGGGTTTTGCCAAATCCAGCCTTGTTTTGATTTCACGTCCTAGGAATAACAAGGATGAGGTCTCGTTGGTAGTTGGGTTTTTAGTTGAGCGATACATCAGTAGAAATTTGGCTACTTTCTCGTGCATTGAACGGGGCTCGTGCTTCATCGATTTGAGACTAGATTTAAGACTCTGAACCATACGCTCTACTAAACCGTTTCGCGAGGGTTTAAAAGGGCTCGTAGTTTTGTGAATAATTCCATGTAGTTTTAAGAATTTCTGGAAGGCTTCAGAATGGAAGGTTGTGCCATTATCTGTACAGATAACATCACAAATTCCATAGGCGCTAAGCAGTTTTTGAGGTACTTTGACAGTTTCTGGGGCAGTGATTTTTTCCATGATCCGTACCTCTGGCCATCTGGAGTGTGCATGGACTATTATGAAAAACATATGGCCCTGAAAAGGCCCTGCAAAATCAATGTGGATCCTTTTCCACGGCTGACTTGGCCATTTCTAGGGGTGCACTGTAGCTCTTGTTGGAGCTTTGCTTATCTCTAAGCAGCTCGGGCACATTTTGGCTTGTGTTTCGATATCTCTGCCGATATTTGGCCACCAAATGTACTATCTAGCCATTTTTTTATTTTCACATAACCAGGATGGGCACTATGGAGCTCTTGCAGGAATGCTCTCTGAAACTTTTCCGGAATAACCACGCTGTTTCCAATGAGCGGACACTCTTGTGAAATAGACAATTCTGGTTCATGCGAATGATAAGGGGAAGATCTTCTTCAACTTTACCAGGCAAGCAATTTCTTGTGAAATCGAAAATTCTAGACAATACCTGGTCTTTTGACGTTGCCTGGGCAATTTGTTTGAATGAAATCGGAAAGTTGTCGAGTAGGGCAACGTAGAATATTGCTCTCTCTTCTGACGAATTTTTCAGGCTTACCGGAAGGGGTAGTCTACTTAACCCGTCAGCGTTGGCGTGTTCACTTGTCTTTCGGTATTCAATTTCATAATTATGGCCAGTGAGGAAAATGGCGTATCTTTGCATCCGCGAAGCCGTAGTTGTTGAAATACCTTTTTTGGGATTGAAGATAGAAACCAAAACTTTGCAGTCGGTAACTAGAGTAAATTTTCGGGCAAACATATTGAATTTCTTGATGCTCCAAATGATGCTGAAGGCCTCTCGATCGATTTGAAGGTGATTTTACTCAGCTTTTGACAATGTTCGGGATGCAAAATTAATGGGTTCGCTTCCATCTGGGTAGATATGCGAAATAACTCCAGAAATACCTTTTGATGATGCGTCACAGTGCAGTCGAAGCGGCAGTTTCTGATCATACTGTGCTAAAACGATATCAGATGTGATGAGATCCTTCTTAACAGCCGTTTCACATGAGTCTGTCCATAGCCATTTCTGATTTTTGTGGAACAACTGGTGCAATGGATGTAGTATCCCAGACAAGTTGGGTAGGAAGCGGTGGTTGTAGTTCACCAGGGCGACCCAGCTTCGTAATTCAGAAACATTTCTTGGAGCTGACCCATCTGTAACTGCCTTGACTTTCGAATCGGTCTTATGGATTCCGTATTTGTCGACGATGTGAGCACAAAATTCAATGGAATCTTTGAAAAACTCACACTTGTTGGGGTTGACTTTAAAGGGAAATGCGGGTATCTCACCTAAAATTGACATTTCCTTCATACTTTCACAGTTTAATGCTTTGAGCGTATACATTCAAAAATTTAAAAGAAAAAGGGGGGTCACCGATGTTATAAGAGAAATAAAGACACTGAAAGTTCGCGTACTTTTACTATAGAAACCATTGGGAAAACCAAAAAATTTCAATCAAAACGCAAAAATCACACATAATCACAATTGACAATTGCCTCATTTTTCCCTGTTTGGAGAACATGTCATACGAAATGTTTTAAGCAAATAAAAAATATATGTCACCGTATCAATAAGAGAATTATACAATCTTTTTGACAAAATCTCATTGACTCAATGGGTAAATGGTGAAAACAGTGTAATATGATTTAAATGGACAATACATCAACACAGTCCCTTCCAGGAACAAAATATCAATACAGACCATTTCTGGACACGGCCCTATTTGTCTTTGAAAAGAATTTTTCTATTTAGACGGATTTAGTAGTTATTTATATTGTGTAAACATGGATTCAAACTCAGCGATATTCAATGTAATGCGCATTTCGGTCGCTAGATGGCGCAGAGATACCCGCATTTCCCTTTAAGGCCGTATTCTATTAATCGCTGAAAGACTTTCACGAGGGTACATAGGTGATCGTCATCGTCTGAACCGGTTATTATCATATCGTCCAAAATACACTGCACGTTTTTTTTATACCTTTCAAAACCTGTTCAATTGCGCGTTGCCAAATAGAAGCATCTTGGGAAATACCATACGCCAGGCGATTGGAAACAAAAAGTCCTTTCTGTGTGTTGATGGCCAAGTATTTTCTCGATTTTTCGTCCACTACAATTTGAGATACGCCGTTTTGAGTTCTATCTTTGAAAATTTCTCTCCACCTGCCAATGTTGCTAACATGCTCTCAAAAGTAGGCAATGGGTACGAGTCAACATTGAGTTGTGAATTGACAGTGACCTTAAGATCGCCACATATCCTGACAGAACCGTCCTTCTTCAGAATTGGGACAATCACTCCATTCTACCGGTGAAAGGATCCCTTTACTCACCATATTGTCCAGCTCCTTGTCGGCCGTGCCCCTCATTGCAAACGGGACCTGTCTGGGTTTGCAAAATTTAGGGTTAACTCCTTCTTTGAGGTGTAAATTCACAGTTATCCCTTTTAGCTCACCCAATTCTTTGCCGAAACATTCACTGTACTTTTCCAGAAGATGGTCTAAATTCTTTTTACCTCGAGCCATCCGTATGGACTTGATTTCGTGCCAATTTAACTTGATGTGTCGGAGCCAATTTCTACCGAACAAAGGTGGATCCCCCCCCCCGTGAAGAATGTAAAGCCGCAAACGATGTTCCTTACCTTCGTGTTGCACCAGAACATTCACGTACCCGCCTGGCCTTACACATTCTCCAGTATAGGTTTTTAACACAACATTTGTTCTCCGCAGTCATAATTTACCAAGATGGCGCTGATAATCCCTTTTCGATGTTATCGAAAGCGCAGATCCTGTATCAAACTCTGTTTTGATAATTTTACCGTTTATTTTAGGACTGATCGTAATGGACTCACATTTCTTCTCGCTATGGTTGTTTACATCGCAAACCACTTCCGTATAGCCGAGGTCTGAACAGGAAGTGCTGTCGCCATTACATTCTTTACTATCAGAGGTCATTTCACCGTCATCAGCATAAAAAACTTTCTTCTTTAGATTTCGCTTCTTAAACTGGTCTGTCCCGGTCTTTTTGCTCTCTGAAGATGACTTACCGGATTTCTTCATCTTGCACCTTCTCTTAATGTGACCTTTCTTACCTCAGTTGTGGCATTTCTCGTCCTTAAAACGGCAAACCTCGGGACCATGACTATCCCTGCCACACCTGAAGCAACGATTTCCAGTGGTCCTCTGCAACTTGTTAACATTTGCCGATGCTCCTTGGATTTCCGATACATCCTCCATGGCCATTTCCATAGCAATTGCTATCTCCTTGGCCTTCTGATAGGTTAAATTCTTCTCGGACAACAATCTTTTCAGGACAATTTCGTTCTTTATCCCACAAACCAGCTGATCTCTGAGCTGCTCTGCCAGACGCTCGCCGAACTCACTCAGCTTTTGGAGAACACGCGCGTAATCTGTCAACGACTCACCCGTCTGTTGCTGACGCTTGTAGAACCGGTATCTCTCTGCTATCACGTTGGGCTTTGGACTGAGATGCTCTTGCAGCAACTCACCAATTTGCTCGAACGTCTTTGTTGATGGCTTGTCAGGTGAACACAGGCTATGTAGCAAGGAACAGGTCTTCCCGCCAATCAGACTAAGAGTTACAGCAACTTTTTTGTCGTTGGCTACGTCGTTGGCAATGAAATACTGCTCTAACCTCTCCTTGTACAGCTCCCAGTCACTAGCAGTCTCGTCGAAGGGCTCCAATCGTCCGATCAGTGATGCCATCATTCAGAAGTCAACTTCAACAAACACTCACTTTCCGTTATCTTCGGTACTTTCCTCTGCGTCTTTCTTCTCCACCAGATCTTCATAACCTCCTCGGTCCGACGCAACACGATTCGCTCATCGCCATTTGTACTATGTGTGAGGTGGCTACGTGGAAACATTAATTGAACCTAAACAGACGCCAAGTGGCCGCCATGTGTTTATTTACAACCGGAAGTCTCTCAATGGCTACACATATGCACAACAAGATTTGAAACTGGTTGCTTGGAGCCGTAGAAATTTATACTTTTAAACTTTACATTTATCTCTTACCTCATTTATTTCGTATCTAGGTGCTTCTGTTGTCGTTATTATTCATTTATTATTTATTGTTTTCTTTCTTAGAAATAGAAGTTCATTATTTCATTTAACCTTCGCAGTTCAACCATGTGAAATTCTCCCATTTGAAAAGGCCGCTTCTGAGAACTTCCGGAATAGAGTGAACATCCGGACTATTTTTTTTTGTTTTTGCAACAGTTCAGATATTTCTAAATTTTGTATTTTTGTGTTATTTTAATTCTTTTGGGATCACTACAGCTTCAAAATAACTTAATATCTTTTGGCAGCTGCTATTGTGGTTAAAATCTCAGTTTAAAAAGTTTTTTTACTTGATTAAATCACTACGAGTAGGGGGAAAGTGGGGCTCCGAAAACAGGAAGTGACGTCATAATGACGTCAGGAGGTGTTTTCGGAGCCCCATGGGGCTCCGAAAACAGTGACGTCATATTGACGTCATATTGACGTCATATGGACGTGTTATGGACGTGATATGGAGGTCATATGGAGGTCATATGAACGTCATATGAACGTCATAATGACGTAATAGGGATAGTGGGCGGCCATTCAAACGGGCGGCCATTCAAACGGGTGGCCATATGGGTGTCATATGGGTGTCATATGGGTGCCATATGGGTGTCATATGAGTGCCATATAGGTGCCATATAGTGTCATATGGTGTCATATAGGTGCCATATGGGTGCCACATAGGTGTCATATGGGTGCCATATAGGTGCCATATAGGTGTCACATGGGTGTCATATAGGTGCCATATGACTGCCATATAGGTGCCATATAGGTGTCATATAGGTGCCATATAAGTGCGATATAGGTGTCATATGGATGCCATATAAGTGCCATATAGGTGTCATATGGGTGCCATATAGGCGCCATATGGGTGTCAAGAAAAAGAGCCAGTTGCAAGGCAGGCATACACTGCGATAATATCTATGCTATGATTGAGCTGATCGACAGGCCACCGGGGCCAGCCGTACAGCAGGTCGACAGGCCCCCCGGGGCCAACCGTACAGCAGTTCGACAGGCCCCCCCCGGCTCATCGACCCCCGCCCCGGCCCATCGACCTTTAAGCATACACTGTATCTATATGGGTGAGCTGGTCGACGGACCCCCCCCCCCGGGGCTCACCGACCCGCCCCCCCCCCCCCGGCTCACCGACTTTTTAGCCTCTGGCTCACGGCTCACCGCAGGCCACTCTATGTATACAAGTAATGGCAACTCTTTTTTTTAGCTTTCTCGCTCCAAACACACACCATGAGAGACTGGTAAAGGGTCAGTCGGACAAACGGACACCCGGACAAACGGTCTACCCGGACAAACGGACACTCGGACAAACGGACAGTCTTTTTTTATTTTTGTATCTCTCTCTCTGTCCATCACATCACAGCGTCTGAGGGGCAAACAAACAGTCTTTTTTCGACTTTCTCGCTCCACACCTTCACTAATGGATTGCAGTAGCAGCAATTAAACGTGAGCAACGCCGCCTTAAGAGACGTTATTTTTAACCCAGAGAGCTCTGTCTCTCCATCACATTACGGTATATACAGGCAACAACAACTCTTTTTTAAGCTTTCTCACTCTCGAAACACACATAACACCTACGGCAACCGAACAAACGGACACCCAGACACATGGACACCCAGACACACGGACACCCAGACACGCGGACACCCAGACAGTCATGTTTTTTTTAATTCTTTACCTCTCTCTCTCCATCACACCTACGGCAGCTGGGGCAAACAAACAGTCTTTTTTTGACTTTCTCGCCCCACACCTTCACTAATGGATTGCCGTAGCAGCAATTAAACGTGAGCAACGCCGCCTTAAGAGACGTCATTTTTAACCCAGAGAGCTCTGTCTCTCCACCACATTACGGTATATATAGGCAACAATAGCTCTTTTTTAAGCTTTCTCGCTCCATACACACACATAACACCTACGACAGACGGACAGACGGGCAGTCTTTTTTTTATTTTTTTTCTCTCTCTTCACACATATATAGCCACAACCGATTCATCGTTTTATTTCATAAGCATGGTATTTTTAACCCGGATAGTGGCTTTTTTTAAAACTCTCTCTCTTCACACACACACACATAACACCACAGACGGTCAGACGGACAGATTTAGCGTTTATTTCTCAAGCCAGGTATTTTTTACCCAGACGGCAACTTGTTTTTGCTTTCTCACTCTCCAAACACACATAACACCACAGCAGACGGTCAGACGGACAGATTTAGCGTTTCATTTCTCAAGCCTGGCTATTTTTAACCCAGGCAGCAATTTGTTTTGCTTTCTCAGACGGTCAGACGGACAATCATTTGTTTTATTTTTTTATCTCTCTCCCCACACACACATAACACATCAGACGGTCAGACGGACAGATTAAGCGTTTATTTCTCAAGCCTGGGTATTTTTAACCCAAGCAGCAATTTTTTTAGCTTTCTCACTCTCCAAACACACATAACACGACATCAGACGGTCAGACGGACAGATTTAGCGTTTCATTTCTCATGCCAGGGTATTTTTAACCCAGGCAGCAATTTGTTTAGCTTTCTCAGACGGTCAGACGGGCAATCATTTTTTATTTTTTTATCTCTCTCTCCACACACACATAACACATCAGACGATCAGACGGACAGATTTAGCGTTTCATTTCTCAGTCTGGGTATTTTTAACCCAGACAGCAATTTGTTTAGCTTTTTCAGACGGTCAGACGGACAGATGGGGGTATAAATCAATGATTTATAGACCCCTCTTTTTTTAGCATTTCCCACACTCTCATGCATATACATACATACTAACACCATGATACGATTAGCGTTCATTTCGTAATAATGGGAGGCCGCTAAAAAGCAGCCGTGGAGGGATTTTCTTCAGCTTCGGCCAGCCGTCGCTTCCCCTGCCGTCGTTTCACGTCCCGTCGCTTCCCCTGCCGCCGCTTCCCCTGCCTCTGCCTCTAGCGCCGCCGCTACCTCCGCCTCTGCCGCTGCCGTCATCCTCCCTACAGCCGACCTTCCTCCTGTGCGCTGCTACCGCGGCCCTGTGCGACTTGAAACCTCTACCAAGAGCACTACAATAATGATATACCGGCCGTAGTGCCTCTTGGCATTCCTGTTCGTGCACTCGGAGAGGAACTCCTCACCGAATTCCAAAATAGCAGAAGTCGCAGTACTGTACATTATCGGCCGTATCCAAGAACTGCACGATATCCTGAAGGGTTGACTCTTTGCTAGAGCCATCCTCCTGTTTCAAGTCAACCAGTTCCACGGTGCAGTCAAAATCGGAAGGCGACTGCATGAGGCTGAAGTCAACCACTGGCATATCCGTAATACTGGCGACAGCGGCTGCAACCTCGTCCTCAGGAGCTGGTGGCGGACTGCTCGGTCTTGTAACAGTGGCACTGGGTAAGTGCCGCCTCTCCGTAACTGGTGCCGCCGGCACCTTCCGAACAGTCATATCAGCTTCCCTTGGAGTTGATTTCGGCGGAGTCGTCATCGTCGACGCTGTGGCTTTAGCAGGTAATCAATGTAGATTTCCTCCAAGGGATCAACATCCTTCTGGCTTAGGAAGTACTTCCTCCTTCGTTCGTCACAGAAAAATTCAGCCTTATGTTGCATGGTTGTTTTTAGGACTTGCTTCTTCAGTGATCAAAAGCAGACTGACTGCATACAGTGCTAGGCTGCTATTATATAGGACCCCCCCCACCTGCCAGTCGAGGACCGCCCCCCCGGGTCCTCACTTAGGACCCCCCGGGTCCTCACTGAGGACCCCACCCCCCCGCTCAGCATATAATACAATGCAATGCGAGGATGGTCGGTAGTAGTATATAAAGGCGGGATAAAGGCCACATTACCCAAAACCAGCAGTCAGCAAGATGTCGACAAGTCATGCAATCACAGTGATGCGAAACGGCAAGGCAGTGACGCTAACGACAGAATGTTATAAGTGTTGGGTGTGGATAGAGTATCCAGGACAACCACACAACTGCCCGGTGCACCACAATGCACCACGACGGTACTGTTGTAAAACCTGCGGTGGTTTGCTATGGTACAAGTTTACTGCACGATTACCTGGACCGGAGCCATGCACAGACTGCTGGTGGTGCGGTGCGACGCTGAAAAACTTTGGATATTATAATTTTCATCCTTTCAAGTGTTCCAGAAGACCTTTCACGATGGAACAATTTTACATATATCAGTGTAATTGCGGAAATCCGACTTGTTGGTGAAGAGCCAACATACTAACATCTTTCGGCCCTTCTAAGGGCCATCCTCTGTTGTGAAAGGAAAACGCAAATTCTGTCTATGTATGAGTGTGTATAAAAGGGGTATGTCTGAGATTACATTTCAGCATTTCAGTTTCAGCAGTTGACGGAACAACAACCAGCTATGATGAAAAGTGAAGAGCATGGGAAAGGAGCAAAGAGACAAAAGATGGAAGAAGATGACATTTGGCCATACGGTCAAGTTCTGTGTATGGAATGCAATGTGAAATTTCCATCTATGGATACTTATGAGGCACATGCATGCATATCAGTTGAGATGGACAATGTAACTCATGAAGAACATGTTTCAAAGAAACAAAAGACAGGACAAGTAGGGAGAGGTAGAAGGGTTAGTCTTGGTGAAAACGCGCAGGAAAAACGGTTTGAATCTGAGGATGGATCAGATTTACTGCTTGAAATGCGACAGCAAGAAGCCGTATCAAAACACATTGGTTGGAGACCTTAAACCATGGAATGAAATGGTACATTGTCGTGCACGCACGTTTCAAGAAACTGACAGCAAATGATGAAGGTGTTATGGTAGAACAAGTGGATAATGCATTTATCAGCAGTCCAACATATGCAGCATACAATCCAGCAGATATTGAGCAGGACCTACCAGAAGCCTATAAAGAATTATTTACCAAGTTTGACGAACATGAGCGACAAGGCTCTGGCTGGGTATTGGATAACATACTGTACATTGAAGTACATACAGCTACGTTGATGCCTCTAGAAGCGAGTAGTTATATTCCACTACCGAAGAAGGTGAAGAAAACAGAAGGTGTGATAAACATTAAGAATGATGATAACAAGTGTTTCTTATGGTCAGTATTGGCTTACCTTCACCCTCATGACAACAACCCGAATCGCGTGAATCATTACAAACCATTTGAGAAGGAACTAAAGGTAGAGGGTATGTTATTTCCGACACCAATTACTGACATTCCAAAGTTTGAAAAGGAGAACGATGTAGCCATCAACGTGTTTGGATATGAACATGATGTAGTTGTTCCAATACAACTTAGTCGAAACGTCAGTGTGAGAGAAATCAACTTACTTCTGATTAGCAATGACAAGACGAGGCATTACTGCCTCATCAAGAATTTTAGCAGACCTATGTCTTATCGATCAAGCAAAAGGGTACATATTTTTATTGTTTCAACTGTCTTCACGGGTTTGTACGACAAGATCTTTTAGATAAACATCGTGAAGTGTGTGACAAGAATGGAGCACAACGTTTATCATTTCCCAAGGAACCCTTCATCAAGTTCAAGAATGTAGCTAAACAACAGCGAGCACCTTTTGTGATTTATGCCGACTTTGAATGTTTCACGCAAAAGCATGAGGAAGGAGACAAGTATCAACATCATCGTCCAAACAGCTTTGCCTATGTGGTTGTGAGCCAGTACGACACACGTGCACCAGTTGTGTATCGAGGAGACAATACTGTGAAAGTCTTTTTAGACCATATGGTGAATGAACGTGATCGTATTGTACGTGGTTTAGAGCGGCCAAAGGAAATGGTGATGACTCGTGAAGACAAAGAGAAGATTCTTTTATCATTCCCGTGTTTTTCCACAATTTGCGAGGCTATGACAGTCACCTGACCATGGAGGAAATTGGGAAATTCAAAGGTGAAACGATTACAGTCATTCCCAACACCATCTAGAAATATATTGCATTCAGTATGAGCAATCTGAAATTTACAGACAGCTTTCAATTCATGAGTACCTCTCTACAGAAGTTGGTATCCAACCTTGCAGCAGAAGGGAAAGATAACTTCTACAACATGACCTCTCGCATTCACGATAGTGAACAACAAGATTTGTTGCTGAGAAAGGGAGTGTACCCCTACGATTACGTGGACGAACCATCCAAGTTTGCTTAAACACAGCTGCCATCAAAGGACAAGTTTTATAGTCAGCTTAGCAAAGAGGACATTAGCGATGAGGATTATGCGCATGCGCAGAAGGTGTGAGATACATTCAACTGCACCACATTTGGTGAATACCACAACCTGTACCTGAAATCAGATGTGTTATTACTAGCTGACGTGTTTGAAAATTTTCGTCAAGTATGCCTCAACACGTATGAATTGGATCCTGCTCACTACTATACAGCACCAGAACTGTCGTGGGATGCAGTGTTGAAAGCGACAAAGGTGAAGTTGGAATTGATCAATGACATTGACATGTATCAAATGGTTGAGCAAGGTATACGCGGAGTAATATCTGTGATCACACACAAGTATGCGAAAGCGAATAATCCCTACGTAGCAGATTACAATTCTGAGATACCAAACAACTATCTGATGTACCTCGACGCAAACAACTTGTATGGTTGGGCCATGTCACAAAGCATGTTCAACATGTTCAACATGTTCAACAAGTTGTTCAACATGTTGTTGTTCAACATGTTGTTGTATATAAAGCTATGTTTAAAGACTTTCTCATCATTTGAATTGTGTAGGTTGAACCGAAAGGATGTATAAATGCAACATTTGTTCAAAATCTTACAATTGGCCACAAAGGTAAACGTGGTAAAGTTATTTCTAAACATATTAAGTCAACTCACTATAAAGTATAAAAGGCAGCCGCCCTCAGACCTAGCACACATTCTGTATCAAAATAATGAAGTGTGAACATGTCTGCAGTGAGTGAGCAACAACTACCATCTATGACAATGCCTGTAGAAAAGTCTGAGACAATGCCTGCAGAAAATTTTATGGTAAAGCCTGAGACAATACCTACAGCAAAGTCTAAGGCAATGCCCATGGTAAAGTCTAAGGCGAAGTCATGTCAGCAGCGTCAAAAGCGACCACATCATAGAAAGATAAAAAGAGATGAGTTACCAGCTATGACGCCGCCGTGTAAAAAGCGAAAAAATAAGACAGAGCCTAAAATGAAGCGAGAACCAGAGTGTAAAGCTGCTACCACCATGAAGAAGATGAGTGTAGACGATTTACCGGTTATGATACCTATTAATGGAGAAATATATATTAAATTGGCGAAATATCAACAGAAAGTGATGGTTAACATTCGTGAATATATTACGGATCATACATCTGGGAGGTTACATCCTACCAAGAAGGGAATTTTGTTGTCATTGAACGATTGGCACATGCTGAAGAAGCAAATGACGTCAGTGGATATCATGCTTCAGCAAATGGATTTGTATAAATGCAGTGACTGTCAGAAGATCGTTGAGTAGACAGCGAGATGACTGTATACATTTTAACTGCATGACGAGCTTAGTGAATGCTATGATTTCATCACCCTCAGTGCAGAAGATTGGAGCGAAGGTTTTGAAGCTTGACAAGAACTTAGCTTTGACTCATATGGACATATACATTTGATATGTAGTTCAAATCAAATTGTCTTCATATGTAGGCTATGAAATTAACATGATCTATGTTCATGTGAAGTCAGTTGTTATAAAATGTTAAGTTTTTGTGAATCTGCACATGTATTAACATAATATGTATTTGAAATAGTTTTGTTTGTATCATAATTGTACATATTTGTGATATTCAATAAAAACACATATGATGCTTTTCAACTTTTTATTTTTCTCATACAATACTTGAATATAATACATAATAATACAAGTCTTGAATATAATACATAATAATACCTAATATATGATATATGGTTTACGGGTCAATTAAAACCACGTCAGGAACCTTGGGACTTTATATGTTGCAAAGCAAGACATATATTAATACACAACGCTTAAGTTAATAAGATATTACAACATTTATAAAGTCTTTATCATAAAGTTTAGTCAAATAAGTCTATTTTTCTTCATCTGTTTCACTCTGTTCACTCTCCATGTCACTTTCTTCATCACTGCTGTCATCCTCCTCTTCCTTATCTAGTAGCTCTTCAAAGAATGCATTGTTTTTCCTTATAGCCGCCTTTAGTGCCTTTGAATACTTGTAATGTTTTTCATCCACAAAGTAATTAAAGTCCTTTAAGATGTTTTGATAATGTTGGCTTTGTTCTAGACGCTGGGTATATTTGAATAGTCTCATAAACAGTTGTTTAAGTCCATGTTTATAAATGGGTCGAAGGTCATAACTTGCTATTTCACTAAAACCTTTTCTTGAAATTTGTCATCATAGTCATCGTAGACTTCTTGAACCATATCATACCAAACAGAGTCTATTTCTGACTCACTTTCAGAGTCTGTTTCTGACTCACTTTCAGAACTCCTGTCATCAGCATCCTCAATACACTGCTCCATATGTTTGAGCAAAGCTTCTTCGCTGTTGTATAATGCACCACATTCTGTACAAGCATGTGCATTCTTTTCAGCCATGTTAACGCTTTCACTTTCCATAGAAGACTCATCGAAAGTTTCCGTGAAAGGTAGTTTTACAGGGTTTTCCATATCCGATTCTTCATCCACTTCTGACGTGTGAGCAACCTTTAAGTGTCTTTTAAGACTTTGTGGCCAATTGTAAGATTTTGAACAAATGTTGCTTTTATACATCCTTTCGGTTCAACCAACACAATTCAAATGATGAGAAAGTCTTTAAACATAGCTTTATATACAACAACTTGTTGAACAACAACATGTTGAACAACTTGTTGAACATGTTGAACATGTTGAACATGTTGAACATGTTGAACATGTTGAACAATTTGTTGAACAATACCACGACCTAATATCTTCCAAAAATTATTCAAACACGTGTTTTGAACGGGCTTGCCATTCGAACACATCTTTTAAATGGGCTTGCCATTCGAACACATGTTTGAATGGGCGCAGTTTTCATACATAACTATCCACATTTTCAATTCCCATTTTTCCAACAATCAACCAACTAACCAAGTGGTAGAATTGTTTGAAACGTGAAAAACTAAATTTGTTAAAGTTGGTCTTGAACCACCATTTCTGCACCACTATAACTTTAGAATATTTGAATAAGTAGCATGGTAAAATGCTAAAACTTATTTTATATATCATATGTTGTCAAAAACTACATTTGCTAAAGTTTGCACCATTTTCCAACTACTATAACATAAAACATAACATTGGACTTAACGTAGGGAAAATCCCATTCCTTCTCAAATTATTGATCGTTCCAGCGCTCTCAACGAGTGCACTCTGAAATTTATCGATTAGTTTCCCCACACTCTGAGACCTTTCATGTACTTATTCCTATGCTGTGTGTGCGTGTGGTTATTGTAATAAAACCATTGAAATATGACTAAGTAAATATGATCATAATAATAATAGTGGAAATAGACATAGAAATATGGCTATTATGTTAAAAAAGTCACAGAGAGTCACATAATGTCATAGATTACATAAAGTCACATAATGTCACAGTCGCATGTTGTCACATAATGTCACAGAGTCATAAAAACCAAAATCAAAAAGTTTGTCCAAGTTTTTCCAAGCAGAACAAAAAGGTTTGCTTTTATACTACTTCGATGCAACGAAAATATGATGTGTCACTTGTTCAAACTTGTTAAAATTGCTGACTCAGCAGAATTTATCACTGGTTGAAATGTATGTTTCACTCATGCTTTTATGCTACTTACGTGTAATCAAAATATGGTGTGTAACTTGTTCAAACTCGTTAAAATTGCTGACTCAGCAGAATTTATTGCTCATTTATACCACTTTGATGGTATATGATGTGTCACTCACCAAAACTCGTTCAAAATTGATGCTTGACGATGGTATTCATACGCCAAATGGTATTCATCTGCCAAATAACACAGAACCACTGTAAACTGAATCAAATGGTGAAATTTTCATTCAAATCGGTCAAGTATAACGAAAGTTATCTCACTTTTAAGTTAAAATGGCGGCATGTACTAAATATGCATACAGCCAGCTGTGCAAATAGCCTATGACTATGTCAAAACTAGATAACAAACTGAATCAAACAGCGAAATTTCCAGGTAAATCGGTCAAGTATAACAAAAGTTATCTCAGTTTTAAGTTGAAATGGCGGCATGCTACAAATATGCATACAGTCAGCTGCGCAACTAGCCCATGATTACTTTATAACAAAAGTTTACATAAAACTGAATCAAACAGTGAAATTTTGATACAAACCCGTCAACTATAACGAAAGTTATCGCAATTTTAAGTAAGAGGGGGGGGGGTCATGAAAACCAAAGTTGCTTAGAATAGTCTGAAAATGATAACGATGCTGAAATCGCAAAATTTTCTTAGCCCTAGGGGGGGGGGGGTCCTCAAAACCGAAGTTGTTCAGAATCGTCTGAAACATATAACTATGCTGAAATTGCAAAATTTTCTTAGCCCTAGGGGGGGGGGGTCATCATCACATTTTCTTACCGGTGACAGTCGACCCCTAGGGGGGGGGGGGGTCCTCACATTTTCTTACCGGTGAGAGTCGACCCCTAGGGGGGGTCCTCACAATTTCTTACCGGTGACAGTCGACCCCTAGGGGTGGGGGGTTGGAGGGGGGTCTGATGACGTCACTTCCTGTTCCAGTTCCACCATTTCCCTACTACTGAACTTGTACGCTTGGGGAGGTGTCTCATCTGTCCGTCTGCCGTTTGAATAGTTGTTTAAATGGCCGCCCGTTTGAATGGTCGTTTGAATGGCCGCCCGTTTGAATGGCCGCCCACTATCCCTATTACGTCATTATGACGTTCATATGACGTTCATATGACCTCCATACGACCTCCATATGACCTCCATATCACGTCCATAACACGTCCATATGACGTCAATATGACGTCACTTGCTGTTTTCGGAGCCCCACTTTCCCCTTACTACTACGTGTTATGTAATCGTTAGTATAAATAGACCAGTTCATTCGGGCGGTGGCACAGACAGTGAACAACGGTTGAGTCAACTGGTTTGAGACTGAGAAAAGGTTACGAAGAGGTAATAAGCCTGCTTATGTTTGATTAATGGCTGACTTTTATTTCGACCTATGGAGAAACACACACACATACAGCGAGCGGAACCACAACACGTTGAATGCGATCCACAGCGAACAACGAAGCCACTACAGGTATGCTCAGCAAATAGCTTTACCCTTCAATTGTGGTCTTTTTTTCCCATTTTGTTGTTGTTTAAAGTATGGTGCTCAATAATATATCATGAAATTAATCTCATTATATGTATATATATTTGTTATATGTGTTATTAGTATATACAGGCGGCACAGACATTAACGTTATTCATGTCAAATTTTATGAGCGATAATAGGAGATAATTCTTCCGCAAATTTTCACACTTGTATTATGCAGGTTTGGTGTAGCCGTATCGATACGTGTTGTTAATCGATTTGACGATGTGGTTAAAGAATCAAGACGTACCGTTATAGAAATCTTGTGATCATAAGAACTGAACTTTTTAAAGTGGTTTCACTTTTGCCGATCCAACAGTACTACGTACGAGTACAAGGCCTAGTCCTTGATGACTCTTGCGGTCTTCCTATGACAGCAAGAGTCATAGTTCCTACAGTAGGAAATGTCATTGATGTCAATTTTCAAATCTCGGTGCACGGCTGGGGCCAACGGGGTTATTTTTGAAAAGGTGCATCACATAAATGGCCAATTATAAATTATGGCGCACAAGTTTTATGGTCAGATAACAATTTTTTACTGAGAAAAATGTGTGTTTTCTTGAGATCAGTATATTGAATCCCTCATTATCGCCCACAGCAACAGTGAATCCACAGTTGCAAAGCAACGCTTAACTCTAGTTTGGGAGTTTCGCTGAGGTCGAAAATAATGCGCCAGGGTACTTCTCAGTGTGCTTTTTACGAAAAAGCCTGCCAGTTTGAGCCTCGGTGTGGTTGAACGTGCGCCGAAAGATCCAGAGCCTTGAAAATTGAGATCAATGCCCATTTCTATTGCAGGAACTGTGACCCTTTCTGTCTTAGGAAGATAGAAAGGGTCGGCTGGCACTATACAAGGCCCAGACCGTACGGTAGATTGGGATAAGCCAATTCGCACTCTCAGGTCTTTCCGGCGGAGGTGTTGTTTCGACTGCAATTTTTTAACTAAATTATAAAGAAATGATAAGCGAAAAACATCCAAAAAATTCTTATTCTCTTTCAACATGCACACTTTCAAATTTATAAAGCCATCATATGATCTTTTAAAAACTATTTTACATATTATTCAGTCCCTTTAATAGCCAATATGTGAATATCTTTCTCTCAAAATGGAAATTTGTTGAATTTTGTCAGTTTTTTCTATCATTTCTGTATATGCTTATCCCAACTGAATTCAGCCGAAACGCAAAGACTTTTTGGCAAAACTCAAAAGTATGATTTGGCTTATTAGCTTCAAGAAACACTGGCCTGAGGAGGCTAAAACCTGCTTTATTCATTTTACTATTGGATATTCTTAGAACCAGGGTTCGCGTTGACGGGGTTTTTGTCCACTTTTTAGGCATTTTTTACGCAATGACTCAATTTTTCGGAACCCACCGAGTTTTTCTGGACCCAATTGAGTCACACTCTCCTTGTTTTACTCACTTTCCTGTGAACCACATACTTGGGAAAGTGTATCTCATGGTATTGTAACATAAAATTGGAAGTATCATTTGTTGTAGTCTCAGTGGACCCTTTCTATCTTCCTAGGACAGAAAGGGTCACAGTTCCTGCAATAGAAATGGCCATTGATCTCAATTTTCGAGGCTCTGGATCTTTCGGCGAACGTTCAAGGACACCGAGACTCGAACTGGCAGGCTTTTTCTTTAAAAGCACACTGAGAAGTACCCTGGCGCATTATTTTCGACCTCGGCCAATCTACCAAGTAAAGAGTGGTTGTGCAACTGTAGATCCATTGTTGTTGTGGGCGATGATAAGATATTCTGTATCCTAATCTAAAGAAAACATCTATTTTTCTCAGTACAAAATTCTTATGTGACCACAACAGTTATGCGCCAAAATTTATAATTGGACCATTTGTGCGATGCATTTTTTAGTCCCCCGCCGGGGGACTATAGTTTTCGGGTTTGTCTGTCCGTCTGTCCGTCTGTCGACACCTTTTATGTTAACACACTCAAGCCTACATTTTTCCACCGATTGTTAAGATATTGTATATATGGGTAGTACTGGAACGAACAAGGATCGGTATTGTAAATGAGCCATGTCGGCCCAAGGACATTGGCCCAGCTGAACTTCACAAATTTTCCCAATCCTTACTCAGTCGAATGAGTTTGTTAACACACTTAAGCCTACATTTTTCCACCGATTGTTAAGATATTGTATATATGGATAGTACTGGAACGAACAAGGATCGGTATTGTAAATGAGCCATGTCGGCCAATGGACATTGGCCCAGCTGAACTTCACAAATTTTCCCAATCCTTACTCAGTCGAATGAGTTTGTTAACACACTCAAGCCTACATTTTTCCACCGATTGTTAAGATGTTGTATATATGGTTAGTACTGGAACGAACAAGGATTGGTATTGTAAATGAGCCCTATCGGTCCAAGGACATTGGCCCAGCTGAACTTCACAAATTTTCCCAATCGTTACTCAGTTGAATAAGTTTTTTAACACACTCAAGCCTACAATTCTGGATCGATTGTTGAAATATTTTAGATATAGTAAGTATTGGAACCAACAAAGGTCGGTATTGTAAATGAGCCCTATCGGCCCAATGACATTGGCCCAGCTGAACTTCAGAAATTTTCACAACCTTTACATACTGGAATGAGTTTGTTAACACACTCAGGCCTACATTTCTGCATCGATTGACAGATATCGTAACTATGAGTAGTATTTGAATCAACAAGATTTGGTGTTTTAAATGAGCCTTGTCGGCCCAAGGACAATGACCCAGCTGAACTTCACAAATTTCCCCAATCGTTACTCAGTTGAATGAGTTTGTTAACTTATCAAGCCTACAATTCTGGATCGATTGTTGAAATCTTTTAGATATAGGAAGTATTGGAACCAACAAAGGTCAGTGTTGTAAATGAGCCCTGTCGGCCCAAGGACATTGGCCCAGCTGAACTTCACAAATTTTCCCAATCGTTACTCATTTGAATGAGTTTGTTAACACACTCAAGCCTATATTTCTGGATCGATTGTTGAAATCTTTTAGAGATAGGAAGTATTAGAACCAACAAAGGTCAGTATTGTAAATGAGCCCTGTCGGCCCAAGGACATTGGCCCAGCTGAATTTCAAAAATTTTCACAACCCTTACATACTGGAATGAGTTTGTTAACACACTCAAGCCTACATTTTTTTAAACAATTGGCAAAATGTTATACACATAGGTAGTATGGGTGGTAACAAGAATTGGTATTGTAAATGAGCCATGTTGGCCCAAGGACATTGGTCGAGCTAGAATTTTAAAATTTACGAATATGATACGAAGGGTTGTAGTCCAACGTAACAAAATCAAATACTGGATTGTACGGCGGGGGACATAGTCAGTTTCACTGACCCACTTGTTTAAATAATGCCATTGGCCGCAGTCATGCGCCGAGATTGGCAAAATGAGACCAGTGACATGTTCTTTTATAATAACTATGACTCTTACTGGGAAGGAAGCAAGAGTTACTACATGTGTTTTTCAAGAGAAAAGTTAAAAAGGCTAGCTAGATTTATCAGCTGTTTTTTAGGTCCAAACCCTTCAGATTGGGGCCTATAGGTTTGGGTGTCCGTCCGTCTGTCCGTCATTGCTTTATACCCTATGAATTTGGGGGCGGTTGGGGCCTGCTTGTGTTTCACAAATACTTACTTGTTTTTTGTTTTTTTGACGGCGCCAGCTTAGCACTGCGACGGCGTTTGTATAACTGTTGGTGATTGGTTCACGTGGAGACCGTCGCCATCGTGGACCTACGATGACTGGGTCACGTTCAGGCCGACATTTTATTTCCCAAATCTGTGTGTTGTTTACCTTAGAAACACAATTTATACCTTTGCGTATTTATTGTCCGTATACTGGGAGTTGATGTGTTTAGTATTAGCAATATCTAGTTAGACCTCTTGTGTTAGTGTTATATATTTGTTCCGTGTGTAATTTGAGGGATGTTTCCGTAACATCATTAAAAACCCGTAATTTTGTCCAGTTACTGTCTCTTCCTTGTAATGCAGTTCCAAGAAAGGGACTTGCTACTTAGGGATCGGCGAACCGCTTCAATTCCTCTGTATGAAACGAAACGCTTATACTATGCTGCCTTTGAGGAAAGGTTTATGGCGTGAAGTTAAACAACTGGCAATTCATTGTATTCGCACCTTTTTTTCGTAATCAAATTAAAATCGCTTTCTTTTCTTTTCCATCGTGAAAAGATTTGACATATGAAACAAAAGTCAAAACCTATCCCTACTATAGTAAGTTTGAATTTTTATCTGATATTACAATAACCCCTAAAGAAAATAAGTGTTTGGGATAAGCACCCCGGGATGCTTCCACCGTTGTCTTTGACAAAATCCTGTATACGAAGCCTTTGTGTTCATGTAAACCCTTCGGATTGGGGCATATAGGTTTGGGATGTCCGTCTGTCTGTCCGTCTGTCTTGCCGTCCGTCTGTCCGTCATCGCTTTATACCCCTATGAATTTGGGGGGGGGGGTGGTTGGGGCCTGCTTGTGTTTCACAAATACTTACTTGTTGAGTAAGTCCCTCCGAGGAGCAAGGCATGGACATGCGAGGTCTGTAAGTTAAAATCGGTGGAAAGGTAAATTTAAATTTTTGGGCGATACCACAATATAGGTAGGACAAACGGGAGCAGGACAACTCATCCAAAAATTCTTGGACGACTCATCCAATTTTTCGGACAACTGATCCAATTTTTTGGACACCGCATCCAATTTTTTGGACAACGCATCCAATTTTTGGACAACGCATCCAATTTTTTGGACAACTCATCCAATTTTTTTACTAAATGAAGACTGTGTTTTAGACAGTTTCAAACAATTGTGCAAACGACTGGGAAATGAAAACGCATTGAAATCAATGTTTTTTAGTCCAAATACGTCGAAAACTTTTGCTAACAGTTTGTTAAGAAAAAGAAACATTAATATCGATGTCGTCACTGCTACATCGGAACACATTAAAATCGATGTCGATTTTACCTCTGCTGTAAAACTTCTGGCATAGTTGAAAACTCCCTTGTCTAATACAGCACTATTTCAAAAAGACAGGGGTTAGCACTGTTTTTTTTTAAATTGCAATTAACAGCTGACATTTGGCGCAGTGTAAAATGTATAGTATTAATTGCAATTAAAAACTGGTGGGAAGCGAGGCTACTAGAGTACCATATTACTCTGTTGAGAAAACCCCATCCCGCTTCTGCCAGCAATGCCTTAACAATATGTGTACAAGATAAGTGTCTGTAACGTGTTTCAAGTCAATAACACACATATAAGAAAAGTTCTAAAAATTTGAATGAGTTGTCCAAAATTTTGGATGAGTTGTCCAACCGTTATGGATGAGTTGTCCAAAATTGGATGAGTTGGTTTTTGGATGACTTGTCTGACACCCGGACAGAAACCTGTCATGTGTCATAGACAAGTATTTTTATTTATTTATTCCCCACAGGGGGAATATATGCGATCGACTGCGTGTCGGTCGGTCTATCATCAAGAGCTTCTTAACACGATAACTTAAAAATTCCTGCAAGGATTTTAATGAAACTTGGTATGTGGCTTCTATGGGAACAAACACAGATCAGTATTGTAAACGGGCCAGGTTCGTCCAAGCAAAACGGACCAGCTCGACTTAGAAAATTTCAACTCTTGATGGTCGTGTTTAACTGATGGGGGGCCTGTGGGGAATATGTGGGCTGTGAACACTGTTCTAGTTAGGACACCTTTTATATTAGTCATTCTTAAAACCAACTCATTTGTACTGTTTCATTGTAATAAATAATTCATACAGGGTTGAGATTTCGCGGTCGCCCGTGGCGACCATCTTTTGGCTCGGGCGACCAACTTTTTCGAGTTGGTCGCCCGAGTGGCGACTAACTTTTTAACTGAGTATTTTCAGGTAAGTTTTGCAAAGATTGCACCGGACGACTAACTTTTGTGCCTGGCGACTAAATATTTAAAGCTGGTCGACCGGAGGGCGACCAAAAATTTTTACGAAGTCTCAACCCTGTCATAGA
>OX457033.1:40240790-40446190 GCA_949752745.1 Protula sp. h YS-2021
TTATGTCAGAAACACTTGATGTGCAATTTAGATTAAATACTGACTCGATTTATCTGTTAATTATCGCTATTTTGGCATTACTTTTGTGCCAATGTGTTCAAATATTTTGTTATTGTTTATTGCAGTCCACATTACGGAAACAGCATAGGAAATAAAATAGTAAACAGCAGGATGGTCTTTCATTTCCCGTCTGTCACACCTGGCAGGCTCGCCACGATGTCACGGATGTGATTTTTATTTTAAGCCAGATAAGCAAATGAGTAGCCGGTAGTCAAAGAAACACAGTGAAAAGGCAGATATTTAAACAGCGAAAATTTTATTTATAATGTAAAGACAAGTAAATATGACAAAATCCACCCACTTAAACCAACGTTATCACAGACCTGCCCACAGTACATGCTAGATAAATAAATAAATACATAAATAAATAAATATCCAAAAATGTCGCACATACTGCGTAGTACTTGACACACTGTTCCATGGTGAAACTCCCACAAATAACCCGATACGCCCAGTAATTTGATACGAAACTTCATGAAGGACAAAGAAGTAGCGCCCAAACGCGTACAGTACCGTAAAATGCTGATTCACCAGAGAAGAACGCACACAGCGTCCCAGACACGCACAGTACCTTGACACGCAGACTCGTAGCACGCTAACTTGTAACGATCACCCCGCTTGGACAGCGACTGTTCAAAAGCGTTAGCGCATTGCGATATGCGACGCCTTGTTACTGCTTCAATGCAACTGACGTATCGTCACGAACGGGTGGACGGACGTCCCGACCAGCAGATTACATCAAGACTCCCAGAGCATTGCCTCCACGACAACCAGGAACGGCCAAATTCTACAAATATACATTTACCTCACTTTTACCCTTCAAATAGCATTTCAATATATAGGCATTCAAATAATACTTTTAAGACTACGATTATCTCCATAATCCATTCGAAATACCGCATACATCTAAAGCTCAACCAATGTTCTCGGACAGTTTCTGACAGATAATGTGTTCACGATGTGCCTTTAAAACCATGCCAGACATTCATGTCTCTAAAGACTCACAAAATTACATGTTATAATTGGCATTTCTTCAACCATTTTAAACGAATTACCTTGCCAAATCACGAATTGCCCTATTTCATGGCTTAAATTTGTTAATACTGCAATGTTTATATTGGTGAAATGTGATACTTTATCCTAGGAGGGTGTCTGAATTCTGGTCATTGGTTTGTGAAAATAAATTAAACTATGTGATACAGGGTTACTTGACGTGGTTCCTGTGAAAAATATTCCCTTAAATTTGCCATTAAATCATAAACTTGCTTTTTGCTTTTAGCAAGAACTCTCTTATTATTCCAGGTAGAAGTAAGCATAAGCAGCATAGTTGTTTCCAGAGGCAAACAGATCCACATCAATCACTCCTAACTTTGCCATTTTGCACTGAGCGTTATCAACAAGCCTCGTTTTCAAAGCCCCTTCCTTCTCCGGATTTTGGCTCGAAACGAGTTCGAGCCTGACTTTGGACACATAAAACGTCGATTTTTTTCCGACAACTCGGCTTTTTTATTATTTCTAAAATTCACACAGATGGCAAAGCCAATCCCAAAGAGTTCAAAACCGAAAGTCACTATAGGCACGTGCCGATCAAGCTCGGCCGCCTTGAATCCCCAGAAAATTGGAACCTTCTAGGGATTGCTTTCCGTATGACTGGTAGGAAACCCCTGTGGCCATGGAAACTGCCCCTGCAACACACAAGCGTCCTCAACAACACTGGCACTGCATAACCCCATAATATTTACCTATGTCGAACGGGCGAGGTCTCATTCGTGATACAAGTGTTACATGAGCGCTTATTAATTTACACGGGAAAATGTTCATTTGTCACACTTTGATTGTCATCTTCGGCGAGGTGATACACTATCCACTGTTTTTACTGAGAGGGAATCTCCAGGAATTTCTTGAGTGATGAGGGTCTTGGAAAGTTATCCCTTGCGGATTCAATAGAATGTCAGAGCATCTGCGAAAAATAGTATTTGCAAAAAAGATTTGGTACCAGTTGTATGGTTGTCTTCTGGTGTAAAGGCCTAACCCTCACCCTCGCCCCCCTCCCTCTTTGCACAGCTTCCTATAAATCTATTTTATGTTGAGAACTAACTTGTTTATGTCCTATATGGCGTAAGCGAAACGTTATTCGGGTTATTAAATTTGTAGAGTAACTTCAGATGGGAATTGACAAGAATATCACTCTAGACTGGGCTGTGTTATTGTAGTGGAGGGGACGGGGGACGGGGGGGCGCGAGGGGATGGGGAGGTTGATCGTGATTTGGAGGGGTAGGGTACTTAGTTGATGTGAGAAAATACATTAGCCTAGTTTCATCGGGTTGGGCGATCCTCAGTCTACAAAATTCCAGTCAGTCAAAGCCATTCAGCCAATTTCCTCTATTAAACACGAGCTCTCTTTTTGTGAAATCCCCAGTGCTCAGATGTGTTAATCTCACGAGGGAGGGTGTTTAATTTCCCCCCACCAGCATCCTCATATCTATGCGTTAAAAAGGTAATTTCTAAATCAAGGCGACTCAATTCAGTTCGAGAATTACAGGCTCGGTAATAAATAACTATTCAGCGAAGTGTTTAACTTTCCGTTACGGTCACTACATTTTCCATAATGGCCCTTTAATTTTATTTCCTACACATCATTAATACTCGTTGCAACTTTTCCTCAATAAAATTTGAAATATCAGCAGCTTTCAGATCCGATAAATGAATCATAAAAGTTACTGCAGAATATCTTTAGGAAAGGTCCGGATAATATTGAAATTTTAATAAAAAACATGGAAAAAACCTTAAAATTACAAGCAAAGCTTTTCACAAATTTTGCCTTCTTCTATTGTTGGCAGCAGTGGATCAAGCTACTCTACTGATTTGTGTTCGCATTCGACTATCTCTTTCTATATTACAAGGATGTTGGTCGACGTCTGTCAGTTTCAGCAATAACATCGGACAATTTCGTCGAGACCGCCAAGGGTTTTTTTTTCTTCAGATGCCTAGCCGTCCGTTACCACTCCTTGCTTTTAGATGCGTAAGCAGTTTGGTCTGTTATTTGGCAAAGCTTGCCCACAGTACCGTAGCTCGAGGCACGCCAGACTTTTTCACGGTCCGATAAACATTTCTGTGATTTCTCTTTTTTTATTTTGGTGCATTAAGTGTTGTTTTTCTGGACTTTGTTCAAGCGATATCTTTAAAACAGTTCATCAAATCTTCACCAAATCTTTCAGAAAGACCATACAGTGACGATCATCACTACAGAGTTACTTTTTATTTTTGTCAAAAACTGATTTTTTGACGAATGTTTGATATTTTCACTTTGGTTTGTTTTAGCTGTTTTCTTTTTTTTTTTACTTCTTAGCGCGATATCTCTAAAGCAGTTCATCGGAGCTTCACTAAACGTGGAATTTAAAAGACGCGATAGTGCATAACACCAAGAAAATTGATTCTCATCAAAAATTATACTTTTGACGATTTTTTTCATCTTTTCTCTTTGGTGTGTTTTTGAGGTGTGCTAAATGCACACGGTATCTCGGATATATCCAATTCGATTTTGATCAACTGGTCACTGCAGTACTGGGACTGTTTCAGGTGACTGATTGGGACGAGGTACATATCCCTCTTTTGTGTTAGCAAAAACACAGGTCCCCGACCCAGGTTTTATGGTGCTTATGGATTGGGCTCTGTCCGTCTGTCAGTCCGTCTCTTTGTCCATCCCCTACCACGCATTCCTCTTGCATGCGTATGGTTGATATTTTACAAAGCGCACCAACATGGCCGCACCTTGCTGTACGCCAAATGTCTTCGCGCTCTGATAAAATTGGATTTTTGACGATTTTCCATTTTTCGAAATGGTCTTACATGTAAGGAAAAGCAAAGCTTTAAAATACTACTCCTTCTGCAGTATCGATTAAATCTTCTTACAACTTCACATATATGCTTCATTAATAGCTCCACATCTAAATTGTTCTCTTTTGGGCAATCTAATTTTAAAGTTTCGGTGGATGTATTGACTTAATATATTCTTTTTTATTGAACAGGGAATTGGATTTTGCTTCTTGTCGATGACTCTCTTATTTGTGAGCATTTCGGTTCACAATTATTATCGCATACATATAGATTGAAAAAACCTTTCAAAATATATTTTTCTTTTTAAAGTAGATTTGTGATATGGGCTTATTATGTAAATTGGACTACTTCTTTGTTTTTCTCAAGTTCAATGCGTAAGCATTTTATTTGCAATATTTTGGAATATTTTCTTGTCTATTTTATGCCAAGTATGCTCATTATTGTAATCATGAAGAGTATCATGCTACTGTTTAGAAACAAAAATAATTTGAATCGTGAAAATGGCAGTTCTTGTACCAAATTCTGAAAAGTCACTTTTTCCACGCCCGCGTTCTTTTTTCAGCGTTAACAAATTTTGGCTAAAAAGGCCAAAAGTATTATATTTTTATGGGAACGTAAAATTCTAACCTGTTCAATCATTGGTCAATGTGATCTGAACTGTGACCAAGATTCTCGCGGATATCGATATATTACCACGTGATGTGCGTTATCTCGGAAATATCATTTGTAGAATCGATCATGTGGTCGTGCTCATCGGTCGATTTGCCACCGATGTGTTATTTTCGCTGGTTGTATTGTCACCGATTCACGGTTATCAGAGCTGAGATTGCCACCGACTCGCTGTGCGTACGGGTCGTGTTGCCACCGACTGGTTACACTCACGAGCCGTGTTGCCACCTTCTCCTTGTTCTCACGGATCGGATTGCCACCGAATCGCTGCGCTTAACGGTCGTGTTGCCACCGACTTACGATGTTCATTTGTCGTGCGGCCACCGAATTATGGTGCTTATGGGTTGTGTTGCCATGGTACTCAGGGGTCTTGTTGCCACCGACATGCTGTGCTCGTGGGTTGTGTTGCCACCGACTTGCTCTGTGAACGGTTCGGAGTGCCACCTACTCGGAGTGCCACCGAGTCACTGTACTCACGAGTCGGATGGCCAATGACTCACTGGGATCACGGGTCGGATTGCCACCGATTGCCTGATTGCATAGATCTGAGTTACAGCGACTCCGTGTGCTTAGGAGTTTGTCTGCTACTGCTTGTTGTGTTCCTGATGCGTGTATGCAGCGGGTTGATGACAACTTCTTAAAAAACAAAACAATACAAAACAAAAGGAAACAAAATAGCTTATTGGTTATAAGATTGCTTTGTTGTCTTTTATCATTTATATATGCTGTTTTTTGCACATGTCAAGGCAACAGTTATTATATGCTGGTGATGTACTGGTGATCCTTACTCACGCTGCTCGGCTTTCCTACGTCGTTGGGGCATTCAACCTTGTACATTAGAAAGCCGCACATTTGGACGACTCTATGTTTGCGTTTATACTCCAGCAGCAAGAGTCCGCAAGGATTAGGAATAGGGGTCGCAGGCGCTCCAAGAGTGACAGATCATCGGTGTCGCTGCAAGCTCTTTCTTCTCTGGTTTTGCCGAAGACGGTGGCATCGGATGAGGATACTCAAGATTTCAGGCTCCCGTTCATGCACCGTTGCACACGGATACTTTGATACTACCGTACCCAATGTAACGACTTGATGGGTTTGGTTTTGTCGGTTAGCGCACAGTTTGCAGTGTATTGCAGAGCTAGTTTCAATCGATGAATGTTAAGGGGCTGTTCATTTGCTTCAACGTGCAAGCTGTCAGCAGGAGAGGTTCTAAAAGCGTTTAAGCATAGTCTGAGACCCTGGTTTCTATCGGGTCAATAGCCTTCAGATATGATGATAAACAGGATTTTCTCCATTTTGTTCGTCTGGGGGAATTTTAAATTTGATGGGGTTTCATATGTGTTTAAAAACGTGCGAGATGTCAGCCGGAGAGGTTCTAAAAGCGTTTAAGCATAGTCTGAGACCACGGTTTCTATCGGGTCAAGCATCTTCAGATATGATGATAAACATGATTTTCTCCATTTCACTCGGTCTGTGGGAATTTTAAATTTGATCGGGTTTTATATATGTTTATAAACTGTTAATTATATTCAGAATGAAGAGAGCTTTTGGAATCTGGGATGGGAGTATAAATTTAAACTTGCTTTTTAATGGATATTAACATCGTTTTCACGTCCGGTGTAAATCACCACTCACCTCGAGTCACGGCATCGAAAAGTCATGGTCCTTTAATGACACATATAATTTTCACTGTTTGAGGTGCACTTCTGATCCCTAGCGTTTTCGTTGTTCCAGTATGACTTGACCGCAACTACCCCTCCGACCACATGATCTCGATTTTTAAAAGGGTTCAAATACTTGTCATTCCATTTCTTAAATTTTGCTGAAAAAGGATGTGTTAAAATTTGTACTTTTTGGAGCAATATTTGGTACTCTGTCGGAATGTTTTGAAGAGAAATTAACAATGACGTGTGTCAACAACTTTAATTTTGCGAGATTGGTATAGATAAAGAAGTTAAATTTAATCGATTCAATGATTTAACAAGTTTGTCCAAGGGCATGTCTCAGTTAACGGAAACCGATAAGACAAATGCCAGCGTGCAGAAGCAAGGGAATTTCCCTAAAATGGGCTTCAACAGACGAGATGGCAAAAAGGAAGCTAAATGATTAATTTAGCAACAATCCGAACATAGACCGATAAATATATACACAAATTTACCACAGGCAGGAGAACATGTACTTACTGTAAGGGGCAAAAAGGAGAAAAAGGGGGAAGAAAGGGGAAGATTTTAGTAGTCTGTAGAGATGTGTGCAGAGCCTAGGACTTCATTAATAACTGCACGTTGAGTCAGTATTTCGAACCTCATGCACTTCTAAAAGTAAAGGTTCTAATTCTTACTGTACGATAAATTCGGGTAGGTGACCTCTCAACACCAGGTTGAACAGGTCTTAGAGAACACCGTGTTTCAATGCCGTTTCGTATGCTTTCTCCAAATCAATGAATACCGTGGCGACGTGCTCATTATTGATGAAAGCTTCTCCCACAAATGATTCTGGCCGTACACGGTGATCAATAGTGGTTCTTTGTTTTCTTAAACCACTCTGAATATCAACAAGTAGTAGATTTTTTTCTAAATACCAAATTAATCTAATGGGTGTCATTCTTTCACAGAGGGAACGGGTAAGTGAGATTGGTTGATAATTTTGTGGATTTGCAGGATTTATATTTGATTTTGGAATAGGGATTATTGTGATCTCTTCCTATAATTCAGAAAATGCACCAGTCTTCCATGTATTGATTAAAATATCGCCTCTTACGCCATGCACGTAACAGAACGCAGTGGATGTATTCTTAACTTTTCCGCACCACACATAGGAAATTTGGTACTGTATTTCATCAGAACCCGCCGCCAAATTGTTGGAATCATTTATAGACTTTTCTAATTTTCTCAGTAAAGAAATTGCTATTATAAGCTTCTTTGTTGTTGGAATTGAACTTAATGGTATGTGTTTCTTCAGTTTCTTTATGGTATCCAAAGTCAGGGCTATAATTTTGAGAAAATGAATTGTGTTCGAATATTTTCCCGAGAGTATTGGACACAGCTTTAGGCTCCGTGATAATACTATTGTTATTTTTTAATAACTTAATGAGTTGAAGGAGCTTTTGTCTGAGATTTTGCGAATCATGTCCAAGTTTTCCTGAGGGCGGTGTTTTTGTTCAGGTTCGAGACGTACTCTTCTCATACCTGTTGTTTGATTTGTTTTATGGTTTTGCGCCAGATCCGGTTCAGTCTTTTTATTCAATTTTGACAGCGCGGTAAACTATTAAACATTTGAGAGCATTTTTACGAATTACTACTGCACATTTGGAGTCGTCATTAAACTCAGACTGGGGACGGTTTCGACGGCTTCCTGGTGTGTTTTGTACGGATTTTTCGACGATGCTTTGAATGAATGTGTGAATAACATGACTTCAGCTTCAGCAAAGTTCTCTCTTGTGATACCATGATGGCATAATTCATCGAAGAACGACCAATCGCCTTTACCGAATTTCCACTTCGGTATCCTTTTCTCGCGGAAGGGTATCGTTTGCCTGAGTAAAATGGGAAAATGGTCGATTCTGTAAACATCATCTGAAACCTGATTGCGGAAGCAATACAGAGGTCAATAGAGTTATTTGAGCCAATACCAGGGTATACGTACGTTGGGGATTTGTCATTGAATAATGACATATCATGATGGATTAAAAGATTTTGACAAGTTTCCTTTTGAAATCGGAGCTAAAGATTGTAATCGCTCAAGATCAGGACTGGTTGGGTAGTTGGAGTAATAAATCGTTTATTTCGTTTGGTTGCGGTTTCGACAATTTCCACTTTTGTACCCTTTCCTCGATAAAAGGTACGGTCTCCCTGAGTAAAATGGGAAAATGGTCGCTTCCGTGAAAATCATCTAAAACCTAACGTGTATCTAGACATCGAGTGGCATAGATATAATATCACTTTATTCACCGCTCGAGCCCATAATCCCTACATCGTGACAGGAAGAAACCCAATTATCCGTCTGTCGATAGGGACAGAGTTATAAAAAGACATGTCAAGTTGTGCCACGAAATCACGAAGCAATTTGACTGAACACGCCATTGGACGGGCGGTGCAACGGATACGATTACGGGCTTTCGAATTCGTTAGTTAGTTATATGATTTGTTTAACGAGACCGCCGACCCTTCCCGGATAGCACTGTGTCAATACAGATCAAGGACTGGCTAGAAAACATATTTTCACATCTAAAATCAAGTTTAGGTAAAATCGTGTATATTCCAAAATTATAATACGAGCAATGTTTCTAGAAATACTGTTATTCAGTTATTCAGAGGATCTGCTTAACGAGACGTCTTGCCCTTAGCGAGTCATTTTGTGTCAGCAAACGTTATTAGGATTTAAATCTTGTAGATACTAAAATCATGTTCATTTGTTTGTTTAGTGCTTAACGTCCCGTTCATCAACTTGGATGGGTATATTAGGATGCACTTGCTGAAGAAACAAGTGGGAAAAAGAAGGAAGAATGAAGAAATAGTAAAAGAAGAGTTACAAATAAAGACATTCCGATTAGTCGCCTCTTACGCCATACGATGTTTAAACCTGAAAGCTATAAATGGATTTATCAAGTTGTGCCACGAAATCAGGGAAGCAATTTGCTTCAACGCGTCGTTGGACGGTTTTACGACACGACCGACCCATAGCCGGTTACATTGTGTCAAACCATGTCAATAATAAATGACTAGAAAATAATACTACAAGTAAAACCCTGTTTCTCCAACACCGTGTATATTCAAAAATAATAAAAAAAATAAGCAGCGACTAGAAATACTGATACAGGTTGATTCCTTTAGAAATTGTATAATTTTGCTAGGTTCTACTTCACTAAAGAGCTGCCTCAAGGAGTCAACTCTAGAATGACGTAAGCGGGCGTATTGGAAATCGGAAGTCCATTAAGATATGTTTCACTGTGTAAGGTTTCCGATACCCGACGCAGTCGGGCGATGGTTCGTCTCTATGAACGTGCTTGTGGGTGATATGTGTGTATCCTATTCTGGCTCTGGTAAAGCATTTTATCTCGCACACTGTTTAGTGGCGAAGGTTTTTGTCCGACTAAGGAGTTAATTTGAAACAGCTTGTTGTTTCTTTGTTTGTTCCATGTTTCTTGAGACAGGCTTTTTGTGTATCTTGTGATGTGGTATTTAAAATCGGTGGCTGGTATCAGCATATCATTACAATTGTCATTTAGAGCCTCTTCTGCAGCTTTGCTGGCTATTTAGTTTCCACGGATTCCCACGTGACTTGGAACCCAGTAGAACCCTATGTCTTTGCCAGCTTTGGCGGCATCGCCAGGCCTTTTCAGAATTATAACCACGTTATCTATTAGCCCGTGACCGATGTATCAAAAGGTGGTTTTGATTGCACAGAAAGTGAAGTTTAGGATATTCTTTGTTCTGATGTGTGCGGCTAGACTGGTAGCAGTGGCTGCGGTGGCGACTGTCCCTCCTCAGACCCCTCCACCTCTATCAAGGGCTGGAATCTGTTGGACGCCTGCTAGTCTAGGACAAGTCCCCACCGGAGAAGTCTCTGCTAGTCAAGTCTCTACTGGACAACTCCCTACTAGGATTGCTCGCTGCTTTCTCATTAAAATTTAAGATTTCATTTGGAAACATAATTGGCACGTATTCGCCTTTCATGTTGATTGAATTGCAGTTCTTTTTATGTTCTTTGAAGGGACATCCATTAACTTTGATTACTAAGATGAATCGTCGGATTGCAATTATTCATTTGCTGTTATGTGTGCAGAATTGCAGTTCCTTTCAATTTTACTGAAGTGACATCAAGAGTGATTGAGTACACTGATGAATTATCGAATTACAATTAATTGTTCACTACGATGGAACAGATTACATCGCAAAGAGGACAGCCAAAGTTGTTGCTAGATAGATATTTGTATGTGAGACTTGTTGTTACTAATTGTGTGTCCTTTAGTAGTTTGCATTTTTATTTGATACACTAGTAATTTATTTTGTGTTTTTGTGTGCCACGATGCAGTTTAATTTTAATGAAGCTGTTCGATTTGAAAAAAAAAGATGCAATGTAAATGTAATAGTGCGGAAAGGTTTTTGAGTCACGATGTAGCCCATTTTAATTTTAATAGACATAGACTTCGGATCATTGTTTTTTCACAACTCGGTTACTTAAATATGTTTCAAGCTAGGATGAGAAACAAGATTTTCAATCTTGTACAATAAAAAAAGTGTCTTTCGACAATAGCTAGGATTTTACGCAAGCTTTATAATGTACAGGAGTTCTTTATTTTTGGAAATAGTTCAGGGCCGTCTACTTGTGGAAAGTATAACCTTGGAGAGTTATTTTAAATGATCTGAGGTTATAATGTGTGTATAAAACAGCGCATAATATATTTTGAAAAATAAGTTTATTGGGTTGTTTTTCTGGGCAAAGACCTTTAACGCCTTTCATTTTTAGAAATATGTTACATAAATTTCAGATACCGGTGTAGTCCTGTGACATATAATACAACTCTGAACCATACAATTCATCTTTAGCATTGTCAACGCAAATAACTGAACAAACTTTCTTGCTACATTTCAAGTTTATGTCTACAAATTGTTAACAAAGAAAATACTTAAGCATTGAACATTATGCACTCAATGGTTGTGCGTTACTGCAGGCAAATTACTTGTCCTAAATACCAAAACCATAACGACTGGCATTACTACCCACAATAGTAAGTTTCTTTGTTTAAACAATGTGAGGTTCAAACATCTGTATTAACACATATATCAAACGGTGAAAGCCAGTACCAACATGAATGATAAAAATAACCGTATTAAATTAATGTATCTTAAGGTGTGCTACCTTAACGATAGATAAGCTGATATATATTTATCGTGAAACTGTGTCATGACAATTTACCCTTGAAGAGTATAACATTTTTACAAAAATTACATCTCTATAGTCATTACAAGTTTAGTAAACAAATTCGTCTTAAAAACAAAATTTAAACAATCTGCAGTCATTACAAGTTTACCAGAACAGTTATTCACACGTATTTATTTATTGCTTATAGAATTTGCGTTTTAAAATAGATAAATGTGTAAATCTTATGAAACAAGCGGTTACAGAAGAAAGCAAGGAGCATGGCATTTTAATTAATTTAAATTTCATCAAGTTAATCGGACACCGAGATTTGTTTCGAGAAAAATTTAAAATATTTGCGCAGCAATGCAAAAGAGACGTCACACATGATTTATCTAACAATTTAACAATTGTATACTGTGAAAGTACAGATGTAGTTTGGATGCATTACGTTTATATTTATAGTAAACGTTTTAGAACGATTTCGAAAGAATGGATAGTGACTTTTATCGGGATCAGGTAAGTCCTTTTATTCAAGGAGTTTTAACTTTTTAATATAATATCAATAAAAACTACTAAACATCCACTTTAGAATGTTCGTACAGATCTAAAATAGCTTAATCTATTGTAACGTCACAAATTTTGAATAGGTAGACTGTGATAAGGATTCATTGCCTTTTTATTTGGAATCAATATCTTATAAATTAACAAAGTTATGACATCTCAAAGGTGATACGCATTGCTCAAATGAATGAGCAAAACACAAAAAGTCGATTTTCTCGAAAAATAGAAAAAGATAGTAATTGTGTTCTAGTCTTTTATTAAATTTACTTGGCAGTAGTACTTTACATAATAAGAAACCAATAGTAGGTTTTATTTATTTCTCACTATTGAAATGTGGGTAACATTAAAATTTAAGGCTTAAAGTCTCGCTTATTATGAATGATTAGAGAGGTACAATCTTTATTTAATTAATTTTACATGCACCGACTATGGTTCGTAATAAAACAATAAATTTCTTGAATGAACGTTACCCCAATATATGTATGAATGCAAGATTCATTTAGAATATTCCCTGTTGATACATGCCATTTACTTGTACTTCAGCAATTGTTGTCAGGTGTCTCAACGTGTCGCCCAATAAAGTGTATTTGGGTTTTTGTTATCTTTAATTTGCACAGAACATTGTTTTTGCGTGCAGTTTGACAAAGCATGCAAGAATTGTATTTCAATGCTCGGTAGGGTACAATTTCGGTATCTGTTATGACATTTTTGTCACATATTTGTTTCATAAAGAGATGTACCTACAATTTAAAGTTCAAATGTGCACATAGCACACAAATAACAATTCAAACCATGATTCTTTATGGCTTAATATACAATAATGAAATTTAATGTACATCCGGTTGAACTTACTATGTATTTTCATTACTTATTGAGAATGTGGCTTTGTGAAATGACAACGTACAATGCCCTGGATTTCGTAATTTAACTTGTGTAATTTGTCACACTGTACTGTTTCATTGTTCGATTTTGTAAATCCCGTTTCGCTTTTTAAAACCTAAAATTTTTACATCACCAATAGCGTAAGCCTTAGGGAGATGGCAAAATGTCTAATTATATGCACATGAGGTCAGTAGAAATAAATTTATATTTTTCCATCTTCATTTGTAGACGTCTAATAGTATGTTATTGTATAAGCAGTGCATTAGAAATGATATACATATAGATGAAAGTGTAACATACCTTTCACAAGAATATAATCCACACGAGAAATATCCAAATTTCCAAGTATATTTTAAACCCTTCAACATTGATACAAGTCTACATGTACTGCTATGTAAAACATGTGTTGCTATATCATTATGTGCTTGAGATATAGCTTAATCTATTTATACACAGTTTAGGGTATCTCAACTGCTTCTCTTTGATATTAAAACAGCGTTTACTCTTTCCAAAGACAAGTTTGCAGTTAACACTGTACATAACAGAGTTGGTATGCAGTGCTTATCAATATAAACGGCTGACAAACACGGACATGCAGCAGAGTGTAAATTGGGGGTTCTGCCCCAGAAAGTGACCGCATCGCTATACTATACGCTCAACAGCTAGAAGAAGAAATATAGCAACACTAGGAGGAAAGATAAGATAATAAGCAAGTAGATATTGCTGAATATAGACTGAGAGGGATATAAACATACAAAAGGTGAATAAACATGGGTAAAAAACAACTGAAACTAAAAAAGCTGTAACAATGGTGACTGCAAAGAAAACTAAGAAAAGGTTTGTTAATTTTATGGTTAAAATAAAATTTTTGAATAATATATAAGGTTTTATTTTTATAAAGATGGCCAAGAAAACAGTCGAATCAATGCATTCTTTTGCTATAAATACTACTAAAGATAGAAAATACTGTATACTACTAAAAACTACCTAAAACATAGTTAAGACAGTCAAAACTAGTAAATCTTTAATTATTTAATTATTTATTTATTTAATTATAGATGATGACGATGATGTGAACTTTTACAATGAAATGCAACGTAATAATGATAAGAGTGCATTACCAGAGCTACACGAAAAAGTTGTGAGCAACCGTGATAGCAGAGAAAACGTGAAAGATGGTGTCGAAACCGACGCTTATAATGACATTGACAAAGATTATCCACAAAGTGAAGGGGATAAGTTTTAAATTCTACACATTTTAATGGAAAAATTGAAGTAAAGAAATGTATATAGAAATGCACACTCAATGTAACAGAAATTGACAAAAGTACATATTTTATTTACAGAGTTTATTTTGGAATATTCTGAATGGGGGAAGAGCCTAAGGGTTAACAGCCCTGAAATTAGTGTTTATGAGGAACATAAATTTGCCTTTATTTTGACGGATAATAAGGATAGGAAGCTGAGCCTCCTGAAACAAATGTTTTGGGAATTGTACAACAAACACTCTGAAATAGACGTAAACTTTTATAAAATTATAAATAGGAAACACGTAGAATGTAAATATCATCTGGGTGCTGACTATTATGTAAGTATGAAGTACTGGCCTGTTTACATAACATAATGGCTAAATAATAAACATGGCAAACAAATGCGAGGATGGTCAAAAAGTCTCAAAACAATGGAGTGGCGTGTATTAAACAGCCACTTGGAAAACTGTCAAATACCATGGATCGCACAATATGCACCACGCACCACGAAATTATCAACAAAATCAACTGGGCATGCTACAATGCTTTAAATGTAATCCGAAACAGAAAGACAGTTTAAACCATTGTTTTTTTCTTCATAAAACAGATATATGTGATATGCAAAAGCGGAATATAGACGTTATATATTACGACAAAGTAGCCTTGCTGAAACGCATGCTCGCAGAAGGTAATCCAGTAACAAAGGAATGCAATATATGCTTTCAAATACGTAATATTGTACCAACTAAAACATTTTTCCGTTCATGCGCATTTATAGGACGTGTCTGCAGATTTTGCCAAAGAATACTGTGAACAATTTAGAAAACTGGTCGAGTCAAAACCATTTTTGTCAAAGAAGTGGAGAGCAAGGTCGAGAATGCTGTACCAGACAAGTTCTACATACTATCAGATTGAACAAGTATTGTATGCGTTAAGAAACATGTAAAGAAACACGCAAAAACAACGACGAAAAGGCCTAAAGAAAACACAAGAAAGGAATAAAACATGTAATATTTACAGGTGCTGAGGAGGTACGATGGGCCAAGAGCATCAGTGATGTTACGTGTAAATAACCTGGGCATTATCATCACACAAAAAGCACAGTGCCAGATAACAGACAATAAAAGTCGATATTTTATACTACCACAACAAATGCTTTGGCAACTGCTTCAATCTCGTCATATAATAAATGAACAATTTGAAGACATTGCGAAAAATAAGGAAGTTTGGTGTGAAATGCATCTTGGTTGTAATTACTACGCACCACTAGGCAACACTAAGCAACACTAAGCTGTTGTCAATGTCGAACAGTAAATTAAGCTCTTTGTAATTTACACTTACCAGAGCTTGACTACATCTCGAAGAGTACGTCTATCCCCCGTAGGCGATATGATGTTGTAAGGCTGTTGCGTGTTGACTACGCAAAATTTAAACGTGGAAGGATAGGTAGACGTAGTGTCTAACATTTAAACGAATCAATCCATTAACCAGTAGGCGGGTGAGACTGCCGTAGGTACGCTAAGTACAGCGTCGATTTTGAAAAATCCGCCAATTTCTCAATTTAAGTCTCATCTGGAAAATTCTTAGTCACTGTACTGTGGAAGGTTCCAAGGAACTCGTGTGTAGAATTTGAAACGAATCCATCCATCAATGTAGCCTGTAGACGCATGATACTGCAGTATATACGTACCGAAGTCCAGTGCCGACTTTCAAAAGTCCGCCATTTTGTCAATTTTTTTTTCGATGCGGAAAATTCTTGGTCACTGCACTGCAGAAAAGTTCACAGCTATATCCCTCTGTTCCACGGGGGATAATTTGGCAATTTTCCAACCATGATATCTAAGCAGACATAACAATATGCTAACATGTTAAACATGCAATCCTATTGTACAATATTTACTATACCAGTTGACAAATAAATAGTATGCAGATTTAACTAGATTCAGTGTGAAAGTTATTAAACAATAAACATGTTTGACTGGGAACAATATGAAAAACAATCACGTGACTCCATCGCTTAAAGTAGCCATTACAGTCCTAGAAAAATCCAACAAATACCTAAAGATCAGGGATATGACTATCATATCAAGATATACGAAATAGGTTACAAAATGAAGATGTATATAGTCTACATCAACCTTTAAAATATAAATTTGCACGAGACAGAATTGCTACAAGAGGTAGTGATGACTTATGGGATATGGACCTGGCAGAGGTCAGCAACATTCAGAAACATAATACTGGAAACATTTCAAAACATTTATCAGTTGTACAACAGACAAAACCCATCATGAAGTACAACTGCTTTCATTGTAGTAAAAGTTATAGTTGGAACCATGGTCTAAGAAAATATTTAGACACCCCATGGGATATTGGCAAGACTGTAAAAGACATGGCTGATGAAGAAGACCATTCCAACACAAATATAAATTTCAATGTAAATAAATATGAATTACTTCATAACTTTGCTATTAATATAAGTAGTTCTGAGCTAGGAAGTGACGTCATAGGCGGCGTAACCATGGTTATAAGGACCCCCACCTAGGCAGCAGACGGAACAGACCCTATGGTGAGAAAGTGGGAACCTCCCCCCCCCCCCACCCTAGGTGGCAAGAAAGGACAGACCCCATGGTGAAAAGTGAGGACCTCCACACCTAGGAGGCAGGTAAGGACAGACCTTTTGGTGAGAAAGTGAGGACCTCCCCCATAGGATCGTGATATGGCTAACTTCAAGAGTTTATAACTTTAAAACTACTTACGATTTACATGAAAATTTCACTGTTTGATTCAGTTTCATGTAAGGTTTTGCTATGAAGCTATTTGCGCATGTGGATGTCTGCATATTTGTAGCATGCCACCATTTTAACTTTGTAAAAAGTGAAAGAAGTGAGATAATTTCCGCTATACTTGGTAGATTTGCATGAAAATTTCACTGTTTGATTCAGTTTTACGTAAAGTTTTGCTATAAAGTGGTCTCAGACTATTTGCGCATGTGTCTGTATGCATAATTATAACATGTCGCCATTTTACCTTAAAAAAGTGAAGAAAGCGATATGGATGAGGAGAGTGAGATGGCAAAGAGTGAAGCAGATGAAGAAAAATAGACTTATTTGACTTAACTTTACAATAAAGACTAATCAAACAATGTTGTAATATTGATATAGATTTAAGCTGTGTGTATTTAAGTGTATTAATAAAACTATTCAACATATGTCTTGTTTTTTTCTGAACTGGCTGCTATTGTTCCATCAATTGCTTGAACTACAACATGTTGAACAACAACCTGCTGAACAAACATGTTTAACAACATATTAAACAACATGTTCAACATGTTCAATTTAGTCAACAACATGTTGAACATGTTAAACATGTTTAGCAACATGTTGAACATGTTGAACAACAGCTTGTTGAACAATTGTTGTACAATGGTTAAACAACTTGTTAAAAAAAACTTCCAACAGCCGTCTTGAGGGTGTGCTGTACTGCAGTAAACTAGACATCAAACTGCATCAAACAGTAAAATTTTCATTCAAATCGATTAACTATCACGAAAGTTATCTCACTTTTAAGTTAAAATTTTAAGGTGAATCCATGATGCATACAGCCACCGATGCAACGATCCTAGGGTTTCGTCACTTTCTCACCATAGGATCTGTCCTTACCTGCCGCCTAGGGGAAAGGTGAGGTCCTCACTTTTCACCATGGGGTCTGTCCTTACCTGCCGCCTAGAGGGGGAGGTCCCCACTTTCTCACCATAGGGTCTGTCCCGTCTGCTGCCTACGGGGGTCCTTATCACCATGGTTACGCCGTCTATGATGTCACTTCCTGGCTAAGAACTGTTATTTTCATACTACTGATATTATTTACTATATATCTAATATAGGAATTTACAGATGAGTTATTGAATCTGGCAGCTTGGAATGGTACACGCTCGTCAATATCTGTGGTAACTTTTAACTATTAGTTTCAAACTGTAATGTTATCATGATAATTTTCTTTCATACAATGTTAAAATGATAATTTTTTCAGACTCTGCAATAAATTCATAACAAGTAAATACTTTACTCTTATGACCTATTTTGTAATTGCAATATCATTCTAGATAAAGTAATTTTCCAATGTTGTTCTTAACATTGTATAACTTTATTACAGGACACTGGGAATCAAGCAATTTCAAATGATCCATGTCCGTCAATATCTGCGGTAACTTTTAACTATTAGCTTTAAATTGTAATGTTAACATGATAAATTCTTTTCACACAATGTTAAAATGATAATTTTGTTTCCTACTCTGCCAGAAATTCTTAACAAGTAAATACTTAACTCTCATGACCTATTTTTGTAATCGCAATATGATTGTAAATAATTATAAAGTAACTTTTCCATTTTTTTTCTTAACATTATATAACTTTATCACAGGACTCTGGAGATTAAACCGTTTCAAATGGTCCTCGGTCGTTGATATATGGGGGAGTGTGTTTACCCTTGTTGATAGGGGTTCTTCCCCTTTGAGATTTTCAGAGTCTACATCGCCTGCAGAAGTGCTCACGCGTAGATATTGTGAAAGGTATTAGTATGCGGAACAATTTAGCTACGCATGAGCAGTGCTGCTCCAGAAAGAGAAGAGCCTGGTCACAATATAAATGTGATTGTGGGCTGATTGTACGCAATGAATATAACTATACTAAACACAAAAATAAATGTAGTAAAAATATAGTTAGTAAGTAATTAGTTTAATGACACCAGCCAGCCTATATAGGCCATACTGTCTAAACCATTTCTATATTTTCACGTCATTAAAAATTTATCAAACAAATTAATTTCCTTTAAAACGGTCAATAATTTTACTGCTATCTACAGTGGAGAAAAGTGTCGCCAGAGACTTCACATTAAAATATTGATTCCTGTAAAACTAAAATCAATACAGTCGAGTAAAATATGTTTCACTGTAAAAGCTACACATGCTACACATTCAGGTGCTTCTTCTCTTTTTACTAAATAACTGTGTTTAATATGTGTATGCCCAATTCTTGCTCTACGTATAATGCTATCATTTTAAACATTTTCCAAACAGCTCCGTTGTTTACCGACGAGCGGTTGAATCCTATGTCATTGGTTATTGACTGCGTTATCCCATTCTTCTTGCCAACACTTTCTTATATAGAAATTAATATTTGGTTTAAAATCCGAAAAAGGAATCAAAAATGGTGCTATAGGTAACTCTAACGCTTCTTTGGCTGCTTTATCAGCCTTTTCATTGCCCTTTATACCAATACGACTAGGTGTCCAACACATAGCGATATATTTGTTTATACGCCTCATTCCACAATGCATTTCTAAAAGCGTCTGTATAATTTGGTTGTCAGTATCACGATTTTTCATCACATCAATAACAATCCAAAAAAATATTATAAATTTTGTTTTTCGACCAACCTTGATGTACAAAAAGGCCATATGCGCTGCATGAAGTTCTGCCGTGAATATCGATGAATAATCTGGTAGTCTCTTTTTAAAAATATGACTCTGTAACAACTGCAGTACCTGCTTTTTCATCCAATTTTGATCCACCAGTGTATATTTGTGCATAATCCATGAAAGAGGATTTAATTTCCAAAAACTTGTTTTTAAAAACCCAAGAATCAGTCTCTGATTTCTTATCATTAGCCAAATTTGTCAAAAATGTTGGTATTTTTAATCAAAGATGGCGTCTTCGAAACTGTATACTCCACAACACACTCCATGTTGATGTTAACTTTTTGCAGATGTGATTTTACTCGAAGTCCAAAGGTGGGTATAGTATTTGATGTATTTTCAAATAGGTCACCATAACTTGGTGAAAACACATTTCACGTGTCTTATTTTCTCTATTAGAATGAAGTTTTATTGCATATTGCATTGAGAGCATAATTCTACGGTGATACAATGACGGTTCATTAGCTTCAACTCTCAAACTCTCCATTGGTGACGTTCTAAAGGCTCCCAAACATACTCTCAAAGCTTGATTTTGTATAGGATCTAACATTTTAAGGTAAGACGGTCTCGATGAACCATATACAACCGAGCCGTAATCCAAGTTGGATCTAATTAGAGCTCTACACGACATCATCTTTGTATTTCTATCTGCTCCCCATGAAGCATGTGATAACACTTTTAGTAAATGGAGTGCTTTCTGGCCTTTGGTTTTTAAATACTTTATATGTGGAATAAATGATAATTTTGAATCGAAAGTTAAACCGAATGATAATAAATGATAATTTTGAATCGAAAGTTAAACCGAAAATTAATCTTTCACCACCGGAATGCAAGTTCCATCTATGCTCAGTTCTGGATCAGGTGCCCTGGTGCACAACCTCCTCTTGATCAAAAAGATCCGACAATGTACTACCAATTCTCACTTTAAAATGTCGATCTTTTAAAAAGTTTCCAATAATTAAACTTCGAAGGCGTCCTCTTTTTATGAAGGTCTTTCAGAATACCATACTACCTTCTCTGTTAAAAGTTTCTAATTTAAGTAGATGGTCATTTGTAGTATGTTGGCGTCTAAACCTACTTTGTGCATTTGTTACTTTCCAAGTACCACACCAGTCGTTCATTTATCATTCGTTCCAAGGTCTTACATAGACAACTTGTCTGTGCAACTGGTCGGTTATATTGAGGATTAGTGTGGTCTTTTCTAGGTTTTGATACAGGAATACTTGTTGCTTCCCTCCAAGATGGAGGAAGAGAAAATTCTTCCCAAATTTTGTTAAAAATGTTTAAAGGAACATTGTTACTATTGTCTGGAAGATGTTTAATAATTAGGTAATGAATATGATCAGGACCAGATGAAGTAATCTTTGCTTTGTCAAAAGAATTTTTAAGATCTATAAATTCAAATGATCAATTATAAATTTCATTACTGAAAGAAAACTCCAAGTTACCTTTCTCAGTTAGTTCTTTAAATTGCTGAAATTTTCTTGTATAGCTAGATGAAGATTTTTTGAGATATTATTTGCCAAATATTTGCTAATTCTTTTGTGCCAGTAACTAATGTATCGTCTTGTTTCAAATGTTTCACTGTTATTTTATCTTTTACCTTAATTTTACTAATTTTGTCCAACACTTTCTTTACTGATTTCTTATTATTCAGACCAGCTACACACTCTTACCATGTTTGCCTTTTAATTGAACGAATTGTTCTTTTCGACACAGCCTGTAATCCTTTATGTTGAAGTTTATTTTTTAGGTTAGGATGTTTTTAAAATTTGTCCAATGCTTTCTTCTTTTCATGTACTACTTGTTTACATTCATCATTAAATCAAGGCGTTTTCGGAAGACTTGGGTTTGCCGAAGATTTAGGAATTGTTCTTGAGGCTATACTCTGTAAAATACTTGTAAATAAGGCTATTGGATCAGAAACATTTTCAAAAATTTCATTGTTACTGTTTTCATGACATAATCTGGTGAATTGAGTCCAGTCAGCTTTATCAAGTTTCCACTTAATGGTAATTTGGTCAATACTTGGCGGTAAAGCATTTAAAATGATAGTAAAATGGTCACTTCCATAAAGGTCGTCTAATACTTTCCACTCATAATCAACAAAAATATTAGGAGAGCAAAACCAAGATCTATTGCGTTTCTTGATCCTGTAGTGGGATGAATTAAGTATGAGACTTATCATTAAAAAGACAAATATTTTGTTCCTCGATTAACTTCTCTACAGCTTTACCTTTCTTATTGATATCTTTACCCCATAAAAGACTATGAGCATTAAGTTCTCCAAGGAACAAACATGGCTTAGGCAGTTGATTACAAAGATCATCTATTTTAGTTTGTTACGTTGGCGGAATATAAACCGAGCATAATGTTATTGTTTTATCTGTAGTAACTCTGACCGTTTTAGCTTGTAAATTAGTATTTAACTGAATTTCACTCTGCGGAGTAGCATTTCTCACTCTTGGTATCTTATTAGCTGTGTCTGGTATTAAATTGTAAGGGGTTTAGTTTTATTAGAAATGTCAATGTTTGGTGAGAGAACTTTCCTGTAATCAGAACGTTATAGGAAAGAAAAGCTGAATAAGAACAGTAAGTTCATCTTAATCTTTTCCTGTGTTTTTTCTCTTAATTTAACGCTGGGTTTTGTGAATAGATGTTTTTATCCACTCACCCATCTCCCATTTTTTCCTGATTTGTCCTGCTGTTTGAGTGAATCTTGAAGACTTGGGTACAGGAACTTCCATGTTGTCTATTTCAACGAAACCTCTAAATCTATTTTGCATTTAGATTGGATTTTTTAATTCCTTATTCACTCGTACAGGTGTTACAGTTGGCTTTGGTTTACTTGGTTTTAGTTTCACTAAACGTTTCTTTGAATTCTCAGTTTGAACTTAAAAGCTCATTGATCCTTGAGTCACCCGTTTCGTTTTTTTCATAGACTGTTCTTTCGAAAGCCAAGTGAAATCAGTTTGCGGCGCTGTTAAAGTAACTGCCTTTGAGATTACAACAGCAAATTGGCGGTTTTGTGTCGCAGCTGGCAAATTCAAGTTAACCAACGGCCTAGCTTCTGGAAAACTAATGTTTTTTGTCACTTTTAACCGTTGTATCTCTTTCTTTTTAAGCGAAATAGGACAAGCCTTTGATGAAGCCATATAGATCCCCCTGACACACTTTGCCGAATTCACGCATGATGTTTGATCATGATCTTCTTGCCCACATTTAACACAGACTTCATTTCTTTTGCAGCAAAATTTTGTATGTTCAAACTTTTGACAAGAGTAACAGCGTTTCGGATTAGGCATGTACATTTCTATTTTGCAATTCATGTAGCCCACTTGAATTGATGATTGCAATTTTTATATGCCAAAGGTCAAAATAAACGTGTTTCCATTTCTAACAATCGTTATTCGCTTGACATCAGTAGCGTTCTGCTCTCTCAGTTCGTCACGACTTTGTTCCTCGTTGCAGTCTCGAAAATCGGGACACTGCAAGAATCCTTTACTTGAATTAAGGTTCTTATGTGGAGCAGTTAGTAAGGTACTTGTACATTCATATTTTGGTTCTGTTGCATGACAAAATATGTTGGGGCAGCCCCAATATATTGGGGCAAGATCACAGGGGCTCCAACATTTTTGGGGCAAGACCACAGGGGGCTCCAACACTTTTAGGGAAAGACCACAAAGGGCTCCAACACTTTTTTGACAAGGCCACAAAGGGTTCCAACACTTTTTTGACAAGGCCACAAAGGGTTCCAACACTTTTTGACAAGGCTATCATTTTTAGCGGCTCTAAATATTTTGGGGCACTACTATTTTTTTAATTTTCAGTGTTTTAAAAGGCTGCGATTATTGGATTATAAAAAAGGAAATGTTTCATTTCAACGCGGACGAAAGTTCAAACTCCACAGACTTTTTTCGAACAGTTATGGATAAATTTATTTCCCAAAAAAGGAGGTATGTGTAATTATTTATTTATTATTTATATTTGATGGTACCTTCGAGACCACCAGCACCAAACTACTCCCCTCCCCTCCCCGCTCTCCGCTATCACTTAACTCGCTTATTCTATGTGTACTGCCTCTACCACCTCTTAAATCGTCAACCCACCCGTACTACGTACCTTCAACCCTCCTGGTGCGCCCCAACAACCCACAAAAAATCCAATGTATTTTTCTGCTGGTTTTCATCATTTACAGTGGAACCTTTAGATCAGACCACCTCCCACATGGAGTAGGCTTCAAATGGAAAAAGCTTTGTCAGAATTGATGTCAATAGGTGTTAATATAAGGAACCCTCATTGTAAAAACACCTCTAAAATACGACCACTTTGACGAGATCGAGTAGGTGGTCCGATTTTAGAGGTTCTACTGTACTATCATATCTCACTTACCCGATTTAATAGTGCGCCTATTCATTTAGTTCTTGGATAACTTTTTAAATTAAATCCACTAGCTTATATATATAATATAAAATAGCACAAATAACCATTATCCACTTGTTGGGAAAAAGACCACAACCATGGGTAAAATAGTTAATCGTTCGGCAACCATTACTCACTTTGGTTTTGACACGCTGGCGTTGGCTACGACTTATGTTTTTATCTGGATATAGAACAAGACGATTATGTGGCATCATGTGAGCTTGAATAAGACCTATTTCGGTGAAAAAATCCCTGACATGATGGTTGTTTCACTATAATGTTTTTTGCAACAAAAAAAAAACCTTTGCGCTATTTCTTTGCACACGCCCCCGCGCCCCTCCCCCCTGGTTCCTTAATTTTTGCAAGTGTTTGGTTAAAACCTGTAATATATAAATATATATATATTTTAAATCTTAAAATCTTAAAGAAATGATAGACAGGGCTCAAGCAAAAATGCTAGCATTTGACGTCGGCGGAGCAAACTTCACAGAGGAATTCACAGACATTTTTTAAGTGTGTTTGGGCGATGACCTATTTCTGACGTTCATAAAGAAGTAGAACGGTGAGTCATCATATTTATCAAAGAAGACAGAAGGGGAAGGGGCAAGCTTGCAAATGATGGACAAAATACGTTCTAAAAACGTCTTTTTTATCACACCACCAAGATGCTATCTATTGTAATGGATTTTTATTTATGAAGCATAGGGAAAGGAGGGGGTGTTGCCTAGTTTGGGAATTGGTGTATCATAACCGTCATAAAACATCACATTTCTTTTTTTACTAACGTTTTTATTGTTGTGACGTGCCTTACAGCAGGGGGAACAATAATAACTGACTCGCATTAAATATCTTTATTATTAAATAGTATTCGCAAGTCTGGTTTTCAGTAGATGTTTTTACAGAGCAATACAACAACGCATTTTCTTTGCTGATTTATTTGTCATGCTAACGTTGATATCATTATCTCTCGATGCTGTCACACTTCTTATTAATCTTCCACTATCTCGATAAGATTATGTTGGGTGCCGATATCTGAAGACTAAAAAGAACACATAATTTAATACAGGCACTCGCTATGCGGAACTGCGACATTCAATGAACAAGAAATGATTCTAGTGAGTTTTCATGCCCAAAACAAACTGGCTGACCTTGAGTACACAAGTATTGGAAAACGTATGCACCTGGCCTCTGATATATGTGTCCGCGCTTTACCAGAAAGCCAAGGCGTAGAGGTTTTGAAATTATTTTACAGCGAATCCAACGTTCTATGCCCGGGTTATCCTAGGGTGCGCTAAAGCCCGGACCCATGGCAAGAATTTCTAAAGGCTGTTGTAGATTTTTCTATGAGGAAACAGGTGTGGAACCTTGTTTCATATCCCAAAAGAATCATTTCGACGAAGCTAATGAATTTATTGGATGCGCCATATGTTTGCCTTTCCAAGGCAAATACGAGCAAAGAAATCAGGGCAAGGCCACTCCAGAGTACAGTTATTGAAACACACGCACATTTTCACATTAATAGTTAGGGGCGTATATATTCTTTAAGGATTGGGGGTCTCTTGAATGTTTTGGGGGTTGCAGGCGATGGGAAGAATAGTAGTCCTGTGGGCGGGGAGGGTGAAGGCAGGCTGGACACCAGGGTAAATAATTGAACCAAATGATTTTAGTTTTGTTTTATGAGACCTTTTACAAAACCAGCCCCCCCCCCCCCCCACGTTCGCTGCTGATTGTTTTGTTCATTTCTTTCAAACTTTCAAACATCGTGCTGGCTTGATGTTTGTTTTCAGAAAATAGGTGTAGATAGAGGTTATTCATGGAATTTAATATTTAGAAAGATAAAAAGCTAACGCAAAAATTACTCAAATTTCTAAGGTCTATTCCTGACTGGATATCTGTACAAGTTTTCCAAGGACAAAGTCCCAGCTTACGAAAAGCAATAGGACCAATTCCAGCGTGCATGAGCAAGGGAATTTACCTGAAAAAATTGGGCTTCAAAAGATGAGACGGCAAAGAGCTAGCTCAATAATTAATTTAGCATAGACCGATAAATGCATACTAAGATTTCTTTCCAAGAAAAATGGGAAACAGATTTTTTATCTCTGGTAGACTGGATAGTCTGCCATAGATACCTTCAAACAACAATCGCATTTCGGACCAGTGCGCATATTTATGTAACTTGCCTTGATGCGCGGTTCTTATTCAGACAAGTGCACATGTTTATTTAATATTGCGTAGATGCGCGGCTCTCATTTTGGAAAAGTGCACATGTTTATTTAACTTGGGTTGATGTGCGGTTCGCATTTCGGACCAGCGCCCATGTTTTTTTTTACCTTGTGTGGGTGTGTGGTTCTTATTTCGGATCAGTGCGCATGTTTATTTACCTTGTGTTGATGTGCGGTTCTTATTTCGGATCAGTGCGCATGTTTATTTACCTTGTGTTGATGTGCGGTTCTTATTCCATACAAATGCGCATGTTTATTTTACTTGCGTTGATGAGCGGTACTTATTTTGGACAGCCCAAGTTTATTCGGGTTGCCTTGATGAGCGGTTCGCATTTCGGACCGGTTTGCATGTTTATTTAACTTGTGTTGATGCACGGTGCTTATTTTGGACGCGTGCATTTGTTTATTTAACTTGCGTTGGTGCGCGGTTTGCATTTTGGACCAAAGTGCATGTTTATTCAACTTGCGTTGACGAGCAGTTCGAATTTCGGACCATTACGCATATTTATTTAACTTGCGTTAATGCGCGGTTCGAATTTCGGACCAGTGCGCATGTTTATTTAACTTGCGTTGATGAGCAGTGCTTATTTAAGGCCAATGCGCATGTTTCTTTAACTTGAGTTGATGCGCGGTTCTTATTCTGGACCAGTGCGCATGTTTATTTAATTTGCGTTGATGCGCAGTTCTTATTTTGAATAGTGCACATGTTATTTAAGGTGCGTTAATGGGCAGTTCGCATTTCAAAATAGTGCGCATGTTTATTTAACTTGCGTTGATGCACGGTGCTTATTTTGGTCCAGTCTGCTTGCTTATTTAGCTTGTGTTGATGTGCGGTTTGCATTTTGGACCAGCGCGCATATTTATGCAACTTGCGTTGATGATCGGTACTTATTTTGGACAGGTGCAAATGTTTATTTAACTTGCGCTGATGTGCGGTTCGCAATTCGAACCACTGGACAGGTTATTTAATTTGCGTTGATATCCGGTTCGCATTTCGGACCAGTATAGCTGTTTCTATAGGTTGTGTTGATGCACGATTCGCATTTTGGGACCAGTGACCAGGTTCATTTAACTTGCGTTGACGCGCGATTTCCATTTTGGACCAGAACGCATGTTTATTTAAGTCCCGTCGATTCCCGACTCCTATGTCTATTCAATTTGCGTCGATTCATGGTTCTTTCTTCGGACCACTGCGCATGTTTATTTAACTTGCGTTGATGCGCGGTTCTCATTTCAGACCACTGCGCATGTCTATTCAACTTGCGTCGATGCGAGGTTCTTTTTTCGGACAAGTGCGCATGTTTGTTTAACTTGCGTTGATGTGCGGTACTTATTTTGGACCGGATCGCATGTTTTGTTTAACTTCCGTCGATCCGCGGTTCGCATTTCAGGCCATTGCCAATGTTTATTTAACTTGTGTTGATGCCTGGTTCTCATTTCAGACCAGCGCGTCGATGCGCGGTTCTTCTTTTCGGACCAGTGCTCATATTTATTTAACTTGCGTTGATGCGCGGTTCGCATTCCGGACCACTGCACATGTTTATTTAACTTGCCTCGATGTGCGGTTCACATTTCGGACCAGTGCGCATGTTTCGTTAGACTGCGTTGATGCGCGGTTCGCATTTCGGACCACTGCGCATGTCTATTCAACTTACGGCGATGCGTAGTTCTTTTTTCAGACCAGTGCGCATGTTTATTTAACTTCCGTCGATGCGCGGTTCATATTTCGGACCAATGCGCATGTTTATTTAACTTGCATCGATGCGCAGTACTTAATTTGGACTACTGTGAATGTTTATTTAACTTGCGTCGATGTGCGGTTCTTAAATCTGACTACTGTGCAAGTTCATTTAACTTGCGTTTATGCGCTGTAGGAGGAGATTCATTTATTTATTTTTTTTAAATTCCGAAAAAAATTCAAAAGTTTTCCAATTCACTCAAAAAGCACAAGCCGTATCCCTTAGGGATGGCTCAAACCAAAAAGAAAAAAAAAGAAAAAAAAGAAAGAAATCGGTTCAAAACTGTAGGGGGAAATGCATTTTGAAGTTTTTTCCTTCAAAAACTCCCTAAAAATACAAAAATTGCCCGATCGACTAAAAGGCACAAGCCGTATGCACTCACACCAAAAATAAATGACATCGAATCAAAATTGTAGGGTAGATGCATTTTGAATTATTTTCGAAATTTTTGCTTAAAAAATTCCCCAAAAATACAAAATAAAAATGCACAAGCCGTATGCACGACCCTTTAGGGGTGCCTCATACCAAAAAATAAATGACATCGGGTCAAAAATGTAAGAGGAGATATATTTTAAAATTTCTTTAAAAAATCCCCAAAAATTCAAAAATCACCCGATCGACTGAAAAGCATAAACCGTATGCACAACCGCTAAGGAATGTCTCACACCAAAAATAAATGACATCGAACCAAATTTGTAGGAGTAGATGCATTTTTTTCAAAATTTTTGCTTAAAAAATCCCCAAAAATACAAAAATTGTCCGATCGACTAAAAAAGCACAAGCCATATGCAGAACCCTTTAGGGGTGCCTCACACCAAAAATAAATGATATCAGATCAAAATTGTAGGAGATGCATTTTGAAACAAAGTTTACAGCGAACTAACTAACTAACTAACTAACTAACGGACGCCATCCGCAGACCGATAGGAATACCCCAGCTTACGTGTAACGTAAGCTGGGCTAGAAAATGAGAAAAATTATTAAAATATTACTGTTGTTTTTTGCGTCGAGTATTCTTTTGACAACTTGTGACACGCGTTACGCAAACTTTCGTAGCTGTTTTCAAAGCGGCTAATTTCACGCTGTACACTTTTGTTTAAAGCCCCGGATTTAGCCCTAAATTTGGTTCGTGGAGTAAAAACACTTCATTCAAAGGGGTGTAAAATATCTGATATGGCGCTGATGAAACCGGTTTTGGATTGGTCTGTTTTGGAGCGTTTAGACTTAAGCGAACAGGACGTTCCATTTAACTGCAGTTTTGATCGGAATTATTTATTTGAACTAATAACGGATTGTAAGTGGGGTAGTACACCCATCCAGGAGTTGACGTCATCTTCCCCTATAACAACGGCGTTTTTCACGCGTTTCAAGAAAAGACCTTTAACGTCGAGGATACGTCCAGCTTCAGACGTCAAGCTTCAGGCGCCAGTCACTCCCAAATAAACCGACACGTTGGCGATTCCAAAGGTTGACTCAACGACCAAGGACTGCAATACGTCAAACAACGTCTTTGGTTCATACCACGTCCGAAGGAAGAACTTTGTCTACTTAACGCCATACCACTTTTATTCGGCATAAAACACGTTTACCTCCATGTTTTGGTGTTCACACGCCATCACGTCAAGGTATTCAGCAAAACGACGTTGCGTACATGTTTTACTTCTAGCTATACGTATAAGACATCGACACAACCTTCAACAACTTATGTCGGAAAAACAACGTCGCGCAGACGTGCGGCTTCTAGACAGACATTTAACACTCTGATATACCCTTCAACAACCGATGTCGTTAAGACAACATCGCGTCAACGTCTTACTTCTTTTATGAGATATAAGACGTCAATGCAGTCTTCAACTATCAATATCTGGAAAACGACGTCGCGAGCACGTCTGGCTTTCACCAATACCTATAAAACTTCCGTACTACGTTCATCAACTGACGTCGGGAAAACAACGTGTCCCACATGTATTACGTCCAGGGAGATACACAAGACATGGTTTCAGCAATCATTAACAAACGTTGGAAAAGCACCGTTGCACTCGCGTTATGCTTCAAGTGAGAACCTCTGAAAAGCTAATCAACGCTCAACAACAGACATTGATAAAACAACATTGCGCTTGCATCTTAATGAAATCAGCACTACCAACTTAGATAGAAGATAGAAACCTTGCTGATCGGATTTATCACCGTTATCGCTATAGCCATTGCACTGCAATTGCTCGTTCTGTTTTCGAGGCAAAATCAAGAAAATATCTCAAATTTTTTTGCTGTCCTCGCAACAAAAGAACAAAGGATCACCGGAGCGATCATGATGATGATGATGATCCCGGGTCGGGGTCAAGTGTCACGATATATCAGCTGAGAACACGTAACGTGGAGAAAAACAAAGCTACACCGAAGAAAAAACAAAGGAAACGACCCACCAAAGCTCCTTACTCTTTAGACCAATGGAGCTTCGAGGATACATCCATGTGATCACTGTAAGTATTACATTATTATCAGCATGGTATAAATTCAATAAAAAATTCTGTATAGAGTCATTTAGGGGGGAAAAGACAAACAAAAGAGATGTTATCGGAATTGGTGCTAATACTCATTTTTGCCGGCGCTGGTGCTCAATTATCTGGCTGTGAACTATGCAGTTGTGAAAGGGATCTTGGTTATGTGTTCTGCTATCATATAAATATGTGGCCAAATATTATTTTCAATAATTGGATTATTCGAATGAGCTTCCAGGAGACACTTCTAAGTATTCTTCCGGTTTTTAGCAATGATGATTATACAGAGCTTCAAATAATGCAAATTTTTAAGTGTCCATTTTTAAGCCAGAGGCACCCAAAAGTTCAAATTTTTACAGACAAAGATTGTCTTAGCGCATCAACCTTTAGGTATTTTAACCAGTGAAATTTATAATAGTACCTTAGAAACCGACAGGCCACGTGGAACTTATGAAAGCAGAATAATTTTTTAATAACCGTCCCCTTTGCATTTACATTGGAGGCGTTCTTTCTTGTTTTTGGGACTTTACAAAAGTAAAAATTTTAAATGCAATAGAAGACAGAATGTGCATTTTATAGACATGTCCAGTGATTTTGAAATGGAAACTGAATTATAAACAACTTACCAGACGCCTGGATCATGGTGATGGCTGCTGAATTTTGTACTACGAGTGTGCATGGATATATCTTCATCAGTTCTAACTGAAATATTTATTTTGAAAATAAGTTTATGGAGGTTATTATTTTTTATGAGAGAAAATCCCAAGAAATCAACAGGAAATCATGAAGAGACAAAATATAAATATTAACTTACTTTGATGAACGGATAAAATCCAAAAGCCGTGGATATACACAAATTCAATCCGTGGATAATAAATGAACATTTTAATAGTAGTTTCTTGTTTATTAGCTATAGAATAAAACTGTAATCTTTAACACAGATAGATTTACATTAGCAAGGATCATCGTAAGGGTAATCAAATATCGGTAAAATACTTCTTTGAAAATGATAGTTAAAGAAAAATTATAGTTTTGAGTTTAGATGGTTTAGATTTTGCCAAGATCGGAATTATTGTTATAAATAGCTTTTTTATCAAAACTGTCAAAGTAACATCTAAGTTCACCATAAAATGAGTGACTTTCTAGTAACCTCTGCCTTTGACGCATATCTATTGTTGTATGTTATGGAGTATGATTTTAATCAACACCTGATCAATTTTCATAAGAAATTTAAGTGGTTACAGCGATTTACTATTCTTTGGGTCAAGTGTGCGAAAGTGACCTTTGAGAGACGTATCTTTATTTTAAATCTTAGTCTGATGTCATTGTCAATTTCTATATAAAATAGCCTTAAATTTACTCAGATGTCAAGGGAATTTTACTTTTTAATAGCTATGCAATATTTAGATATGAATTTGTCAATTATTTTAGAAATTTAGAATTCCTTTTATATTGTAGACTAATTTTGCTTATTATTATTATTATTATTATTATTATTATTATAAAGACTACGATTTTTTTATTAATTATTTTATTGTATTGTATTGTATTGTTCTTTAGATCCCTTTCAACTGCTATGGTCATATCGGGATTCCCCTGCCACATTATACTGAAATGGGGCATTCCAGCCCTCCTTCTCACCCTTACATGTGGAGTGCCTCACAGGGTAGCAAGGAGGAGTCCCAATTTTAAAGTTTTAGGTATGACCCGACCGGGCTTGAACCCACGATCTTCCAGTCTCGAGGCGGACACTCTAACCACTAGGCCATCGAGACTGGTTCCAATTATTTTATATCTCTTTCACTTTATGACATAAAATTGATAAGGCTGAAGGGTACGGGACACAGATAAAATATGTCTTTTACCCCTGACAATGTATTGTTCGGTCAACCTGAATCTGGAACATGACCCGGGAGTTACGAAGTTTTCAAAAATTGGTTCGAAACCCTTGGCTTTTGAAACTGTGAGAGGGCTAAAAATAACCAAGTTCACCGAAACCCCGGGATTAGTCCACCTGGAAATCCGACCACCCCAGAAATAACGCCACTGGTCATCAGAATTCAGTTTCTTTTATTAAACTACCCAAAAAATAGGACCGATCGTAGATTGGACCGCATTTGAGTCATGAAGCTAGTATAATTTACAGGCTTCAACTGTATTCTAAGAATGCTAAAATTTATACACAGAATCGGAGAAAACTGAGTTATTTATTTATTTTAGTACAACCAAAGAATGATTTTATACATTAAATATAATAATAATAATAATAATAATAATAGTAAAATAATAATAATAATAATAATAATAATAATAATAATAATAATAATAGTCATAATAATCATTTGATTATTTGATTGATATTTACATTGATTTTTTTTTATTATTTATTTAAACTAACCAGATGGAATTTAGTTCCTCGATACCGGCTGACATGTTACCTGTGGCTACCGCAACAACAACAATAACGAGCAGCACAATTACTACCCTCGGAAGTAGCTCTTACCCTTCTTTATCATCCGCTTTTGGATCAACAGATACAATTTGCCCCCAAAACCCTTTTGCCGCACCCAGTGACAACATTTTACAAGCAACCACCCCTGCACCCAGAAGCACTACAAGTATTTTTCTTACAAGTGACACACATTTTGCACTATCATCTATTTTAGCAAAACATGATACAAATTTAATAAGAAATATACCAAGCACACAAAGCGACACAAACACACAAACAGCAAGAAACACAACAACCAGCAGCACTACAAGCAGCACCCGTGCTGCTACTTGTCAACTTTCTTCGTCATCTGTTTTTGATACAACAGATACAGATTTCCTCCAAAATCTACTTAGCACACCAAGTGACACAAATGCACAAACAGCAACAAGCACTACAAGCAGCATCCGTGCTGCTACTTCTAAAGCTTCTTCATCAACTGTGGAAGCAACAGATACAGATTTCATACAAAATCTATTTTGCCTGCCCACTAACACAAATGCATGCACAGCAACCACGCAGACCACTATACAAACGACTTCCTCCTCTTCACAGGACCAAATACATATTGCGTCACAAGCAAAAGAAAGAAAAACTCAATGCAATAGGTGTTACAATGTTTTCAAAAAGAATTACAATTTGATGCGGCATTTAAAAGAAGCCAAGTGTGGCGGCAGCATTGTAAAGAAATGCCAAACATGTGGCAAAAGCTTTAAATATGTGTCTTTTTATAAGCGATATGTGGCTGTATGCAAGCCAAGGCTAGCTATGCCATGTACATCAAGTACTCCCAGAACAACGTCAAAAACTACACTGCTAGTACCGCCAACAATTCACCAGCAACAATGTCAACACTGCCAATACCAACACCACTGAAAGTAAAAATAAGACTGACAGTACCACCACCAACGCAACTGGCAATATCAATACCGCCAGTCAAACAGCAACAACATCAATAACAATACAACCTCAAAACAATACCAGATCTGATAAGAATATTTGCAATAAGTCGCAAGTATGGCAAAGCATCCAGAGACGTTTGACATGTGATAATTGCAACCACATCTCTCAGTCTATTTATGAACTGCGGCGCCATCAACATCGTTGTACTTCATTGTTTCAAAACAATGACAATACAAATACATCCGAGCCCGAAAATAAACCAGATACCGTTAAAGTCAACAGGGGTGAACGTAGCGTGCCAATGCGAGAATCTGGGGCTATTTTTGCCCAATTTGTGAGACTACATTTTCACACAGACGATTTTATTTCACATGTTCGTGGGCATAGTCAAAATAGAGATAAAGAAACTGCTGGCCTAACGCAGCCCACTGCTAGGAGATATACATGCCGAAAATGCAAAAGACATTTTAATTTTCATTCTAGGTTCAGAACGTTGTCAAGCACCAGTTGCAAGAAAAAACGATTCTCAAGCCAACATTCAATGCCCGTCCTGTGACAAAAGATTTCCTGAAGGGTGGCGATTTAACCGTCACGTCAAGACATGCGATCTCAAAAGACGTCCTTGCATATGCATGTACTGTGGCTTGGTGTTTAGCTCACACTCAAAAGTCAAACGACATGAACGATTGTGTGGCAAACCCATATAAAGATGCCGCAAATGCAGTGGGCGGTTTTTAGAAAGAAAATTACGAGATTCACATCAGAAAAAATGTGGTTTATACGACCAACCTGCTTATTTTAATTCAAATCAGACCTACGCTTGTGGCATCTGTAAAGCTCGATTTAACAATAAATCAGACTTATCAAGCTGATAGGCGATTCATTCTAGCCCCGCATAAAACCCAAAACAACCCTCGGATTTACAACACACCATCAGAAAGCGGAGTCGATAGGGACACATTGATCAATTTTGTTCGAGAGATATATCAAAATGAACATCGCAGTTTTAGAATAAACATCGAATTCGGATTGATTGATTCTATACAATACAGAAACTGGTCGGTATCGGTATTATCGTCCGTTGGCCAGCCGCGGACTGTTTGGCATCCCTTTAAGAATAAACTCTGAACATCGACATCGACAGCTTCAGGCGATTCCTTGAAAGGAGAGATATCCTTGAAAGGAGAGATATCATATCATAGCATTAAAGGTCTAGATGTCGACAGGAATGGTTAACCTTATACCGATTTCCTGTGTGCTTTCCGCTGTGTAGCATATTTCAAATTTGGCCGAAGTTCATTGAACAAGAACGCACGCATTTTGTTCAATACCTGGCGATAGCACATCGGCAAGAACAACCTAAAAATTACCAATTTCAAGGGTCTGAAATTCTCGGCCATTCCTGAATTCGAGAAATGCTTCGGCTTAAACATAAACGTTTATTGTTTGGAGTCTTCTGGCAGTGCTACAGTTGTGCATCACTCCCTAGGTCTTCAACCAGAAACAATGTATTTGAACTTGCACAACTGTCACTTCATTTAGCTTCATTCAAGAGTTTGCACAGTATATCAAGTCATAGAATATATTTTATCATCCTTTGTAAATATACAAACTACATTGACAAAAATATAAGATTGTTATCTTTTCGGTGAGATGGATAGGTAAATAGTGCAAAACGTTTTTATTAAATTAGTTTGATTTCATATCTTATGGCTTCTGTTCAAAATTCTTTTTTCCTTAATAAGTCTTCATTTTGCTTTAAACTCTTTTAAAACTTTATTTTACTGAAATACTCTGTAAAAGCAAGAAATTATAGAATATGTAGAAATTTGTGATTTTGATGCTGAAGAGCCAAAATATCCGGAAAATATATTTAGACAGTTCCATATTCCAAAAAGAACTTCCATCTTAAAAAGATTTTTGGCTGACGGAAAACAAATACTAAGGCACAATTTCCAGTTACGAAACGAACAATTCATATCTAATCTACGCACTTTAACCATTGAAGAGAGAATGAAAATGGATATGAACATGAAAATGAGAGAAAAATCTATGCCATATTTGCGGATCATTTGTGTGGAAAAGCGGAGTGCGTAGGCACACAAAATCCACAAAAATGATTTTCAGGTATGTTTGAGTAGATTTGTTTGTTTTACTGTTTTTGATTATGACGTATCACGGTCCAATAACTGGTACGTGATTCTTACTCATTTATCCTCAGGTGGAAATTCTAAAATTAACATTTGATGAAATTAACATTTAGGTTAGGTTTATTCCGACTAACCATTTTGAAGGTAATGTCATTTTTGCGATGCTTTGAACATTTTTGAACATTTGTCGACCCAACTAACAACACACTGAACATTAACTGACCACTCACTGACCATTTGAATTTTGTGTCATTTTTCGATGTTTTGAACGATTCTGAACATTTTTGGTCTCACATGACGCAACGCACCACTTAGTGACCACTCACTGACCACTCACTGACCATTTAAATTTTAAGCCATTTTTCGATGTTTTGAACGAATCGGAACATTTTTGGTTTCATATGACCCAACTGACCATTGAGTGACCACTCACTGACCAATCAATTACCATTTGAATTTTATGTCGTTTTTTCCGATGTTTTGAACGATTCTGAACATTTTTGGTCTCACATGACCCAACTGACCACTGAGTGACCACTCCCTGACCACTCACTGACCACTTAAATTTTCAGTCCCTTTTTCAACGTTTTGAACGATTCGGAACATTTTTGGTAGATTTGAGTAGATTTGTTTGTTTTACTGTTTTTGATTATGACGTATCACGGTCCAATAACTGGTACGTGATTCTTACTCATTTATCCTCAGGTGGAAAATCTAAAATTAACATTTGATGAAATTAACATTTAGGTTAGGTTTATTCCGACTAACCATTTTGAAGGTAATGTCATTTTTTCGATGCTTTGAACATTTTTGAACATTTGTAGACCCAACTAACAACACACTGAACATTAACTGACCACTCACTGACCATTTGAATTTTGTGTCATTTTTCGATGTTTTGAACGATTCTGAACATTTTTGGTCTCACATGACGCAACGCACCACTTAGTGACCACTCACTGACCACTCACTGACCATTTAAATTTTAAGCCATTTTTCGATGTTTTGAACGAATCGGAACATTTTTGGTTTCATATGACCCAACTGACCACTGAGTGACCACTCACTGACCAATCAATTACCATTTGAATTTTATGTCGTTTTTTCCGATGTTTTGAACGATTCTGAACATTTTTGGTCTCACATGACCCAACTGACCACTGAGTGACCACTCCCTGACCACTCACTGACCACTTAAATTTTTAGTCCCTTTTTCAACGTTTTGAACGATTCGGAACATTTTTGGCGATCATACAGTGCGTTCTGTGTAATTATCCTGCTTTGGATAGTGGAGACAGAAAAATTTTAAAAGCCTTAGCGGTAACTATTACTGTTAGTTATTTAGTTATATGATTTGCTGAACCACACGACACCACCGACCCTCAGCGGGTAACATTTTGTCAAAACAAGTCATTAATCAGTTATTCCAAGACAATATTACAAGTCAAAATCCAGGTAAATTAAAACCGTGTCTATTCTAAAATCATAAAATAAACAGCGACTAGAAATACTGATGCAGGTTTATTTCTTTTAAATATAGGAATTTTGATAGGTTCTACTTCATCAAAGAGCTGCCTGAGTCAACTCTGAAATGACGTTAGCGGGCGTCTTGGAAATCGGTACAGTCTATTAAAACATGTTTCCCTGTGTAAGGTTCATGACACCGGCTCGCCTCTTAAAGGTGTTTATGATTTACATATGTGTACCATGAGGGGGCTTGGGTGTGGCTTATTCACGATTTAATCTTCAGAATCTTAATAAAATTATTACAACTTATTTTTCGTGAGCATTGATTAACCGTGAGAACTAAGCCTCTATATGGCTCTCTAAGATGTTTCAAAGCTACTCCTGTTGTTTATAGCATTGTTGTATTATAATTGAGGAGGCCTTTACTTAGCTTAAGAATTTGTCTAAGTTTCTCCCAGGTTTATTTATTCTTTTTCAAACGAGTTAGTTATTAAGTTAGTTAGTTGGTTTAACGACACCGCCAAACTATCGCAGGCCATGTTGTATCCTTCCTGGTAACTCTGTCGCATTTATACTTTACCGATTAAGAGCCAGTGTAAGATGAAATTTTAAATACTAATACTTAGCTTATACATTCGGGTTGTGGTTCACTTCTTAGCAGGTGTTTGTGAGTAGTATAAGAATGTCCTATTCTTGATCTGTGTTTTAACATATCGTCGCGATTAATTTGGTATAGCTTATTGTTGGTTTGTTAATCCCAATGTTGTTGCCATAGATTTATGACATATCTAGAAATATTGCATTTAAAATCTGATGACGGTATAAGGAAATCTTGGTTTAGCGCTTTTTTGGCGTCTTTGTCTCTGCTTCGTTGGGATTTCAACGTGGCTCGGCAACCAGCAAAATATTATCTCTTTACCAGTTTTTACCACTTCGTCGTCAAAATTATTCGGTTGGATACCTGTAGGTTTTCTAGTGATTCTGGCATTGACATGGAATCCACACAGAATATGAATTTTTTGTAACGGCTAATCTTGACAATTTCTATGGCTAGCTGTAGGGCTAGTTTACAATTAACAAGTTCGATTCAGCTTCTCAAACGCGCACACCCATGCGCCAACAAACACCAAGTTTCTATATCAAACTTGCATAATAATTTAACCCAGGCACATTCAGCTGCTATTTTTTACATATGCGGCTAGCCAAATTTACTTGTAACATACATTATTAAGTAGTTAATAGACCCTGCTGATCCACCAATTCGACTGTATGTAGTACTGTGGATGTAAAGTCAAATTTAAAAGCAATAAATCTATATAAAGAGACCATCCCTCTACCCGGAGAGCCGAGGTAATAGAAATTCTAGATAGCGATTACACAGTTAGTTAGTTAGTTATGTGGTTTTTTAACGACACGATCAACCCTTCGCGGGTCATATTGTATCTTCACAGGCTCATAACGGATAAAACCTTAAATATGTGCGTTGGATACTAAAAACGGTGTACAATCTTAAGACATGAATACTATAAATACTAAAAACATACTCATACATGTTTGTTTCTTTTATTTTACACGGCTGTATTTTATCGAATAACTGTCATGCAACTGACAGTAAAACAGCGCGAACGAATGTCTTGCAAGTCTGTGCAGTTTATCACAATATGTTTTACTGTATACCTCTCTTGGCAACCTGGAGTTTTGAATGTCTAAAGCCTCTTTAGCAGCCTTATCAGCTGCCTCGTTGCCTGGGATTCCTGTGTGGCTTGGAACCCAACAGAACCTTAATTACCTTTCCCGCCCTACAGCTTCGTCATGTTTTTCTACTAGGTCCAAGATTATATGACTTGATAGTTACAAGTTTTCTATTGATTCTAGTTTTGACATGGAGTCAGCGCAAAATATAAAATTTTTGTATGCCTAGCTGCAAGGCTCTGACTTCGGCAGTAACGATGGAAGGCCCATCTGGGAGTCTGGGTTTTAAAAAATTGTTCTCTGTGACAATTGATGCCACAGCTCTGTCGTCAAGTTTAGAACCTTCAGTATACATGAAGTGGTAGTCTTGGCAAACTTCCTTCAGTTCTGCGAACTTTGGTTAGTTTGTTTTTTTTTTGGAATTTGGATAGCGTTTTAATAGTGAGTGCTTAACTGATTTCCATTTAGGGTATTTCGATAATATGTAATTTGCAATGAGATCAACGCTGATGCCCACTTCTTGCAGGCGCGGCAATACTCTGGCTCCAAATGGAGGGTTGGCCCCACTCCTAGAAAATTGTGAAAAGTTCGAGCCAAGAAACAACTAGATGAGTGCGGTTCTGTCTATTACAGCGTATTGCAGAGGCTAGTTTCAATCGGCGAATGCTAAGGTGTGTTGTTTATTTGCTTCAACGGGCTAGCTGTCAGTCGGAGAGGTTCTCAAAGCGTTTAAGCATAGTCTGCGACCCTGGTTTTGTATCGGGTCAAGCATCTTCAGATATGGTGGTCTAGCTGAGCCATAGATATGCTACCATACTCCAACCTGAAAAAGTGACGTTTTATGACAGCGTAAATTTCGGTTAGACTTAGATGAGTACGATATGTTGGATAGCAGGAAAGACCAGCTTTGGCAAGAATGGGTAAAGTTGCACAGGGCGAATATGTCTTACACCACAAATGTGTCGCAAAATCTATGGGCGAGCGTCAGGTCGACCTATATATGCGTCAATATTAGAAATGGAAATGGAGTGATAATAACGTATTTCCGTCGGGTGAAGGGGTTGCTTTGAACAGAAATGTTTGGCGTTTCTTCTTGAGATATGCCGAAGAACACATGCAGGATGCATAAAGCTATCATGTAATCAGCTGTTGCATAAGTTGAGATTTTTGGGAAAGTAGTGTCATGAGGGATTTCCGGTATTGAAACAGCTGGAGGGTAAGGATTTAACTTTTAACATGTGTAAATGTTAACATATTACATACATCAGTTGATAGTTTTTTTAACTTAAAATCAAAATAACATTGAATTTTCGGTATATTTCCGGCACTGAAACAGCTTGGCTTTCTAACATGTCACATGCGTAAGTTGGTTGTAAAGGTTAAAACATGAACCACTGTAACAGCTAAAAATAAGTAACACCACATTGTTCATAAATAAACTGTGACAAAAACAAACCTGTCTTATTATTGCGTAGTTAGTTAGATAGTTAAATGATTTGTGTAACGACACGACCGACCATTAGCTGGTTACATTGCGTCAGAACATGTCAGTAATCAGTGACTACAAGACAATACTACAAGTTAAAATCAAGTTAAGCTAAAACCATGCATATTCTAAAATTATGAAGTAAAAAGCGACTAGTAATACTGATAGAGGATCCGTTTGGAAGTCTTGTTTTCAAGTTGTTGTTTTCAGTTACAACTGAAGCAGCCGCTTTGGTGTCGAGCTTTGAGCGGTCCGTATTGACGAAATGGTAGTCTTGAAATTTTTCCTTGAGCTCTGCAAAGTTTGATCGGAACAGAAAGGGGCTAGTTGTTTCCTTTGCATAGACCGAAAGGTTCTTTAGTACCACAGGTTTTGTGACTTTCCACTGTGATACTTTTGGTACTCTGTATTTTGCAATTGACTCTATGGTGATGTCAGCATTATCGAGGTGAGGCGTAACCCTCGCTCCGAATGGAGGTATTACGGTAGGGCCTCTTTCATGGAAGCGAGAAAAATCTGATTCAAAGACTGGGTTGTGAGCTTGATTCTTATTTGCACAAATCTTTGTTGTGTACTGCATAGCGAGTTTAATTCGACGAATGTTAAGAGGCTGCTCATTTGTCTCCACATGTAGACTTTCTGCTGGTGATGCTCTAAAAGCATTTAGACACAGACTTGCTGATCCATAGACAATGCAGCCATAGTCCAATCTAGACCTATCAAGGCTCGGTAAAGCATACGTTTTGTATCCCGATCATCGCCCCAGTCATGGGCCGATATTACTCTCAGGAGCTTGAGTGCTTTTTGACATTTTCGTTTGAGATCTTTGATGTGTGGGACAAAGCTTAGCTCGGAGTCGAAGAGTAAACCCAGAAATTTGTTTTCTTTAACAGGTATTTGAATGCCAGAAATTATAGACGGGATCGTCGTGTTGATTGCGTTTATTGCAGAACTGCATCCAGACTGTTTTAGTTTGTAAGAATTTAAAACCGTTTTGGTTAGCCCATGTTTGCAGTGAGTATATGCTCTGCTGCAAGCGTCGCTGTATTAGGTTCATATTCTTGCCTCTGCAAGATATTGCGAAATCGTCAACAAAGAGTGTCCCCTGTTTTACGTTATGTCGGATGCTATTTATCTTTATCAGGAATAGAAAACCTTCTTCAAGTACTCTGAGAACACGGCCCCAAGGCGGACCCGAAAACGTCGGTCTTCTAGAAAGGCTTTAACAAATTCAAGTAAGCGACCTCGCAGCCCCAAGTCAAACAGGTCTTGTAGTACTCCATGTTTTCATGCTGTGTCAGAGGCCTTTTTCCAAGTCAAAGAAAACCGAAACGACATGTTCGTTATTGATAAAGGCTTCTCTTATAAACGTTTCTAGTCTTACAAGGTGATCCAGGGTATTTCGTTGTTTTCTAAAACCTCTCTATATATCGGCAAACAAATTATTGCTTTCTAGATACCAGGTGAGTCTGTCAGCTATCATGCGTTCAAATGTTTTACATAGTGAACTTGTTAAGGAGACTGGTCTGTAATTATGTGGGCTTCTGGGGTCTGTGTTTGGTTTTGGTACTGGTATGATAAAAGCTTCCCTCCATATTTCTGAAAAGTTGCCAGATTTCCAGGCTTGGTTAAGGAGGCCCAATAGTATTTCAAAGGTTTCGTTTGGCAGTGTTTGAGGGTTTGGTAGTGTATATATCTGAGCCAGCAGCGGAATTGTGAGATTTGCTTAAAGCCTGTCCGAGTTCCCTCGGTGAGAAAATCGCAGTTGTAGGATTCACTACTGTCCGGGTAAAAGTTTATGATGGTTCGTTCCTTAACTTCCTTATACCGTCCAAAGTCTTCGCTATAGTGTTTAGCGGTTGAGTTATGTTCAAAAGTTTCTCCCAGGATGTCAGATGTTAGTTTATAAATGGCTCACGGGCCTAGACAGCCTTTGCCGGATATCTTCGTAACCATGTCCCACGTTTTCTTTAATAAAGTTTTCCCGCTTGCCTTGTAAACAAACTTCTCCCATGAGCGTTTCTTACTTTGTTTTGCAGCCTTGCGGACAATGGCATTGTGTCTTTTATATTCCATTCTTCTAATGGTGTCCGGATGATTGATGAACTGTTTTAATGCTTGTTTTCGAACAGCTATTGACCGTTGCATTCATTGAACTAGATTTTGTGCAGTCTTTGTGCGAGATCCGGATATTTTCGGGACAGTCTTTTCCATTATTGATTTTATCAAAGCGGTGAATAGTAGAATAGGGTCATTATCACTTTCAGGGTGTTCTCGTGTAATTGACAGATGGCATAATTATTGGAATTGTAGCCAATCTGCTTTGTTAAAATTCCACTTGCCTACTCTTTCTTGTTGTTGTGGAATGGTTTGTTTAATTAAAATTGGAAAATGATCGATTCCATGTAAGTCGTCTATAACTTTCCAGCTAAAATCCAGGTAAAGGTCAGCAGAGGCTATACAGAGGTCGATAGAGGTTTTGAACCAGTGCACATATGAAAATATGTCGATGTTTTGTCATTGAGTAAAGACAGTTGTGATGGTGTAGTAGGTTTTCTATGATCTTTTCTTTTTTGGTCTGTTGCATGGTTGCCCCACATTGTACTATGGGCCTTGAAATCACCGAACAAATGGTATGGGTTTTGGCAGTTGGTTTATAAGAACTAAAAATTAGTGTGGTTGTGGTTTTGAAGGTGGTGGCACGTAGATGTTGCACACAGTGATTGCTTTGTTCAAGGTAGCCCTGACAGCCTGGGCCTGTAGGGTGGTATTTAGATTTATTTCACTTTGAGGTATATTTTTCCGAACAAACATTGCAATTCCTCCAGAGGCTTTGTTGCTAACGTGGTCTTTGTTGTAGGGGATATATCCCTTCAGCGTTGGCTGGTTATTGGTTTTAGAGAAGGTTTCTTGTAGGCAAATTATTGCTGTGTCATTTTGGAATATTGTTAAAATTTCGGAATGGTTGGTCCAAAAACCTAGTATATTCCACTTAATGCCAATGGTCTTTTTTCGTTATGTCTAGGGGTCTTTGTATTCCGACACTTCGTCTTGAAATTTGCTTCTTTTTTATGACTAATTTCGATTGCTTTGGAGGACAGGGGTTTTGACGGTGCATGCTATCGTCTTCTTCCATTAGTGGAGAGAACCTATTCTCTACCTCGCTGGTTAAACTTAGTTAGTTATATGGTTTTTTAACGACACGGCCAACCCTTTTCGGTTTGATTGATTGATTGATTGGTTTAACGACACTAGCAACCCGTTAGGGTCATATTGTGTCAGTTCTGTTACTATAGGAAGACTCAGTTGAAACTAAAATCGATTAAAATAGACAAAACAAGTAGTGTATAAATCTAAAATCAACTAAATTCAGTTTAAAACTTACTGTACATGTGTATTTCTTTCAGAAAAGAAATAATTTTGCTTGGTGCTACCTTTGTAAAAAGGTCTTTCGTGGAATTCACACTGTAGTAGCGTGAACGAATGTTCTGAAAATCTACGCAATTGAGTAGAATATGTTGTGCAGTCAAACGTTCTTGACAACCAATACATTGTGGAGGCGCATCGCCTCTCAAAAGATATCCGTGGGTGATGTATGTATGTCCGATTCGAACTCTATGCATAACCGTTGTGTCGCGAATACTGCCAAGAGCTAGGTGTTTTTGTCCAACTGTTGGTTGGATTTGAAAGAGTTATTTCTTTGCTCGTTCCATTTTTGTTGCCAAAGGTTTTTTACATACCTTGAGATATGGGGTTTAAAATCGGAGTATGGTATGAAAAGGTCGAATATGTTGTAGTTTAGCGCCTCTTTTGCTGCCCGGTCTGCAGCTTCATTATCCGGTATGCCCACGTGGCTTGGCACCCAGCAAAATACTAGGGATTTGCCTTGTTTGATTGCCCTTTCATAACGTTCTATTAGGTCTAGAATCATTATGTTCGACACTTGCAGATTTTCTAGTGACTGTAAGACCGATAAGGAATCGACACAGATAACAAATTTTTTGTACCTACTAATCTTGACGATTTCCATGGCTAGTTGGAGTGCCCGAACCTCCGCGGAAAAGATGGAGGAGCCGTTTGGTAATCTTGTTTTCAAGGTATTTGATTTTGTAATTATTGAGGCAGCAACTTTGTTATCGAGTTTAGATCCGTCCGTATATATGAAATGATGATGGGGGTAGGTTTCCTTTATCTCAGCAAACCTAACTTTGAAGTCTTCAGCATTTGTTGCGTCTTTGGAAAGTTTGTCAAAGTTTTGACTATGGTTGGTCTTTGTATTTTCCATGTTGGGTATTTCGAAACTTTTAGGCTTGCAATTTGCTCGACTTTGATTCAGGCATTGTTAAGGTGGTTACGGATTCTAGTGCCAAAGGGTACAATAACCCTGGGGCGTGTGTTTACGATTTCTGAATGGTCTTTTTCGAACACTGTCTTATAGGTGGGGTTTTCCTTATTTGCGTATAGTTTTATTGCATACTGCATTGAAAGTTTGATTCGTTGGATATCTAATGGATGTTCATTTGATTCAACTTGAAGACTTTCCGCTGGTGACGTTCTAAAAGCGTTAAGGCAGAGGCGAAGGCCTTGGTTTTGTATTGGGTTCAACATCTTTAAGTACGAGGGCCTTGCCGATCCGTCGACGATGCTACCATAATCTATTCTGGATCTTATTAAAGATCTATACAGTTTTAGTTTAGTACCGGTATCTGCTCCCCAGTCTTGTGCGGAGACGACTCGTAGCAGGTTGAGCGCCTTTTGACATTTCCTCGTCACGTCTTTTATGTGGGGAATAAAGTTTAGCTTCGAGTCCAGAATTAGGCCAAGGAATTTGTTTTCCTTTACTACGGGTATCTGTGTATTTGATAAATGTAGGGTAAGATCGTCGTGTGGCTTTCGCTTGTTGCAGAAGTGCATGCAGACTGTTTTGGTTTGCGAAAATTTGAAACCATTTTGGTCAGCCCATTTTTGAAGAGAGTTGATATTTTCGGGTCATATTGTTTCTTCACAGGTTCATAGCGGATAAACGTCAAAAATGTGCGTTGGATATTACAAACAGTGTAAATCTAAAAGCATGTCTATACATTAAAAGCAGATGATATAATTACTAAAAACATTGATACAGGTTTGCTTCTTTTAGATTTTAGATTTTATCACATAACTCTGTCATGGAACTGACAGTAAAATAACAGGAGCGAAGGCTTGGAAGTTTATGCAGTTAACAAAATATGTATTACGGTACGGAATTCAGAAACTGGGGGAATTAAGTATTACATACCTTACACCAATAATTTACTATTAGATGAACCTGAAAACTATTTCCAATTTTGAAGGGTATCCCAAAATTATCAATGCCCCATACGCAAACGCCATTTTACTCAGCCAGTTCATTAGAAAGAACATTTACGTTCTTGTTCCGACATTACTAAATATGTACACCTAAGTAGATTTCTACAAAATAAACAGACCATCTTTCATGCCACTTTATAGTTTTGGATTTTGAAGCCATGTTTGAAAAGGTAAAAATTCAAACACGCGAAAGACTCTGGACTCGAAAACAGATCCCAATATCTGTAACTGAATTTCAATAATTCAAATTTTTGTTAATTCTCATTTAAATGCGTTGTTTTGGGGATATGATTAGTTATATTATAAATCTGTGAGTAGTGTGTACGATTCTTTCTGTTCAGTTAATTTCGCGGCCTTCTTAGTACTATTTGTGGTTTTCTAAGGTAAACACCGTATGTCTAGGGACAATAGAGCAGATAACTCTGCACTGCGATGTTTAAGCGCGTTTGTGTCAATGAGAGATTATTAATATTATTATTTTGAGGTGATAGCCATTTTCATGGAAGAAAGAAATGATGTTTTTATAATCTTGCAGTGCATTTTTGTTGAATTAATCTGAAATTTAAGGCTGAGAGAAATATGTACATTTCGTGAGACAATTTTCATTCCTGCAGTCGAACTTCATAATTTATCTATTCATTGCCTGAACAGCTGACGGTGCTGTTTTTAAATCTGTTGACGTAAGCACCAGACATGTCCAAAGCTGTCTACAATGAATCTTAGATATTTCTGAAGAGTTCTACTTGAAAACCACTTAGGGCCCCCAGGACCACCCAATAACATCCAGACCACCAAGGACCACCCAAACCATGCAGGACCACTTGAAACCACACAAGACCACCCGAAACCATCCAGGACCACCTAAACTAGTCATAACAGCTCGAAACCACCCAGGACCACCCGAGACTATCCAGGACCACACAAATTAGTAAGAACAACTCGAAACCACCAAAGACCATTCAGGACCATCTAAACCAGACAGAAAACTCGAAACCACCCAAGACCACCCAAGACCATCCAGGACCACCTAATCTAGTCATGACAGCTCGAAACCACCCAAGACCAACCGAGACCATCTAGGACCACACACAGTAGTAAGAACAACTCGAAACCAGACAGAACAACTCGAAACAACCCAAGACCACCCGAGACCATCCAGGACCACCTATGCTAGTCATGACAGCTCGAAACCACCCATGACCACCCAGGACCACCTAAACCAGATAGAACAACTCAACACCACCCAGGACCACTCGGAACCACCTGGGACCACCAAGGACCACCTTTTCCACAAAGGACCACCTAAACCACCCGGGATTACCTGGGACCACCCAAGAGCACCTTATTCACAAAGCACCACCTAAACCACCCGGGGCCACCTAAGCCACCCTGGACCACACGGAACCACCTGGGACTACCTTTTCTAAGACTTTTAGCGACTTCAGGGTTATTGTATGTTTTGCTTGGCGAATTTCGCTCTAGTTTCAATTGACATTTTTTCAGGACATAACACGTTGAATCTCAATTGGATTACTTAATCTTGCCAGCATTGTCCCTCACACACGGTTGAAATTTATAGATGGTATATGATCATCAAATGGTTGACAGCGCCCCCCCTCCTCCCCACTCACCGTGCCCCCAACCTCCCCCATCCCCCCCCCCCCGTGTTCCTTTCTGCCCACTCACCGTGCCCCTTGTGTAACGCGCATGTACTCTGCCTCCCTGTGACATGCATACGCAAGGAGGAGAATTTAACTTAGGGATTTGTGATGTGTACTTAAAGTAGGCCAGGCACATAATGAGCTTGTGCTAAGAATAGATTCGACACGCCAGCTGTTTGTGTTCAAACTTTAAAAAAGAACACTTGCATTGCTTTAGACACTCATGCTTTAATTAACCGCAATGTGGGGAGAGTTGGAAACGGAGCTCCTAAAGGGTGAGTTAGTTAAGGGTTTCTTAGTGCAAATGGTTAAAAATTTGGATATTTTTTGTACGAAAAAACACCATCGAGACTTCGGATCGGAGTTAATTGGGTGTGGCTTTAATTGACTGTCGCTTTACGGACATCATTCGGAGCGTGTGCTTAACCGAAAATAACCATCGATACTTACTGATTTCTTTCCTATTAATTAATTGACTGTGGTCGTACGGGTGACATTCGGAACGCGTATTTAAGCAGAAATAGGCTTCGAAACTTAAGTATTTTGTTTAAATCTCGCAATTACGTCCCGAATCCTACTGCGCTATGGTGTAACTTTTCTGGTACAGCCCTATTTTTTTCGAAACCGTGAGAATTATGGCCTTCGTAACTGGTACGTTGATGCACAATCCTTCGAATAATGAGTATATGAGGAGCCGTAAGAGTTATATGGATCAAATAATATTAAATAAGGTTGAAAACAAATCAAAAGACATATCGTGATACCGTCTTTGTTCCAAGGTAAGATTACTTCAAAATCCAATTAAAATTTTTCGAAATGTCTCTTATGTCTGATAAAAATCTTTGCTTTATGCGTGCCTTGATGGGCTATGCCTTGAAAATATCACGCGCTCTCTGAAAGCGCTCATTTACCGCCAGTATCCCGATGGAGCAAAAGTATTATCAACTTATAAGACAAAACGGTATCCTGGAGTCCACCTTCGTTACAAGGAGTATAGAAAATAACGGAAATGAATTCGCACCAATTCTTCTAAGGGAAGACATATTGATTGATTGATTGATTGATTGATTGATTGGTTTAACGACACTAGCAACCCGTTAGGGTCATATTGTATCAGTTCTGTTGCTATAGGAAGACTCGGTTGAAACTAGAATCAATTAAAATAGACATAACAAGTAGTGTATAAATCTAAAATCAACTAAATTCAGTTTAAAACTTACTGTACATGTGTATTTCTTTCAGGAAAGAAATAATTTTGCTTGGTGATACCTTTGTAAAAAGGTCTTTCATGGAATTCACACTGTAGTAGCGTTAACGAGTGTTCTGAAAATCTATGCAATTGAGTAGAATATGTTTTGCAGTCAAACGTTCTTGACAACCAATACATTGTGGAGGCGCATCGCCTCTCAAAAGATATCCGTGGGTGATGTATGTATGCCCGATTCGAACTCTATGCATAACCGTTGTGTCGCGAATACTGCCAAGAGCTAGGTGTTTTTGTCCAACTGTTGGTTGGATTTGAAAGAGTTTGTTATTTCTTTGCTCGTTCCATTTTTGTTGTCAAAGGTTTTTTTTACATAACTTGAAATATGGGGTTTAAAATCGAAGTATGGTATGAGAATGTCGGATATGTTGTAGTTTAGCGCCTCTTTTGCTGCCTGGTCCGCAGCTTCATTACCCGGTATGCCTACGTGACTTGGCACCCAGCAAAATACTAGGGATTTGCCTTGTTTGATTGTCCTTTCATAACGTTCTATTAGGTCTAGAATCATTGTGTTCGACACTTGCAGATTTTCTAGTGACTGTAAGACCGATAAGGAATCGACACGGATAACAAATTTTTTGTACCTACTAATCTTGACAATTTCCATGGCTAGTTGGAGTGCCCGAACCTCCGCGGAAAAGATGGAGGAGCCGTTTGGTAATCTTGTTTTCAGGGTATTTGATTTTGTAAATATTGAGGCAGCAACTTTGTTATCCAGTTTAGATCCGTCCGTATATATGAAATGATGATGGGGGTAGGTTTCCTTTATCTCTGCAAACCTAACTTTGAGCTCTTCAGCACTTGTTGCATCTTTGAAAAAGTTTGTCAGAGTTTTGACTATGGTTGATCTTTGTATTTTCCATGCTGGGTGTTTCGAAACTTTTAAGTTTGCAATTTGCTCGACTTTGATTTCGGCATTATTAAGGTGGTTACGGATTCTAGTGCCAAAGGGTACGATAACCCTGGGGCGTGTGTTTAGGATTTCTGAATGGTCTTTTTCGAACACTGCCTTATGGGTGGGGTTTTCTTTATTTGCGTATAGTTTAATAGCATATTGCATTGAGAGTTTGATTCGTTGGATATCTAATGGTTGTTCATTTGATTCAAACTGAAGGCTTTCCGCTGGTGACGTTCTGAAAGCGTTAAGGCAGAGGCGAAGGCCTTGGTTTTGTATTGGGTTCAGCATCTTTAGGTACGAGGGTCTTGCCGATCCGTAGACGATGCTACCATAATCTATTCTAGATCTTATTAATGATCTATACAGTTTTAATTTTGTACTGGTATCTGCTCCCCAGTCTTGAGCGGAGACGACTCGTAGCAGGTTGAGTGCCTTTTGACATTTCTTCTTCACGTCTTTTATGTGGGGAATAAAATTTAGCTTCGAGTCCAGAATTAGACCAAGGAATTTGTTTTCCTTTACTACGGGTATCTGAGTGTTTGATAAGTATAAAATAGGATCGTCGTGTGGCTTTCGCTTGTTGCAGAAGTGCATGCAGACTGTTTTGGTTTGCAAAAATTTGAAACCATTTTGGTCAGCCCATTTTTGAAGAGAATTTATATTTTGCTGGAGGCGACGCTCGATCAGATTCATATTCTTACCCCTGGCAGACATAGCAAAAGGGAAAACATAATCCAAAAAATATTTGGTGACTATTTGGATTATTTTTTTTAAATATTTAGAAAGCGGAAAGCTTCTTTATCGATATTTTAGTGAACCCTCCTGCGTCATCTTCCCGGACGACAGGGGCTCCGGTTTGTCGCTGGTTGATCAATACAACTGGCTTCACCGGGAAGTTCGAACTGGCCTGCAGAAGATGCTAGACGCGGTGTGGATGCAGGCGAACTCCGCATAAACAGTATGTTTATTTATTATATTAACTCATATTCAGCATACTCATTGAAATAAGGAATTAAGTTATGAACAGAAGTAATAACACGTCATTATTTTCTTTCTAGAAGGAAAAAAAATAACAATCTCTAATTAATCTTGTCAAAGCGAATGTATTGTATATTAAAACTCTTCTAGCTCCAACATATCTGTGTATTCGTTTTCGATTCCCCTAAATATTAAACGACGGCGCTGTTCTTTTTTTTCCTTTTTATTATAACGTAAATCATTACCGTGACTATTAAAAGTACAGTAACACTGACAGAAGCGAATATGATCTTTAAATTTTTGGAAAAATTATCAGTCATCGAAGACGTTTTGGTTGAGTTCGTTTGGATGGAGCTCGAACGAGATGACGTTACCTCAGATCCTGTTGTAATGGGGGTCGATGTAACAATGTTTGACGAAAGCGGGTTTGTTGTGGTAGCGTGTGGTGGTGGTTTTACTGACGTGCTGAGCACATGATCTGTCGTTTTATGGGTGTTAGTTGGATCCCAAGGTAGTGAGCTCGTTTTAATGCGCTCAGTGTCTATGCTTTCGGTCATCAGCTCGGATTCGTGTTCGATGTAATGCGAGTTGGCGGAAGCTGGCTCGTTGCTACTGAGTTTGATGACAGTTTCACTGATGTAAGAAAATGATCAGTGGTAGAAGGTGTATTGGTTTGCATCCCTTGAATAGATGTCAAACGGGGTGGCGTGACTTTAGATTCTGTTGTAATGCGGGTTGATGTCTCGATTTCTGTCGACAACGCGATCTTTGTGATGGCGTCTGATGTTAATACTGCCGAGTGCCGAGCGATTCTGTATTGAAAGTTGAAGAAGATGAGATGACGGTTGAAGTATATCCCGAGTGATCTGTGTTATGAGTTACTGCACAGTGAAGGTCAGAGATAATGTCAATTTCTGGCTTTTGTTAGAGTAAGAAGGTTAAATCCACGCAAGTGATTCCATCATTGTTAAACGATTAAAGAAAATTAAATTCGGCAGTTCGTTTTCCTTTAATAGAGGGATTGAAGACAGACCCGTGTAAACATATGACAGTTGTGTTATCAATTCTACTGCCTCAAAATTCTGCCATCTGGTGATGACAGAGCCACTGCATAGAACTATTGGCATCTCACATTCACACAAACCAGAACCTTGTGCTTTCACAAAGCCGAGCATGTGGTATAATGAGAAAAATAACATTTTCAACTTATTCCTGTTGTTGTTTATGCTTTATTTAAAGTTGTGTGAACACGACTGGAACTTTTCTTTATATACTATCACTCCCCCCCTATCTTAATATCATGCTAATTTATTGATGCATTTTATGAAAAGACAAGGGCAAAACATTTTTTCGTTGTAATTTGCATCAAAGAATAAACAAGAACTGATGCTTAGACCTAGGCATTTCTGTGTATTCCGTAAAACGACCTCTGTGAATTCTGCAGCGGGGATATGTGGTAATTTTAACTGAAGGTTTTTGCTCTTCTCAAAAATGTGTATGTTATAAATATGTCACTTTCAATCGTTGTTTATGAATAAATACATCACCTACGGACACTTTGAAGATTTTTAATGCTTTTATTTATTTGTTTTTGTTGGTGTGATTATCGTCGTGGTGATGTGTTAACGAACATCTAAATCTCGCTGAAAGTTCTCCTGCAGTCAATTATTGACTGTTTTTATTGCACCACCTTATCAGTCATGCTGTGATGCGGTTCCTTTCCCACGGTACGTTGTGAGCGGCCAATTTACACTGCACGCCTCCCCCTCCCCTGACGCATTTCTCCACACAGGCGCAAATAAGGCAAATAGATTAGCGTCTGCTGAGATTGTGTTTTTCGCTCACGTGTGTGTTTTGCCGCTGGATTAAACAAAATATCGCGAATAATTATATTAATTTTTTATTATTCATTGTGGAGACATCGTTTGTGTGTTATGAAGAGGGCTTAACGAAAAAAACATGTATTTCTAACATTGATTTGGAGCGGGTTTATCCGAAGGTGGAACTGTTAGTGGTGAGGGAAACTTTTACCTAGGCTGAAAACCATTGAAATTTATGGGGCATTTAAATCGAACAACTGTCGGATTTTGAAAAACGAACTGGATATCACGGTGAACGGGTGTTATGAGGTATCTACAAAATCGCAACTTGACCACACAACGGGAACGTATCATGAGTGGGGCGAGATGACGACTGAGGATGTGAGCACTTTTCACAGGGATCGGAGCCCATCGCCAACACCAGCTGCTGTCCTTGAGGGGGGAATGTGGATGGACGTGATCATTTTTTGTGTGGTTGTTGGACTTTTTGTTATTATGTTCGGTTTCGGTCTCATGGCATGTAAGCAACGAAGGCGACGACAGATCCCACCGCCTCCTCCTAGTGCTATAGAACTGGGTGATTTTTCAATCAGAGAGGAATCGCGTTATCTCACGCCCTCTCCCCATTATACGTCATTATACGGCGTCTCTACAATTCGGACTTAGCGAAAGTCAAGGGTCAATGATATTGGGCGCTGCGTACTTGTATGTGACGTCATTATACGGCGTCTCTACAGTTCGGACTTAGCGAAAACTTAGTTAAACAAGGGTCAATGATATTGGGCGCTGCGTACTTGTACGTGACGTCATTATACGGCGTCTCTACAGTTCGGACTTAGCGAAAACTTAGTTAAACAAGGGTCAATCATATTGGACGCTGCGTACTTGTACATGAGGTCATTATACGGCGTCTCTACAGTTCGGATTTAACGAAGTCCAAAATAGGGAACGATAAAGAAGTGATGAACAGAGCATTACGAATTACGAATATATAATTACGAATATATATATATATATATATATATATATATATATATATATATATACATATATATATATATATATATATATATATATATATATAGTCCAAGTTCATAATGTACTAGTTCTCCATCCTCTTCCTCCAGTGATTCGGTTATTTGGACGGCGCAACTGAAGTAACTGCATGCAATGTTTTCGCTAGGTATGGGAAGCCAATGGTCGTTTCGGTATAATAGGTAAGATAGGTTCAGCTCAAAATCATAGCATCCAATGTCCACTAGTGTATTGAGACACACTACTCTCGCCCTTCTGTAGTTCCGGCACAACCGAATTCGTCCTGTCACACCTTGATCTATTCTGAATCGTATTCCTGTTTGGAGCTTAATAATTCCATTCCGGTTGTTCGTTATCCCGTCAGAATTGCGCAGTATAAGACGCGATGGAACATAAAATCTGTACGGAGAGTGTATTGTTTGAGCGATATTGTCCATTAGAACATTTTTCAGCAAATCAGATCTGTTTCTGTTGTTCAAAACGTCTTCAAACCACCCTTCAAAGTCCAGTTAAGGTGTAGCCGCCTCGAGCATATAGTCCATAAAATCGACACCTCGACGTTCATACTCTCTCCAATGATTCTTCCTCTGCTCATCCTGATAGTTTGTGTAAGCGCCTCTCAGCACCGCACTGTACAAGAAGCTGGACCCGTCGCAGTAATAATAGGTTCTTCTTGATGGACTCATTTTATAATCTGTTTTTGTTTTTGCTTGTTTCTCTGAAATTAAAAATTAGTCAGGTGGTTTTAACTCAATTTTTACCCGTTCACCCTTTCGCATCCTTGACCCTGTGAATAATCATGGTTGTGTAAGTTCGTTTACTATCAAGTGAGGGTATTAAGGTCAGTCATATGGAAGCACTCACCCACTCATTTGGCGCACTTGCATGATAAATCACATGCCATAATGAGGGTGTTTACACTGTTGTTCGCGGGAAATTTAAATTTTATTTAAGACAGACCATGCCCTCATACATTCATTTATTTCTTTTATTCTTCTTCTTCTATTATTATTATTATTATTATTATTATAAAACAACACATGTGACATAGTGTCCATTAAAAATCATAAATTTTTGTTGTATCTTAAAATCCAATGTGATTTTATTTGAATGAGATGCATAGTATTATTTTATGTTTTACGCATTTTAATGATCAATAGAGATGTTTTGCTTTAAATAATCATTCAGAGAAATATCAGACATTTTTTAGAAAAAATTATGTTGACTATGTCACATTTTTATATTAATTGCAATTTAGATAAAATCCTTACGTCCCAGATGTAAAAGAGATGCATATATATATTAATATTTATGATTAGAAAAACGTCCAAATTTTTATTAAAAACTTATTATGTTGAATGGTTTCATGGTAGAAATCTACAGGTGACTTGGGCTTCTGAAGTTGGGAGTTCGTACTCCAAAGTTCAAACGTAAAATTTTCAATTTCGTAATTAAATTTTAAAAAAATACATCGCATATGAATAATACATGCATAGCTTAATGGGGATATGCTATTTTAGATTTAAAATACTGCTTTGTGTTCAAGTTGAGAATATGCTTTTGATTGTGACATAGTCCTCATAATAATTATGAAAATGTTGAAAAATGTTATTTAACAAAAACTTCTTTGGGAAGCGTCCAAATTAGCTTTACGAACTTGATTTCACTCATTTTAATTGCGTCATGCATATTTATGATTTTTTTCTATTTCTTGTAAATCAATGGAGAAAATTTGCTTAACTGAAATCATTCTTCTAAATAATTAATGTTCTAATCTATGTAGCATTGTAGGATGAGAACATTTTCTTGGACATTGTTTGTACGTTTTTACGTATTGAACTGAAACAGAAATACGTGAGAAGAAACATCCTGTTTATTTCGATGTAATATTTTCTTAGTTCAAAGAAATCGTAGGTTTTATTAGTTTAAAAACATAGTTGTTTCTGTTGCTAGTACATTCAATAAAATATTCTTTCCAATGCTGCCAATATATTTAGCTGAAATGAACAAATTAAGCATATTTTTGAGCGTATTATATCAATTTTGTAAAATTTTAATTGTTCAAAACATGACTGAGAAATAAGATTTTCGGGATGCTATTAGATTATTCTGGATCCTTCACCTGTAGGTGGCGCACATTGTCATCCGGAAATAATCTCACTACATTGCAGTAAAAATGGTACGTTTTCATTATAATTTTTGCAATTCCCGATATAAATTTTAAATAATTGGACATAAAGATATTTAAAAAGAGCAAAGGTTACTTTTAAACATAGTTGGCTAACCCCAAAGTACTATTTTGTGTGATATTTTAAGCAAAATTAAGAAAAAATGTAGATGGGCGACTTGTTATCTGTGTTAATTTTCGCAGCGTTTTGTTGAGCAATGTATCTACATATGATAAAACCCTGACTGTAACTAAAACTTCTTTAAATTTAAGTGCAGATTAGTCTGACATGTTCATGTTCAATGCAGATGGATTTCATAAACCTTCACTGTTGTTTTGTTAATCAACATAAAAAAAGTTTCAAAACAACACAGGGAAACAGATATTATGTTTTGATCACATTTTTACAGATGCACCTCAATCTTTCACCAGTTCAGACTGTTGTCTTTTTGTGTGTGTAAATTGTGTAAAATTATGTGTAGGGAATTGATGCTGAGTGTTTCTTAATTATAACCATTTCCCTCACTGTCACAGTCACTGTATTGGATAAGTCTTGCCTGTTTTGCGGTAAAAACACCTTCCGCGAAAATCCGCAACTGCCATTAGCCTGATAAACATTTGCTTTTTTTTAAGTTAGAAGTTACAACCGCCTTCTTTTCTACCCCCCCCCCCCACCCCATCCTCAGCAAACAACCGACGTCTTTTTGGTTGAAAAGGTTGAATTTTGGTCGCAACGACTTCACAACCATATTCTAAAAAAATGAGATTGTAAAATGGAAGGAATTACGTCACGACCTATTTCTCCAATACTCACTTTATTTCGACGGTTTCCTGACGTCATTACGACGTTGCTAAAACGACCAAAAAGCGATGAACAGTTATTATCGCTCACGGGAAATGGAAATCATTTTGAAAAAGGGTAAGAAAAAAACGTAATTTTTACGTGAATATTTTAGAATTTTGATGGCGCGTCGGTATTTTTCTTCCTAGATTGTAAAAATTTACATGTAAAATACTTTCGTATGTATTTCACAACAGCAAATGAATTATTAATTATCTATTAATTATATAACACTGGACTCTATTTTTGTACGACGTGTCTAAGACTGGTCTTTTCAAGGTCATAAACCGACATCAGTTTCAGGCCGGAATCCGATATCGGTTCCAATTTCATATGCAACATAAAACCGACTTAATTCCAACGTCGGATTTAGATCGAAACCCGACGTCAGTTTTCAGTTAAAATCTCGACGTCGGTTCCAATTTCACGTACAACCTGAACCCGACGTCAGAAGGGTCGTATTCCGAAGTCATCCTGACGTCTCCCTGACGTCGGGCTGTTTAATGGGTCTCCAATGTCAAATTCAAAAAATCCACTGCCTTTATTAAGTTGAAAAGGACTTGGAGTAGCCTTTGCACTTGAATTTTTCAAAGACATATCTCTGAAGTCTGCTAAAATGATTTGTTTCGAAAACAACGATCAAAGCTGGCTCTTTCTTACCTTTGCGTGTCTTGAATAATTATCCTGTAAATTGTTATTTAAACGTCGTTTTTAGAAATACACCTCTCAAAATTAGTCACATCTTAAAAGGCATATTCTACTTTCTATTGCGCCCACTACTTTTGCAAAAAATTATCCAGGTTCGTTGTTTTAAACATTTTATTTATCACGTCAATACTCTGTATTTACTGATCAATGTGTACTGAATATTCTATGTGGCCAGTTGCCTCTCAGCTCTAAATCCATCAAGGTTGTTTTAGTGGCTGTGTTTATGCCAGTACTTGTGTGTTTATTTTTCTGGTTCGCTTAGTGACAGTTTATGCAGTATTCACTCTCTGTACTGCGTTATTGACCTCGTGCATTGATCGTAAACAGCACAAACCAACACACCGTTTACAAAAGCCGTTGGCGAGCCTTTTGAAATGAATTTCATGTGTAAAAAAGAACTCTTAACTGGTGATTATTGAGGAAGCGATTAAAGATACATCAGCCGTTCGAGGCCCCCACCCCGTCGGCCACTCCTGTCACAAAATGCCCGATATTTCAACTAGTGATGATCCCCCTCCACCTTAACCACGCTTGATTCCTTCTGAAAGGATATGTTGTTATATTTGTCATTCCCGCCAAATAAATAAACGAAAGGGCCTGCTTATAGTATAATATACTTGATCCTCCACCTATTATTTTTTGGTTAAGTGCTTTTTTTTTTTGTTAAATCTTATTAAAATGAAAGACAGTTTCAAACAATAGTTTGTGGGTTAACAGATATTCATTTATGGTTTTCGAAAAAGTTTTATGTGGCCTCCGAAAATTGCCTCCGAATATTTTAATTGGAAATTAATCGAGACTGCCAAAGGCAGATGAATCTTGATAAGATTCAGATGCAACCAATGAACGTCGAACCACGAGATTTAAGTATCGTCATTACTGAATATTATTACACACATAAGAATGTGTTTAAGACTTTCCACTCTACTCAAAATAATTGTGGGAATTGAGACTTGCCTCCTTTGTACACCTGCACTTGTGTTTTTATCAGACTCACTGCAACACATTGCATGTACACAACACAGAAATGCTTGTGCTTTACACATACACGCAAACTTGCAGCTTCTGTGTACACGCATTCCTTTCCAGCCAGGCTTTGTGCAGTGATCAAGGTCAGCTCAGCAATAACTCATTTCGGATGCTTTTCCATGTTTCCATGTTCACTGTTACAACATTCTTTCCCCACGCTCGTTTATCGTATCAGGTGTCAGGTTAAACCCAAGTGTTTCCACATTCCAACACAGCCGCAGAATATCTCAACTGCGGAGGTAAATAGGAATGAATCTCCACCGACCTAAAATATTCGAAACGACAGGCTTATCCAAGTCATTACACAAAACAGTCTTGTGACAAGTTAGCAAAAGGACAAGACATTACATTAGAAAAAAATGTTCCATAAATCTTAGAAAAAATATTTCCACTAAATAACTTAAACTTAAACAGTTTGTAGCTCGTTTTGTGCCTAATTCCCACTTGGTATTGAAAATACCAAATAGGGATGGATTGCCTCGAATTCGGCACCTTTTTTCTCCCTTTTTTATTTTTTCTTCTTCCACCGAATCGGTTATCGGACGTCTCCTCCAAGATTGCCGAAGCTAGACAAATCAAACTTGGCACATGTATGGAGAGTTATCTGAAGTGGTGCACCTAATAAAACTTTATGACCTAGAGCTTACTGGCCAAAGTCAAATCGCGAAAAAGTTCAATTGGTTTCCAGATATCTACTGCAAGGCCATTGAAGCTAGAAAAGAAAAACTTGGCACATATATAAAGAATGATGTGATCTGAGGCACCCGTTAAAATTTTGACTTTGACCTTGACGGTCAAGGTCAAATCGCGGAAAACGTTATTTAAGAAAGACAATGATTTATCTCTAAGACGGTGAGCAATTTTGACCTCATTTTCGACCCCCACCCTTATACGACGTAACGTGAGGTATAACTTCCGGTGACCTTAACCTCAAGGTCGCATTCGAGTCATCATTTGTCAGTTATGATGTCATTTTTGTTTTTAAGCTCAATAACTCGAAAACTAGCGCTTCGGAAAAATACATTATGAGACTACTTTTAAGCAATGAATTTTTTTGCACGTCAAAGTTGAACCTATGACGACATCATTTGCGAGTTGTGATATCATTTATCTTTTAAAGTTCAATAACTCGAAAACTATTGAACCTAGCGCAATGTTACATTATCAGACTACCCTTAAGCAAGGCATTTTTAACACGTCAATGTTGTAGCTACTACGTCATCATTTGCGAGTTATTATGAGACTACTTTTAAGCAATGAATTTTTTGCACGTCAAAGTTGAACCTATGACGACATCATTTGCGAGTTGTGATATCATTTATCTTTTAAAGCTCAATAACTCGAAAACTATTGAACCTAGCGCTTCGGCACAAATACATTATCAGACTACCCTTGAGCAAGAAATTTTTAACACGTCAATGTTGTAGCTACTACGTCATCATTTGCGAGTTATTATGAGACTACTTTTAAGCAATATTTTTTGCACGTCAAAGTTGAACTTATGACATCATTTGCGAGTTGTGATATCATTTATCTTTTAAAGCTCAACAACTCGAAAACTATTGAATCTAGCGCTTCGGCACAATATATATTATGAGACTACTTTTAAGCAAGGAATTTTTTGGCTCGTCAAAGTCGTACCTATGACGTCATCATTTGCGAGTTATGACGTCGTTTGTGTTTTAAAGCTCAATTACTCGAAAACTATTGAACCTAGCGCTTCGGCACAAAATACATTGTGAGACTACTTTTAGCAAGGAATTTGTTGGTATGTCAATCTTGTAATATGACGTCATCATTTGCGAATTCTACAAAACATTTAATAAGCTACAATATGCTTTTATGTTAAAATAAAAAAAAATGTAACCTGAAATCTGTATATAATTACGACATACTTCTAGGATACAAGTCTGAAGTGGCCATGTGTTCATATAACACGACTGTCACAATCCGATCTTCGGCGGTACTCAGGGAGGAATTCGCCGGTTCCTGAACTTACACCATTTGAAAGCGAACAGGCATTTATCCTTGAGTTTTGCATAACTTGTCTTTACTTAAACGTGTTTGTTGTTTATATTTTACTCATTTAGGTTTTAAAAGAAATGCCGTGAATGTATATTATCCCTGACTGTAGATATGAAAGCAAACAATTGTGTTCTTGCTCTATTGTTCGCAGATGGCTACCACAAAAAGAGTAATTTAAGAGCATTTTGAAGATGGCAAAAGATTATTAAAAAAAACTGCTGAATACAGTTTAAAACCAGTACGGCTTGTTCAATTCGTCATTATATTTCCAGCTTGAAGAGACCAGGCCATCCAGTACAGACATCTCGGTAGCTTCTTCAGGTAAGTAAATTAACATTGCTCTATTCGTAATAAATAATACAAATTAAACGAAGTTACACCGGTTCTGCAATATCAGTCTGCATTGAAGTTGTTTTCGCAACAGATCTCTAGAGTCACTTGGTGAAGAAAATATTTGATTAGGATATAGTTATATGAACTAAACAGTGGTTTTCCTTATTTGTGTGTCGTAATTAGATATCAAAACGAGTCTCTAAATGTCAATACCTGTAATAGTTTTATATATGGTTATATCAAACACCTTTTAGTTTTTTGTACGTTTGTACTAATCAGTAGCATTATCATAGAAGACTCTGTAGCAAGTAATATACAATTCTTGCTTTCCTGGAAACATCAGTAATTTTAAATGCATTTAAATCTATATTAAGACACACATATTTTACAGAACAGCAGATGCAAAAAGATACGGAGGCACATTTGAGTGATCTAACTTTCTGTGGTCTGCGCAAGGTTAAAATTATTTTGTTTTATGTAGAATATTGATCTACATAGTGCTATGCAAATCAAACACGTCAGGTAAAAAATTTTGTAAATAGAAAATTTAGGTTGGAAATTGAGAGTGCTCGAACAGTGTGAGGAAATCAAACTCTGTTATGAGTTCGCATAACAGAACAAAATTACTGAATAACTATTACAAAATAAGAGCGAGAATTTTATGTGTGTTTTAAATGTGAAAGGTTACATTTCAGATCTTATCCAAACCAGAGGCAGCCGAGGAGGAAGTCGCGCAAGAACTACAGATAGAAGTTGCAAATGACCATAATTATGGTAAACCTTGCCTTGCCTTGCCTTGAATATTAATTATGTTTTGTATTTTTTGTCTAAATTGTGTTTTGTTCATTATTTTTCATTTTCGGCATTATCAATAAGTTAAATGTGCAATTATTAATGTAATATCATAATTATCAGCTCAGTTGTAGAAACATGTAATGGACTTTGCTACTGTGAATATTTAAACAATATTATTTAAATACATTTTAAACATTTTCAAAGAAAACCGAAAGAACATAGAAGATGCAACAGTCGAGGAAATTCGGTTGTTGCTGATGAAAAATGATGAATACCTCAGTCGAATTATGAGTGGAAAGGTATTAATTTCAACATAAACATTGTATCTGTTAATCAACGCATTTTGCTGTGTTATCATCAAAAATAATCAACCAAGGACAACAAATGCACTTTATTAATACCTTAATTATAAATGATAACAGGTATGTGCAAATTGTAAAATACAAATTTTGATTTCAGGTTGGGAGTGATTTCCATAGCTTGTATCACGCCGGCGGAAGTGCAAGACGTAATATATTAACTTTAAAATCAATGCACAAATAAATACAAATACTTTGTTTACAGTGTATAAGTTAAAAATCAAACAGGATTCATCATTTGCCTGTTCTGAATACGATTCATTTTTTTTCTAGAATTTTGGACGTTTTAATAAACACACAAATACAACACCATATAACTACCATATAACTAGCGCTTAGCTCATACAGTTCCACAACTTAGAAATCTGCTTGCGGAAATCTGCTTGCGGTTTAGCTGATGCTTTATCAACGCTTATGAAGACAGCAGGGAATAATTTGATTTATACACAGATTTAACTATGCATTATATTTTTGAATGAGAAACAGTGAGGTCGATGTAAAAAAATCAATGTATCTGATGGCACTAATGTTATCTATTTAAGATTAAAATAAAACATGTTCTAAATTCAGTATATAAACAATTTTCAGGGAATTTGACATGGACAACATTTGGATTAAATGTACAGGAGGAGATCCATGAGGAAATTATGAAACATCTAGCAGCAACATTTTGCACAGAAAGCATGGAAGTAGGCTCTAATCCTTTTTAGCACTTACTTAAGAACAAAATGTAAATATATTATTAAAATTGTATGTAGATAAAATAATGTTTAGTGTTTACCGTAGTAATTAATTAATAGATAAAAATTCTTTTCAGAACTACGATTACGTGATGAAGGTATTACGACCTGAAGCAATCATAAAAGTGCAGATGGATTTAAGTGGTTTTAATAAAAAGAACAGCCGACAATATCTGCAGATCCACAGTAAGCTTTGAATATTTTTTTTACAAACTTCAAATGTTAAATGCATTATATGTTGACCGATTTACATTCATTTTGCTTCTTACGCTTTCTACACAAGAGCTCTTGTTCACAAAAAATAAAAATTTAGTGTTGACAATATTAAAATGTGTACATTTTTGATCACATGACTTTTGTTACACTATTATCTCATTTGATAGAGGCAAAGGAAACCGCCTCATGGTCTCAAAAGCAATTGGATTTAAATTCCGCCAACCAGATGTCTCGCCAAACTCCAGCAGGTTTGTAATTGTTTCTCAAATGTACCCCAATAAAGGCATAAAGATTAAAATCTTTAAATAGTATTTTATTACGAATGTAATACACTTTATAACACACATGACAAAACCTTAAGCGCCCGACGAAAACTGCAATTCTGTATAAAACAACATGAGTTTAGGTATTGTCTGAAGTATCTGTAATTTCCAAAAGGTGTATAAGGTGTCAGTGCTAGCTAGCTATGAGTGCTGTGTAGACTGAATTAAGCATTTGCAAGTAAACAAAAAAAGTAAATTGATGCAACTGTCACTATTTTAACGCAATCCTAAGGAATAAGACAACTCATTTAGACTGTAATCAGTTATGATAATGTTTACGTAGAAGAAATTTAGGTAAGTAGTCTTATTCGTGATTACAGATAGGTCAAGGATTGCCAAAGTGAAGTGCCCAAAGTGTGGTTATCTAACATCTAAACAACTGTTGGCTTGGCATATGACAAGCAATCATTCTGGTAAATATCCTAAAATATCCCAAAATAATGTATTTTATGCTTAACTGAGTAGTAGTTATTTAAACCCAAAATTAACCGTTTTCAAAGGGATGATTTACACAACTTTCTGCCTTGGAAGACGTTGCATTATATGTTAGAAATTAAGTTGATAATGCCCAAACGACCGTTATTCGATAAATTGTAATGCGTTTTAATGCTTAACAGGTACGGACTTTGAAGTGAAACGAAAGAAAAGAAAAGTGCTGGAGGTATTTATATCTTAAAGCTTAATATCTTCAATACAAAAGTAATAAAGTAAAGCTTGCAAATGATGAACACTATCGGGACTAACTGAAATGTCCACTAGAGTGCATTCTCTAACGAGAGATTTCTGATTTTGAGCACTAGAATTTTTAGGTCACATTTATTTTTTCTTTATCTCCTCCAACACTAAGCACCCCGAAGCTACTTTTCCTATACCAAGTGATGGAGCTCGTGACGTAATACATAATTTAGTAAAATACTTTTAAAACGTGTTTTGCCGCAATGCATAATTAAGTAAAATACTTTTGAAGCGTTTTTTCTAGCCCTCAACCAATATAAATTTAAAGAATTTAGGCCTCGCCCAATATGGATGTAGCTAGGGCTGCGATCAGATTCTCTTGGGATCGTAATTAATCTCTTTTATCTTGATTATGCTTTTTCCCCTTTTTTGGTGAAGCTTTTTCAATACGTTATACTCCATACTTTCTTAGATTCCCAGACAACTCTTAGTATTTTACAACAGTGTCTGGGAATTTCTCAAAAAATATTGAAATCGGAGGATGATTGATATGGAAAATCTTTCGAAAATCGAAGTTTTGAACTCGCTGTTTCCTTTTAGTAGCAGGAGCGATAATATTGTTTTAGCCATAGTATAAAATTTCGGCCTTTCATTAATGCAAATAAAACTTCAAAATCGCAAAAATCGCAAATAGAGAGAACAACTCCTAGCTTTGAGTTCGTAGGTCAACACTGAAAAGTCTAGTTTAAAAAGTAATTGCACTGCCGCAAAACGGTTCTTGGATAGCACATAATTAAAATTCCTTTTAAGCACTTGAAATAGGTCTGCGAAATATTTACCATAAGCAGCAGCATACTAAAGTGTGTGGGCACCAAAGCACAAACCAAGACCGTTGTCTTAAGCAAGCAGTTTTTATTGTTAAGCATATGGTTAAGTATTCACAACTAGTGGCAGTGCAAATGGAACAGCCCTCACTGAAGCAAACATAATTTTCACTGTTGATCCAAATTCCTATGCTATTTGTTTCTCTAGTCGCAGAAAAGGGACGTCTCAGATTAGCAATCACACACTTTGTTTGTTCATTAAGCAGAGATTCGCTTTAATGTATGATATTTGAATCAATTATAAATTAAAAAAAATATCAATTGAAGCAAAACTTTGACTACTTTACAAATAATTCACATTAACAGGTAATTGACTATGACAGGTTAGTTCTGTATTATTCTTTTTAATAGTTTGTTAGGTTTTAGCCCAGTAAAGGGATTCTATGCATGTTGAGACCCTGCCAATTGAGTATTGAACGTTATGAAAATAGAAGTGACTTATAGTAGGAATGTGTATGTTTATAGCAAAGGTTGGATATCTTCAGCTTGCATGCATTTTTGTAGTCCTTTTTTGCACTTCTGTTTATGACTGAGCAGGTACACAACCATCATTCGTCGTTGAGTTTGATTCCTTGCGCTAAGCTTTCAACCCAGCTCGGTTTCTGCATGAGTTTCTGATAGACCACATCGCATTTTGCACGCTTTCAGATCTCTAGCATGCATCTTTCAGGCGGAGCTTTGGTTTACCAACAGGCTGGTTCGTTACAGCGATTTCGCTGTACTGAAAACACTTTGGGATTCTGTCATCTGGGAAACATGTCGAAGCCATTAAAAACAAAGCATTCTGGTAACATTATACTAGATTGTCGAGATCCAAATACAGTTCTTAAGAAGGAATACCGTCGAGAAACCCAATTTTGCTGGCCTATGACCTCTCAGCTTAGGAGAGCGGTAGCGATTTACAGACGCTTCGATGGTTGTTTTACCGTCAGTTTCCACCAGTTTCCCCCTTCTCTTCGCCAATCTATGTTACCTGATAATTTATAAACTGTCGCTTCCTATGTTGTTTTCTATCTGGGTAAGCAGATTGGCAGAACGTTTCTCCTCCTGCAGGGATTCTGCAGATAGCCTGGGCAAGAAAAAAAGCAAATGAGTCTTTTCCTCGATCTTTCTAACTTAGCCCTGAGGAAGGGTTGTTTCCTAAGTAACTTCCGAGGACGTGTAGCTCGGGTAAATGCAAAGTTATGTAACCCATAGCTGGGCAACTACCGTTACATTCCAGGGCGTGTCAACATTTCTCTGTGAGTGGCTGTTTAACTGCCCACGCCAGAACTGCCCACTGGCGTTACCCAGGGTGAACCTCGTGGAGATGAGGATGGCTGTTGTTTCTATGACCAGGAAGGCTACTATGTCATAGTAGTAATGCTACAAAATTTACCACGCCGTCAGTTAATGCAGAGATTTAAGAATGCAATTGAATTCATAAATTAGCATTAAACTATCTAGACCGATCTCATTGTAACTTCGTGTGGCGTTTATATTTCATTATTAACAGCGACTACATAGCTGAAGAAACTGATTTTTCTGAGGGTCAGCCAGAATCTGGGTCAGAGGACTATTCCCATATGAAGAAACCGGGACAAGGCAATGTTAGCAGGCTGTCTAGTTACATGGGCACTGGTAAATTAGTTTACTATACAAGATCATGACTAATTTAAATTATCTTTATTTTTCTTTTTTTTTATTAACTTCTGATGTGTCACAGAGGTTTAATAGGTTTAAACATCTGCCCTTATCAACTTTGTATGTTATTCACCAATTTATTAGCAATATTTAGAAACAGTATTGATTGCAGTCAGCCGAGCGTGAGATGAAGCGTTTTATACCGTTTAGGTCAATGGTAAAATATTTGCATGAAACGAACACGCGTATGATCAAGTTTGCCTAGGATGAAGTAATTTTCAGGTCCCTGCGGAGGCATGCCAATATTCATGTATGGACTCGGTTATAAAGTAAACACCATCCTAATAAGCCAGATAGTTTTTGTTGGTGGTTTAGATATAGACAAGCATAAATTGAAATTTATATCTTGCAATGGATTGCTGACTGATCAACGTTACGAATAACATAAAATGAAGCATATTGTCCGGTCAAAGGCGCTTTACTTTACGCAGGTTCGACTGCATTTATATAATCAAATATTAAGCCTTTTAAATTTAGAGTCTGCACAGCAATCAACAAGAGCTGATTCGATTTCCGACAAGAACAAAGAGATATGTGCTGCAAAATACAGAACTGGTCCATCGAAAGGTTAATCTACGTATTTTTACCGTTTTTAAATATGTAAATTGCAAATGCCCATTGATTAGGAAAATTTTGAATCAGTACCGAGCAATTAGAATTTGTGCTATGTTAATCATAAATCTTGATATTCAGAACACTCTTCTTCAAAACTGAAGAACGGGTTTATCTTTGTATTATGTAAAAGTGTCCAAATTCGCCTTGAAAATGGAGATGTGTATCGAGTTTTGTAGAGAGTTTTAATTCCATCCCCTCTCTAGTGTTACATACGTTGTGAATATCGAACTGGCAAATATCTTGGTCACATAATATGTTTATCTCGTAAACAGTACATATGGTTAGGTCGTTGGTTTGCTTTTTAGTAAAAGTTCTCTCGGCTTCTTTGCAGAAGAGACATGTTACACAATGAAATTCAGATTTTTTCAGTGACGAACTGTATCGAAGTGCGTAATTTTAAAATATACCAGTAATTTATCTACCCATTTTGACAATGGGTTCTCGGGACCAATTCAATCTGAAACAATGGCCATTCTTGAAATTTGTCGGCCAACCAACCATAATTTTTAAAAATTACTTTCAAACATTGATTAAAATGCTCATGCAAAACGTTCAGTTAATCGTATGAAAACCTAAACAAAATTTCTAAAATTCCCTAAAGGGATTAAAATTTTATTGGTAGAATCCCAAAATTTCCATGTAATGATTAAAAAAACAATGGGTAGTTTCGGGGGCTAAGGAGGCAAAATCAATTGGTCATTTTGGAAAGCAATGGGCCAATGATGCAATGCGCACAGGCGAATTATTCCCTGAATCAAGATAAATGATTTTGCTTTATTGAGAAAACACCTATGGATTTTGCGTTGGGAGTGGCTGTCATGTATAAAAGATCTCAGTTAATTTGAGTTAAAAAGGCGTGTTCTCTGTTTAAAGTCAAAACAGACCAAATATCTGTAACTTGGTCTTTTAGGCATGGGAATTCAGTCCAAGTCTCGTGCAAAGGAACGAAAATACACACCAAAATGTCGAGTCGGTTCATCAAAAGGTACCCTTTAATCACCGAAATAGGGAATGCGATGTAAAAAAAACATTCTTCGAAAGTTGTAAAGTTTGGCTCAACATGTGGAAACCCATTCTGATAGTGACAGTAGCATTATTAATCAAGTATATTATGGTATTCAGTCTACGTCAAAGCTGAAAAAGTTGAACAATTCACGGTAGCAAGGACAACAAAGGAGCAATAGAAAATTATCTGAAATTTATTTGTAAGATAAATAATAATAACGAAACTTCTTTTCACAGTGAAACGCGCAGCGGTGTGTCCAAAGTGTGGAGAGCTTCGATCCCAGATTAAACGCCACATCTCAAAGTGTACTGGACCCAAACTGAAAAGAAGCAGACCCCTTAAAAAGTGCCCGAAATGTCCAGATAATGAAGGAATGCTTGTAGACCTTCGAACTCACCTAAGAAAATTTCACGGCGTTATAGATAAAACTGTACAGACTCGTCTTTGTCAGACTGAACGCCGAAAAAGACTTGGCCATAATTTAGACCATGTTCATACGGGATCAAAGAACATTGATGACGACGTCACAAAATTTCTGCGTGATATCGACTGCGAAGAGTTCCTTCAAGACCGGGCTGATAACGAGGCAGCATCACAAAATGCAAAAAGTGCCTTACGGCAAACGCGCGATATCATGCAGCTCTGCGACATTACGAAATTCACTGCCCTGCAGGAAAAAGACTCTCTCAAAGCCATAGGGCAAACATTCGTGAAAGAGAAGGTGAATGAGGGACACTACAAGCCGTCTAGTGCAATCACCATGTTGGCAAACTTAAAACTGGTGGCTGAGTTCTATGCTGATACCGAAAACAGCCAAATGAACATGGGTCCGTTATCAAGAAAGATCAAGACCTGGACCAGACGGTTACGGAAGGAAGATAAGGTGGTGAAAGAAGAAGAAAAGCTCCGTAATCAAGGTGAAACGAAGAAGTGGTATTGTTTACTATCTCAATACTTTTCTCTATGTACTTCATTTGATTTGGAATCTAGCATTTTGTAGAAAGGCAATTACGGTAGAATGGTTTATTCTTCCGTCTGTGTATTTTCAGATGCGCTTGATAAGGCACTGGACTTTTTATCGGTGTTCAAGGACACTGATTTCGCGAAGAAGGCAAGCAACACGTTAAATGGAGTGCCACCCAAAGATGCAAAGACGCATTCTGTCATTAGAGGTAGAAATTTTAAGGATTTACAGCATGGCTGTTTTTTTCTGAATATGCGCCTGTCATTCATTGGCTTGTTTGTTTTTCAAGATGGCACTCTTATGGATATCTAAGACGACACCTTCGTTGCATACATATTAAAACGTTTTAGTATCAGCTAGGATATGACCTTCAACAGGTTTTAACCATCCTTTAAAACCATGTAACTAACATTATTGCTGTTTAAAATACGTATATAAGCAAAGGAACATCTTTCATTTAATTTCTGCATTTCTTTTGGTCGGTTAAAAAGCTGTGATCTTATTAAAACATACATAACCTTGTTGCAGATTACCTCGTAATTGAGCTGCTTCTGCACAACGCAAGCAGAAGTGGCGGTATAGCTAACATAAAAGTGGCAGAATTCGAAAAGGCGCGAAAGGAACAGGACCACTTCATTATCTACGTAACTCTTTTTGCTTTTTATTAATTTTTTTATCTCTAATAGACTTTTGATGTAATAAAATAGCAGATGCTGCAAACATCAGATAAGGCGTTATGCCTATCCTGTTATGACACGAGGCAGGTTACATGTTAGAGTGGTTGTATTTTCTTATTACAGGTTATGGAACACAAGACATTTTTAGAGATGGGGCCGTTGAGGATAACTGTTCCGGCGGTATTGTTCAAGCAAATGCTTGCCTATAGAAACTTGGTGACTGGCATGGAAGAATGGGCGGAGTCCCCTTATTTTTTTCGCACGTGGGGTGGTGGCCGAGTGGAGCCGACATACATGTCTCTCATGATCGGACGTCGGTTTCAAAGGCTACCAAACTGCCCGTCCAGAAACATCGGCCCGAAAGACATTCGGCATTTTTCATCTTCTTTGGTAATTGAAGTTTTTGAAAATAGCCAAACACATGTTTAACAGTGCAAAGTTTTGCTAAGACTGTTTGTCTCATGATTTAAAAAAAATGTTTATAAACCTTCCGTGTATTGACTTCAGGTCTTTAAAGTTCTGGAGGGAAATCCAAGAGTTCGCCGCCACGTTGCAACGCACATGGCACACTCAGAGCACACCCAGCGAAAGATCTACAATGACTATGCTGGGAATAGGCTTGCAATAGGTGCGGCGACTCTTATACGGAAGATGCTAAACAGAGAACGAATCGAGGACTCTGATCTTACCGTGTTCGGTATGTATCAAGACTCCAACACAATAACAATAGAAAATAAAATAATGAGAGGTTGCGTGGAAACTTGTTGCTGTTTTTACACACAGAAGAATTATCTAATTCTTAATCATTTATAAAGTTTTCGTAACTATGAATCTTATGAAATTGATATTAAGCATTTTTATTGTTAGATTTTATTAGTTAGGCAACTCTTTATTGTTGGCTAACAATATTTGCTCCTGAATTAAGATAAAGAGAGGAGCCATTTTGAAAAGTAGAATTTGTTACTACAGCTGGAACAGAAGAAGACATTGTGCAGGGGTTACACGTTGTTGAACAACAGGTAAAAACTTGCATGCGATTGTGTGATATATATCCGAGAGAATTTGATATTTTAAACTTATAATTTTTCCCGTTATTCATCAAATAGAAATCAAGTGAGATGATTAGCTGACATTGTATGATAATTAACAATGGAAGTTTTACAAGGCGCTTTTCAAAATGGCATATTTTATCTTATGTCCTCGTCACGAGAGTATACAAATTAATTTATCCACTTTTGTGTCTTGCAGGCAGGTCAAAGCAGTGGAGATGAAAGCGGGAGTGAGAGCGGTAATGAGAGCGACACCTCCGTTGAATCCCGAAGTGAAAAGCTGGGAAGATCGATACGTGAGACAAGTCCTCGCCCCTCAACTTCTGGAATTACACCTCCGCCTAAGCCTTCAACAACTAGATCTCGCTCGTCAAGCTCGGAGAGTCATGAATCGCGTTCTCCTAGCCCACCATGGCTGCCCCTTAAGTCGTCCTCTTTGAAACAAAAGATTGATCCGACTGTAAGCCAAGTTGGCCCAAATGTGTTTCAATGCATATATTGCAACAAAAAATTTTCAACCAAAGGAAACGCACAGGTTCATGTACGTACCTCTCATTTAAATGTAAAAAAATTTAAATGCAGTTACTGCGGACAGGCATTTGGTGTCAAGTGTAACATGTTGACCCATGAACGCAATTGCAAGTCTCGACGGTAAATGGGACAGATTGACATGCACCCAATGCAATCATATACAATTCACGTCTTAGCGCATTTCACTTAAATACATATACATGCCGGTGTGTCCTTTCTGTTTGGATGGATGGGTCGTCGTTGTTGTTGTAACAAATTTAGGGCATTTTGCGCACTTGGCGAAGTAAGCATCTTGGTGGGGCTTACTTCGGATTCGAAATATTGTTTTTTTACTTACGTCTTTTACATTCTTTTTTACTTTTTCTTATTATATGTTTTTATTTGTCCCTCTAGCCCAAGCAATTTTGCATTTATTAGTTTCAGTGTAGTATAACTGAGCTATGGTTGGTAAGGATGCAGATCCAGCCCACTTGCTAACACCTAGTACATCTGTGGTGGTCGTGTTTATTTCTTAAATTACTTGCCCTGACTGTGCTGTCTCGAGCATGATCTGCACGTTCCTTACACAAATATGGGTTTTATGTTTGTGTACAAACATGCTATAACTTGTGTTCACATCTTCTATATACGGGCTTTAATTGTGAGAAGTCTTGTTTCAAACTAATGAGTTTAAGTCTTCTAAAGAGGCGAGTGTTGATTTGTTCGTTGATGTTTCCAAAACTGACTTTATAGGATGAGGAAGTTGACCTTTCGCCCAACTCTCACCCTTTTCGGACTGGGAACCGGCTGATTTTACGTAACGATCCGCAAGAACTAGAGCTCTGATGACTTTCAAACCACCTCCATCTAATAATTTTGTCTTGACTTGAAAGACAAGGCAAGAAACGCCATTGGATTGTGAAGCGTTAAGAAATATCTCTATACACATTAAAGATGGGCATTATACTTTTTTTTGATGGGAGCTAATGGGTGACATTTCTTAGCTGCTTAAAATAATAAACAGACGAAAGTGTGAAAGTTGGTTGAGTTGTGCGTTGTCACAGGTGGCGTAAAATGATCAAATATAACTAATCTGACTTCTTCAAGAAGGTACCATGATCTTTAACTGTTATAGATGTGTGTCATATTTTCAGTGGTATGTTGTGTTTAAATCGTTATTCAAATGCTTGCTTTGCACACTATTTTTTAAATACTCAAGTTGAGCAGTTCTTAAACAGTTTACCTAAATATCGGAGAGTTTTAGACTTGCAATAGAGCTACATTACGGATCATTTAAAGAACTTAGTTGTACCGACTGTAGGATTGCCGATACACTCATAATGTTTGCATTTCACATGTCATAACATTTAGCTTAGGTCATTGCAAGTATCTGCGATGTGACCAACTTGCAATCATGTTTTATTATGTTTATGTTAACTATAACTGTGTAATTGAGGGTTACCTCACCACTAATTATTGAGACGAGGAATATTTCACTAGAGGATCGAAATGAATTTATTAACGCCGAAAGAGGTATTTCCCCCATATATTTACGAGTGTAGTAAAACTTTGTATACTTTTATTCGAAAGTATAATGTTCTGTATTTTACGCAGGCTTGTAGTTGTTTGAGGCCAAGATTTTTTTAAGAACTGAGCTATGGTTGGTATGAAACGTTGCTGTATGAAACTTTCCGAATTTTAGTGGAAAATTCCACAGGCAAAAGGGATGCCAATTTTGTTTTTGATTTTAGAGTCTGGGTAATTTGTAAAAGATAAGATATCCCAGAAGAAGAGAAAATTTTTAGGAGGACTTCACATGTAAAACATGGATAAGTGTATCGGTTCTTAGCAAAGAAATCTGAGATACAGATAGCCACTCACAACAATGTGGCACATATTGAATGCAGAGGAGCTTCCATGTCTTCGTTGCCGGGTGGACTAAGGCATTCGACAGGATTTCAGAAGATTGGAAATTCAAAACCAAAAACGACATCATTATTATTTGTCAAAATAAATATGAATTGCACAGTACACTGCATTAGTTATGTTCGAGGATAAAGTTTGGATTGTTGGCGGTCCGTCTTTCTACCCGTCTGTCTGAGTTTGTGCGGGCAACTTCATGGCTTAGCATCGAACAGCCATGAATCCTATGCTAAGTGACAGAGCTTAACGAACATTGTGCCATACCACTATTAATTTTTGCCCTGAAAAAAATTACCAAAAAATCGCCATTTAAAATGTTTACTCAAAAATAATGTCCATAAACCCTAGAACTAAAATACCAATGCTAATTAACAGAGCTTGAAGAGTGGTTTGTCACAGCACTTTTAATTTTTGCCTATACCAATCACTACCAAAATCATCATTTAAAACTTGTACGCTTCAAGAATTTTTCTGTGTTACTTCTCAAGGCTATAAAGCAAAAAATCTACGATATTTACACCAAACTACACATTGAATAGTGATGAATAGAAATGTGTTAACAGTCAGTTTTAAGACTATTTCTCTAGGCAGAAATTTTCCTTCTGCATGAAATATTGATATCATCAAGAAAGTTAGCTTGACCTGTTTAAGTAAAGTCATATTTGTAAAAATAGATAATGGAAACTAAGAACTTGTTAAGTGGTCAACGAAATGCATCAATTCTGTTTTACCGAAAAGACGAACTAAGAAAAAATAGGCTTAACTTAGCCCAACACAACTTGGATATGGCAAAGCAGCCCGGTTTCGGGTTAGAATCCGCTTAAAATCGTTTTCAATCGGTGATCAAGGTGGTCACATTGTGCAAGTATTATGTTTTGTGTTTTTGAGTGCTGCTTTCGTTCCTTTAAACCTATGAAATTTTTAATGGGATTACACAAGGTCTCGAACATAGAAATTCAAATTTTTCGAAATCAGTGCTGCCACTGGATCCTTATTAAAAAGGGTTATCATTTTTATAGCGTACCCCATTAAAATCTTTTAAAAGTAAAATCCTTTTATAGTCTAAAATGAGCCTTTTTCAACCTTTTTTGAAATTTTTTAGGATTAAGAAAATATTTTTTTGTAATATATAAAGCATAATTTTGGATAATATATATTCTGCAAATGAGTTTGTGTTCAAAAACTATAATTTTAAATTTCAACTATTTATTTGTATGACAATTATTTTCATGTATGCAATGATCAATTACGGTTTGTTTATTCAGTTGTTAAATGAAAGTGAAATTTGCGAATATGGTGAATAAAAAGCTAGTTTTGCATCAGAACAACGTTTAGCCAATTTTCTTGTTATGTCACATCTTTTGACCAAAAGAATTCTCCCATACTTCCTCACCATTTTTAAGCTACTATTTTGTGTTTAATTTCGTTCCATACGGATATATGTTTTACAATAGCCAATTAACTTCTTCGTATCCCACGAATTTACGAGATAAACTTGAATCAATCTTCGTCTTTGACACAAAAATATTGTATGATAATCGGCATTGTGTGGTCATAAAATCATGCTTTATACTAAAAGCTAAAATAAAACAAAATTATGCTTAAGACCCAGCGAGGATTATAAAAGCAGCCCTTAGCCCCTCCCGTTTGCATTATGATTTTGGAGCTCAACGAGGCAACATCAGTTCCTCGCGTACTTATTTAAGCATTTTTGCTCTACATTCTGACATATTTTGTCAAAATGAGCTAGTCAATGAGTTAACAATTACTTTTTAATCATACTAAAAGTATTTTACGACCGTTTGAAAAGCGTTTACATCAAAATTTAACTTTAAATCATATCACAATTTAAAAAACGGTCCAATCTCATTGTAAATTCCACGTGTTTTACGCTACTTAATTGTTGCTTCATAGAAGCTGTCATAGCATTGACACATTGAAGCTCATTGAACAGCATGTTATATTCAGCCACTTCAGGCAAAATCGATTTCACACATTTTTCCTTTCAAGTCCTTTATCTAAGCTGGATTCACAGTGTGGATACAAATTTGATGTATAAATTAATTGTTTTCTTCAGTTGGCCATCTCACACATGGCACAAAGACGTTTATCTTAAGGTTGTAAAACCTATATAAATTTGATCGATGTCCTTGTCAAAGAAAGTGAGAAAAGGGGCGGACTCGGTGCCATGGCTAAAAGCAGCGTTTTTAGTTGGGCCTTTAACTTGCAGGACAAGTGACCCCTAATGAATTCTGGACTGGAAACTTAAACAATAGTTTAATAGCTTAGTCAAAAATTATAATTTGTTAAACATTACATAGGTATAGATTTCTGTATATATTCAATTACATTATCTGAATAATTTATATATATTGTGAGAAGTGAACATAAAACGTGCGAACTGAACCTTACTTATTATTATCAATTGTGACAAAAATGCATCCCATGTGACATAGTGTTCGATTTTGTGACATAGTGTGCGTTAATTTGTGACATAGTATCCAGTGTGTGACATAGTAAGCGGTGTTTGTGACATAGTGTACGTTAATATGTGACATAGTGTCCGTGTCGTATTATTATTATTATTATTATTATTATTATTATTATTATTATTAATATTATTATAAATTTAAAGCTGACGTCAACTGTTACAAACTGTTTAGTAACGTGTTATCACAAACCACTCCCCACCCTTCAACCGTGGTAACTTTCGCGCAATATTTACCCAATAGGTTATGTACGAACCGTATATAAATGTACTGAAGCATTTGTTTGGATTACTGAGAGGTTTGGGTCTGGGTAAAAAGTTATATATCCACCATTTCATAAAAAATCATCATTCTGCGTACACATGGATAGGGCTTTTGGTGATTTATCATTCTGCCTGTCCCTTGAGGACCTTGAAAATTTTGTTCATGGTATATCGACCAAAAGCATCGCATAGCATGCTCAAGGAGAGAAGAGTTGATAGAGGAGAGATACAATGACATAAATACAATCATCGCAAGTGATATCGCAACATCAAAGGTAGTACTTGTTATTCAGCAAAAAATATATATATATATAATATACGATTTTCGGGAAATTTATCGAAAAGAAAAAGCCATTCCGCTTGAAGGAGTCTAGTTAATTTGATAGTTGAATAAAATAATTTTATAAAGCTTATAATTGCGACGAAAGACAAATTTGATAGTTATATAAAAGGGAAGGATTAAATAGTACTATTTTTTATTACAGCAAACCACCGAATGACCATGTGGTGGCAACAACTTTCGCAGTTAGTACGAAGAGTACGTCTGAGCAGTTAGGGGGAGCGTGCAGTGACAATGGAAATTTATTTATTTATTTATTCGATTTTCATTTGAGTCTTTTGTGATTAACAGTTATGGTCTTTAACTCCTGAGTGAACATGTGTACATGATATATGCATAAGGAAAATCGGCTAACAAAGTGAAGAACAATTGTGTAAACCATCTTTCAACTTAACATAAATTTAGTTTTTTCTTCAGGACGAAAAAAAAATGCTGTCACTGCGGGAAGAGTTTTTCAACTTGCACCTATACCAGGAGACATGAGAAAATATGTACCCAGATGAGGTCTTGCAAGAAGTGCGCTGAAGTATTACCAAACAAGTGGGAATTAAGAAATCATGTTTGTATTTCTCCGAATGTAGGAGGTAGTGATGTGTATAATGTAAAGGGATTGTTGAAAAGAAAAAGAGAGAGTAATAGTAATGTATCGCAAAAAAGTTCAAACCGCCCAAGTTATGTGTCGTCGTTGTAAGTCTCTCTTTCCAAACAAGTCAGAGCTGTACCTTCACCGAATGAAGCAATATGGGGTAATAATGAATTACAAAATTTTGAACACGAGCTCGAGGACAACGCTAGACTTAAGAACCGTTACAACTCGAACAAAGCTCACATTTTAGCACAGAGCAATACAAGTTCAGATGGGGTACGAACGTACAATTTCCCAACTCAGGGTGAATCTGTCGAAGAAGAAATTAATGATCATATCTCAACGGTAGAAGCCAACGAAAAAAACGCGTTTAAAATTAATGTTGCTTTGGGGATGATTTTAAAACGCGGGGATCGAAACAAATTCCGATATTTTATCCCATACAAAAATGAAATGAGTTTAGACTCACCATTTACCATCACGTCCAAACGAAATGCATCTGCTTTTAAGCGGAAACTTCAAAAAGTTGATTTTAACCAGTATGTTTTGAACAACGTCCGGACTCAAAATGGAAACCGTACTTGATCACTAACGTTCTGTATTACGTCTACCCAACGAACTATGTACTCGGTGAAAATGAGCTATCACAGTTCTTAAAAAACAATAGATCTGTCATTTGTTTGGATAGAGACGCAAACAACAAACACTTTAAAGAAAATTTGTGCGCTTTCCGCAGCTTGGCGTGTCACAACAATGGTGGCAAACGCCCTACGAAATATTAAGTGGAAGACTTGTATAAAAAATGGAGGGAGTTTACAGATTCGAGTGTGTGCGCTGACAAATTCAAGGGGATAGACTTTACTCAGTTTCCAGATTTCGAAAAATATTTTCAAGTCAATCTAAATGTGTACGAGCTGCAAGAAGGTGGGACAGTTATACCCCGCTATAGCTCAGTGTGTCAGTTTAAAGACACGCTGTTTTTAAATATTTACAAAAACCATTTGTCTTACATCAAAAATTTCAAAAGCTATGCGAAAAGATTTCAGTGCCCTAGATGCGAGAGATTTTTCGATAAAATTGAAACTTGGAAAAGACATTTGTGATAAAACGGACTAACAGTTACGTCTGCATTGCCAATGAAAGCTTTCGCTTTCTTGATATATCACAATATTTAGCTGCTGGTGTATCCTATGCCTCTTTCCTGAAAGCTTTTGACGTTGAAGAACAAAAAGGATTTTTTTCTTATAGCTGGTTTGATTCAGTAGAAAAACTCAACCACCCATCCCTTCCAGAATTTGATGATTTTTACTCTGAGTTAAAACAAGCAAACGTTTTGGGAGAGGGGGAAGAGGGTAAGAGCAATTATCAGTGGTTACAAACCGTATGGAGAGAAGAGGGGATGTGCACTTTTAAAGACTTCCTGGTATGGTATAGTAATTTAGATGTTGGTCCATTCGTGAAAGCGGTTGAAAATTTGATGAAATTTTATCAGACGAAAAAATTGGACTTATTCAAAATCAGTGTAAGTGTTCTGGGACTAGCCCGTAACCTTATTTTCAGGTCTACGGATGTGCTTTTTGACAACAAAACAAAAGATATTTTTAAGACGGTGCAACGCTCAATCTGTGTTGGACCCTCCATTGTATTCACAAGAAAGCATGCAGTAGGTGAGACCTTTATTCGAAACAATCCAGACAAGCCCTGCAAAGGTATAATAGGTCAGGATATGAATAGCTTGTACCTTTACTCACTTACTCAAAGGTTCCCGACTGGTTATTTTGTTGATAGAAAAGGGTCAGACTTTAAACCGGAACCATGCACAAAAGTTTTATCGACGTACGTTTGGATGGACTATATTTCCAAAGAACAAAACATTAGAATAAAACATAGGCTAAACAACAGCAACAAGGAAGTAAGGGAATCTATCCAGTAGACGGTTTTAGCGCGGACGTATTGGGACAAAACGATGGCGACAGACAATATAAAGGCACTGTTTACGAATTTCAGGGGTGTTACTGGCACCCACACAATGACTGCAAACTAAAAATAAACCTCAGCAACAAAAAGAGAGAAATTAGGACTAAAAGGACTGAAAATAAACGAAAATATTTGGAATCACTTGGCTATAAAGTTGTAGAAATACAAGAGTGTGCTTTCAAGACAGATACTGAACCACAGGTTGAAGACATTAAAGACTCATACCTTCCAAAATACTACACAGAAATAAAGGGTAAAAAACTCACTCCGAGAATTATTCAAAGTGACATCTGTGCAGATAAATTATTTGGACTGGTTGAATGCGACATTGAGGTTCCCAAAACGTGGCAGACAGATCTAACAAGAAAAATTCTTTTAAATTTTCAAGAACCATTCGAAAGTGACCTACCCCCGAGGAATACTTCAGTGAAATGTCATCAATATTTGCTACCTGTTACATTCATTTTGAAAGTTTCGGTGAACACATGTAAAATTTTGTACGAGAGAAAAATCTGTCTCAAAATCCACGGACTTTGTTGGTAGGTGGAATGAAAGCTGAGCGAATTCTTTTAGCCACATCTCTACTTAAATGGTATCTTTTGCATGGCACGGTGGTTAAAAACATTCATAGAGTGATAGAATTTGAACCAAAACGGTGCTTTAAGGACTTTGCTGACATGGTCAGTGATGCTAGGAGGGAGGGGATATTGGCAAATCCAAAGCAATAATAGCAGATACTTGTAAATTATGGGGAAATTCGGCGTTTATTGATGTGCAAATCCAAGTTTCGCGAGCATATTTATTTGGAGGGTGATGTCTTGTTAAAACAAAAGGTGAATGATCCGCGATTCAGACATCTGACAGAGCTCGATTGAAACTTTTATGAAGTTCAGATGAGCTAGAGACGTATCACACAGAACATTCCAAATTACCTAGGATTTTTCATCCTTAATTACGCAAAGCTTCACATGTTGAAATATTATTACGACTGTCTGGACCGATATCTCGGACGGCCCAACTTTGAAATGCTTCAGACGGACACCGATACCAAATATTTTGCAATGGCTAGTCCCACGTTCGATGATGGAATTAAGCCTGAATTGAAGCAGGAGTATATTGACAGGATCCAGAACAGCTGTCACTTAGACAAAATTTCCAGTCAGGATGGCTACTGGTATCCTAGAACGTGTTGTGACAGACACAAGCGCTTCGATAAGAGTTTTGAATACCTAGAGCCTCTTTAGCAGCTTTATCAGCTGTCTCGTTGAATGGGAATCCTTGGAACCGTATTACCTTTCCTCCTCTTACAGTTTCGTCATGTTTTTCTACTAGGTCCAAGATTGCAGGATTTGATAGTTACAAGTTTTCCATTGATTCTAGTATTGACATGGAGTCAACGCAAAACATAACATTTTTGTAACGACTAATTTTGACAATTTGCATGCCTAGCTGAAGGGCTCTCACTTCAGCAGTGAAGATTGAAGACCAATCTGGGAGTATGGTTTTCAAAATATTGTTCTCTGTTACAATTGATGCCGCAGCTTTGTCGTCAAGTTTAGAACCATCAGTATACATAAAGTGGTAGTCTTTGTAAACTTCCTTGAGTTCTGCGAACTTCGACCGGAACACACACGGCTCAGTTTGTATTGTATTGTATTGTTCTTTAGATCCCTTTCAACTGCTATGGTCATATCGGGATCCCCCGGCCACATTATACTGAAATGGGGCATTCCAGCCCTCCTTCTAACCCTTACATGTGGAGTGCCTCACAGGGTAGCAAGGAGGAGTCCCAATTTTAAAGTCTTAGGTATGACCCGACCGGGGTTTGAACCCACGATCTTCCAGTCTCGAGGCGGACACTCTAACCACTAGGCCACAGAGGCTCAGTTTGTTCTTTTGGGAATTTCGATAGCGTTTTTAATACTGAGGGCTTAACTAATTTCCATTTAGGGTATTTCGATAATATGTAATTTGCAATGAGTTCAACGCTAATGCCCGCTTCTTGCAGGTGTGGCAATACTCTGGCTTCAAATGGAGGGTTGGCCCCACTCCTAGAAAATTGTGAGAAGTTCGAGCCAAAAAAAACACTTGATGGGTGGGATTTTGTCTGTAAGAGTACAGTTTTACAGCGTATTGCAGAGGCAAGTTTCAATCGGCGAATGTCAAGGGGTTGTTCATTTGCTTCAACGTGCGGGCTGTCAGTCGGAGAGGTTCACAAAGCGTTTAAGCATAGTCTGAGACCCTGGTTTTGTATCGGTTCAAGCATCTTCAGATATGGTGGTCTAGCTGAGCCATAGATGTGCTACCATAATCCAACCTCGATCTGATGAGGGATCTATAAAGGTATGTTTAGTGTCCCTGTCAGCTCCCCTGTCCTGACCAGATATGACCCTCAGCAAATTTTGTGCCTTTTGGCACTTTCTTTTCAACTGTTTAAGATATCTTTAATCTTAAATTTGAACTAAACTATTTTGTTGCTGTATATAAAAGCGAAAATGAAGAGGAAGAAGAGCAAGAGGAGGAGACTGGTCACAAATACAGCTTGGGCAAGGGAACATTTGTCAAATTCCAACCATAAAAGTGACGTTTTTTGATAGCGGTAAAGACAGTAAGTTTCGGTTAAACTTAGCTGAGTACGATATGTTGGATAGCAGGAAAGACCAGCTTTGGCAAGAATGGGTAAAGTTGCACAGGGCGAATATGTGTCTTACACCACAAATGTGTCGCAAAATGTATGGGCGAGCGTCATGTCGACCTATATATGCGTCAATATTAGAAATGGAAATGGAGTCATAATAATGTATTTCCGTCAGGTGAAGGGGTTGCTTTGAACAGAAATGTTTGGCGTTTCTTCTAGGGATATGCGGAAGAACACATGCAGGATGCGTAAAGCTATCATGTAATCAGCTGTTGCATAAGTTGAGATTTTTGGGAAAGTAGTGTCATGAGGGATTTCCGGTATTGAAACAGCTGGAGAGTAAGGATTTAACTTTTAACATGTGTAAATTTTAACATATTACTTACGTAAGTTGATAGTTATTAGAACTTAAAATCAAAATTACATAGGATATCCGGTATATTTCCGGCACTGAAACAGCTTGGCTCTTTAACATGTCACATGCGTAAGTTGGTTGTAAAGGTTAAATATGAACCACTGTAACAGCTAAAAATAAGTAACACCATAATGTTCATAAATAAACTGTGACAATAACAAAAATGTCTTATTATTGAGTAGTTAGTTAGATAGTTAAATGGTTTGTTTAACGACACTACCGACCCTAAGAGGGTTCCATTGTATCAGAACATGTCAGTAATCAGTGATAAGAAGACAATACTACAAGTTAAAATCAAGTAAGCTAAAACAATGTATATTAAAAAATTATAAAGTAAAAAGCGACTAGTAATACTGATACAGGTTGATTTCTTTTAAAAATTGCATAAATGTCCTAGGTTTTACTTCATCAAAAGCTGCCTCAAGCAGTCAGCTCTGAAATGACGTGAGCAGACTTCTTGGAAATCGGTGCAGTCTATTAACATATGTTCCTGACACCCGATAGAGTCGGGTGCCGGCTCGCCTCTTAAAAGATGTTTGTGGGTGACATATGTATGTCCTGCTCTGGCTCTATGGTAAACCATTTCATCTCGCACACTGTTAAGTGGCGGGGGCTTATGTCCGACTAAGGGGTTTGTTTGATACAGCTTGTTGTTTCTTTGTTTGTTCCATTGTTCTTGCCACAATCTTTTTGTGTATCTTGTGATGTGATATTTAAAATCGGAGGCTGGTATGAGCATATCGGTACAATTATCATTTAGAGCCTCTTTTGCAGCTTTGTCCGCTTTCTCGTTTCCTCGGATACCCACATGACTTGGAACCCAGAAGAACACTGTTGCTTTGCCAACTTTGGTGGCCTCGTCATACCATTTCGGTAGGTTAAGGATAAGTGGGTTTGATATTTGTAAGTTTTCAATTGATCGCAGGACGGATATAGAGTCCACACAAGACATAAACTTGTTGTATCAGCTAATCTTCACTATCTGGATGGCGAGATGTAGAGCTTTCATTTGAGCTGAGAAAATAGAGGATCCGTTTGGAAGCCTTGTTTTCAAGGTATTGTTTTCAGTTACAACGGAAGCAGCCGATTTGTTGTCGAGCTTTGAGCCGTCCGTGTAGACGAAATGGTAGTCTTGAAATTCTTCCTTGAGCTCTGCAAAGTTTGATCGGAACAGAAAGGGGTAGTTGTTTCCTTTGCATAGACCGAAAGGTTCTTTAGTACCACAGGTTTTGTGACTTTCCACTTTGATACTTTTGGTACTCTGTATTTTGCAATTGAGTCTATGGTGATGTCAGCATTATCGAGGTGAGGCGTAACCCTCGCTCCAAATGGAGGTATTACGGTAGGACCTCTTTCATGCAAGCGAGAAAAATCTGATTCAAAGACTGAGTTGTGAGCGGGATTCTTATTTGCATAAAGCTTTGTTGTGTACTGTATTGCGAGTTTAACTTGACGAATGTTAAGAGGCTGCTCATTTGTCTCCACATGTAGGCTTTCTGCTGGTGATGTTGTAAAAGCATTTAGACACAGTCGTAAACCTTGATTATCTATCGGGTCTAGCATTTTAGGTATGACGGTCTTGCTGATCCATAGACAATGCTACCATAGTCCAATCTAGACCGTATCGAGGCTCGGTCGGTAAAGCATACGTTTTGTATCCCGATCACCGCCCCAATCATGGGCCGATATTACTCTCAGGAGCTTGAGTGCTTTTGACATTTTCGTTTGAGATCTTTGATGTGTGGGACAAAGCTTAGCTTGGAGTCGAAGAGTAAACCCAGAAATTTGTTTTCTTTAACAACAGGTATTTGAATGCCAGAAATTATAGACGGGATCGTCGTGCTGTTTGTGTTTATTGCAGAAATGCATTCAGACTGTTTTAGTTTGTAAGAATTTAAAACCGTTTTGGTTAGCCCATGTTTGCAGTGAGTGTATGCTCTGCTGCAAGGGTCGCTGTATTAGGTTCATATTCTTGCCTCTGCAAGATATTGCGAAATCGTCAACAAAGAGTGTCCCCTGTTTTACGTTATGTCGGATGCTATTTATCTTTATCAGGAATAGAAGAACGGAAAGGATGGATCAATGGTGGAAACCTCCTTCAAGTAGTCTGAAGACACGGCCCCAAGGCGAACCCTAAAACGTCGGTCTTCTAGAAAGGCTTTAATAAATTCAAGTAAGCGACCTCGCAGCCCCAAGTCAAACAGGTCTTGTAGTACTCCATGTTTTCATGCTGTGTCATAGGCGTTTTTCCAAGTCAAAGAAAACCGAAACGACATGTTCGTTATTGATAAATGCTTCTCTTATAAACGTTTCTAGTCTTACATGGCGATCCAGGGTATTTCGTTGTTTTCTAAAACCGCTCTATATATCGGCAAACAAATTATTGCTTTCTAGATACCAGGTGAGTCAGTCAGCAGCCATGCGTATAAATGTTTTACATAGTGAACTTGTTAAGGAGATTGGTCTTTAATTATGTGGGCGTGTGGGGTCTTTGTTTGGTTTTGGTACTGTTATGATAATAGCTTATCTCCATATTTCTGGAAAGTTGTCAGATTTTCAGGCTTGGTTAAGGAGGCCCAATAGTATTTCCAAGGTTTCATTTTGCAGTTTTTAAGGGTTTGGTAGCGTATGTCATCTGAGCAAGCAGCGGAATTGTGAGATTTGTTTAAAGCCTGTCGGAGTTCACTTACTGAGAAATCGCAGTTGTAGGATTCACTAATGTCCGATTAAAACTTTATGTTGTTTCGTTCTTTAAGTTCCTTATACCGTCTAAAGTCTTCGCTATAGTGTTTAGAGGATGAGTTATGTTCAAAAGTTTCTCCCAGGATGTCAGATTTTCCTTTCTTCCCGTTACAGTGGCATTGTTAGTTTGTAAATGGCTCACAGGGCCTAGAGAGCCTTTGCCGGATATCTTCGTAACCATGTCCCACGTTTTCTTTAATGAAGTTTTCCCGTTTGGCTTGTAAACAAACTTCTCCCACGAGCGTTTCTTACTTTGTTTTACAGCCTTGTGGGCAATGGCATTGAGTCTTTTATATTCCATTCTTCTAATGGTGTCCGGATGACTGATGAACTGTTTTAATGCTGTTTTAGAACAGCTATTGACCGTTTGCATTCATTGAACCAGATTTTGTGCAGTCTTTGTGCGAGATCCGGATATTTTCGGGATAGTCTTTTCCATTATTGATTGTATCAAAGCGGTGAATAGTAGAATAGGCTCATTATCACTTTCAGGGTGTTCTAGTGTAATTGACTGATGGCATAATTCTTGGAATTGTAGCCAATCTGCTTTGTTAAAATTCCACCTGTCTACTCTTTCTTGTCGTTGTGAACTGGTTTGTTTAATTAAAATTGGAAAATGATCGATTCCATGTAGATCGTCTATAACGTTCCAGCTACAATTCAGGTACAAGTTAGCAGAGGCTATACAGAGGTCGATGAAACCAGTGCATATATGAAAATATGTTTTGTCATTGAGTAAAGACGGCTGTGATGGTGTAGTAGGTTTTCTATGATCTTTCATTTTTGGCCTGTTGTTTGGTTGCCCCACATTGTACTATGGGCGTTGGTTTATGAGAACTAAATATTAGTGTGGTTGTGGTTTTGAAGGTGGTGGCACGTAGATGTTGCACACAGTGATTGTTTTGTTCAAGGTAGCCCTGACAGCCTGGGCCTGAAGGGTGGTATTTAGATTTATTTCATTTTTGGGGTATATTTTTTCGAACAAACGTCGCAATTCCTCCAGAGGCTTTGTTGCTAACGTGGTCTTTGTTGTACGGGATATATCCCTTCAGCGTTGGTTGGTTATTGGTTTTAGAGAAGGTTTCTTGTAGGCAAATTATTGCTGGGTCATTTTGGAATATGATTGTTAAAATTTCGTGATGGTTGGTCCAAAAACCTCGTATTGCCATATGGTCTTATTTCGTTATGTCTAGGGGTCTTTGTATTCCGACACTTCGTCTTAAAATTTGCTTCTGACCACTTTCTGTTGCTTTGGAGGAGAGGGGTTTTGACGACGCATGCCATCGTCTTGTTCCATCAGTGGATAGAACCTATTCTCTACTTCGCTTGTTAGTTATATGGTTTTTAAACGACACGGGCCAACCCATTGCGGGTCATATTGTGTCTTCACAGGTTCACTGCGAATAAAACGTCAAAATGTGCATTGGATATTACAAACAGTGTACAATCTAAAAGCATGTCTATACAATAAAAGCATAATTACTAAAAATATTGATACAGGTTTGCTTCTTTTAGAAACTCTATGATTTTACACGGTTGTGTTTTATCAAATAACTCTGTCATGGAACTTACAGTAAAATAATGGGAGCGAATGTCTTTCAAGTCTATGCAGTTTATCAAAATATGTATTACGGTACGGAATTCAAAAACTGGGGGATTTAAGTATGACATACCTTACACCAATAATTTATTATTAGAGGCACGTTAAACTGTGAGTCGACGAGCTGACTTGCGTAGATTAGTGTTGAAATTGCGTGACAAGGATTAAGGACAGACAAAAACCCGACTCCAAATGGAAACCCTACATGATCACCAATGTGGTGTATTACATGTACCCAACGGGCAGCAAGACATAAACATGACCCACATAACTTTATACGCAATCACATGAAGTCGAGTTAACTGGGTATTGTTGGCAATGATCTGTATTGTCTTTTAATGAGGGACAGTTTGATCTGAACTGAATTAAATCGACGCTAGCAAAGCTTCTCTATCTGCATTAAGATTAACATTCCTTTGTTATTAAAAAGAATAATTCATATGCGTGTAGTTCAACAAGTGATTTTAAATTGTTAGATATTGTATATTATTTAGCTAGTTGCTTATCTTATTCAAAGTTTTTGAAAGCGTATGGCAAAAATGAATGTAAAGGGTTCTTTTCCTGCGACTGGTTCGATAGTGTAGACAAATTTGACTACGACAGACTACCGGACTATGACCATTTTACTCAGACTTGAAAAATGTAACGTTTTAGATGCGGATGATAAAGGGTGTGAAAATTATGAATGGTTGCAAAACGTGTGCGGGGGGGCACAAATGTCAACGTTTAAAGACTTTTTGGTATAATAACCTTGGCACGTCAGATTGCTAGCAGTGTATTTATGCGGAAGTACGCAGGAACAAAATCAGGATTAATAACAATAATAATGATAGGAACATATATATTTAAGTAGTTAACAGATCCTGTTGATCCATCAATTAGACAGTACGTACGGTACGTACTACGATGGGTGTAAAGTCTAATTTAAGAGCAATAAATCTGCATAAACCGATCATCCCTCTGCCCGCACAGCCAAGGTAATAGAAATTCTAGATAGCGATTATACAGTGCGTTCGTTGTAATTTTCCTGCTTTGGATATGTTTACACTTAAGGAGTTTATGAGAATCTAATTCTTACTGGAATAAAGAGGTAACGTGCCTAGGTTCTAGCTACTCATTAAATTAGTTGCCGAAGTGGGTCTAAAGCAGCCCACTTAACAGGATGTCCCATCCAAGCCCTACAATATTCTTTCCGACAGTCTCTAATGGACGGGTTTAGGCACTAGAGCATGTGACAGTCATAAACGTGTCTAAATAAATGTTTATAATTTTAGTAAATACATCCGTATCCACTAGAAAACTACACAGTTTGAAAAACAAGAAAAACAGCTTCCAGATGTATGTCTTAGGTTGTCCTGGACAATCCCCGTGAAAACTGAAGAAGAACTTGAATATAATGACAGTGACACAGAGCAAGAGAGCGAATCGGAGAAAGTAGTCTCTATCAGTTCGGATAATAGTAGCTGTTCGTCTGATAATAACTCAGCAACTATAATTTCAGACAGCGATATACATAGTGTAATCGAAATATCAGATTACGATTCTGATGAATACGGAATACAGCCAACCCTCTGCAACATTTGCTGCCGTATTTATCAATCTCGCAATATAAAGGACATGAAAGGTCACATAAAGTGACCTCGTAGCGATTAGTATATAATGTGTGTATCTTTATGTGTGTTGAGTTAACCATAATAGTAATTTTTTTATATTCTCAAATGCAGATCTTAGTAATGTAAGTGCGATATTACGTAATGTAGTATTCCGCTGTACGCCCCGCGCAAGTGATGAGTTATTAGTTATTGTTCCTGCTGTCATACGTTCGTCTGAAAATAATTCAGTGATTATAATTTCAGAGCGAAGTGCAATGTTTAATTGAAATTTTCAGTTCAGATTTGTATACTGAAGAACTTGAATATAGTGACAGTGACACACAACAAGAGAACGAATCGGGTAAAGTATTCTCTATCACTTCAGATAATATTAGTTGCTCGTCTGATAATAACTGCACAATTATAATTTCACACAGAGTGTAATCGAAATTTCAGATGTTAGAACCGGTAAATTGTAAACTGATCATTTATGTCTGTTTCATTGGTTTGGCTACTCACCATAACCAAACCCATTTAGAAGAAGCGGTGAATGTATACTTTCAAAAGTAGTGCGAATTTATCAAAAACAATAGTAAAGTCCAACTTTACAGGTATAGAATTGTCTCAATTCCCTGAATTTACAAAATATTTCAATGTAAATATTAATATATTTAAATTGTTCAAAACGGTAGTGTTATTCCGCAGTATAAATCTCTGTGACATTACAAAGATACTGTGTATGTGAATTTGTGTGATTACATACTGTCCTATATTTCCAATTTTCAAAAGGTATGTTAAAAATATCAATGCCCCATAAGCAAGCGCCATTTTACTCAGCTAGCTCATTGGAAAGAACATTTACGTTCTTGTTCCGACATTACTAAATATGTACACCTAGGTCGATTTCTACAAAAGAAACAGACCTCCTTTCATGCTACTTTATAGTTTTTGATTTTGAAGCCATGTTTGAAAAGTTAAAAATTCAAAAATCCGAAAATTCGTCTGGACTCGAAAACATATCCCAGTATCTGTTTCATTGTGTTGAAATGTATCCATATTTTTGCTAATTCTAAGTTCAATGCGTTGCTTGGGGATATGATTAGTTATATGAGCAAAATCTCTGTGAACGCTAGTAAAATATTAAATAATAAATTGAAATATGTGTTTAATTAATTAAAAGATTTGGGTAAGAATATGGGAACGAAGAGGAAACAATAGCGGGAAGGGATAATTTATTAGAGGAACCTATCGTGAACGGGCAGCAAGAGATAAACATGACCCATCTAATTTTATACGCAATCGCATAAAGTCAAGTGAACTGGGTATTGGCAGCAATGTCCAAAAGCTAGCACAATATCTCAGTCTGCATAAAGATGAACATTACTTTGCAATTAATAAGAATAATTCATATGCATGTATTTCAACAAGTGATTATAAATTTTTAGATAGTACATATTATTTAACTACTGGTGTATCATATTCAAAGTTTTTGAAAGCGTATCGCGTTGACGAATGTAAACAACTCTTTTCCTGCGACTTGCTGGGTGGTGTAGACAAATTTGACTACGACAGATTACCGGACTATGACCATTTTACTGACTTGAAAATGTAACGTTTTCGACGCGGATGATAAAGGGTGTGAAAATTATGAATGGTTGCAAAACGTGTTGGGGAGCACAAATGTCAACGTTCAAAGACTTTTTGGTATAATAACCTTGACGGGTCAGATTGCTAGCAGTGTATTTATATGGAAGTACGCAGGAACAAGATCAAGATTAACAGTAATAATAATAACATACAACACTACTATCCGTTTTAAATTATCATTCCAAGTGTGGCCTCATTCGCTGTGCGAATCTCGGTCCAGTTTTAACTGTTAGTTAAAATACTTACAAGACACCAGAAGAGACTCTGGAAAGAAGGAGAAGTACCCTACAAATGGTGCCTTAGTCCAGGATCCTACCTATTTAAAATCACCACATTTTAGATCGGCACAAGGTAAACCTGTGTACCGTCAACACAATCAAACCCTAATATCAGCGAAGGCGCAGCATTTCTATTTCCATATGAGAGGAAAGCAGCATTTCTATTTTCATATAAGAGCAGGAGCAGTATTTCCATTATTCTATCAGGGGAAGAGTAGCATTTGTATCACAATATCAGTGGAGAAGAGGAGATCTGTAATATCATAGGTTAGAGAGGCACATCTGTGAACTGAATAACCAAGTAGACCATAGGACAGGATAAATGGGACAAGAAAAATCATAAGGACAGTCAGATCAATTTCCATTCTTCTGAAGTAGTATTACGGTACACTCAGGTGAAATTTATTTCGGGACGTTATGGGGCAATTAAAATTAGAGTTAAGGGCACAAGGGGTTTTAAACAAAATACGTGAATTCGATGGAGAAAACGCGATAGAGGAGATGTGCAAAATGCCAAAACTAAGCTACGTAAATTACCAAAAAAAGAAAGGAGATAGTATTCCAAATTTTTCCGAGCGTATTTTCACGCTCGCGGATGAAGCTTTTGTTGGGGAAAACTTTTCTAAACTGCGAAGTCCCCCCGCGGGTTGTCCCAAAGGGCATCCGTTACACGGATAATATAGAAGGGAGCGGTGAAAAAAGATTCGAAAATGACAAAATACAGACACATAATTGGAAGTCTCAATGCGTTGGACAATGGACACGATACATTATATAATACATGCCTTTTCTTCTTATCCTTCTGCTACTACTACTACTACTACTACTACTACATGCTGTGGTTTAAAAACGAATTTAATCGCTCCACGCTATACGTATGAAAAGAATGAATCGATTCTTTCCAATGGTTACGGCACCAGCGTTGCACAATTCGACAGACAGATATACGGACAGAGGACCCAAATTCAATAGTCCCCTGCACCGCGCTACGTGGCGGCGGGGGACTAAATATGTTAATAGACACGTTGATAGACGGTGTGAATAACGATACGACATCACGAAAACTCATTCGCGAAAAGACGAAAACGTTGGATCAAGCGTTAGAGATAACTCTACGTGAGCAATAAGATTAAAAAACGTTCGAATTCCGTAGGCGTACCGTAGAACCAATGGACGTAAACGTTGTAACGAAAGACGATAAATTTGAAACAATAGCAAACGCTATTCTTAATACACTTCCACCACAAATAAAATTACATGGCGTCACCGGACATTCCTTAAAAGTCATAAAACAGTTACTTCAATATTTTCGGTATCTCCGTGCTTGGTGTCGGCCACACAAAGCATGTGATAAGCAATTGATTGATTGATTGGTTTAACCCGTTTGCGTCATATTGTATCGATTCTGTTGCTATAGGAAGGCTCAGTTGAAAATAAAATCAATTAAAATAGAGATAACAAGTAGTGAATATACATCTTAAACCAACTAAATTCAAATTTAATCTTACTTTCAGAAAAGAAAATAAATGGCTTGGTGCTACCTTTGTGAAAAGGTCTGTCATGGAATTCACACTGTAGTAGCGTGAACGCATGTTCTGAAAATCTGCGCAATTGAGTCGAATATGTTTTACAGTCAGACGTTCTTGAAAACCAATATATTCTGGAGGCGCATCGCCTCTCAAGAGATATCCGTGGGTGATGTATGTGTGCCCGATTCGATCCCTGTGCATAACCGTTGTGTCGCGAATATTGCCAAAAGCTAGCTGCTTCTGTCAAACTGTGGGCCAGATTTGAAAGAGTTTGTTATTTCTTTGTTCGTTCCACTTTTTTTGCCAAAGGTTTTTTTACATAACTTGAGATATGGGGTTTAAAGTCGGAGTATGGTATGAAAAGGTCGGATATGTTGTAGTTTAGCGCCTCTTTTGCTGCCTGGTCTGCAGTTTCATTACCCGCTATGCCGACGTGGCTTGGCACCCAGCAAAACACTAGGGATTTGCCTTGTTTGATTGCCCTTTCATAACGTTCTATTAGGTCTAGTTGGAGTGCCCGAACCTCCGCGGAAAAGATAGATGAGCCGTTTGATAATCTTGTTTTCAGGGTATTTGATTTTGTAACTATTGCGGCAGCAATTTCTTTATCGAGTTAAGATCCGTCCGTGTATATGAAATAATGGTGAAGATAGGTTTCCTTTATCTCAGCAAACCTAACTTTGTACTCTTCAGCATTTATTGCGTCTTTAGAAAAGTTTGTCAGAGCTTTGTTAATGGTTGGCCTATTTTCTATGTTAGGTATTTCGGAACTTTTCAGTTTGCAATTTACTCGACTTTGATTCCAGCATTTTCAAAGTGGTTACGGACTCTACTGCGTCTGTTTAGGATTTCTGAATGGTCTTTTTTAACACCGCCTTATGGGCGGGATTTTCTTTACTAGCGTATAGTTTAATTGCATATTGCATTGAGAGTTTGATTCGTTGGATATCTAATGGTTGTTCATTTGATTCAACCTGAAGGTTGTCCACCGGTGACTTTCTGAAAGCGTTAAGGCAGAGGCGAAGGTCTTTTGACATTTCCTCTCCACGTCTTTTATGTGGGGAATAAAATTGGGGAATAAAGTTTTCCTTTACTACAGGTATCTGAGTGTTTGATAAGTATAAAATAGGATCATCGTTTGGCTTTGGCTTGTTGCAAAAGTGCATGCAGACTGTTTTGGCTTGCGAAAACTTGAAACCATTTTGGTCAGCCCATTTTTGAAGAGAGTTTATATTTTGCTGGAGGCAAAGCTGGATGAGATTCATGTTCTTACCCCTGGCACATAGCAAAGTCGTCTATAAAGAGTGAGCTGTCTATTCCCTGTTTAGTTGCGCCTTTTTTACTATTGATTTTGATTAGAAACAACAGAATTGATAGAATACAGCCTTGAGGATAGCCCTCTTCGTGTTCAAAATAGTCCCAGAATATGGAATCGAGGCGGACTTTAAACCGCCTGTCAATTAAAAACGGTTCAATGAAGTTAGGAAGCCGACCACGTACACCAAGGTCGTAGAGGTCTTGCATGAACCCGTGTTTCCAAGCCGTCTCGTAGGCACAGTGGCGCCATATTCGTTATTGATAAAACCTTCTCTTATAAATGAATCGAGTCTAACCAGGTGATCTATGGTACGTCTTTTTGAAGCCGCTTTGGATGTCACTAAGCAGATGATTTTTCTCTAAATATCAAATTATCACACGCTCTACTGTTTTGCACAATGAACTTGTCAGAGATATTGGGCGGTAATTTTGGGGATTAATAGAATCTTTATTATCTAGGAGGTTTCCTCAGGTAGGTATTTTAGAACCTGGTAGTGCAGGTCGTCTGGTCCGGCAGCTGAGTCATGTGAGTTATGTATAGCGTCTTTCAACTCCGCCGGGGTAAGGTGCTATTGTATCGTTCCAAATTATTTGAGGTGAAGTCTGTCGGTATTTGTTCTTTAATTTCTTTTATTTGACGGAACGCAAGAGAGTAATTTTCAGATGAAGAGTTGAACTGAAAAAATTTTACCAAAGGTATTTGCTATTTTACCGGGTTTGTGATAGTTTGGCTGTTTGTAGTGACGTGGTTTTTTGGTTTTGAGATTATTTTATCAGATATTTTTTTAATTATCTCCCATACTTTTTTTGTTGCATTTTTTTGTTCAATTTGGATATATATTCCACTCAGGTTAGCTTTTTGCTTTATTTGATGGTTCTGCGTGCTGCGGCAGACTTTTGTATTGTCGTCCAAGACTTCCCATTCGAAATCTAAAAACAAATTACTAGATGCCATTGCAAGGTCGACAGAGGTTTTTGAACAAGTGCAAGGCCGTAGGTATGTTGGGGTTTTGTCATTGCAAAGTGAGAGGTTGTGGAAATTTAGTAAGTTTTCAATTAGCTTTCCTTTGTGATCGGTGTTTATATTACCCCATAGAGGGTTGTGGGCACTAAAATCACCTACGAATAGGATGGGTTTTGGCATTTGGTTAATCCCTCGCTCCAAATGGAGGTATTACGGTAGGGCCTCTTTCATGGAAGCGAGAAAAATCTGATCCAAAGAGTTGTACATGGGATTCTTCTTATTTGCATAAAGCTTCGTTGTGTACTGCATAGCGAGTTTAACTCGACGAATGTTAGAATGTTAAGAGGCTGCTCATTTGCCTCCACGTGCCGGCTTTCTGATGGTGATGTTCTAAAAGCATTTACACACAGTCGTAAACCTTGATTTTGTATCGGGTCTAGTATTTTTAGGTATCAAGTTCTTGCTGATCCATAAACAATGCTGCCATAGTCTAGTCTAAACCGTATCAAGGCTCGGTAAAGCATAAGTTTTGTATCCCGGTCAGCGAGATTGAGTGCTTTTTGACACTTTCGTTTGAATTCTTTGATGTGTGGGATAAAGATTAGCTTGGAAAGGAAGAGTAAACCCAAAACTTTGTTTTCCTCAACAACAGGTATTTGAATGCCAGAAATATATAAAACGGGATCGTCGTGTTGTTTGCGTTTATTGCAGAAATACATGCAGACTGTTTTAGTTTGTGAGAATTTAAAATCGTTTTGGTTAGTCCATGTTTGCAGTGAGTGTATGTCATGCTGCAAGCATCGCTTGCCTCTGCAAGATATTGCGAAATCGTCAACAAATAGTGAGCTGTCTATTCCCTGTCTTACGTTATGTCGGATGCTATTTATCTTTATCAGGAACAGAAGGGCGAAAAGGATACATCCCTGGAGGAAACCTTCTTGTTCTGAGTAGTCTCAGAACACGGTCCCAAGGCAGAACCGAAGACATAGGTCTTCTAAAAAGGCTTTAATAAATTCAGGTAAGAGACCTCGCAGCCCCAAGTCAAACAGGTCTTGTTGTACTCCGTGTTTACAGGCTGTGTCATAGGTTTTTTCCAAGTCAAAGAAAACCGAAACGATATGTTCGTTATTGATAAAGACTTCTCTCATAAACGTTTCTAGTCTTACAAGGTGATCTGGGGTATTTCTTTGTCTTCTAAAACCGCTCTATATGTCGGTAAACAAATTACTGCTTTCTAGATACCAAGTGAGTCTCTAAGCTATCATGCCTTCAAATTTTTTACACAATGAACTTGTTAAGGAGAATGCTCTGTAATTTTGTGGGCTTGTAGGGTCTTTCTTTGGTTTTGGTTCTTTTATGATGATAATAGCTTCTCTCCATATTTCTGGAAGGTTGCCAGATTTCAAGGCTTGGTTAAGGAGACCCAAAAGTATTTGTTTAAGTGTTAAAGGGTTTGGTAGTGTATGTCATCTGAGTCAGCAGCGGAACTGTGAGATTTGTTTAAGGCCTGTTGGAGTTCACTCTGTGAGAAATCGCAGTTGTATGATTCAGTGTCTTAGTTAAAGTTTATTTTGTTTGGTTCTCTAAGTGCCTTATGCCGTCTAAAGTCTTCGCTATAGTGTTTAGAGGATGAGTTATGTTCAAATGTTTCTAACAGAACGTCAAATATTTCTCTTCTATCCGTTACAGTGGCATTGCTCGTTTGCAAGTGGTTCACAGGGCCTGGACAGCCTTTGCCGGATATTTTCCTAACCATGTCCCACATTTTCTGTAATGAAGTTTTTTCCGTTTAGCTTGGAAAAAAACTCCTCCCATGAACGTTTCTTACTTTGTTTTACAGTCTTGTGGTCGATGGCATTGAGTCCTTTATATTCCATTCTTCTAGTGGTGTTCGAATGATTTCTGAACGGATGAACATAATTTTTAGAATTGTAGCCAATCTACTTTTGTTAAAATTCCACTTGTCTACTCTTTCTTGTCATTGTGGAATAGTTTGCTTTTCCAAAATTGGAAAGTGTTCTCTTCCATGTAGGTCGTCTATAACTTTCCAGCTAAAATCCAAGTACGAATTAGCAGAGGTTATATAGAGCTCCATAGAGGTTTTTGAACCAGTGCCCATATGAAAACGGTGTTTTGTCATTGAGTAAAGACGGGCTGTGATAGTTTAGTAAGTTTTCTATCATCTTTCCTTTTTCGTCTGTTGTATGGTTTCCCCACATTGTACAATGAGCGTTGAAATCACCGATAGTTTGGGTTTTGGCAGTTGATTTATGAGATCTCAAAATTCGTGTGGTTGTAGTTTTGAAGGTGATTGCACGTAGATGTTGCACACAGTGATTGTTATGTTAAAGGTAGCCCTGACAGTCTGGGCCTGTGGGGTGGTATTTACGATTTATTTCACTTTGGGGTATATCGTTTCGAACAAACGTGGCAGTTCCTCCGGAGCTTTGTTCCTAAGTTGTCTTTGTTTTAGGAGATTTATCCCTTCAGCGTCGGTTGGTTATTGGTTTTAGAGAAGATTTCTTTTAGGTAAATTATTGCTGGGTCATTTTGGAATATGATTGTCAAAATTTGGTGATAGTTGGTCCACTGAATTATTGCCATATGATCTTATTTCGTTATGCCTAGGAGTTTTGTATTCCGACACTAGGTCTTGAAATTTGCTTCTTTTTACGGTCACTTTCCTTTGTTGTTTTAGAGGAGAGGGGTTCTGACGGTATATGCTATCGTCTTCCATTAGTGGAAGCAACCTATTCTCTGGTTAAAGAGAAGCGCAATCTTTCTTTGGCCTGTTTGGCTCTCTCTTTAAGGTTGGCCTTTACCTACTTTGGTAAGTTATATGGAGGACTTGCTCTTTGTTGTGGTGTTGGTGGGGAGGGGCTGGGCCCTGCACCGTTCCTCTTTGCTAATGGTGAGTTAGGACACATTAGCTTTTTGCACACTGCTGATTGGGAGTAGTCACTTTTGGTCTTACACCACTTTGTGTTTGAGAGCCTGTGGTTGAAGTACGCGGCTCGCTCAATTTTGCCACCTTGGTGCTTTGTGGTGGTATGTTGCGAGTTTTCTGGAATCAAGCCTACTTTGCCTCCTTAATGTTCAATTTTATTGGAATCGCACGGGGCAAGATGCTAATCATTCTTTTGGGGAAGTGAAGCTCCTGGACTGAAATTTGCCCCGCTTCTGCTTCGCCTCATACCATTAGCTCAGTCCTTTAGATACAGATATGTTTAAGAATCTCGGCTAGTTTCAAGGTGTTTGCATTTCCTCCTGTGGTCTTTCTAGACTTCAAGGATGACAAAGGAAATTTTTCATTATTTTCCGTAAACGGCGAGCAGAGTAATGTCAAATGACCTGAGCAAACGAGCTATTATTTTAATGTTAAAATCTTTCCTTTCATGCATGCAAAAGAAACTAAGCATCCGTTCAATTGATTGATTGATTGATTGATTGATTGGTTTAACGACAACAGCAACCCGTAAGGTTCATATTGTGTCGGTTCTGGTAGAGCGGGAAAAGTCAATTGCAATTAAGAATAATTAAAATAGACAAAACAAAAAATGCATAAATTAAAATGCAACTAAATTCAATCTAAAACTTGCTGCACAAGTGTATTTCTTTAAGAAAAGAAATAATTTTGCTTAGTACTACTTTTGTAAAGGGGTCTTTCACACTGTAATAGCGTGAACGAATGTTTGGAAATCTACACATTGGAGCAGAACATGTTTTACAGTCAAACGTTCTTGACAACAAATGCGTTCTGCAGGCGCGTCGCATCTAAAAAAAGATATCCATGGGTGATGTAAGTAAGCCCGACTCCAGCTCTACGCCGAACTATTGTGCCGCATATATTGCTGGGAACCAGCGGCTTTTGGCCAACTATTGGTTGAATTTTAAAAGAGTTTATTTCTTTTTTCGCTCCATTTTTGTTCGCTCCATTACCCGCAATGCTGACGTGGCTTGGCACCCAACAAAAAAACTAGAGAATTGGCTTGTTTGATTGTCCTTTCGTAGCGTTCTGTCAGGTCTAAAATCATTGTGTTAGACACCTGCAGGCTTTCTTATGATTGTAAGACCCATAGGGAATCTACACAGATACACAGATCCGTTCAAATACACACACACATACACATACAAACCCCACCTAAAAATACTTCTTCCCTCGGAAACAACTATAAATAGTGTGGTTAAGTATTGAAAGATTTTTAGAATACAAACCCAGCAGGGGTAGTATATAGGGAGCTTTTCACTGTAGCCTCGTGCCTGGATTTTTAGCCAAAACGTGACTAAATCAGCCATTTTGGAACAATAGAGGCTGACCCAGTTCTTTTGTCAACTGCATGACGTCACAAGGACATGACCTAGATAGTTTAAAATTAGAAACCCCTACACAATGGATGAAGGGGCAGGCTATTGCGTATTTGTCACGATAATTGCTTTCAAAACAAAGCCAAGTAGTCACCAGTGCATGACCCAGCTGAAATGACCGTCAAACTTGAACGGCCAAGGGCATGACGTCACAAGGACATGTTGCAAAAAATAAAAACAATATACAATGGCTAAAAGGGGCAGACTATTGTGTACTTGTCACGACAATTGCTTTCAAAACAAGGTCAAATAAGTCATCAGTGCATGACCTAGTTGAAATGACCAAATTAACCATCTGGAACGTGTGCGCCATAATGCTATTGTATGCATTAGTAAATTATGCTGTGCCATCAGTGCATGGAACTCGCAGAAATAATTAGGAGCAAAGCTGTCTGTTATATACATATCGTTACTAGATATGAGATAATTGCTTGAGAAAACCAAGATAATCGTCGTGTGTACAATTGAGGTGAAGGCTCACAGTTTGATGTCTGGTTTTAAAGATCTTACACGAATGGAAAAGTCTAAAGAAATGTGTGTACGTATAGCTGAGAGTTTCACATTGGAAATTTGTACATTCAATGAAGAAAATTATGCTTGTCTGCTTCATTTAGATAAAAAAATAAAATTATCCAAGAAAGATTGGCAATGGTTAAAGCAAAATATAAAAGTACTTAACAATGCTGTAACTGTAATCTCTCACCATCTTTTGGCATCAATGCAGAGAAAGAAATAGGCATTGAAATTTGCAAAGACAATGACGCGGGATGTTGTGCAGCAATTTGGATAAAAGGAGAAAATTATATTACTGTATCAAAATGTGAATGGTTTGGTTTGGTTACGTGCCTTCAACTATTTTGACAAAATACCTTCATCTATACGATCAGTATGCGTTTAAGGAACGGAAAAGAAACTATGTTAGGTTTAGAGCAGCCCGATGTAAAATTTGTAAGTCGTAATAGTGAACGAAACTACACAATAGAAGAAAAGTTGAAAATAATAAAAAAAAAATTTTTAATTTTTTTTGCAAGAAAAACTTACGAAGAAATAACACGTAAAATAACTTGGTTTCCTGACAGAGAAAATGAAGTATCATGGCCTATTATTTGCGATACTAAATATACCTGGCCATTTACATGTATTGACATTGCTGACAAATGGAAGGAAGTATGTTTGCAAGCACCTGTTTATAAAATTGGTGAGTTAACATGTGGATATGCAAGAGATGAGTTTTCGGATAATATTCCAGACGAAAAGAACTGGGAGAAAGCATTTAAGAAAGTCAAGAGATCAAATTCGTGGAAGAACTTTGTTCAACATGAAATGTTTTTATTTGCCCATGAAAGCAATGATGTTACGAGCATTGGTTGTCCATTTCACCCAAAGAAATCTAACTGTACCGGATGGTGGTGGTTTGAGGAGTGGGCTATGTTATTAGAGCTTGCATCTTCAGCAAACGAATAGCAGTGACACTAGAACTAAAGAACTTTTATAAGTAATATCAGTTGCTAGGTTTATGTCATAAACTGAATTTTTTCTAAATTTAAATATGAATCGGGGTCCAACCAATTAATATGTTCTGCTAACAAGCGTGGTTTTGCGTGCCTGGCATGTTATAAGAAATTTCAAAGGAAGTATGCCCTACATCGTCATTTACGATGTAAAACGTCTGTTTTATGTGAATTCTGTGGACATATAGATGCGCACTTTTCAAGTTTTGGAGATCATATATCATGGAAACAGAAGGAATTGGTGGTGAAACATAAATATTTTGTCGTTTATCACTTAACTGCAGATAACAACTTAAATAACACATGAAATATGATAGCATTAATGTATATTTATTGAAAAATACGAAAATACTGTAAATGTTAAAGTTAATTGCATTATTAAAATAAAAATTTTTGTCAGAGAGAGTTCCATTTCATTTCCACCGCTGTTAGCTTGATATAAAGATAGGGTAAATTTATTCTAAAACACAAGAAAGGGAACACAAGTCAAAAGCATATGTGTAAAACTCCCTTAACTGCAGATAAAAACTTAAATAACACATGGAATATGATAGTATTACTGTATATTTATTGAAAAACACGAAAATATTGTACATGTTAAAGTTAATAGCATTATTAAAACAAAAATGTTTGTCAGAGAGAGTTCCATTTCATTTCCGTCGCTGTTAGCTTGATATAAATGTATTCTAAAACACAAGAAAGGGAACACATGTCAAAAGCATATGTGTAAAACTAAGTAAAGGCTATGCTATAAAGTCCCAAGCATTTCTTGAAAATTATCAACCGCTATCTAGAAATGTCCAATCACTTCCTAGAAATCACCAAGCACTCTCTAGAAACTTAAAATCACTTCCTAGAAATTTACAGTCACTTCCTAGAAATTTCCAATCACTTTCTAGAAATTTCTAATCAGTTTGTGGAAATTTCCAATCAACTAACGGAAATTTTCAATACCTTACTAGCACATACCTTTTTCTTTTTTCTTTTTCGAGAAAATCCCCATTTTTGTAAACCATGATAATATATAGTCTGGAACACTGCTAGTTATTGCACATAATAACAAGCATTACAGGAATATCGAATAACAAGCTCTAATTTTAATAGTAAAGAAAATTAATTGAATGTTCTACCTTATAAAATATTCTCCAGATACCAAGAAGATGGCCGTACACCATAAGCTAATCGCATAACAATTTCATCGCTAAAAGCGCCCCCCCCTCCCCTCAATACTGCCTTCGTCATTTTCACTTTCTTGGTCAGCAACGATACTGAAACTATCACTGTCATACTCTATTTCACCCTCGTCATCGTTACTATCCTCATAGATATCACTGTCCTGGCTAGTAATAATACTGTCCCCATCACTGGCATATTATATTTCTTTATCAGTGCAGGCCTTGTCGATATCACATACACTGAAACCATCACTTTCATATCCTATATCGGAGGCTTCATTATTACTAGATTGGTCACTACCAGTGATACTCTCATCATCACTAACATTATCAATACTGTTTTTCCTTATCCTCACTATTCGTCTTTATTTTTTTAATAATTTGGTTGTCACTTACACACTCTGCTTTTCTTTTTGTCTTTTTATCATTTTCCATTCTTTGAATTGCAAATTGCGCAAATAAATTATCTAGGATCGCCAAGTTATCCATTTTTAATGATACCAAAAAAACACAACTTTCAGTTCGAATAAACAGTTGTTTGTGATGGAATTGAAAGCTATCATCTATCTTTTATAATGAACTTGCATAGTTAACCTTGGGCTTTCTAAACTATCAAATAATTGTATACGTAGAGCGAATAATACAATTACAAATAAAATAGTTTATTTTAAGATTTAGGGTTCACGCGATACTTTATCTTTATTGTGGTAAAGGTTGAAAAGACACATATAGGTTGATTAAGTCTAAAGTGCGCGTGATACATTTCTAAGCTACATGGACTTATCATGATGCCAAATCAATTAACACATAATGTTAGTAATGGGATACACACTTGTGTAAATTATGCATAAGCATCTTGCCTTAAAAATATAAATTCATCAACAAACAAAAATAAATTATATGGTTCAAGGTTGAACCGTGCGTCATGAAACTGCTAGCATTTAATTACATGCCTGATATGTCTTATTTGAATCGAATTTTCACATAAACACAAAGGTGATTATAAACTTCTGTACCTTGTTGTAGTTGTTGAAAACAACTGTACCTTGATGTAGTTGTTGAAAATCTGAACAATGTTGCTTTTACGACGTGTTTTGCGCAATGCTCATTTACGCACAGACTTTTAACCCATTGAAAATATTTCAAAGAATCTACCATTGAAACAGGATTTAAAACTTGGCAGTAAACAAACTACTTAATAAGCTTGTATTAGATTTTATATTTCATTTTATTTTTTCAAGATTGTGGTTTTAACATATCTTGACCCTGTACTAAGAATAATATTTTATATCTAATTTAAGCTACTGTTTTTAAGAATACAAATCCTGTTCTGTTCTCAGAATCAAGTATAAGGGTTCTTTTCATGCTTTAACTTGCATGACGCAAACGCAATATAGCGTAATATTTAACCTAAATTATCTCAATTTGTATTTGGAACTATTTTACGGCTCACAAAAACGAAAACTTTAAACTACGTTATTATCACGTAAAAAGTGTTTTAAGTCTATCAAGAATAACCCTCTTTAGTTCGCTGACGCAAATTTACCGAGGAATTATACAATTTAAGATGTATTTAAATAATAGAACTTAGGATATTGTGTCAACGTATTATCCACCCGTGTAAATCAGTTCTTTATTTAACAGGCCATATGACGCAGTTTGTATTCAATATAATGTGTTATTTTGACAGATATTTGTTACAAGAAAGATATCTTCGAGGTGAAAAAGGCTTACGTCACTCCTCCTTCTCACAATAAATGAATTACAGCTCGACGAAAAATTACATAGTTCCTTTTTTCCAACTTGATCCTTACAACAGGTTAAAACTAGTGTAAAACAAGCGAAAGTAATAGTAAACGAAACACTTATTAAATAACACACAGATTTAAAAATTACAAGGATATGGTAAAATTTTCCACTGAATGCTACAAGTGTTTTATTAAATTAGAATATTTCGGACAGAAACACAAGTGTGCAAAAGCGAGTAATTATCCCGAGTGGCTAACTTGTAAACGGTGTGGAGGTGTTAGACATTTTTCATATCAGACCGATCTTATATCTCAAAGCACCCATCTCCCGTGGTTTTGGTGTAAATCGAGTCTATAAAACATAAACTCCAGTAAGCACGAAAACAAGTGTGCCAAACGACCAGAGGCACATGAAAATAACCCGTGCATTTGTCACTTTAGTGAGTATCACTGTAGAGTTGTGGAGAAGTTATGCTTCAGCGCTTTGATTACTTTCGGTCATTAGACAGTCTAAATTATGCAATATGCATGTTTTGCACTAAGTTTAACCGATGGTGAATGCTAAATTATTTGTTATTAAAGTTAAAGTTAAAATAAACATGACAACTGCACCGAAACAACGCAGAATAATTAAGAATTCAATTGAATAATTTTTTGAGGAAAATAAAAATATACCGGCAGTAGAAGAATTGGAGGATGACGTATTTGAACGTTTGTTTCTACATATTTATATATAAATTAATAAGGTACAAAACTGTTTTCTATTGTTCGCTCTTTTTGGAAAAGAGTACATTATGAGTGTATTTTTATCTGTACTAAGCTAATAAGGGCGCATGATTTAAAACTGATGAAAAAATTCTTTGTAAAATGCGTTGTGTTTTATGGTAATGCAGATGAAGGTGTGGCTATTATCAACAAAGTCAAAGAATTGGTGGATGACGGAAAGGAGGTTGTAATAGGTGAGTGAATGTTAAAGGCTTTCTTTGTTTTCTTTTGCATGATGTCTGAAGTGTGGTGAAACAAATAGGTCTAAAATATCTACAATTGTTTACATTAGTTATATTTGTACAGGTGGTTTTGTTGTAAATGTAGGTTTAAGGTGAAGGTGGAAATTTATCCGCCAAAGAAAGTGAGGGATTTATACCTCTATCTGAAGGAAAGGAAGATGGAGCCGAGAAGCGGGAAGCTACGAAAATAGTGTTTGAAGGTAAGTAATCGAACCGATGATCGGAGTCATGTATAGAACTGCTATAACATGTGGATGTATATTGAACTAAAATAGAAAAAATGGGATCTGACTAGAAATTAGAATTGTTATTCTGTTTCTATCAATTTAAATGACCTAGAAACCTAAGGGTTTTAAAGTTACATTAATTGAAATTAACGATACACGGCGTCTCGCTTAAGACATTACAAATAGATCAATTTTTTTCTAGATGAACCAGGAAATCCTTCGGCTAAAGAGCAATTATCTGCAGTTCAGAAAACGGACAATGAACAGGAGAAAAAGACAGAGGAACACGAAGTAAACGACAAGAACGAAACAAAAGAAGAAGAAAAAAAAGAAGGAAGCAAAATTGTTTTCGAAGGTAAGAAAAAAAGACAAATCTAGACGTCTGGTAGTGAACTATTGATGTTACTTTATACGTTACATACATTTAATAGAGTCAATGTTATTTAACTGTGGAGACAAACCTTTACGTCTAATTGAAAATCTTAATCTTTTTTACACATAGTTTACACACTTAACAGAGTGAATGATATATAACTGTGTCCTTGTAGTGCTGTTTCTTGCAAGAAATTAGATATCGGAATATCTTATATAAATATATGTGTGTTACAGATGCGGAAATGTATTGATTTCTCAGAGAAAAGATATGGTGGTAACTACATCTTCCGTATGCCTAATGCATAAATCAGACACTGGACCAAAGGAAATCACTCTTGACAGGGCCCAGTTAAAGGAGCTGCGGCAGCACAGGGATAAGTTATATGCTTCTATGGTTGAAATAGCTAGAGGTAGTTCCACCACACATTCTTCCTTTCAGTTAGGGAGTGGTGTGATTGGGACTGTGAACTCACCATTTGTGTGTATCAATATCAGGAAATGGGCGTTCACCAATGGAGCTGGGTTGTTTCCGACACAAGATGGTGTTGCATTAAACAGAGGACAGTGGAGAAAGTTTTGGGGATTCTTGGATCTACATGATCGGGCTCGCGGAAATTAAAGATTTGGTTGAAAAAAAAACACAGATGCTGTTTAATAATAATATTTTTATTGAGACTTAAAAATTTACATTAAAATGTTTAAATGGTGTACAGATTAATTAAAATTTCTTTAAAGCAATAACAATAATAATTCACATTCTTAATAAAGTTGTATTTTTAAATTTATAAATGTCAAGTCTAAAGTTAATGTTTTTCAAAGGAATAGTTGATACACATTTATTTCTTAATAAATGCTATTATATACGAATAATACGCAATTCATTTCAACAATTCCATTAACACTTTATCCATGTTATTTTTACCAGGATATGAATTACAAGTTAGTTGTTTCAAACCCGCACCCCAAAATGTATCATATGTAGCTTCAACTAAAGTCTTACCTTTATATTCTTCTAATTTACATTTAAACACGGAACATTGATCAAGTTTTACTTGCAAAACATCTCGCATTATATCTACTTTAACACTATGCCACTTTATATTTACCTTGATTTTTTTAGCCATACGCTTGGCGTCATATCCGGTTTTTGAATTTACAATATGTAAAGCAATATCATGTTCATTATGAAACACTGCTTTTTCATACTGGTATAAAGCTTTGCTAGAATTGAATGTATATCCATACTTTCAAGTTTAGTTTTACACATGTTTGAAAGTACATTTGTGTGCCCTGCAAAAGGAACTATGTCACTGTCAGCCATTTTATCTGGTTTTAGTCTGTTGGTGGATTACATTCAGCACATTCAACTGCGCCAAGCACATTTGCGTGGTCGTCGTTTAAAAAGCATGGTTTTGCGCTCTGCACGTCCGGGAAGTTTTGTTCGAGCTTCGTAGCATGGTTCCAAAACGTATACCAGTTGCTTTTGTTTAAGGTGATGCCCTCACGTGTTGGGTACTCGCGACCAAATGTTGAGTATTTTATCCACTTGCGTATGTGTATCAGATTATACGGAGACGTCACGCTTACAAACACATTCCCAACAAGAGGAAAGCGCAGGTTTGTTGGTTTTTTTGTTGTCTCGTTGCACAGTTTGTAGGCCTTGGCTCAGGTCATTCTTCCACCGTTTAAGTAAGGCATACTGTGACAGTGATAGCTTTATTGTCGAGTCTTTAACTTCATCATGAAATATGAATTCGCTTTCATCTCCAAATCTGACAAACTTTTCATCGTGTAAACTATATATATATATATCTGTTTCTGTCCAAAGCAGTACTGTATGCAAAGCTCTGCATTATGTTTTTATAGCGGTGAAGTGTGAGAATGTGATTGGATGATTAGAATATACGGTGTTTTTAACTGGTGCGCATTGATGCGAGGAAAAAAACACGTGACTTTTAGGCGAAGGGTGTGGAAGGGATGGCTAGGAATAGAAACAGTTACTTTTATTGTGTTAGCTTTTTTATTATTTCTACAAAAGTTACATGAAATAACACATTCATTTTTATCTTCTACAAAGCTAGGGAACACAATTATTCATTTTATTGGGTAAATTCATAAAATGACTGCACAATAATTTCGCTTAGTAATAAATTATCTTTAAAAAAATCAAGAATATCATGAAAGCTATAACCTCTACATTTAAAATATAGATAAAATAAACAAGTTAGTTAGTTAGTTAAATGGTTTGTTTAACGACACGACCGACCCTTAGCGGGTTACATTGTGTCAGAACATGTCAGTATTCAGTGACTAGAAGACAATGCTGCAAGTTAAAATCAAGGTAAACTAAAACCATGTATATTCTAAAATCATAAGGTAAAAAAGGGCTAGAAATACTGATACAGATTGATTTCTTTTAAAAATTGTATAAATTTGCTAGGTTCTGCTTCATCAGTCTATTAAGATATGTTTGACGGTGTAAGGTTCCTGACACCCGACAGAGTCGGGTGCCGGCTCGCCTCTTAAAAGATGTTTGTGGGTGACATATGTATGTCCTATTCTGGCTCTATGGTAAACCATTACATCTCGCACACTGTTAAGTGGCGGGGCTTTTGTCCGACTAACGGCTTTGTTTGATACAGCTTGTTGTTTCTTAGTTTGTTCCATCTTTCTCGCCACAATCTTTTTGTGTATCTTGTGATGTGATATTTAAAATCGGAGGCTGGTATGAGCATATCGATACAATTATCATTTAGAGCCTCTTTTGCAGCTTTGTCGGCTATCTCGTTTCCTCGGATACCCACGTGACTTGGAACCCAGCAAAACACTATGTCTTTGCCAGCTTTGGTGGCCTCGTCATACCTTTCAAGAAGGTCAAGCATAAGTGGGTTTGATATTTGTAGGTTTTCAATTGATTGCAGTACGGACATAAAGTCAACGCAAAACATAAACTTTTTGTATCGACTAATCTTCACTATCAGGATAGCGAGATGTACAGCTTTAATTTCAGCTGAGAAAATAGAGGAACCATTTGGAAGTCTTGTTTTCAAGGTGTTATTTTCAGTTACAACGGAAGCAGCAGATTTGTTGTCGAGCTTTGAGCCGTCCGTGTAGACGAAATGATAGTCTTTAAATTCATCCTTGAGCTCTGCAAAGTTTGATCGAAATAGAAAGGGGCTAGTTGTTTCCTTTGCATAGACCGAAAGGTTCTTTAGTACCACAGGTTTGGTGAGTTTCCACTGTGGTAGTTTTGTCACTCTGTATTTTGCAATTGACTCTATGGTGATGTCAGCGTTATCAAGGTAAGGCTGAACACTGGCTCCAAATGGAGGTATTATGGTAGGGCCTCTTTCATGGAAGCGAGAAAAATCTGATCCAAAGACTGAGTTGTAGGTGGAATTCGCATTTGCATAAAGGTTCGTTGTGTACTGCATAGCGAGTTTAACTCGACGAATGTTAAGAGGCTGCTCATTTCCCTCCACATGGAGGCTTTCTGCGGGTGATGTTCTAAAAGCATTTAGACACAGTCGTAAACATTGATTTTGTAGCGGGTCTAGCATTTTTAGGTATGAAGGTCTTGCTGATCCATAGACAATGCTGCCATAGTCTAATCTAGACCGTATCAAGGCTCGGTAAAGCATAAGTTTTGTATCCCGATCAGTCATGGGCCGATATTACTCTTAGGAGATTGAGTGCTTTTTGACATTTTCGTTTGAGTTCTTTGATCTGTGGGATTAAGCTTAGCTTGGAGTCGAAAAGCAAACCCAGAAATTTGTTTTCTTTAACAACAGGTATTTGAATGCCAGAAATGTATAGAACAGGATCGTCGTGTTGTTTGCGTTTATTGCAGAAATGCATGCAGACTGTTTTAGTTTGAGAAAATTTAAAACCGTTTTGGTTAGCCCATGCTTGCAATGAGTGTATGTTCTGCTGTAAGCGCCGCTGTATTAGATTCATTTTCTTGCCTCTGCAAGATATTGCGAAATCGTCTACAAAGAGTGAGCTGTCGATCCCCTGTATTATGTTATGTCGGATGCTATTTTACCAGGAACAGAAGAACGGAAAGGATGGATCCCTGGGGAAAACCTTCTTCTTGTTCGAAGTAGTATGAGAACACGGCCCCAAGGCGGACCCGAAAACGTCGGTCTTCTAGAAAGGCTTTAATAAATTCAGGTAGACGGCCTCGCAGCCCCAAGTCAAAGAGGTCTTGTAGTACTCCATGTTTCCATGCTAGGCCTTTTCCAAGTCAAAGAAACCCCAGACGACATGTTTGTTATTGATAAAGGCTTCTCTTATAAACGTTTCTAGTCTTACAAGGTGATCCAGGGTATTTCTTTGTTTTCTAAAACCGCTCTGTATATCGGCAAACAAATTATTGCTTTCTAGATGCCAGGTGAGTCTGTCAGCTATCATGCGTTCAAATGTTTTACACAGTGAACTTGTTAAGGAGATTGGTCTGTAATTATGTGGGCTTGTGGGGTCTTTGTTTGGTTTTGGTACTGGTATGATAATAGCTTCTCTCCATATTTCTGGAAAGTTGCCAGATTTCCAGGCTTGGTTAAATAGGCCCAATAGTATTTTCAAGGTTTCGTTTGGCAAGTGTTTAAGGGTTTGTTAGTGTATGTCATCTGAGCCAGCAGTTGTAGCATTCACTGTTGTCCGAGTAGAAGTTTATGTTTTTCTTTGAGTGCCTTATACCGTCTAAAGTCTTCGCTTTAGTGTTTACAAGATGTTCAAATGTTCAAATGTTTCTCCCAGAGCGTCAGATATTTCCCTTGTTCCAGTTACGGTGACATTGTTAATTTGTAAATGGCTCACAGGGCCTAGAGAGCCTTTGCCGGATATTTTCCTAACCATATCCCACGCTTTTTCTTTAATGAAGTTTTCCCGTTTAGCTTGGAAACAAACTCCTCCCATGAGCGTTTCTTACTTTGTTTTACAGTCTTGCGGGCGATGGCATTGAGTCTTTTATATTCCATTCTTCTAATGGTGTCCGGATGATTAATGAACTGTTTTAACGCTTGTTTTCGAGCAGCTATTGACCGTTTGCATTCATTGTTGAACCAGATTTTGCATAGTCTTTTGCGAGATCTGGATATTTTCGGGATAGTGTTTTCCATTATTGATTGTATCAAAGCGGTAAACAATAGAATAGGATCATTATCACTTTCAAGGTATTCTGGTGTAATTGACTGATGGCATAACTCTTGGAATTGTAGCAAATCTGCTTTGTTAAAATTCCACTTGTCTACTCTTTCTTGTGGTTGTGGAATGGTTTGTTTAATTAAAATTGGAAAATGGTCGCTTCCATGTAGATCGTCTATAACTTTCCAGCTAAAATCCAGGTAAAAGTTAGCAGAGGATATGCAGATGCCAATAGAGGTTTTCGAACCAGTGCCCATATGAAAATATGTCGATGTTTTGTCATTGAGTAAAGACAGGTTGTGATGGTGTAGTAAGTTTTCTATGATCTTTCCTTTTTAGTACGTTATATGGTTGCCCCACATTGTACTATAGGCGTTGAAATCACCAATACTATGGGTTTTGGCAATTGATTTATGAGATCTGAAAATTCGTGCGGTTTTGGTTTTGAAGGTGGTGGCACGTAGATGTTGCACACAGTGATTGTTTTGTTCAAGATAGCCCTGACAGCCAGAGTCTGTAGGGTGGTATTTAGATTTATTTCACTTTGGGGTATATTTTTTCGAAAAAACGTTGCAATTCCTCCAGAGGCTTTGTTGCTAACGTGGTCTTTGTTGTAGGGGATATATCCCTTCAGCGTTGGCTGGTTATTGGTTTTAGAGAAGGTTTCTTGTAGCGGATTATTGCCTGGTCATTTTGGAATATGATTGTTAAAATTTCGAGATGGTTGGTCCAAAAACCTCGTATATTCCACTTATTGCCATATGGTCTTATTTTGTTATGTCTAGGGGTCTTTGTATTCCGACACTTCGTCTTAAAATTTACAATTAAAAACTGTTCAAACTCGCTGTTTGGTGGATATCCTGCTGAATCGAAATGCTCACAAAAATAGTCATTATACAACGCTATCCAATGGTTTCCCGGTATGTAATTGGGTCTGTGTTGACAATAAACACTGATGGTTTGTCTACTCTTAACGGAGGTTCATCAACCGCACACATTCCACCATAATATTGTTGAATGTAAGCATCTTGTAACATGCATCGTTTTAGTTCTAGGGTATTCATAATACAACGTTTCTTGTACTGTCAATGGTCAACTGCGTAGACAATGCACGTTGTAGCTGATGGCAGTGCTGATTCGAAACGGGTGCTTAGGCGTGTATGTCCTGTTGCCGGTCTTGTGAATAATTCTTCTTTTGATTGCGACTTTACGTCAAAGACAAATATGGCGTACCCTCCGTTGTAGTCTGAGGGATGTATCCAATTTCCTTGCAGTTGGGAATAAGTATTTTTGAAAAGGCTGCGGTACTCTGATACGTATCCTGTATCTAAATACCGTCCTGCGACGGCTGGATCGTCGTCAAATTTAGGTTGAAAAGCAATAGACGGTACTGGTGAACCATCCACAGTCAACTCTAGGAGATTCAAGTTAAAATGCTTGAAATTGAAAGGGTTTTTCGAAAAATCACCAGAGAACACGTCGCTTCCTGTTTAGGCTACAATAACCTTTGCTGGTCCTGTTTTCAAGCTTTCATTGTGAGCAATAGCTATGCTTGGGTTTACTTTTATTTGGCATACTTTAAGAATGGCATCTGTTATATTCACTTGTTAGGCTACTCCGTTTTCGCTGAGTAATCTAGATTCATCACCGCTTTGAAAGAGCTTGACCGTAATCTGGACGCCATTCAAAATTGCCCTGCTTTGCTGAGAAATGTCTAAATATATTGGGCCCTCAAGGTCACATATGTGGCTGTTGGCTGTCAGTGCCTTTCGAGTTGTGTGTCCGCTATTGATTGTAGGGTCGTCCATGTAATCTGCCGAGTCCATGTAACCTTCAGCTTGTAATTGCGAATCTTTTTGGTCATGTCCATACCTTAACAAAGTATCTAAGTACGCCTTATACGGGTTCATAATACCTACTGTGGGCGTTATGACTTGTTAGTTCAATGCTATATCGACCTGTCGAAACAATGTATGAAGTGGAAGGTTGACCAGTGCTACGTTATCAGTGTCTGTGATAGCCGTTCCATCAGTCTTTAGAATTTGCAATTGTACACGCAGACGTGTTTGCGACAAGTCAACATATTCATTTGACGTGCCGGCAATTTGAAATTCTATTGTGCTGCCTCTACTTATTTGTCCTGTAGGTCGAAAATTTATTCAACTAATCTCATCAATTGACTGATCTACAGACGGCAGTTGGAATAAAGCTAGTTTGTTATCAAATGCTGCAGCCATGATGATCTTTACACGTTAGTATCTTCACCGAAAATGATGGGAGGTATTACATTGATCCTCATTATATACTGTTCTCACCATGAATATTTTTGCTTACTTGACTTTGCTTTCTTTGTTACTTTTGGTTTTATGGGTGGGGATTTATGCTTGACTGTTTTTACTGGCTTCTTGTTCTTTCCATTCGATACCTTTAATGCTTGCTTTTTGGTACTTTTCTTTTTAAACTGCTTTTTTAGTTTTTTCGTTCTTTTGCTTGGCTGTTTTCTCGCTGGTGTTGCTTTACGTTTCCTGTTGTATGACAAGGCGCCTTGAAAGTTTTGTTTCAACTCCATTTTTGCTTGTGCCACGTGTTGTTCTGTTGTTGTAACCAGTTTGATACATGAACCAACACCCCCATCTTGTGTATGTTTATCAGTTTTGTAAAACTGTGTTTGGTATGGAATCTTTCCGTCCTGCATGTTTTTTAAAAAGTTGATATAACCTATTTGCTCGTTTTCCATCTTGTGACTTGCTTACAGTCCAGTTGTAAAATGAATTCAAGTTTAATCTTTCTTAAAATTTTTATAGGTTTGATAATGAGAGCGCAACGCAAAGGTCCAATGTCACTTGATGGAATTTCCATGTCTTTTGTTCGTACATATATGCGCACGCGTTCAATAGGTTGCACTGCTACGTTGATAAATATAACTGTTGGAATCCCCCAGACGACCAAACGAATCTTAATAACGGTGCGGTTCCATTACGACCATAACTCTGCTCGACTAAATCACAAAACACGTATAGTTCGTCACTGGTATTGTACACAATATCTGCCAAAGCACAAGCACAATCACCGTGTATAGGTTTAGGTAATTCAACAGTAAAATCCCACGCCACATTTGAAGGGTGAAAATTACATCTGACAGATAAAAGACAATGTAGCTTCTATTTTAGTTCTGTGAGGCCCTTGACCCAAGTATTGAATTTTTCTGGCCAACCTTTAAGCTTGACAAAGTACTCTTTCTGTCCGTTTCTGGTTCTTTGACGTATTACCTTTTCAATTGGATATGATTTGTCGTTATCAAGGTACACCTTTTGAAGCTCATAAAAACGGCCTGTTATTGCGTCATTATTGTAGTCCTTTATAGAGTATTTTGGAATGTCGTCATCTTTAATTGATATGTCTGTGATGGTAAATATCTCAGCGGTTCATCCTTCATCGTATTCTCTGTCAAACGGTTTACTTCAGCCAACAGTTTGACCCTATCACCCTCTTTGAATTTATAAAGCGGTTTGGATTTTGGTGGATGGAGTCTTTTGTTTTTATTGTTTTTAGATTTTTTAATATACTGATTGGTCCACACGTCATAGGATTTTGCGGTACGCGCCTGAGTAGGCGTCATCTTTATAGTTCGATGATAGGTATTGTTGTAACTAGCAGTGAAGTCATCTAAAACGTCTATCCATGTAAATGTGTTTTTATACGACATATACACAATAAGACGTTTTTTTCACGACTTTGATGGCACGACCCGCATGAGCAACTTTAACTTCATTTTTAGACGTGAAATGAATGACATCTTGTGATTTCAGGTACCGTGCAACCCATCTATTTTTTATATTCACTTCAAGAATCTGACCATAGTTTTTCAGGGGTAGCTTCTTCGAAAAAACTTTCTACCATTTCTTTTCCTTGTAGTGTTTTTAGTGGATGAGTCCATAAATAATGGAAATGGCAGACTTGTAAGATTTCTTTGCTTACAGATTGAGAGACCTGACACCCATTGAAAACCGAGCAGCAAGGCAGAATTTCCGAAAAAGAGTGCAGTAAATTATAAATTATAAATATAAAGTTAAGTTTTTTAATGAAATGAAAACAAGCTGTTTCTGAAAGTTATCAGTTGTAAAGTTAGTCAGTTATATGACTTTTTTAACGACACGACCGACCCTTAGCGGGTTACATTGTGTCAAAACATGTCAATAATCAGTAACTGGAAAGCAGTTGCCAGTTAAAATCCAGACCGCGTATATTTTAAAATCATACAATAAGCAGCGTTTAGAAATATGGAGTCACCTTGATTGCATTCAAAAATTGTATAATTTTACTAGTTTCCACTTCATCAAACAACTGCATCAAAGAGTCAACTCCGAAATGACGTAAGTGAGCGTCTAGAAAATCGGTGGTCTATTAAAATATGTTTACTTTGTACGAAACAACCCAGAAAAGTCGCATTTTATAACCTGGCTAAAATGCACCTTTTCCAACTCTTCTACATTTAAGGCTGGAAGAGTCGCACTTTGCCTATTTACAGATAGTAAGAGAAAGAGGATCGTGTTGCTTATTGGGGTTGTAACACAGAATAAACCAACTCATATCGACCACCCCAAGTGACACCGCCGTCGTACTGTCAGTTCTCTAATCGTCAGTATTACGAAGGTGCGCGACATTAGCGCAGTCAGCAGGATTGTTTTTCTAGATAAAAATTCTTTTCATTTTAGTCTTTAAAAGACGAACTTGGAAGAAGACAGGACAGTGATATAAAAGATTTCTCTGTTCTGTTTCTGTAGATGAACGAGCAGAATAAGGATTCTACCACCATACCGAGTGAGATGCTGGCTCGATTTTACTGCTTGGAGTGTGGAAAGATGCGTTCTTCCTACTTCTGGGCGCATAGAGCCAACAACTGGGCCTATCAACTCTTTTTATGGTGCAACGCTGTCTTAAAGTGGCACTCTGGGTATAACCACTGTTTTAAGAGTCCGAAGCGACCCTACCGGGACAGTAGACATTAGGACCAGATTCGTTACCGCTGCCGTTATCCGTTTTAACCTTGAATATTCTTTCCATTATGTTGGTTAATAACGGGTTCTAGTTTCCGTTCGCAAGAAAATTGTTCGGTCTGTCCCATTTTTCTTCGAATGATTAAATTTATTATAAGGTGGGTAAAATGTAAAATGGTTCTACAAATTGATTTAGTTTGGTATTAATCTAGCCTTATGAATACTAATTGGATTGCTATACATACGTAATTGGTATGCACACCAAGGGCGTGATTGGCAAAGCATGTGTTGTGTGAAGTCACCCAGATATGGCGTAGTTGCACTGATAAGAATGTTGTTTGTTTGTTTGTTTGTTTGTTGCTTAGCGTCCCGTTCACTAAGTTGGATGGGTATATTAGGACCAACTTGCGGGAGAAGCAAGTGGGAGAAAAAGAGTTAGTTAGTTATATGATTTGTTTAACGACACGACCGAACCTTAGTGGGTTACATTGTGTCAGAACATGTCAGTAATCAGTGATTATAAGTTAAGATCAAGTTAAGTTAAGATTAGAAGAATCAAGATAAGCTAAAACCGTGTATATTCTAAAATCATCAAGTAAAAGGGGACTAGAAATACTGATACAGGTTGATTTCTTTTAAAAATTGCATAAATTTGCTAGGTTCTACTTCATCAAAGAGCTGTCTCAAGGAGTCAACTCTGAAGTGACGTGAGCGGGAGTCTTGGAAATCGGCATGACGTGCACAACACGGTAAAATATTGCGCAACGTTAGAGACATGAGTATGCAAATAAATCCTTTATAACACAACACAAAGAGTCTTAAATAACATCATATCACATGCAATCATAGGTTAGTATATGCACATTATACGTAGATAGACCAATGAAATGGTATCATATCCAAGCAAAACCCATATCCCACAATTTCCTTCCCACATAACTCAATTATAAAATGAGCGATTGTTGTAGCGGTAGATCATTATTCTGACAAGACTCACAGAATACACAAGAGAACGGAAGAGAAGCAAACGTTCAACGTGAATTGGATAAACATTTACACAGAAGGCTGAAAAATATAGAAAATGGCGAAACATAGCAGCAAACCTGATAGTGAATCACCAAAAGGAAACAGAAAAACATATCCTGTTAAACGTACATTTGACTGGCAACATCATCATGCGGATAAACGATAAAGTAAGTTATCGTAAACATTCAGGTTTTTGTTTTTAGCATTTGTATCCAAGGTAGTGAAATGCAAATCTGCGTGAAAGTCATTCGTGTGTGTGAGGGTGTGCGTGGGTGTGCGTGTGTGTGTATGTGTGTCAAATTCGAAACTAAGAAACACTGTGATGAACAAGCATGTTAAATAATACTTCAATGACAAAGCCCACAAAATCAAGCATATGACGTTTTACCAGAATAAAAAAAGTTAAGGCTGTGAATGAAGTCCATGTGTATTTGATTGAAGAAAATGACAATTAAACTGATGACAACACAATACTTAGCACTCTCAACGATGCAATGGATGACTTGCTTGTAAGGGCAGTGAACGAATATGAACAAGGTAAACTAAATATATGTGTTTAGAAACGAATCTTAATATTAAAAGAGATAACCCACACAATGTGTAAGTGTAAGTAGATTAGAGCTCAAAAAGACGATTTCATACACTGTCTCATCAAATAAATGTACAGTCAAAACATGTTAAATCGATATCAAAACGAAGTGCGAGATAGCCGAATGCTTAGTCAAGAAGGGATCATGTTTAATGAAAAAAAACAATAATATTCAACCATAGCAGGCCTTTTTTAAAAAATTTTAACTAGCTGAAATGTTGAGATGTCCGATGTCGTAATAAGTATGACAAATCGTATTATGTATTGTTACTTAGCACCGCAAGGAGAAAAACCAACATCAGTGATGATGGGGCATCCACAGATGGCATCCAAGCCATTGCCACATCAAGCGGAAGTAAAGAGCAGATAATAAATATTCCATATCCAAAACTCAGCAAAACAAATTATGTACAAGGGTTAGATGCTAGAGTGCGTAAACATTACCTTCAACTAGAAAGAGAAATACAACAAGAACGTGTTAAAACGTTATACTTACACCCTTTGGGTCCGTACAGGGATGCTCGGTGCAATGAATGCAAATCACATGGGAAGATGTAGTATTTACACCTTGCCCGTGTTCGTATAGATGAGGTTAACGATGACAACATATTCTTCATAAAGTGGGGTATCGATATACGCTTGCAGAGCACATGTAATAATTGTCAGGCAACAGACATCACCAAGTATCAAAACATTGTCACTACAGATTATAAGACTTTCGCTTAATACACAAATTTATTGACAAGAGACGCCACAAGGGTGTTCAGTTATTCAAGTTCCAGAACGATAAAGATATGGTGTATGTTGAAATTCTATACAGCCAGAAAAAGGTCGTTTTAAGTTTTTCTGATGGATTATGGATCCATCATGAATTTACCTTTGAACAAATAAAAAACTTTGAAAATGCATGCAAATGTTTATGGTACCTCTTTGATTACGAAATTTCACGATTTGAAAAGACGTCTTACCTACTATGCAAGATTCCAACACAAAATCAATCCAGATCCATTTGTGATGAAGACGTCTTCGTTATAAATACGTTTTATGTCGTCATACTACCCGGTATCGTACTACATGCCTCTTTCGTAAGCGACACATATGTAAATATCCTACAAATAAAAAGATGCGAGATCGTGTTTGCACAATCAAACAATCTCCAACCAACCAATAACTAGCACTCTTTACTTTTTTCTACAGATGCCTATATCAACAATGACGACTGGCAGTTATTTTTAAAATACTGGTTTAATTCACATGATGAACTCAAACAAATCATGAAATGCCATAACCTCGAAAACGATGAATATGTTGTAAAAAGAATTACGGAAATATAAAGGGACAAAGAAGAAGGACAGTAAATAACCCCATATTGTGATAAGTACATAAAATCCGAGTTTTTAGCTATAAGAACCATTCAATGTCAAAAGACCGTGACACATGTATCGTAAAATAGGGTTGCCCGATTATTCATTAAAAAGGGGTTAATAGGGCTGTAATGGGGGTTCGATATAATCGAGTAGTCGATATGTAGGGCTGCAATTGCATTGAAACAATTGAAAAATCGGCATGGTTGGATGGTTGGATAACGACATGCATCTTTGTAGATGTCAGCAGCGGTGGTGGCAAACAATTATCTAATGAAACTAGACAACAACAAGCAGCAAATCAAGCTGAAAGAGAACAAAGTCTTTGGGATACTGTAAGTGTTGCTACTTTTAGACCAGAACAAAAATGGGATTTTTTAAAAGCTCTTGCTGACACGGAACCTGAAATTACAGAAACGTTATATACTGATTTGACTAGACATAGAGGTATTAAGTGGTATATATGTATTGTTCTTTAGATCCCTTTCAACTGCTATGGTCATATAGGGATCCCCCTGCCACATTATACTGAAATGGGGCATTCCAGTCCTCCTTCTGACCCTTCATTGTGGAGTGCCTCACAGGGTAGCAAGGAGGAGTCCCAATTTTAAAGTCTTAGGTATGAACCGACCGGGGTTTGAACCCACGATCTTCCAGTCTCGAGGTGGACACTCTAACCACTAGGCTACCGAGGCTGGTGTATTAAGTGGTATATGACAGCCAAATTAAACATTTCAAAGGTGGACATGGAAGGATATACTATAACTAGTGATCCTGTTTTCTCTACAAGTCCTGTTCGAGCAGTCAATACTAACGATATTGATAATGAAATTCCGAACGCATTTCAAAATCCGAACACTCAGGCTCAAGAGTTTGAAAGAGATGGGTTCGGGTTGGAATTTAGATGAAGTTGAAATATCCAAGTCCACATATCAGCATATCAACCGCTCATTGGTTCAACTTTTATCCCCTTCCAAAATATATTCGAAATAAGGGTGCTGTCTTAAATGTTGAAAATAAGGATGAAAAATGTTTTTATGGTCTGTGCTGGCGCATATACATCCTGCAGACAACCATGCAAATAGACTGTCTAACTACAAACATCACAAACATAAACTGGCAACGAATTGATTGGTATTCCGAATAACGTTAAAACAAATTCCAAAATTTGAAGTAATGAACTCGATCTCTGCCCATGTTTTTGATTATGAGAGTAAAGAGGGTTTGTATCCTCTATATATCTCAAAAAATCAGAAAAACACACATATGAATTTACTTTTGATAAGACAAGGCTCAAAGTCTCATTATTGTCTAAAACGTAACTTAGCCGACTCATGGGGGATAGAACAAAACACAAGGCCGCATACTTTTACTGTTTTAATTGTTTATATGGTTTTGTAAGAAAAGAAGTGTTTACAAATTACATGGAATTATGTGGTAAACAAAAATCGCAAAAGGTTGTGTTTCCCGATAAAACCGAAGGTTTTATACGCCGGTTTTGAATGCTACACGACAAAGGTTGATACTTGCATACCAAACCCCAATCAATCTAGCACAATAAAATACCAGAAACATGACCCATCCGGCTTTAGCTATATAGTTAAAAGTTCAGAAGAATCATTATCCAAGCCAGCGGTCACATACCGCGGTGACAATGTAGTAGACACATTTCTGACAGACTTGTAGAAGAAGAAAGGACTATCACTGAAATATTAGAACACCTTGAACCAATGAAAATGATCAAAAGGGATAGAACAAACTTCCTGACTGTCAAAAACCGTCATATTTGAGATCATGATCACTTGAATGGTCGTTATAGAGGTGCTGCTCACAATGAATGCAACTTAGCGTACAAATTTCGGAAAGAAAATGAAACCAAACCTAATTCATACCACATACCACATACCAGTAATATTTCATAACCTCCGGGGCTACGATAGTCATATATTGATGATTGGTATAGGTAAATTAAAAAACAGACGTTTAACGGTCATTCCAAATAATATGGAAAAATACATATCTTTCACGATTGGAAACTTTCGATTTATAGATTCCTGCCGATTTTTGAGCACGTCTTTAGAGAAGCTGGTAAATAATTTGGCTCAAGAAGGTGAGGAAAAATTTCGAATAATGCAAAAACATATCATGCATGTTGAAAACAAGACTTTTTTGATTAGGAAAGGTGTGTACCCATATGATTACGTAGATAAGCCTGAAAGGTTTAACTATCTCACCTTGCCACCCAAGGAAGCGTTATTTAGTATTATCACTCAGCAACACATCACAGACACTGATTATTCCCATGCTCAGAAGGTATGGGATGTGTTTGGTTACCAGAACCTTAGTGACTATCACGACCTATACCTCGAGACCGACGTATTACTTCTTGCTGATGATTTTAAAAATTTTCGAGATGTTTGTCTAGAGTTGTATAAACTAGACCCAGGCCACTATTACATTGCTCCTGGACTTACCTGGTATAGTACGCTCAAATACACAGGTGTTTCCTTACAATTGATTAACGATCCAGACATGCATCTCATGATAGAATCAGGACTTCGTGGTGGGGTATCCACAATAACACATAAATATGCTAAAACCAATAACCCTTAGGTACCTGGATATGATCCAGACATTCGGGACAACTTTATTGTGTATTTGGATGCTAACAATCTTTATGGATGGGGTATGTCTCAGAGATTACCTGAAAAAAGTTTTGACTGGATAACAGACCAACAAATAGACACAACTGACGTAACGAACATACCTGACGATTCCGACATGGATTATGTATTTGAAGTGGATTTAAAGTATCCTGTAGGGATCCATGACAAACATAGTGATTATCCCTTAGCTCCAGAGCAAATAGCAATGCCACTTGAGAAATTATCAGAGTACAGCAAGGACTTACTGACTAAATTAAATATCAAGGGACAACCATCAACAAAACGCTTTCCAAGTACCAGATCAGTCTATCTGCTATCATTCGTTCAAAGGTTTTGCAGAGAGAGCTCGTTAGAGAGATCGGTCTATAATTATGGGGGTTTGTTTGACCTTTTTTTTTTGGTTTTGGTATTGGTATGATTGTAGCAACCTATTTCAAAACTTACATTTACCATTTGTTAAACTTAGTGCATAACATACAAATGGCATAATTCAGGATATTTAATCGGCGAAAGTAATCAAAACGTTGAATCATAAATTCTCCACATCTGCTACAGTGATATTCTGTAATGTTAAAAATACACCTATGCTTTTCATGGGCGTCTGGTTTCTTGGGACACTTGTTTCCGTGGTTACTAAATGTTTTAAAATTGATTTACACCAAAACCAAGGAAGATAGACGCTTTGAGGTATAACATCTGTCTGATACGAAAAATGTCTTACACCTCCACACCGTTTACAAGCTAACCACTGTGAACAATCAGTCGATATTGCACAATTGTGTTGCTGTCCGAAAGATTATAATTTAATAAAACACTAGTAGCATTCAGTGGGAAATTTCGCCAAATCCTTGTAATTTTAAAATGTGTGTGTTATTTAATAAGTTTTTCGCTTACTCTTACTTTCGCTTGTTTTACACTAATTTCAACCTGTTGTAAGCTTCAAGTTGAAAAAAGTAGCGTTGTGATTTTCGTCGAGCTTTCCCTTGCTTTTATACGCAGTAACAAATCAGCAATAGCCAAGAACAGTTTTTTTTTAAATGATTAATGTAAACCAATTGTTGTCAACTATAATGTTTATTTTGCGGAATTGACGTAGTTGATATAACAAATATTTGTCAAAATACCACATTATAATATTGAATGCCAACTGCGTCATATCACCTATATAATAAAGAATTAATTTATATAGAGTGGATGATGCGTTGGTACAATTTTTTTAAGCTACATTATTTCAATAAAGTTTTAAATTGCACAATTTCTTAGTAAATGTACTTGAGCGAACGAAAGAGGGTTATTCTTGATAGAATCAAAAACATCTTAATTGCTTTTGACGTAATAATAATAATTTTACATATTTTTTGGTTCTCCGATTCGCAAAAATGTTACGGTATATTGCGTTTTGCGTCATACAGATTAAATCATGAAAAGAACCTTCATGTTGAATTTTGAGAACGGAACAGGATGTTTATTCCTCAAAATAGCAGATTAAATTACAAACCACACATCATTCTTAGTACAGGGTCAAAATATGCTAAAATCACAATCTTGAAAAATTGGAATAAATTATGAAATATAATACAAGCTTATTAAGTAGCTTGTTTACTGCCAGGCTTTAAAACATGTTTCAATGGTAGATTCTTTGAAATATTTTCAATGGGTTAAAAGTCTGTGTGCAAATGTGCATAAAAAGAGTCCTGGTTACTTGATTGCATTGCGCAAAACATCTACTCATAAAAGAAACGTTGTTTAAATTTTGAAATACTATTTCAAGGTAAGCTATCTTAGTTACTCTTTATATACTTGACTGCGTGATAACCTCATTTAAATAAACACTATTACAAGACATTTAAGTTGTTATGACGCACAATGTAACCTTCAATCCCATCTTCTATCCAAATATGTAAGGTCGTTTGCTGTTAATTTTATTACAGTTATAGAGGCATTCACGCTTGCTTGCCTTTATTGCTTTACCTTTTGAAAACTTTCGCTGTGTCGTTACATACTTATCATTGAAAGGTAAGCATTGTTTGCTTCGTGACATTTTTAACAATAAGAAAACTTTAAAGTGATTCGGTATCACGAATAAGTAATAATAATGAAACACACATTCACTGTCGTGAATTACTTGTCATTTAAAAACTTTTTACAAAATAATCTGCAGTCAATACTAATCTGCAAAATAATCTGCAGTCAATACGTGTGAATAGAATATCTATTCACACGTTCTTATATTATTTATTGCTTATAGAATTTACGTTTAAAAAATGGATAAATATGTAAGTTTTATCAAACAAGTGGCTACAGAAGAAAATATGTTTAAGTTTTATCAAACAAGTGGCTACAGAAGAAAATAAGGAGCATGGAATTTTAATTCATTTAAATTTCATACAATTAAGCGAACACCGAGATCTGTTTCGGGAAAGATTTAACATATTTGCACAACTTCACAATTGTGCATTGTGCAAGTTCAGACACGGCTTGCATGCAGTACGCTTATATTTACAGTAAAATATTTAGAACAATTCAAAAAGAATGGATAGTGATATTTTAGTAAAATATCAGGTAAGACCTTTTACTTTATTATTTTAAACATTTTGATGTGTTTTTGTATGATGGAATTAGCTACTCTACTTATCATATGCTAGAACTAGCATACTGGAAAGTAATTTTAAATTTCTAGGAAGTGATTGGAAATTTCAAGGAAGTGATTGGAAATTTCTAGGAAGTGATTGGAAATTTCTAGGAAGTGATTGGAAATTTCTAGTAAGTGTTTGGAGATTTATTTTTTTTAATTTTATTTTATCTTTTTAGAATGAAGCGGTTGATGCGACTCTCGCTACTGGTTCAAGTTTTTAGCTGATGGTTTAGAACACACGCTCTTTTTAGGCAAGTTAAGCACCGTCGAGCCCGGTTAGTACTTGGATGGGTGACCGCTGTGGAAGTAGTCATTTGAAGTTGATAGGGGGGATATCTGCCGGCTCGTTACACTAACACCGATTTACTCGCTAGATTAACCATCTTACTCATATGCAATTCTTAGTTAGATATCAACACGAATGGAAAATAAAACCTCATCAAATATAGTCTTTTTCTCTGTTTTATTGATTGATTGATTGATTGATTGGTTGGTTTAACGACACTAGCAACCCGTAAGGGTCATATTGTGTCAGTTCTGTTGCTATAGGAAGAATGAGTTGAAACTAAAATCGATTAAAATAGACAAAACAAGTAGTGTATACATCTAAGATCAACTAAATTCAGTTTAAAACTTACTGTACATGTGTATTTTTTTCAGAAAAGAAGTAATTTTGCTTGGTGCCACCTTTGTAAAAAGGTCTTTCATGGAACTCACACTGTAGTAGCGTGAACGAATGTTCTGAAAAATTACGCAATTGAGTAGAATATGTTTTGCAGTCAAACGCTCTTGACAACCAATACATTGTGGAGACGCATCGCCTCTCAAAAGATATCCGTGGATGATGTATGTATGCCCGATTCGAACTCTATGCATAACCGTTGTGTCGCAAATACTGCCAAGAGCTAGGAGTTTTTGTTCAACTGTTGGTTGGATTTGAAAGAGTTTGTTATTTCTTTGCTCGTACCATTTTTGTTGCCAAAGTTTTTTACATAACTTGAAATAAGGGGTTTAAAATCGGAGTATGGTATGAGAAGGTCGGATATGTTGTAGTTTAGCGCCTCTTTTGCTGCCTGGTCCGCAGCTTCATTACCCGCTATGCCCACGTGGCTTGGCACCCAGCAAAATACCAGGGATTTGCCTTGTTTGATTGCCCTTTCATAACGTTCTATTAGGTCTAGAATCATTGAGTTCGACACTTGCAGATTTTCAAGTGACTGTAAGACCGATAAGGAATCGACACAGATAACAAATTTTTTGTACCTACTAATCTGACAATTTCCATGGCTAACTGGAGTGCCCGAACCTCCGCGGAAAAGATGGAGGAGCCGTTTGGTAATCTTGTTTTCAGGGTATTTGATTTTGTAACTATTGAGTGTTTCGAAACTTTTAAATTTGCAATTTGCTCGACTTTGATTCCGGCATTATTAAGGTGGTTACGGATTCTAGTGCCAAAGGGTACGATAACCCTAGGGCGTGTGCTTAGGATTTATGAATGGTCTTTTTCGAACACTGCCTTATGGGTGGGGTTTTCCTTATTTGCGTATAATTATATTGCATATTGCATGAAAAGATTGATTCGTTGGATATCTAATTGATGTTCATTTAATTCAACTTAAAGATTTTCCGCAGGTGGCGTTCTGAAAGCGTTAAGGCACAGGCGAAGACCTTGGTTTTGTATTGAGTTGAGCATCTTTAGGTACGAGGGCTTGTCGATCCGTAGAGATAGTACCATAATCCATTCTAGAGTGAGCTTATTGATGATCTATACAGTTTTAATTTAGCACTGGTATCTGCTCCCCAGTCTTGGGCGGAGACTGTTCACGTTTTTTATGCGGGGAATAAAATTTGGCTTCGAATCCAGAATTAGAACAAGCAATTTGTTTTCCTTTACTACAGGTATCTGAGTGTTTGATAAGTATACAATAGGATAGTCGTGTGGCTTCCGCTTGCTGAAAAATGCATGCAGGCTGTTTTGGTTTGCGAAAACCTGAAAGCATTTTGGTCAACAGCCCATTTTTGAAGAGAGTTTGGGCGGAGACTCTTCACGTCCTTTATGCGGGGAATAATATTTAGCTTCGAATCCAGAATTAGAACAAGCAATTTGTTTTCCTTTACTACAGGTATCTGAGTGTTTGATAAGTATAAAATAGGATCGTCGTGTGGCTTTCGCTTGCTGAAAAAATGCATGCAGACTGTTTTGGCTTGCGAAAACTTGAAACCATTTTGGTCAGCAGCCCATTTTTGAAGAGAGTTTATATTTTGCTGGAGGCGACCCTCAATGAGATTCACATTCTTACCCCTGGCAGACATTGCAAAATAGTCTACGAACAATGAGCTATCTATTTCCTGTTTAGTTGCTCCTTTGATACTACTGATTTTGATTAGAAACAAGAGAATTGATAGAATACAGCCTTGAGGATAGCCCTCTTCTTGCTCAAAATAGTTCGAAAAAATAGAACCGAGACGGACTTTGAAGCGCCTGTCATTTAAAAACGCTTTAATTAATTCAGGAAGACGATCTCGTATGCCAAGGTTGTAGAGGTTTTGCATGACCCCGTGTTTCCAAGCCGTGTCGCAGGCTTTTCTAGATCGAAGAAAAATGTGACGACATGTTAATTATTGATAAAAACCACTTATAAATGATTCGAGTCTAAAGGTGATCTATGGTACTTTATCTTTTCTGAAGCCACTTTGGATGTCAGTAAGCAGATGATTTTTCTCTAAATACCAAATAAGTCCTGCGACTATCATTCGCTCTAGTAATTTGCACGACGAACTTGTCAAAGATATTGGACGGTAATTTTGAGGACTAGTGGGATCCTTATTGGGTTTCGGAATTGGTATGATGGTGGCTTCTTTCCATATTTCAGAAAGTTTGCTGTAGTCCAAACTTGGTTGAGTAATTCTCGTCGGACTTAAAGGGTTTCCTCAGGTAGATGTTTTAGAACCTGGTAGTGTAGGTCGTCTGGTCCGGCAGCTGAGTCATGTGAGTTTTGTATGGCGTCTTTCAACTCCGCTAGGGTAAAGTTGCTATTGTGCTGTTCTAAGTTATTCGAGGTGAAGTCCATTGGTATTTGTTTTGTTTCGTTTATTTGACGAAACACTTTGGAGTAGTTGTCAGATGAAGAGTTATATTGAAAGGTTCTGCCAATGGTATCTGCTATTTTATTAGGTTTGGTGATAGCTTGGTTGTTTGTGGTAAGGTGGCTTAAAGGTTTTGAGACGTTTTTGCCAGATTGTATTGTTCTTTAGATCCCTTTCAACTGCTATGGTCATATCGGGACCCCCTGCCACATTATACTGAAATGAGGCATTCCAGCCCTCCTTCTAACCCTTACATGTGAAGTGCCTCACAGGGTAGCAAGGAGGAATCCGAATTTTAAAGTCTTAGGTATGACCAGACCGCGGTTTGAACCCACGATCTTCCAGTCTCGAGGCGCACACTCTAACCACTAGGCCACCGAGGCTGGTATTTGCCAGATTATCTCCCATACTTTTTTGGCTGAATTGTTTTTGTTTAATCTGGAGATATATTCCTCCCAGGTTTGCTTTTTTCTTGCTTTGATAGTTGCGGCACGCAGCCGTTTGTATTCGGTTTGGTAGTATTGTCCGGGCTGATATAAAACTGGCGAAGAGCTGTTTTCCACATTGCTTTTTTGCAGTGATCGTTGAACCAAGGTTTGCGTGGCTTTTTAGGGTTTCCGGAGGTTTTAGGTATGGTTTTTCCATGATTGCCTGCATTACAGCAGTAAAAAGTAAAATCGGGTCGTCATCATGTGTAAAGTTGTTAGTTTTTATTTTTGGCATAGTTCCTGGAACATTGACTAGTTTGCTTTGTGAAATTTCTACTTTGGTATTCATTTCTCTTGTTGTGGATCTAGTGGTTTTAATAAAACAGGGAAGTGGTCGCTACCGTAGTTGTCGTCCAAATGTCGTAAAATCTACTATTTACAATTTACTAGATGCCATTGTAAGGTCGACTGAGGTTTTTGAACCAGTGCCAGGATGCAGGCATGAAGGAGATTTATCGTTGTAAAGTGAGAGAGTGTGGAAATTTAGTAAGTTTTCAATTAGTTTACCTTTGTGGTCGGTGCTCGTATTGCCCCATAGGTCGCTATGTGCATTGAAGTCGCCTAGAAATAGAATAGCGTTTGGTATTTGGTTAATCAAGTCGTTAAGTTCTTCCGGTTCAGGTTTGGTGATGGTAGGTTATGGGAGGTATATGTTAGAAATCGAAAAATTTTTCTTCATCGTAACACGAACTGCAGTTGTTTGCAGGTTTGTATTTAATTTGAGTTCACTCTGAATAACGCTGTTTTCAAATTCCCTGTTTCTTTGGTTCAGCTGTTGTCTCTGCGTAGCGACTTGGGCTTTGTTTTTCAATCTTGTCCGCGAATCTTTGTCAGCATCCCTTTGGGCTGAGTGTTTTAGACCGGGCTCTTACTGAGTTTGATTCTGGTATTTTCGAAGTACTTGGTTTTGGAGTTTTAGGTGGGGAGGAGTTTATTGTTGGTTGCTTTCGTGATGTTGATCTTGGTGTAATTACTTGAACTGTTATATTTGTTTCCTTTGTCTTTTGTTCATTTACCTAGGCCCAGTCGGTCTGGCATGAGGCACTTCGGTTTTCTGGCTTCGTCGCCGCAGGATATGATTTAGCTAGATTTGTAGCTAGCATGGCTAGTTTCCTTGCTGCTGGGTAGGTGACCGACTGGTTTAACTTGATATCCTGCACTTTTTCTCGAGGGTCCACAGTGGGCAATCTTTTGAAGAAGCCGGGTGGCTTCCTGAGCAATTGGTGCATTCGTGCATTCAAGAAACTGCTAAACATTTACGCTTGTGCAGTCTGGATTCATGAAGGACGGTGCAATGAAACCCGCGCAGCAGGTACTCATTACCATGTTTACTTTAGTGGAGGAACAATTGCGAGCAATATGTTCAAATTATGCAAACCGATTTTTCACCCAAATTGCAAGGAATTGCAGAAATCACGCACCACGATGAAATCTGTGTCGGGTTACGTTCGCTGTCGTGCGCAAATGACCAAATGGTGGCCATTGTTATATAACACGAATCCTGAAGAAACAGACGTTAGTCAGTGTTGGGGAACGAACAGTAGCGAAATTGGTCAAGATATCGCTAAAGCGATCAGACATCGTGACGTTTTGATGACGAAAGTTCGTGGACATGCTTACAACGCACCCAATTGGAACGTGCAAGACGACGGAATTGGTGGCGAAGATGATTTGTACACGAGTCAATTACGTCGTATTGTAACAGACACGCCTTTCGAGAGTGCAATAGGAAAGGGAAATCCCTTTCGAATGGGAGCCGTTTCTGCGTCTGGAATTGCTACCCGGAAGCGGCTCTTCGATGACGACTTCGCAATCGGAAATGACATTCGAAACGCGCAAGAAAAATTGGCAAATATTCCTTCCGGGCCTGCGTACTCTGAAGAAAAACAAGCGAGAATCGACAAAAGTGCAAAAAAGCGGTCGACGATAGGGCAAAAAGAAAAGTTATTGTGGACGCTGAATTGGCTGAATGGTAAGAGTGCTTTAAGTCATGCGCTAAACATGTGAATGCTGCAGATTTGAATGCATTGGTGCAGCAAAAAGCCAAGTGTAAAAAAAATGGCACTTGAAATTGAGACTGGCTACTATTCAGCCACACAAGCGTCGCATGATAGACCAGGCGTTCAATAACGTCTTCAACAGAGAGAAGTTTTTCAGCCGGAAAGACAACCGATACAGATTTCCAATTATGGACCAAGACACCCATTACGCAACACTTGATGAAACGCTTGACGTGTTTCAAAACTTTGCAGATGCTTGTAACACGGACGTTGTGACCTTGTGTTTTCATATCTACTTAGTCATGCAATGTGTCCTTGACAAAAAGAATGCCATTCAGTTTATTGGCAAAAGCGACGTTGGCAAATCATTTTGCATTACTGAACCGATTCGAGCTATTGCAAAAAGTGTGGGCAAAATGACAACCCAAGCCCAGTTTTTTTGGGACGATATTGTCAACAAGGATGTGGCTTTGTGTCAAGAACAGTTTGAACAGTTTGAAGTGGGAAAAGCCCTTTTGGACGGGACAGACACTAATGTCACTGTGAAATATGGGGGCCCAACTACTATCAAACGGACACCGTTTTTCATTACTGCAAACTCAGACATTTGGGCCCAACATCCCGATCAACGTCCGACGTTTTTGACACGTTTGATCCATTACAACGTTGACAAAAACCGACGTTCATGCAATGCAGCGACAATAGGGTTTCGGCACTTGATCCGCGCTATTTGTATTCGGTAATGGAGTATTTTGCAACCAAGACCACGATTTCCGATCTTCGAGATTGGTACGCGGAAAACACTTTGCCGGTGGTGACTTTGCTGACGAATGGATTTCCGGTTTCCGAAGAATCGTGCTTGGAATTTTGGCGGTAAGCCGAACAGGAAGAAGGAGTTAATATGGTAGATGACGCCCCTACTTTGTGTGACCCCTTTGATTTGTTGTGTCAAGAGGTCATTGTCATTACCTAGTCCCAGTCGGTCTGGCATGAGGCACTTCGGTTTTCTGGCTTCGTCGCCGCAGCATATGATTTAGCTAGATTTGTAGCTAGCATGGCTCGTTTCCTTGCTTCTGGGTAGGTGACCGACTGGTTGAACTTGATATCCTCCACTTTTTCTCGAGGGTCCACAGTGGGCAATCTTTAAAGAATCCGGGTGGCTTCCTAAGCAATTGGTGCAACTTTGTGTTCTTGTGGTGCAGGAATCGATGGTGTGGCCTTCCTCCCCACATTTAGGACAAGATTACAGTTTTGCTTTACATGTTGTTTTGGTGTGTCGGTACTTCTGGCAATTAAAACACGCGTGGGTTTGTAATATAAGATTTAACCGAAAGACTAAGGTAACCCATTTTAATTTTGGCTGGGAGTGTGGATTTGTTGAAACTAAGAACCAATGTACCTCTCTGACCGAGAAAGAGCACATCTGTCACTGCTTCGATTTTCACTTCTTCCATGATTTCCTCCTCAGAGCACAATTTCAGCTCTGGTTGGGGGACAACTCCTTTAGATGTGTTAAGTGTTTTATGGGCAGTTGCTCTCACGGGTACGCCGACGACGTTTTCTAACTGTAGTAGTGCAGCGCTGTATCTACGGTCAGTAACATGAACTAGCAGAGAGCCTGATCTTAGTCGCTTAACAGTGTACCGCGTTCCGACTATCCCATTAAGCCGGGTTTGTTACTATTTTTGTCCATACAATTTAAAATAAATCTTCTTCCAGGTCTGCCGGCCCCGACCTTCCTTTGGCCACCCATGTCGGCAGCGGGGGTTGACCGCCTAGAGCTAAGGCACCTGGAAAACTCTTGGCAGACATGACGGCTTAGCCAGTTATGAATGCCGCGATTGACCCGAATGGCCGTGGTTTGGCTTACCCTAACGACCAGCTGTTAATGGTCATGACAGGCCTCACGACCACCCTTCTTAGTCGAAGAGAAAGACCAAAGACAAGTGTTGACAAGCAGGTTACTTCGCAGATTTTTTTGTATTTTGAAGGTCTGCCTAAGTCACAAGATGTCTCATTGACCAGGTTCAATGCTCCGGCATTATGAAATGCAGTCGACGGCAAATTGCGTATATATGACTCGAACACTCACAATGCAGGAGAATAACGCACAACAGACTGCCGCGCTTTTATGCAATTAGCGTGAGAACGTTGAACAGCGGTACTGTGCATCGACAGAGACCAGCAAGGTAAGACTGGAGTGCATACACTGAAGGAGGCCCCAGATATTTTATAATTACTGGACAATGGTATATTTATGAAACTGCGAGAGGTACTGAAGTATTGGATTGTTCGACACCTATAAACCCTTCAGGGTTATATTGTGTCTGGAAGGCAGTTCGAATATTAATATGGTAGAAAGTAGTTTATTGGTGAAGAAAAAACGAATTATTTAAATATTTATTATAGGTATATTATATGTATATGTTATTGAGAAGGTATATATTACAGGTAAGGTGGGGGGCGAGATACCAGTAGAACCGAGCTAAATCCAGTAAAACTGGTACCCCGAGGGGGTCAGAATATCGACTCCGGTCTCCCTTTGGGTCAAGGGGCTCCTTTAAAAATAAAGGGTCGAACCCACGGGCTTCACAGTAAAAACTGTTAACTTTACAATAGGTGCGATAATATATGGATACATTTACAGTTTTTTATTTGCATAGTGGAAATTGCTCACAATGTAAAAAATATTCTAAAGGACAACAATTTGGTTATTTTGATATGAAATGATTTTAAGTCATAAAAAATTGTTAACTTGAAAACTAAAAGTTTTTTTCTTGACAGTAGGAAGGTTATGCTAATTTTAGGAAAGTGTGTTTTTGCAAAAAAGCCCCTAAAGCAGGCAATCTCCTTTTAGAATACGGGGTGAACGGTTAAGCTATCCGTAATGCCGTGAACGTACGGTCAAGTACGAACGATTGGGCTCGGGTCGTACATTTACGAGTTTACCCATGAGGGTAAAAACACTTGTGAGTAAATGGAACGATATCTCAAGAACATAATAGATAAAATTATTATTTATTATACGTAATTCATATAACGCGTTTGATATAATTAAATCTCTAAGCGCTAACAAACATAGATACATAAGCATGAATACACATAGTCTAAAAAAGATTAAATACTTATAAAAACAATAAAAGTAAATAGCAACTAATAATACTGACTGAACAAATAGGTTTTTATTACAAAAATACGTTAACTGATCCGGCAGAGATATATGCCTGATTTTGATGTTGCTCAACAGATATGGTGACAACATACTCCATAACTACACAAGTACAACCTGGAGACATACAAGAGGCCTTTAGATCAAAAGCTGTCTAATGCTTTCTGTGTGGGAAAGTTTTCAATAATGCACATAACTTAAATTTACATCAGTGTGGGAAAGTTTTCAACAGTGCACATAACTTAAATTTACACGCGTGAAAGTGTGGGCTCAAAAAAGTTTGGCCTAAAAAAATAGTGCGCTAAAAATTAAACGATTACATTAAAGCATTTATCTTTGTAACAAAGCTCCTTCTTATAATTAGAATGCTTAATATGTTATCTTAACAAAGGTTTATTTTAACGTGCGAATTAAAATTTCCTTTACGGGTTTATCAGCAGCGTCAAGTTTGTTACTAAATCTTACCACTCACACGTGCAACTCATTAAAAGGTTAATAGGGAGATAAGCAATCTTCCTTTATTTTTATGTTTTCTCGTTAATTTAGTTTATAGTATTTTCACAGCATCCAATCCCTGGATAAACAAGGCTTCAAACATTAAGAATATTTATCTCACGTTTATGTCACTGTGTATCCTTCTAAAATTACAAACAAGGTAATTAAAAATCTGTTCACCTAAACTTAAAAGTCACACCAGCAGAACAAAGGAATTCCAAAGTAAATTATGTTCAAGCGTGTGGAACTAACGGCATTCCATTGCTCGGTATATAACCCCGAGTCCGGCTCGAGAGGGCAGAATTTGGTTTTCGGACACTTTTGGAATGTTAATCCCTTCTCATAATTCGAAATAAATAAAATTACTGAAGGAAAACTTAGTTTATTTTCACAACTAATAAGTGACTCTGTTATACTGGTGCCGTGTACCAGAATAAATAAAAAAAAAGAAATATATGCAAAATCGATGGAAAATAATTTCAAATACGAGTTTAGGAAATTTCTCATCTCTTGTCAATCGGAAAACCAAGAAGAAAGATCGGAAAATAACGAAATTATAGAAATTCTCTCGGATTCTGAAGAAGAAACTATTACAATATCCGACACATAGGAGAAAGAAGAGAACCAACCAACATCCTCTCAAGCCCAAACCGAAGACCTTAGAAAGGTGGTACGAAGAGAAACACCAAACGAAATAAAAAAAGAAAATCAGAGACGTCAAGAGGTCTCTGCTAAGTGACCAATCTAAGAAAAGACTGGTTGTTCAAATTCACTGTCCCACCGGCAAAGTGCGCTCGTTCTGGAGATCGCCATGCCAGAAGACACCCACCAGACCAACCCGTAAGGCAGGCTGCCAGACGGACCCCACAGAACTCTGGAAAGACAGCCAAACAGTCCACCAGGCAAGCAGCCCAATATCCAAGCAGCCAGCAACCCAACAGACAAGCAGCCAGAGGGACATTTAAGCAGCGCGAGGGACATTTAAAAGTCAGGTTAGTGACAGGTTACTCATCAAATTTCACCTTATAAAAGGCACGAAATTTTGGTAAATTTAATAGAACAAAAGTGAATCCAAACGAAGTGCCCCTACCGTTAGAAAATGACCCCTTAAACTTTTTTCAAAGATCCATTAGGTCCCTTCAGCTCGAAATGCGTGCACAAGGTATCTCTAAGCAAATTAGGGATTTCGATGGGCAGAGCTCACGGAAATTTAAAGATTGGCTTAGGGAGATGGATAGGGCCGGATCGGTGGCGGAGGCTGCTGATGAGAGATATAGAGCTTTCGCTCTCCAAACGTTAAAGGGACCCGCGTCTGACTTTTTAGGAAGGGTCCTGAAGCAAAATCCCCAAATTCCCTGGACCCAGTTAAAACAACTATTAAATAATCAGTTTAGTGACTTCGGAGACTATCTAAATTCTAACATACAAAACATTCTCTCCTTACAAACAAACAAAAACGACAGTCCAACGAAAACTCTCTTACCAACCCCAGGACAAAAACATCAGTATCAGTGGACAGAGGATAACAAACCTATTTCTTACTTCTGCTAGAAAATAGGACATAAACAAAGAAAATGCAGGGCAAGAAAATTTGCATCTTCCAAAGGCCCCGGTAAGGCTTTAAACTAAACAGTCTGATTCTCACCGAACCGGAAAATCACACAAATGCCACGGTTCTAATTATGAGGTAAGGTCTCAAATGTTCGAGAGCAAGGTGTGTCCCCTTTCTTTTGGAAAATTTGTGTGCGAAGGTTTATTAAATTCGGGTGCTGATCGTAGTTTAATTAGGTCAGAAAAATTTGGAAAGGTCAATGCAAAATTTATCCTTAGCAAAAGCAAGCCAAAAGTGGAATTAAGAGGAGTGACAGGGCAACCCTTAAGCGTTATTTCTACCTCCGTGCTACGTTTCAAAATAGGAAATAAAACATTAACGCACGAATTTCAAGTGGTTGAAGGTCTTCAAAAGTCTGTTCTTTTGGGTGTTGATTTCCTACTCTCTCATAAGATCAAATTAGATTTTGAAAAGAGAACTTTGGCAATAGGAAATCAAGTAACCATACTTAAAAATCTCTCGCGAAAACTAAACATTCCTCGAACCTAGAAGTGTTACTTTGGTAAAAATTGGCTTAAAGAAAACTTTTAAAGGAGACTGTTTAGTGTCACCCCTAGAAAATTCCCCTGTATATTTTGGGAACAGCCTGGTCTGTATTGGCCCAAAGTTTTGGTTAAAGGCAGTAAACATCTCGTCCTTCCAGTTTACAATGAAACTTTCACGCGATTTGCTCTTAAAAAGGGACACCCCGTAACTCTCGTAGAGAATGTAAAAGACCAAATATTAGAAAATATCCCTAAAGCACAACCCCAAAACAAACACCACCACAAATTAATTTAGCAGAGTCACAACCTCAGTCATACACAACGCGAAGCAATGATCACTCACCCACGCATGAAGAGCACACGTTTCACATAAATTTCACAAAGCAGTCTTTTCAAAGCCCCTCACCAACCCCAGACCAAGAGAAATTAAAAGCATCCTATTGCCAAGAGAAATTAAAAGCACTGACTTAGGTCGTACCCATTTGACCCATTTGATACGGGAGATAGTAAACCCATTAAGCAACGACCCTACCGTATGCCATTTTCACAAAGACCCATTTTAGAGAAACATTTAGAGGAGCTATTAGCAGCAAAATCCCTGTGGAGTTTTCCTATTCTATTCGTACCACGAAAGGATGGAGGAAGCCCACGCATGTGCGTAGACTATCGAAAGCTGAACAAGGAGTTAGCTATCCTCTTCCCAATATTAATGATATTCTGGCATCTATGCAGGGTGCAAAGGTCTAAAGGTTCTTAGATTTAAAATCGGGATACTATCAATTAAAAGTGAAGCCAGAAGGTTGCCAGAAAACCGCTTTCGTGTGCCATAAGGGTTTGTTTGAATTTAATGTGTTACCTTTTGGGTTAAATTCCGCCCCACCCGCTTTTCAAGAAGTGATGACAGAAGCACTTGGTAAAGCCTTGAACGATTTCGCAATACCATATTTGGATGATATCATCATTTATTCAAATTCAGTGGATGAACATTTTAAACACTTACAGATTGTGTTCGAAAAATTAGAGAAAGCTGATTTGAAATTGAAAGGATCTAAATGCGAATTCTTTCAAAGCAAAGTCAAGTACTTAGGACATGTGATCTCAGGACACGGAATTAGAACCATATCCAGACAAGGTAAGAGCTACGCAAATGCTACAACCACCAGAGACAGTGAAAGAGGTAAGATCAATTGAAGGCATGGCATCTTACTATAGAGCTTTTATTGACGGTTTTAGCGAAATTATCAGACCACTTACTGAACTGGCCCATAAAAAGGTTTGTTTGGAATGAAAGTAGACAAAAGGCATTTGATTTGTTTAAACAAAGGCTAAGCAGTGCCCTAGTTTTAGCCCATCCGCAAACAGGTAAACCTTATAAGCTGTATAAATTATGCTTGTGGCGCAGTGCTTAGACAGGCGCACGAAGATGGTGAAAAGGTAATCCAATATATATCTCGCCAGTTTTCTAAAACACAACACAAATGGCCGGTTATAGAACGCGAGGCTTATGCCATTGTTTTTGCAGTACAAGAACTGAGACATTTTCTCTTTGGGAGTAAGTTTACAGTGTTTACGGATGATAAACTGTTACGTTCGCTATTTACATCCGAGATGAAAAACGTTGGGCAGTTCAGCGTTGGGCAGTCATGCTAGAGGATGTGACGGGTGTGATATCGAATATAAGAGTGGAAGTGCTAATATTCCCGCAGATTTGTTGCCAAGAATTCGCTTAAATGACAATCAAAATGTCAAAAATTTAGAAGATGAAAAGATAAATGCCGAAATCGACGTGATTGACAGTTCAAAACTTCCCACGAAAACCTTTTGGAACGATAATGACAGTTCAGAAGAAGAGTCTGAGACAGAAAACTTTGAAGATTGTTCTGATGTACCACCAAATTTAAAAGACCGGTTATCAAACAAAATTTCAAAATTACAAAAACACCAGCCCTTAATTTTGGAAATTATTACAAAATTAATGGAAGATAAGGACGTGAAAATTAAAAGTGAATTTATTTTGACAACGATATCTTGTATCACATATCAACTCCTTTAGAAACGACACGACATCACGATTACAACTGGTTATTCCGGAAAGTATGAAATCGGAAATACTAAGCCAAGCTCATGTATCTGAGTTTGGAGGTGGTCATATGGGTCTCGAAAAAACGTATGACAAATTACGAGTACGTTATTTTTGAAATAATATGTATCGTGACACGGCTCAGTTTTTAAGCAACTGTGGTTTATGTCGGTCTCGTCAAATGCGAAAAGTCCAAGGTTCAGATGCAAGACATGCCAACCCCAAATTATCCTTTTGAAATAGTAGGAATCGACACCAGTGGACCATTCCTTGAAAGTGTCAACGGTAATAAATACGCTATTACCATAATACACCATTTTATTTCTTGGCGTAAAGTATACCCAGCCCCCAATAAATCAGCGGAAACTGTAGCCTCACTTTTGCTCCAAAAGTTTATCACAACACATGCTTGCCCACGAGTTATTCTGAGTGACAATGGCACTGAATTCGTGAACTCATTAAGCGAGTTGTTATTTAAACGCCTCAAGGTTTCCCACATTAGGTGTTCAATTTATCACCCGTCCACGAATAGGTAAACCGAACGTTTCCATAGGTACCTGAATGACGTCATCGACAAGTACGCTCACAAAAATTAGTACACTTAGGGATCAACACATAACAGGTGTTCTAATGGCCTACAGAACCTCGGTAAATGAGAGCACACGGTTTACCCCTTACTTCTTAGCTTAAGGTAGAGATCCTGTGCTTCCAGTGAACACATTGTTAAACCCTAAAGTAAAATACATGGGGGTAGAGTATGTCCCTTCCATGCTTGAACGATTGCATGTTGCCTATAAAGAAGCCCAGGGTAATCTCCAGCGAAACAAGGTAAGAATGAATCAGAAGGCTAACTTGCCCCATTACGAACTAGGTGACGCGGTGTTCTATTTTGACAAAGTTATCAAACCAGTTGAGTCAAAAAAGTTCTCCCTTCTAGGGAAACACTTTTATCGCAAAGTAGCAAAAAGGTCACCCGTGAATTATCTAGTTCGTGAGCAGTCTACCGGAAAAGAGAGGTTAGTGCATGTTGAGAATTTACAACCTGCTAACCCTGAACATGTATGGGATGTTTCACGTAATAAGCTAGAATATCTTGACAAAGAGTGCATTGAAGACACCCCTCGCCATGTTCAACCCATGCGGAAAGCGAAATTAGCCAGTAGGCCTCTAACTAATGACCATTACGATTCACAGCCTCATGACTCCCCAACACCATTATTTATGCCCCAAATATCAGAACCCTAACGAAAAAGGAAACGATCATGTTCAGATGACCATGACGCAGAACGACCGCCCTACTATGTTATTGAGCCACAATTATTTGTTGACCCCGATATGGAATGTGAACGCTTTGACAAACGAAAACACAGTGATTCTGAAGACGAGTGTTTTGATGATGCTAATGCCAAACGTTTGCGTGTATTTCGTGCTTTAGCGTATGAGCTGAATGCATATTTTGGCTAGATTAAGGCTCGATGTAAAAAGTCATTTTTCACATCTGAATAACTGGCCCTTATTTGGCTAGATTAAGGCTCGATGTAAAAAGTCATTTTTCACATCTGAATAACTGGCCCTAATTTATAAAATGAATTGTGATTTGATTTGAATTGTAAATATTTGTACATAAATCTACTTCAATTCACTAAAAATTTTCTTATTTTAGATAACGCAAGTCCGTATCTATATAATGCCTTAAAAAGAACATGGTTTCTTTTTACTGCAGAATGATCACACACACTTATTTCACCTTGCTCTTCCCCGTTCTACTGACAATTGCAAATGCCATCGGTGTTTTCTTTGTACAACACGATCCCGTTTATATCTCGTCCAACTCATGGCTTGTGACTTTGACGTTGGATTTAACACCCTATGAGAATCAGATTAATGTAATCCGCAAAGAAATTTTAACGTTTAATGTTGCTTTTGAAAATATGAAGCAACATGGCTTTGAAATGTCACAAAACAACCAGACGAACGATATACATGGTGATGTAAACCATCTCCTGCAGCGAGAAGTTTTACAATTTGACCCGAACTTTGATTTAATTTTGGCTAGATTTAATGACTTAAGGACTTAAGCCCTCAAAACATATAAAACAAGGTCTAAACGAGCCATTATACCGTTCGTTGGTGAACTTTTACAGAGTTTATTTGGGACAGTATCCGAGAAAAATCTTAATGCATTGAAGCGAGCCCTTTTCATGATTAAAGATTCCCAAAATCAATTAGTTCATATAGTTGAAAATAGCATAAGTATCCTCAATACTACTCATAATGGTGTTCAAATAAATCGGGACTCGATTCAATATCTGCAAGAAACTACTTCCTTATTAAGTTTCTGACGGTGCGGATCTTACATTAATGGGTAATTTGTCACGAGAAAGCCTGAGGAAGGTGGTGGGATCCACAGCTACAGTGGGAGGACAGAGGCGGAGAACTGATTCTACCGCTACGGTCGGAGAGCAAAGAGAAAGAATGGGATCCAACGAAGACTATACAGTGAAACTTATAAGCACCTCAGTTTAAACATACATACCAAATGTTATTTATATTTTACTGACTATATCATTGGGGCATTAGATATTAAGTGTTTGTAGAAATCCATTTTAATGCATTTTATTAAAGTCATGATGTTTAATGAATGATGTATGATGTATAATGTTTAGTTGTAGACTGTGCGCCTAGAAATTGCTGAAGCGTATTAAATTTCATTGGTTGTTTACGCTCGGTTGAAACTATGGTGAGTTTTTATTCTAGAGGACGCATGGCTGACAACATCTGTTATTCTGTTCTATAAGTTTAAAGAGTTTAATTTCTATAGTGTATGTGTTTGGGTTTCTGAAAGAAGTTATCCTTGCTTTAATTAGCCGGGAAAAGCTTTTGGTCTATTACCTCTTTTCGCGAAGGGTTAAAGGGCGTTGAACCTATTTAAATGCATATCCTTTTAGTTTTAAACAAATTACATGTAAGCTGTGTATTGAAATGTATAATTTTATTTTAATCCAATTATGTAAAAGCTAGAAGATAGTGTAATCACTATTAATACATAATTGATTTGATTATGTAAGAAGTTCCTTTGTTTACGTTTAAAGAACTTATAGTTGATAAGTTTAGATCACAAGAGTCAAGATGTCTTTGTGATTTTAAGGTGCGGCGAGTGTAACAAAGCTCCTTCTTATAATTAGAATGCTTAATATGTTATCTTAACAAAGGTTTATTTTAACGTGCGAATTAAAATTTCCTTTATGGGTTTATCAGCAGCGTCAAGCTTGTTACTAAATCTTACCACTCACACGTGCAACTCACTAAAAGGTTAATAGGGAGATAAGCAATCTTCCTTTACTTTTATGTTCTCTCGTTAATTTAGTTTATAGTATTTTCACAGCATCCAATTTTGGAAATAACCCTGGATAAAAAAGGCTTCAAACATTAAGAATATTTATCTCACGTTTATGTCACTGTGTATCCTTCTAAAATTGTATACAAAGTAAGCTTAAAAGTCACACCTGCAGAACAAAGGAATCCCAATGTAAATTATGTTCAAGCGTGTGGAACTAACGGCATTCCATTGCTCGGTATATAACCCCGAGTCCGGCTCGAGAGGGCAGATTTTGGACACTTTTGGAATATTTATCCCTTATCAAAATTCGAAATAAATAAAATTACTGAAGGAAAACTTAGTTTATTTTCACAACTAATTAGTGACTGTGTTATATCTTCTTTCTTTGTTGTTTGTTTAAATGCATAACTATGAACACAACAAAACATATACTTACATAAACCTTGATTTGCACAGCATACGCATACACTACTTTCATGATATTTGTTCTGCAGAGTGGGCAATATACATTTGCGTACTCTATATATCTTTGTACTGTCCATTTTGTTATACATGTTATGCAAAAGATGTGTTTACATGATTTTAAAAATGTTCTATGATTAGTTCATTGATCTCCACAAACTGAACATGATTCAATACACGATTCTACAACAAATTTCTCCCATTCCTTGTATTTTTTTCTGAAAATGCTTTGCACAGGATTCTATAGATCGATTGTGTCTTTTTCGTTTATTCCTTTCATAACGTTTTCAACATAATAATGACGGAATGTCTTATCATGTTTTATTTTGTAAGTGCTTTAACATATTCTTCAGTAAGTTTGTTCTATTGCAGCTTTTGGATTTCATTTGAATGTTTTCTCGTAATCTAAATGAAATTATTCTTACAGTTCTGGCTGTTAGATTACGATTAACTTCCCTTAATTTTTACCATTTTCGTTCTTTGCAATCACAATGTCTTCAATCATTTTACTAAGATCAGTTTCAACAGCCATTTTTTATTTTATTTTGACTAATTCAATTCTGAACTGTGCATACCTTAAACTTCTTCTTTTTTATCCTTACAGTAAATTATCCTAACGTATGTTTTATCTAAAAATTGAGATTGATTTTATACGTTTCAACACTTGCTTGCTGTAGTGTGAGAGCTGGTATGATTTACCGTTGAACTGTTGGCCACTTATATACAGTTTTTTTAGCCCTATTGGAGAGGGGGTGGGTATACTAAGAACCAGTATTTCAGAACCACACCATGGTTCAGACTCAAATGATGACACAAATAATGAAAACAAAAATAATGACACAGATAACGAAGGCACAATTTGCCCTTTATTAGTTTAGGGGATTTAAACTGCAAATTTCTTTTGGATACAGGGGCAGACAGACCTCGTTTAGCTAACGAAATTTACAAAACATTAGACAAAAGGCAAATTACTAAGCAACTCGCACCACATGTAAAATTACGGGGAATAACGGGGCATTGTTTAGAAGTTACAAATACGGCAGTTTTAAAGATTCAGTTTGGCAAGCAAACAATTAGGCACACACTTCACATTATAAAAATTTGAATCAATAGGAAATCATTTAATTGTCTTGCAAAATAAAACTGAAGACGGATTGAAGGGATGCGCCGTAGGAAAGACTAAACAAAAAGGGTTCATTGAACCTTGATCTGTCGCTTTTATAAAGCTTAGTGTTAAGGGTCCTATGAAAAAAAAACTGTTCAGTTTTACCTTTGGAAAATTTGTCGGTTTTGTAGGAACAACAAGCACTCTATGTCCCACCTGTTAGGGTTAAGGGCAGCAAAAACATAATTATTCCCATCTTCAATGAAACACACAAAAGTTTTAAAATTGGTAGAGGACAATCACTTGCTCTCGTTGAGGTATTGTATTGTATTGTTCTTTAGATCCCTTTCAACTGCGATGGTCATATAGGGATCCCCCTGCCACATTATACTGAAATGGTAATTCAAGACAAAGAAATAACCACACAAACACAAACAGATGAATCACACAAGACAGCAAATATTAACACAGCCAGAACAAAACACACAAACACCCCTAATTCGTTTCCAAACAATGAAGATGACTTGGACTTAAATATAATCGGGAAGGAGCCCTCCAATGCCAAATTATCTCCTGAAGTTCAATCAAAATTTGAAAAGTTACTTGCCCAAAACAAAAACTTGTTTGTCCAAAGCGATACCGATTGAGGGAGGACGCATCTTTCTGAAATTCCCCTGGACACAGGCGATAGCGAACCAATTAAACACCATCCTTACAGGATCTCATTTACCCAAAGGCTCATGCTCGAAAAATACGTAGAAGAGTTGTGGGTATTATCAAACGATCACAATCCTCCAATCCTGTTCGGACCTTGGAAGGATGGAGGTCAACCTCGAATATGCGTCGACTATCCGAAGTAAACAAGGTGCTAATACAAAATAGCTATCCGCTCCCTAACATGTGAGATTTTAGCTTCTATGAAGGGAGCTACGGTCTATAGTATCTTAGATTTAAAGAGCAGCTATCGGTTAAAAGTTAAGCTGGAAGACACCCCTAAAACGCTATGATGGTGTGAGGCAAAACAACGACAGAGAAACAATGCCATAGAAACACAGTAAAGAAGAAGGTATGGAGTATGCGACAAGTGCGCAGTGTAATGAAAGGGAGTTAAAAGTAAAAGAGATGAGACCACCAAGTAACCAGTCAGTATGTACCTTTAAAAAGTGTAACGGATTTTGGTTCCAATGGGATACGGAAGGAAAAGAATGGCAAAAAGTTGCACAGGTATCTGTAACAGCCATGGTTAAAGGCGCGGAAGCAAACACAGAAGTATGCTCTGTTGATCCAAAAGAAAGAATGGCGTCAGCGTTTTTACAAGAAAATGTTAAATATTTGCTTTTTAACATGGATTATGACGATGGCAAAACATGTGCACAATGTGATGTAGGGCTATCGAATAGATGTAAATCAACATATTGCTATACTTGTGAATTCGATAATGTACTACCGGATACATCTACAGCAGCATCCTATGAGTAATAAATGAAAGCTAATGCTACTATTATATATAACCTGTAAGAAGGTAATGGACGTTCTGTAGATAAGCATACATAAAATGATAGGACATATATATCCTTTAAAGAAAGTAATAATGAAGCTGAATTGGTAAAGCTGAAGCATGTGAAGAGTAATATACACCCCAAACGGAAAGCTGCAAAGTCTTCAACCCTTTTGTCGTCGGATAATGGTAATATTAAAGGGATACGTAATTGGTGTGGACAGCGCAAACAGCTGTGTTTGGGAAAGAAATATTGCATAAATGTCGAAACCAAGGTAAAGAATTTTCGCGTTGTCACAGGCCAATGCCTGATCGATTTTGTGTGTTATCAAATCGCAAATGTAATGCCTGTGTAAAAAAACAAAGAGAAAAGCGTCTTTCGAAAACTCAACGCAAGAAAACCTAGTAAAATATTGCATAGTCAAACAAAGACGTGTACAGTTATAGATGAACGTGAACCATATGATGATCCATATGAGAACATTCAACTAGGAGAGGACGGGTTGCAGGTGATAGTATATAATACTCCCAAACTTGGGCTTGAGTTAATCGATAAGGTAAATAGAAATGTGTCGCTGCATAAAGAAACAGTTTGGGGATTGTGGCGCAACAGAGATGATATACCTTTGTTATATATTGGTTAGCATTTCCTAAATATTAGATGAATTAACAAATAAATGTATTTTCAGTATAACACGTTAACTGGTTCGGCAGAGCTATTGACTGATTTTGATGCTGCTCAACAGGTATTTCTATTTTTTACTATAACGGTTTACTATTTAGAAATCGTTAATTTTTAACTGATCATTATCATTTAACGTATGTATTTCAATATTTTGTGTATCACTATTTTTTTTACTTTATTTGTTTTTACTTTTCTACTGATCATTCACTTGTATATATTACTATTTCTACTGTTCTACTCTACAACTTTTCTCTTCCGTATAATACCCTTTACGTAATTTCCTTTTTTTTATTTTATATAGTCTTTTACGTTGTCAACCACATATCCACAGACGGAGGTTGTGCAAAGAGTTTATTCTGGGTGTCACACGGTATGCTTATGCCATTTAAGTGTTGTTACATATTACTTTAATTTCATATAGCCCTCCCTTATTTATCCAATACGAGTACATTTTTTCTTTATAAAACGCTTGCTTCGTATCGAGTACACTGTAATTGTGAAACTGGAGGTCAAAACATTATTTCACGTCAACAGTCAGGTAAAGTTTGCTTATAATTATATCTTTGTTCATTGTTCATCAATATTTTCAATTTATTAATTCAGTCTTCACCTTTTTAGATGATGACCACACACTCCATAGCTAGACAAGTACAACTTGGAGACATACAAGAGGCCTTCAGATTAAAAACTTTCGAATGCTTTCAGTGTGGGAAAGTTTTCAATAATGCACATAACTTAAATTTACACCAGTCAAAGTGTGGAATCAAAAACGTTTGGCCTAAAAAGATAAAAAAATAGTGCGCTAAAAGTTAAACGATTACATTAAAGCATTTACGAAAACATTGTTAAGGGTAGTATGAAAGGAAACTGTTTAGTTTCGCCTTTGGAAAATTCTTCGGTTTTGTGGGAAGAACCAGGACTCTATGCCCCACGTTTTATGGTTAAGGGCAGCAAAAACATAATTATTCCCATCTCCAATGAAACATACAAAAGGTATAAAATTGGTAGAGGACAATCACTTGCTCTCGTCGAGGTAATTCAAGACAAAAACATAACCACACAACCACAAACAGATGAATCACACAAGACAGCAAATATTAACACAGCCAGAACAAAACACACAAACACCCCTAATTCGTTTCCAAACAATGAAGATGACTTGGACTTAAATATAATCGGGAAGGAGCCCTCCAATGCCAAAATATCTCCTGAAGTTCAATCAAAATTTGAAAAGTTACTTGCCTAAAACAAAAACTTGTTTGTCAAAAGCGATACCGATTGAGGGAGGACGCATCTTGCTGAAATTCCCCTGGACACAGTCGATAGCGAACCAGCTAAACAGCGTCCTTGCAGGCTCTCATTCACCCAATGGCCCATGCTCCGAAAAAACATATCGAAGAGTTGTCGGAAGCGGGTATTATCAAACGATTACAATGTTCCCAATCCTGTTCGTACCTAGGAAGGATGGAGGTCAACCTCGAATGTGCGTCGGCTATCGGAAACTAAACAAGCTGCTAATACAAAATAGCTATCCGCTCCCTAACATAAGTGACATGGAGGTACAGTTAATCTATGCAAGGAGGTACAGTTTATCGTATCTTAGATTTGAAGAGCGGCCACTATCAGTTAAAGGTTAAGCCTGAAGACACCCCTAAAACGGCTTTCATGTACCACAAAGGTTTGTTCGAGTTGAACGTTCTTCCTTTCGGTCTCAGTTCCACACCTTCAATCCAATAAAGGGTCGGACCCGCGGGCTTCACAGTAAAAACCGTTAACTTTACAATAGCTGCGATAATATATGGATACATTTACATCTGCTTTTTTATTTGTATTTCAAATAAAAGGGGAAATTGCTCACAATATAAAAAGATTCTAAAGGGCAACAATTTGGTTATTTTGACATGAAATGATTTTAAGTGATAAAAAATTGTTAGCTTAAAAACTAAAAGTTTTTTCTTGACAGTAGGAAGGTTATGCCATTTTTAGGAAAAGGTGTTTTTGCACAAAAGCCCTTAAAAGCATGCAATCTCCTTTTAGAATACGGTGTGAACGGTTAAGCTATCCGTAATGCCGTGAACGTACAGTCAAGTACGAACGATTGGGTTCGGGTCGTACATTTACAGGTTTACCCATGAGGGTAAAAACACTTGTGAGTAAATGGAACCAAGATAAGATTATTTTCCGACTAATACGTTAACTGATCCGGCAGAGAGATATGCCTAATTTTGATGCTGCTCAAAAGTTCTACATACTTTCGGATCGCATGTGTAATGCGTGTCTAAAGAAACATGCAAAACAACGAGAAAAACGTCTGAAGAAAAGACAGAAAACGAAGACTTCCATTAATTACATTTAGTTATTTATTTTACAGATGGTGTGGATATGTATGACGGTCCAAGGTCATAAGTGACGTTACATTTAAATAATTTACGCATAGTCATCACAAAGGAATTAGAATGCCAGATCACGGATAATAAATGTCGAAACTTTACGCAAAAAACAACAAATGTTTTGGCAACTTATACAATCTCTGAATGCCCGTTTGTGTCAATGGGATATTGATGGGAAAGGTGTCTTTAGTTGTAAAGATAGTTTAGCCTAAAGAGTCCAACCATACTATTTAACTAGAGATCACGATATGTTCACCTGTATATAGCGTATAACCCTAATGCGCAATGTTTGATATATTAGTTGACAGAACTAGAAACGTAAACACATTAAATTTGAGTCATTGGATTATTGACGATAAAGGTGTGTACAATTGCAAAGAAAGTTTGACCTTAAACTGCTGAGAATATATAGCAGTAAATACAGCTCTCGGTACTTTAAAACTATCAGAGTTAGACAATTTTCAAGGGTTCTTTGTAACTAGAAATCACGACATATTCACTCGTATAACGTGTAACCCTAATGTACAATATCTGTAATAGTAGTTGATAGAAACAGGTGGTAGTAAATAAATAGTTACAAATTCTCTCATTTGTGTGAGAAAAAAACGAACAATAAACATGTCTAAAGAGGAACAGCATTTAAAAAATTATTTTACTCCATCACAAAAGGGAGCATTTGGCGGTCCTAGAAAAATACAACAAATACTGAAAGAAAAGGGATATGATATACCATATCACGATGTACGAAACTGGTTACAAAGTCAAGATGCATACAGTTTACATCAACCTTTAAGATATAAATTCATACGAAACAGAATTACCACACAAGGTATTGACGATTTATGGGATATGCAACTGGCAGATGTCAGTAATATAGCGGAACATACCACTGGAAACAAGTTCTTACTTGTTCTTATTGACATATTCTCAAAACACCCGTGGGTTGAACCTATTAAAGACAAAACGCATCAGTCTGTAGAGAAAGTCATACGAAATATTTTCGAAAGAACACAAGGCGACCAAAACACATTAGATCGGATAATGGAACAGAATTTAAAAACAGACGGATAAAAGCTTTCCGCAAAAGACAAGACTTTGATTACTGCACAACAAAAAATGAGACTAAAGCAAATTATGCTGAGTGTGCCATTCGTACATTGAAAACAATGCTGTATAGATATTTCTCACAAAAGCAGACATACAATTATACTGATATTTTACAAGATTTGGTGTCAAATTATAACAATAGACTACATTCCAATATTCAAGGTAAATCTTCAAATGACATTACAAAAGACAATGAGACAAAAACAGGAAAGGAAATGTACATTGACACATTGAAGGGCAAACAAAAACCATCTACACAATTCAAATTTAAAATTCGAAACCAATTTAAATAAGACGAAATGGAATTCCTATGTACAAATTGAACAATTATGACGATGAGCCCATTCAAGGCAATTTTTATCAAGGATAATTTCAAAAAGTAATGCAAGATGCGGATGACTTGTTCAACATTGAGAAAGTGTTACGTAGAAGAAAACGAAATGGTGAAAATGAACTAAATTGAAATTTATGTGGCCACAGAAGTTCAACAGTTGGATAAAAGAATCTGATGTTCAAAAGATATAAATAACAAAGACAAGTACAAAAATCATCAGTTGCAGAAAAGACACCCATCATGAAGTACAACTTTCCTAATGTAGTAAAAGATACAGCTGGAAACATGGTCTAAGAAGGCATATAATCAATAAACACACAGCACAAGATAATGAACAAGAACACTTATTGTCAAATAAAAGAGAATTTCAATTTAAACACCTATTTACAATGTACATTGCTGGTCCCACTTCTTGTGGCAAAACAAGCTGGATCAAGACAATACTGCAACATGCAGAGGAAAGAATCACACCATCACCATCTAAAATGTTTTGGTTTTACAAAAGATGGCAGCCAATGTATACAGAAATGCAAGAAACTATCCCCCAATATTGAATTTATTTAACAATGGTAGTTTCATAAGCTACAAATAATAGTGATGTCGCTGAATTGTTCACAGAAGGATACCATCATAGGTCGACCAGTATTAGATGCCTTTTGCAGGATCTGTACCACCGCGGTAAAGAAAATCGAACAATGAATCTGAGCCAACAATATTTTGAGACAAACTATAAATGATGGTGCTAGTCAGGCAGATGTACCTTGGCAACACTAGCCATTTTATGGATAAATTCCATGAAGCTGCAGCAAAACCGTATGGATATTTATTGGTTGATTTAAAACAAGAAACAGATGACCAAGAGAGACTCAAAACGGATATACTGCGCCCAGTAACGTCGGAGTACGTAGTAGAGATATCACTGAAACATCCATGATGTCCTGAATGCAACACTAAATTTACCAGCCCTTTTGATGTTCGACAGCACATGCAGGAAGGATGTATGCAACAAGATATGAGTCTTGTAGAAGATATTGCTGATAATGCAACTTTTAGATTATGGTGTAATGAAGCAAAACGAGAAAATGATGAAAATTGGAAAGAGGTTATCAATTACTGTAAAAAGTAAGTCAACAAGACGCAGAGTCCCACACTGAAGCCAGACTAGACGATCAAAAATTGGTTATTCAGAAATATAAGCCGGTCTTACACAGGTTAATTCAGCTTGAAAAAAGTTCTACACACCATTCAATAGTGAATGCCATTGAGCTAGACACAAATAAACGTTGTCCATTAAAGAGAGCGATAAAAAAAGGCAACTAAAAATTACATGCAACAATTTCAGCCGCTTTTTGGCAACTGATATATATATACCAGCGTGGCATGTGGCACATACTCATTCACAATGGAGCATAAGACAAAGCAACATACCTTGTTTATATGATCGTCTGACTCAGAAGCATATTATCCTGATAACAGCTCCACCGATTTCATGATTGAATAACCCGAAACATTAGAGCTTGATGGTTATTGGGACTGTAGTCTACTAGAAATATTTTTACCAAACAGGATAGAGGTGGATTTACTAATCTTGTGTGATATATATGAAAATTCACACGTGATGAACACGAAGCTTCCTGTTTACGTATAATGCAAGAAGGAGTGTACAGAACTAACAACTCATTTACACAGCGGATTGCAATACCAGTAAAACAACCAGAAGTAAGACGTCTGAGAATCTATATAAGAAAGTTATCAGATGAAACTCCAGCATTCCCAAGCCGACCAGCAAGGTGTACACTACAACTGAAAAAAGTTTCATAATGGCTAATACACCTCATCTATCAGATATTAACAAATGGAGAAAGCACTTTGTAAACATGTCGCAGAATGGAAATTATTTGACGCCAAATTTGTAATGCATTTTGACATTGATTTAGCGTTTGTGTATTTTTTATACTAAATTATGTAGATGTTTCTTTTAATTTTATTTTAACTACTGATTTTTCTAACTTCTTTCGAGAATTGGCATCTTTCGTTAAGTGTTCTTCTACCCAGTGTACTTTTTCCAATATTTGGTGCATGGTCACTTTAGGAAAAATCATTAAAAACTCAATGGCTCACCTTTGTTATGACTTTGTTTTGAATCTTTTGTATTCCAATTTTTCTTATTCGAACGCTTTCCTATATTACTAATTTTCTCCATTTTTGGATGACGATTGATAATGGTGGGGTGGGGTGACGTCATACGATAGAACTCTCAAAATACACTCTACTGATACTGAAAAGGCTACATTCAATATCACGTCGCTTTGCGAAAGTATAACTGTCAAAGTATTAATATGGAAAATGGCACTGCTTCAGCTCTCATAACAACGCCGCGTATTGACAAAATGCGTCACATTTTTTCCATGCGCACTGGAATGGTTTCTCAGGCCTCATCAAACAGCTTTGCAAACTCTTATGCGCTATTCAATCCGTTATTACGATCCCGAGGAAGCTACGGGGTGGCAATGAGACTGGATATGAAATGCATTCCCATGCATGTGAAAAAAAACACAAAAAAAACGAGTAGAAAGGGGGTATCTTTTGAAGCCAGACGCGGTCCGCGCGGAAGTGCCAATTTCGTTAAAAAGGGGAGGTAATTTTCATTTTACAATTTTCCCACAAAAGGGGGAGGCGGGGGGGGGGGGGCTGTTTCGGAATTAGTTAAAAAGGGGTGTCATTTTTCGAAACCTGGAGTGGTATTCTGCTCTGTCCTTATTGTTAAAGTACGTCCTTAAAAATAAAGATAAAAGCTATTCCGATCTATCCTCAAATTTTAAGGACGTCCTTAAAAATAAGGATGAAAAGTAAGGACTCAGTGTTTAGGGGCTGCTTTTAGGCCCCAACCCTTCGGATTGGTACCTATAAGCTTGGGGTTTCCGTCCGTCCGTCTGTCCGTCATCGCTTTATACCCCTATGAATTTGGGGGGGGGGGGCGGTTGGGGCGTACTTGTGTTTTGCAAATACTTACTTTTTTTTATTCTGCTCTTGTCTTTATTTTTAAGGATGACATTTGAGTAATGATATCCTTATTTTAAAGTTGTCATTAAAATGCTATTCTGCTCCATCCCTATATATATAAGGATGATCTTGACCTTACTTGGTCTCGTTTTAAAGGAAAAAAACAAACTGAACACTCGTGTGTTGTTTCTGATAAAATGAGAGGAATCTTGCGTTTATATGTCAAAGTAGCCGGGCCAATTATAAGAAAATTACATGAAGGTCCCGAATAAATGCAAAATTAATTGAACAAGATGAAAATTACCGTAATTCTTTTTTTTTGCAACCCGCGGCAATAAAATACTTAAATGAAGCATTGCAGATTTGTTTCAAGTATTTACTGCTTATGTAATGGTCAATATCAAATTTTGTCGCGTATTTATTTATTTACATGCCTTCTTGGAGCAGAAACGATAGCATTTTCCCCAATGCCATTGGGAACGACCGTATTTCTTCTGAATTTAAGGACATCTTTATTTTTTGAGACGGGTTGGATCATCCTTACAGGGCATAAAGTTCACGGGGTCCCGAGGACCCCGGATAAGCGGGGTCCTAGAATTTGACCCTGGGGTCCCACGGGACCCCAGAAAAAAAGACGGTGTTCTCTTGCAAGTTACCTGTGTCACAGTGCAGACTAACTTATAAGAGAGCAACTGTTCAGTAACACCGCTAAGATCGAAAATGATTGATATTTTTTTCATTGTTTAATGTAGCATCATTCAGTGTTTCGTTTTTGTTAAAAGTAGTAGTTTTGTAAGTTGCATGCTATCACTAATCGAGTTTATTTTTGTTACCAAAAAAAAAAAAAAGATTTGATAGAATTTAACTGTTTTTATTGCCCGAAAATGTCGGGACCCCATCACTTTATCTCGGGACCGCTTGCTTCAGAGGTCGCGGGGTCCCGCGGTACTCCGAGCTGTTCGAAAAGAAAACTTTTTGTCCTGCCTTACTTTTCATATATTTTTAAGGACGTCCTTTAAAATTAGCTAGGATAACTTTAAAAATAAGGACAGGAGTGATATTCTGCTCTGTCCTTATATTTAAGGACGTCCTTATTCTAGAGATTAGATGGTTCATGCTTATAATTTTTATCCTTATTTTTAAATGACTTTGTTAAGTTTGAGGATAGAACAGAATAGCTTTTTTATAATTATTTTTAAAAAAAAAGGACATCCTTAAAAATAAGGACAGAGCAGAATACCACTCCACAACAGAATACCACTCCACAGCAGAATACCACTCCACAGCAAACAACCGACGTCTTTTTTGGTTGAAAAAAAAGGTTGTATTTTGGTCGCGACGTTTTCACAACCATATTCTGACCTATTACCCTAAAACCCGACTTTATTTCGACGTCGAGGCGACGTCGGTTTTCTGACGTCATTCCGACGTTGCAAAAACGACCAAAAAGAACATTATTATCGCCCACCGGAAATGGAAGTCATTTTGAAAAAGAGGAAGAAAAAACGTAATTTTTACATGAAAATTTTAGAATTTTGATTGCGCGTCGGTATTTTTCTTCCTAGATTGTAAAAATTTACATGGAAAAAGCTTTCGTATGTATTTCACAACAGCAGTTGAATAATTAATTATCTATAAATTATATAACTCTAGTCAGTTTCAGGTCGGAATCCGACGTCGGTTCCAATTTCATATACATTAATTCCGACGTCTGATTTAGGTCGGAACCCGACGTCATTCTGACGTTGAAAACCGTCGGTTCCATTTCATATACAACCAAAACCGGCACGTCAGTCCGACGTCTCAAACGTCGGGTTACGACGTCGATCCGACGTCATTCTGACGTCTTAATGTTTGCTGGGTCCTGGTACGTAACCCCCCCCCCCCCCCCCCGAATTACGGTCGACATATCACATATGCTAATTAATCAATCGAAAACATATGGTAGAATCGGACAGATTCTACAAACAGTCCCAGCTGACCCTTTCTATCTTCCTAGGGCATTGGAAGACCCGAAGAGTTATCTACAAGCTACCAACACATTATTAAACTTTTTTTTCTTTTCTTTTACATTAACAAACACAGCATTTTAATGCTTTAAATATAAACGTTACATACCTTTATGTCTTGATTCAGTCCTCACAATTCATTCACAAAAATAAGTATTTATATTTAATATACAATATCCAAATGCAGTTCTTCCACGCCCTGTTTCAGATGACTTAGCACAATTCTTTCGCCCCCTCAAAAGAAGCTAGTATATGCAGTGCGCACTCAGGCGATACTACCAGATACTGCAGGTACATGCATCTGTCGCAGGTATCACATGTTTCTCGCTAAACGCAGATTTAGAAATGTGAAGATTGATCTATATATATACGGCAGAATTTTTACAAAATACCGTTTATTCAAAGCTGTTAAATTTTGTGTAAATTTATGTCCGTTATAATGTCAATTTTTGCCACGTAACAACTGCATCAACTCAGTTTTCGTTGTTGTGTTACCATCATCTGTGTGTTAATTAAATGTTCCCTTTGTGCCCACTATACATGGGTTTATTTGAAAATAATCCTCACAGGCTTTATGCATCGTTTATTATGGTTGACACGCGAGGCTGCTAGACAAGGCCCAGTGCACACAGAAGTTGACCTTTAAGGCAATGCTGGGCTGCGGCATCCAACACTAATTTCAGTTTTAAACTAGACGAAATTCTATAAAGAATAGCTGAAATTACACTGGTATTCATTATCCGTGAAGGTTGATTTCCAAGTTTATTTTCTATTCCTCTTTTACAACAATTACCCTGGTGATTGGCAGCAGTATGTTAATCTATTTTCATATAGATAAATATGTGCTATAGTTTTTTTATATTAATAAATAGTTATAGTGCCATAGTTATTCTTTATAAATCTGGTAAAGTAAGATGCTGTTTCTTCAACACATGCGTTAATATTTAATTTCCTTCACATACTTACGAGTTACAAGTATTTGCATTTTTCATAAATAATCGAATCATAATAACATCAACACAATAATAATAATAATAATAATAATAATAATAATAATAATAATAATAATAATAATAATAATAATAATAATAATAACATTATAATAATGAAAACACAATAAAATGACATGACAGAATTTTATATAGAGTCAAAAGTATGTAAAGCATATCTAATAGTAAATCTTTTTAATTTTACTATTTTAATTATGGAAACTGGACAGCTTAGGCTACTGAGTAGCGAAAATTACACTTGGGAGCCACAAAAAATACGATTCTGAACTCTTAAAATTCAGAACGCTTTTTAAGCTGAAAGGGTCGAAAGTAGTAGGGAAATGGGCATATTAAACCACCCTATGACGTCATGATGACGTCATCACGTCACGTGGCCCTCCCCCTCCGCCTGCCCCTCGACTCTAGGCGGCATGCGGCCTAATCCTAGGACATACTATGCGTGGAACCGATTGTGACGTCATAATAGGCGGCGTAACCATAGTGAGTAAGTGAGGAGTCCCCCGGACATACTATGTGCCGACCCACCCACCCCCTTCCCCAGGAGAGCAAAATTTAGCAAAACCAGCGATAACTTTCGTTTTGTTAAACCGATCTGAATGAAAATTTCACCGTTTGATTCAGTTTTATATCTAGATTTGACATAAAGTTGTCATAGGCTATTTGCAGGTGTGACTGTAAGCACAATTTGTTCAACTCAAAATTTTAACTTTTAAAACGCGAAAAAAGTAGATAACTTTTGATACATTCAACCGATTTGAATGAAAATTTTCCCGTTTGATTCAGTTTTCTATCTAGATGTGATATAAAGTGGTCATAGGCTATTTGCAGGTGTGGCTGTAGGCATAATTTGTTCAACTCAAAATTTTAACTTAGATAACTTTCAATAAAAGTAGATAACTTTCAATAGATTCAATCGATTTGAATGATAACTTTACCGTTTGATTTAGTTTTATATCTAGATTTGAAATAAAGTTGCCATAGGCTATTTGCAGATGTGACTGTAAGTATAATATTTACATCCCCAATTAAATTGTTATTTTAGTATCTTTTAAATAGTAGGTAACTTTCGTCATGTTCAAAATTTAAATGACAATTTCACCGTTTGATCCAGTTTTATGTCTAATTTTGGCATGAAGTGGCCACAGGCTGTTTGCATGGGTGCCTGTAAGCTCTTTGTGGATGAGAAGAGCACACCATTCAAAGATGTGTTCGAATTGCAAGCTCATTCAAATATTTGATCGAGAAATTATGCTAACAGCCACACCTAAAAATAGCCTATGACAACTCTATTTCAAAACTAGATATAAAACTGAATCAAACGGTAAAATTTTCATTCAAATCAATTTAACATGACGTAAGTTATCTACTTTTTTCACTTCTTAAAAGTTAAAATTTTCAATTTAACAAATTATGCTTACAGTCACATCTGCAAATAGCCTATGACAACTTTACGTGAACACAAGATATAAAACTGAATCAAACGGTAAAATTTTCATTCAAATCGGTTGAACATAACGAAAGTTATTTACGTTTTCAAAAGTAATAATTGTGGAAAAAATATGCTTACAGTCACTTTTACGAATAGCCTAATAGCCTATACTACTTTATCTCAAAACTAGATAGAAAACTGAATCAAACGGCAAAAATATTATTCCAATCGGTTGGACATAACGAAAGTTATCGCTGATTTGGCTGAATTTTGCTCTCCTGGGGAAGGGAGGGGGTTCGGCACATACTATTTCCTGGGGGTTCCTCACTTCCACATTATGCTACGCCGCCTATGATGACGTCAAAATGGGTTCCACACATAGTACGTCCTAGGTTTAGGCCACATGCCGCCTACAGATGGGTATTGAGGGGAGGGTCACGTGAATTGATGACGTAATTATGACGTCATTGGGTGGTTTAGTATGCCTATTTCCCTGCTACTGTAGAAATAAGTTCCAAATAGATTTATCTCTAGCCTTTTTCAATGTCCATTTTTACATATTAACATATTAAATGTTTATGAATTTTTAAGCTGGACCAACTACACATCCTACATTATGTCTCAGCCAAATTTGGTCGTCGTAGCCCTAGAAGTCTGAAAGGAGTTAAAGTGACAACGTTTCAAAATTTTAAAATTCAATTGCATTTTTGTATAAAAATGGTAATAAATTTCTAAAAAAAAACTGAGCTGGACCAAATAAACATGCTATACTATGTTTCTGCCAAATTTGGGCTTCCTAGCTATAGCCGTCTCAGAGGAGTTCGCGTGACAAGATTTTGGCTAAAAAGGAAACGTACGGAAACAGTTTGCCGAGTCGTACGAAAGCAATAAACTAGGGGATTGAAAATTCTCAAGGGTAAAAAAGTTTAACTTATAGAAGGCTGGCTCTACCACTGCTCTACAAACTGTTGATACTGCCCTCCATGGAATGTCCTACCAGTACTATAGGCAGCGACAGAATTATGTGGGTCGTTCCACACGCATATGGGCTTTACTGTTATCTCTGCGATATAATATATCAATATCCCTATCATTGTAATTTACGAAAATGACAGGGTTAGCACTATTGCAATGACTTACTCTTTACGGTATTTTCACAACTTAAATAAATACAATGGAACCTCGGCATCGGACCACTTCCCTCTTGGGACCATCTGTGAATAAGGGCACCGATTGCGCTCCATAGACTGCAATGATCAAGAAAACTCCTAATTGAGACCACCTCGGATTGGACCACTTCGGGCCGCTTTTTTTCGGTCCCGAGTCCTCAAAATGCATGAGATCATACCACTGTCAGTCAGTGGGGTATCCACTCTATTTTTGCGGGACATTACTTACAACACTGAGCATGTTGCCGTCTTAGATATTGTTGCTTGGGATTGTGGTAGCAATTGTGTAACCAGGCAGGGCTTAGTTTTCTTATCTATACTTTTGTACCTTGTCTAAGCAGTAACGTTCCTATTTCTGAACATATGGTTTAAGAAAAAACGCTAAAATTTGCTGAAGGACTGTTCATTACAGACTTCAGAGCTTCAAGCGGTTGGTTAGACAAGTTCAAAAAGCAGCATAACATTGCCTTCCAAACCGTCTGCGGGGAACGTGGATCTGTAGACAACGATACGGTAAAGACTGGTAACGACCGGAGATTATTTCTGGGTATAGTGCCAAAGATGTGTATAATGTGGACGAGACTGGGTTATTTTACTGGGCCCTGCCAGATAAAGCAGTGTCAGTCAGAAAGGAATCTTGTACGGTGGGAAAAAGTCAAAAGAACGCTTTACCGCGGCGCTTTGTGTCAATGTGGAAGGGAACTTCAAGACCCCCCTTATTATTGGAAATTCGAAAAATCCTAGGTGTTTAAGCACCTCGATAAGCGTCTTTTGCCGATCAGTTGGAAAGCTAACAAAAAGGCTTAGGTGACCAGTTCCATCTTTAACGACTGGATAAAATCGTTCAATAGCAAAACAAAAACTGACAACAGGAACGTTATTTTGTTCGTTGATAATGCTCCGTCCGATCCGAATGTGGATAATTTGTCAAATGTGAAGCTTGTGTTTTACCTGCGAACAATACATCTGGGCTACAGCCCCTTGATCAGGGCATTATTTCTGTTCTGGAATCCCACAAAGTTGGATGAATCAATAGTTATAAAAAACGTTCACAAAGCTGTCTCAGTACTAGATGCTTGACACTTGGTTTCATCATCTGTTAGCCAAATCAAGCCCTCGACGGTCAAAACATGCTTCGCAAATTGACATCGCCGAAGAACACGTCAGTGACAACCCAGTTGAAGACCTATTCCAAGATTCACAGCCCACTGTGAAGACCCAGTGGATATCGAGCAGTACGAGTCAGCGGATATGTCGCTCGATACGTGCAAAGCGTACATTGCCAAATGGGAACAAGAAATGATCAGGGAACTGATCTGGAACAGCGATAATTCAGACCCGGATCCCGAAACCGAAGACGAAACTGTCGACGAAACTCCTAGTCGTACAATAACATTAGCCGAAGCACTAGACAGTGTTGAAAATTGGGGTTGCTGTGCTTGTCAAAGAACCTTTCAATCCTGGATAAGCTTCTGAATATTAAAACCGAACTCCAAACTGCCATCGTGAAATCAAAAGTTATGTCAAAGCAAACTAGCATGGATAGATTTGTTATTGCTAAGTAAAAACATTACTTTGTGTAGTTTGTGTAGTTTTATTTTCAGAGAAACTCTTTGATTTTCAGACAAAATTTCGGTAGAAGCAAAACTCAATCAATCAATCAAAGTTTATTTCTGAATCAAAATCTGAGGTTATTGCAAAGAAAACAAACATTACTAATTTATAATTCTAGGAATTCAGAAAAGGGAAAAAGCTAAAAGCAAACACTTGTGACAATGCTTGTCCCTTTAAAAAGTTACAATTACATACATTATAGACACTTCAGATTTTATTGGATGGTGGCAACTGTACTAAACTAGGAGTGTTAATGTTAACCATCGTAATACATTTTGAAACACAACTTACATTTTATGACAAGGTTTATATGGAACGACTCGAACGTAAAAAGAAGAGAGTTGATTATATATATATATATATATATATATATATATATTAGACGTTATGTTGCCACATTGAGAAAAAAGATAGCTACTCCGTCTTTACATAAGTATCAATAAGATAGTGTTTAAGTTTTTTTCTTGAATAACCTTTCCGTATGAACAGTTTTCAATTATGGTGATAAGGAATTCCACATGTGTACACCCGTAATCCTTAAGCAATGTCTTTTTAATGTAGTTTGCGAATAAATATGTTTAAATTCCGAGTTGTCTGGTAATTCTGTCATTATTACCGATTTCGAAGTGACACTGAATATTACAAGGAAGGCTATGACTTATTGCTTTAAACATTACTACTAAATATTTAAATTTAACTACTACATGCATTTTCAGGATACGCGAAGAAGAAACTATTTGTGTGTTCATACCGTCCAAAACCATAAATAAAACGAATTGCTCGTTTCTGCAACAATACAATTTCCTTGACATTTGTTTAATAAGTGTTTCCCCATATTTCTACATAACAAGACATATAAGGTAAGAACAAAGATTGATAGATAATGAGCAATGCTTGGTTATCAATAACTCAACTAACTTTATACATAATTGCTATACATTTTGCTCATTTTGAACGTACTCGAGTTATATGCTCTTTCCAATTAAATTTTAATTCAAATATAACACCTAAATACTTAGTCCTGTGAACGCGCGAAATTTTAGCATCACCAAATTGAACACTTAAAGTATAGTTATTACAAATCGGACAACCGAATACCATGAAATTAGTTTTGCTCACATTTAAAGACAGTTTGTTTAGCTTAAACCAGCGATTCAGTTGCGATAATTCTTTTGTGATGATTTGATACATTTTAGGAATATCAGACCAGGAATGAAACAGATTCGTATCGTTTGCGAAAAGAATGAATTTAAGCAATTTAGATACCCTTAGTTGCATAATATATATAAACGACTTGACAATAGTAGAGAAAGTTTCTTTGACAATACTCATATTTATACCTTCACAATCAACTGACTTCTTATGTTTAAACGAATTAACAACATCGAGCAAGTCTTTCTCATCGGTATTTATAAGAAACATTTTTTTTTCTTGTCCAGATTTCAAGTAGTCAAACATGTTTCCATCGTCAATTTTATCAATTTTTGCTTGCAAAGTAGGACCAACGTTAGTAAAAAAGTTATTAAACCGTTCACAATATCTACTTTTCGCGAAACTGATTTGTCGTCTGAAGTGTAAAAAGTTTCAGCGTGCATCGAAATTTGACGTTTCCTATTTAGTACAGAATTTTAAATTTTCCATGTTTTCTTTATATTGCCATATTATTTCTCTAACAGTCTCGTAAAATATTCCCGTTTACAGTATCTCAGAATAGAATTGAGTTTATTTCTATAAGCTTTCAATTTGCTTTCAATTTTGGGCGTTATATACTTCAAAAACTCTTTGTATAATCGGTCTTTTTTGTGGCACGCATTTAACAACGAATTAGTGATCCATGGTTTTTTAGAAGTGTTCTATATGTGAGGTGGCTATGTGGAAACACTAATTGAAACTAATCAGACGCCAAGTTGCCGCCATGTGTTTATTTACAACCGATAGTCTCTCACTGGCTACACATATACACAACATTAACTTACTGTGTAGACTACTGCTTAACTGTGCTTTAACTGCTATTTTGCTACCAGCATTCAGTTGAACACTTTATCTGATTATCAATCAAAGAGATACAAAATTTATAAGTATACTAGACAGAATATATCAATTAAATTACCTGAAAATTGCGGAATTTTACTTTTTCAACTTTTTTTCTTTACTCTATGTTATCGCTATCACTGCGATTCGACGTTCTCTGATTATAAACTCGATCCATGGGTGTGACTTCAAGAATCACTTAACAGGCATGGAAATCAAGCTCGAAGTAATTATAAAGGACAGCGAATACGCAAAATAACTACTTCAGAGATATCTAAACCATAACCTTAAACTTGCCACTTAGTTCAGATATGTTATAAGCAATTAAACGCAAAAGATAAGTACAAAATTCTCTTCTTTTTACATTTACCGTACACAATTACAGCAGTTGAAATGTCGATTAACTGTAAAAACATTACAGCAACGTTATCAGCACTTTAACTGAACTGCAACCAGCTATCAAATCAGCACCTGTACAACATTAAAAAAACATAAAACGTTAATATTTGCTTAGAATAAATAAATAATGATTGAATATTGCAAAATATCTTAATTGCACGACACTTAACTAAATGTTAGTCCTCGAAACTGTACTTCTTTGGCGATCTTACAGAACAACCTGATCGCGATACGCGATTACCGACATTTGAAATTTCAGTTTCTGCTTTAGCCGGTGAAACGGGGTGTGAAACATTGACAGAAGGCTCTGGAATTCTAACTGTCACAGTTTTTCGGCTAGAAACATTGAGTTTCTCTTTTGAAATCACGGTTTCACCTGATGTAGATGGCGCTATGCTACACGGAATAGCTGTACGGTCTACTGTCGGGTAGATTCAGTGGGCTTGGGTAAAACAGTAGATGGTTGAGGGGTTTTATCGTTCTTGATAGGTTTTTCTTCAACCGGGTGTTGTGAACAACGGATTTGGTCAACGTGTCTTCTCCAAACTGAATTGTCAACCAAAACTTCATACCTTAACTTTCCGATTTTCCGCGAGATAACTGCAAATGTCCATTTTCCGAGCTGTTGTTGATAGTCCCGCACAAGCACTTCATCACCCACACCAAAAGAACGGCGCTAAAATTCGTCTTTGGTGTTTACTTTTTTGTAAATGATGTCGCGCAAACTGTGTTTTGCCAAATCCAGCCTTGTTTTGATTTCACGTCCTAGGAATAACAAGAATGGGGTCTCGTTGGTAGTTGGGCTTTTAGTTGAGCGATGCCTCAGTAGAAATTTGGCTACTTTCTTGTGCATTGAACGAGGCTCGTGCTTCATCGATTTGAGACTAGATTTAAGACTCTGAACCATGCGCTCTGCTAAACCGTTTCGAGAGGGTTTAAAAGGGCTCGTAGTTTTGTGAATAATTCCATGTAGTTTTAAGAATCTCTGGAACGCTTCAGAATGGAAGATTGTATCATTGTCTGTACGGATAACATCACAAATCCCATTGACAGTTTCCGGGGCAGTGATTTTTTCCATGATCCGTACCTCTGGCCATCTTTAGTGTGTATGGACTATTATGAAAAACATATTTTTTTTCATTTTCACCATACCAGGTTGGGCACTATGGAGTTCTTGCAGGAATGCTCTTTGGAACTTTTCCGGAATAACCACGCTGTTACCAATGAGCAGGCACTCTTGTGAAATAGATAATTCTGATTCATGTGAATGATAAGGGGAAGATCTTCTTCAACTTTACCGGGCCAGCAGTTTCTTGTGAACTCGAAAATTCTAGACAATACCTGGTCTGTTGACGTTGCCTGGGCAATTTGTTTGAATGAAATCGGAAAGTTGTCGAGTAGGGCAACGTAGAATAGAATATGACGTATTTTTCTGGCTTATCGGAAGGGGTAGTCTACTTAACCCGTCAGCGTTGGCGTGTTCACTTGTCTTTCGTTATTCAATTTCATAATTATAGCCAGTAAGGAAAATGACGTATCTTTGCATCCGCGAAGCCGTAGTTGTTGAAATACCTTTTTCGGGATTGAAGATAGAAACCAAAACTTTGCAGTCGGTAACTAGAGTAAATTTTAGGGCAAACAGGTACATGTTGAATTTCTTGATGCTCCAAATGATACTGAAGGCCTCTTGATCGATTTGAGAGTAATTTTGCTCAGCTTTTGACAATGTTCGGGATGCAAAACTAATGGGGCGTTCGCTTCCATCTGGGTAGATATGCGAAATAACTCCAGAAATACCTTTTGATGATGCGCCACAGTACAGTCGAAGCGGCAGTTTCTGATCATAATGTGCAAAAAGAGAGATCAGATGTGATGAGATCCTTCGTTTTCTTAAAAGCCGTTTCACATGAGTCTGTCAATAGCCATTTCTGATTTTTGTGGAGCAACTGGTGCAATGGATGTACTATCGTAGACAAGTTGGGTAGGAAGCGGTGGTAGTAGTTCACCAGGGCGACCCAGCTTCGTACTTCAGAAACATATCTTATAGCTGGCGCATCTGTAACTGTCTTGACTTTCGAATCGATCTTATGGAATCCGTATTTGCCGACGATGTGAGCACAAAATTCAATGGAATCTTTGAAAAACTCACACTTGTTGGGGTTGACTTTAAGGCCGTATTCTATTAATCACTGAAAGACTTTCTCGAGGGTACATAGGTGATCTTCATCGTCTGAACCGGTGATTATCATATCGTCCAAAATATACTGAACGTTTTTGATGACTTTCAAAACCTGTTCAATTGCGCGTTGCCAAATAGAAACATCTTGGGAAATACCATACGCCAGGCGATTGAAAAGTCCTTTCTCCGTGTTGATGGCCAGGTATTTTCTCGATTCTTCGTCCACTACCGTTTGAAGATACGCCGTTTTGAGTTCTTTCTTTGAACATTTCTCTCCACCTGCCAATGTTGCTAACATGCTCACAATAGTAGACAATGGGTACGAGTCAACATTGAGCTGTGGATTGACAGTGGCCTTAAGATCGCCACATATCCTGACAGAACCGTCCTTCTTCAGAATTGGGACAATCACTCCATTCTACCGGTGAAAGGATCCCTTTACTCACCATGTTGTCCAGCTCCTTGTCGGCTTTGCCTCTCATTGCAAACGGAACCTGTCTGGGTTTGCAACATTTTGGGGTAACTCCTTCTTTGAGGTGTAACTTCGCAGTTATCCATTTTAGCTCACCCAATTCTTTGCCGAAACACTCACTGCACTTTTCCAGAAGATGATCTAATTTCTTTTTACCTCGAGCCATCCGTATGGACTTGATTTCGTGCCAATTTAACTTGATGTGTCGGAGCCAATCTCTACCAAACAAAGGTGGACCTACCCAGTGAAGAATGTACAGTCGCAAACAATGTTCCTTACCTTCGTTTTCCACCAGAACATTCACGTACCCCTCTGGCCTTACACATTCTCCAGTATAGGTTTTTAACACAACATTTGTTCTCCGCAGTCGTAATTTACCAAAATGGCGCTGATAATCCCTTTTCGATATTATCGAAAGCGCAGATCCTGTATCAAACTCCATTTTGATAATTTTACCGTTTATTTTAGGACTGATCGTAATGGACGCACATTTCTTCTCGCTATTGTTGTTTACATCGCAAATAACTTCCGTATAGCCGAGATCTGAACAGGAAGTGCTGCAGCCATTAGATTCTTCACTACCAGAGGTCAGTTCATCGTCATCAGCATAAAAAAACTTTCTTCTTTGGATTTCGCTTCTTAAACTGGTCTGTCCCGGTCTTTTTGCTCTCTGAAGATGTCTTACCGGATTTCTTCATCTTGCATCTTCTCTTAATGTGACCTTTCTTACCTCAGTTGTGGCATTTCTCGTCCTTAAAACGGCAAACCTCGGGACTATGACCATTCATGCCACACCTGAAACAACAATTTCCAGTGGTCCTCTGCAACTTGTTAACATTTGCCGATGCTCCTTGGATTTCCGATACATCCTCCATGGCCATTTCCACGGCAATCTCTTTGGCCTTCTGATAGGTTAAATTCTTCTCGGACAACAATCTTTTCAGGACGTTTTCGTTCTTTATCCAGCTGATCTCTGAGACGCTCTGCCAGACGCTCGCCGAACTCTCTCAGCTTTTGAAGGACACCCACGTTATCTGTCACCGACTCACCCGTCTGTTGCTGACGCTTGTAGAACCGATATCTCTCTGCTATCACGTTGGGCTTTGGACTGAGATGCTCTTGCAGCAACTCACCAATTTGCTCGAACGTCTTTATTGATGGCTTGTCAGGTGAACACAGGCTATGTAGCAAAGAATTGGTCTTCCCGCCAATTAGACTAAGAGTTACAGCAACTTTTTTGTCGTCGGCTACGTCGTTAGCAATGAAATACTGCTCTAACCTCTCCTTGTACAGCTTCCAGTCACCAGCAGTCTCGTCGAAGGGCTCCAATCGTCCGATCAGTGATGCCATCATTCAGAAGTCAACTTCAGCAAACACTCACTTTTCCGTTATCTTCGGTACTTTCCTCTGCGTTTTTCTTCTCCACCAGATCTTCAAAACCTCCTCGGTCCGACGCAACACGATTTGCTCACCGCCATTTGTACTATGTGTGAGGTGGCCACGTGGAAACACTAATTGAAACTAAACAGACGCCGAGCGGCCGCCATGTGTTTATTTACAACCGCAAGTCTCTCACTGGCTACACATATGCACAACAAGATTTGAAAATAGACTCGTTTGCTAAATATAGTTGCAAAAGTGTGCAAAATAGAATGCTTGTGTGTGTCTATAACATGCAGATTGTTATACAGTTGAGACATAATGGATGTTGTTATAGATGAATATTACTTTCTTTGTGTTTGGACATCAAACTTGAATCTGAAGTCCATCCGCAAGATTTTACCCAAGTAGGACCAAGTCTTCCAGATGGGCACATGAAATAGGGCACATTTTATCCGGTCCCAAGGGTGGTTCGATTTCACAGGTTCCACTGTATAGAATCAAAGGGGATCCTTTGTAAGCGAACCATTACCTCTGATAAGTTGCTAACCTTTGAATCTACCATTTCCTTTGATAATTCGTGAGTATAATATTAACGCTTAATAGTCGTATAATGAAAATTTCCTATGCTTTATCCAGTCGCTACTGCTATCATTGAAAAAAAAATCATGTTATACAGTTTTGGTTGTTTGTTTTAAAATCACTATTTGTGTATTTGTATCATTTTGCATGCTTTCTTTACCCAAATCGAGATACCGGTGGATTGGCAAGTGTAGTTAGTGAACTACTTTCGAGGATAGCTGTTGGCACCAACTAAATTTATCCTTAGAAAGAAGGCGTTTTGTCCATACCTTCGCTGAGCACTGGGAACTTCGACGAAGTAACCCAAGCCTTACCGTTTGTTATGGTTTTGGGGGTATTACTTGGACTTTTGGGGGTTGGCTGCTTGGAGCCGTAGAAATTTATACTTTAAACTTTACCTTTATCCCTTGCCCCGTTTATTTCGCATCTTATATTTATATGTTGTCGTTATTATTCATTTATTATTTATTGTCTTTTCTATTAGAAATAGAAGTTTATTATTTAATTTAACCTTCGCAGTTCAACCATGTTAAATTCTCCCATTTGAAAATGTTGCTTCTGAGAACTTCCGGGATACAGTGAACATCCGGACTATTTTTTTGTTTTGGCAACAGTTCAGATGTTTCTATATTTTGCATTTTTGTGTTATTTTTATTTCTTTTTGGCATCATTACAGCTTCAAAATAACTTGATATCTTTTGGCATCTGTTATTGTGGCTAAAATCTCAGTGTGAATAATTTTCAAGTTTTATTTTTTTTCACTTGATTGAATCACTACGCGTTATGCAATCGTTAGTATAAATATACCAGTTTATTCGGGGCGGTGGCGCAGACAGTGAACAACGGTTAAGTCAGCTGGTTTGAGACTGAGAAAAAGCTACGAAGAGGTAATAAACCTGCTTATTCTATTCTTATATTTGATTAATGGCTGACTTTTTACTTATTGAGAACGCGATCCACAGCGAACAACAACGAAGCCACTACAGGTATGCTCAGCAAATAGCTTTACCCTTGTGGTCTTTTTTTTCATTTTGTTGTTGTTTAAAGTATGGTGCTCAATAATATATCATGACATTTATCTCTTATTATGTGTATATATATTTGTTATATGTGTTATTAGTATATACAGGCGGCACAGACAGTAACGTTATTCTTGTCAAATTTCATGAGCGATAATAACACATCATTCCGCAAACTTTCACACTTGCATTGTGCAAGTTTGGTGAAGCCGTATCGATACTTGTTGTTAATTGATTTGACGATGTGGTTAAAGAATCAAGGCGTACCATTAAAGAAATCTTGTGATCATAAGAACTGAACTTATTAAAGTGGTTTCGCTTTTGCCGATCCAACAGTACTACGAGCGTACAAGTACGAATACAAGGCCAAGACCGTACGGTAGATTGGGATAGGCTTTAAAAACTATTTTACATATTATTCAGTCCCGTTAATAGCCAATATGTGAATATGTTTCTTGCAGAACGGAAATTTGTTGAATTTTTTTCTATCATTTCTCTATGTCCTTATCCCAACTGAATTCAGCCGAAACACAAAAACTTTTTGGCAAAAGTCGAAGTGTGATTTGGCTTATTAGCCTCAAGAAACACTGACCTAAGGAGGCTAAAACCTGCTTTATTCATTTTACTATTGGATATCCTTAGAACCAGGGTTTGCGTTGGAGGGGTTTTTGTCCACTTTTTGGGCATTTTTTACGAAATGACTCACTTTTTCGGAACCCACCGAGTTTTTCTGGATCCAATTGAGTCACACTTTCCTTTTTTTTACTCACTCTCCTGTGAACCCAGCGCGAACAAAGCTTAGAACCACATACTTGGGAAAGTGTATCTCATGATATTGTAACATAAAATTGAAAGCATCATTTGTTGTAGTCTCAGTGGACCCTTTTTTCTTCCTAGGTCAGAAATGATCACTGTTCCTGTAGTAGAAATGACCATTGTTCTCCACTTTCGAGGCTATGGATCTTTCGGCGCACGTTCCAAGACACTTAGTTTCATACTAGCAGACTTTTTCTTAAAATACACAGTGAGAAGTATCCTGGCGCATTATTTTCGACCCCGGCCAATCTACCAAGCTTGAGGAAAGAGTGGTTGTGCGACTGTAGATCCATTGTTGTTGTGGGCGATGACAAGATATTTTGAAAAAAAGTGACCTCACACCCCTAAAAGAAAGAAGACTCCGATTGTGCAAGAGGTTCTTTATACAAATGCAGAACCCAAACAAAGACTCCTACCAAAACCCCGAAATATGAACCATACTCTAAGATCAGCCAATAAACTTCTTTTACCACAAATTAGATCTACTAAATGCAAAAACTCTCTCATTCCATATTGCTTATTTAATCTACAAGATTAAACCAAGATAAACTGTTAATAATTAGAATACAACAAACTGAAAGAGGCAAAGAAACTTACAAACTTATAATTTTAGAACTTGCAACGAACCTTCTTCAACACTTTAATTATCTCTAAATTTTTTACATCAAGATGATAACAAGTAATGCATTTTTGTATATACCATGATTTTTCAACCTGACGGTTGCAATGAGTTTTAATAAATCTGATTCTGATTCTGGTTCTGTATCCTAATCTAAAGAAGACATCTATTTTTCTCAGTACAATATTCTTATGTGACCACAACAGTTATGCGCCAAAATTTATAATTGGACCATTTGTGTGATGCATTTTTTTAAAATAACGCCATTGGCCGCAGTCATGCGCCGAGATTGGCAAAATTGAGACCAGTGACATGTTCTATTATAATAACTATGACTCTTACTGGGAAGGAAGCAAGAGTTATCTAAGACTACATGTGTTTTTCAAGAGAAAAGTTAAAAAGGCTAGCTAGATTCATGAGCTGTTTTTTAGGCCCCAACCCTACGGATTGGGGCCTATAGGTTTGGGGTGTCCGTCCGTCTGTCCGTCATTGCTTTATACCCCTATGAATTTGGGGGCGGTTGGGGCCTGCTTGTGTTTCACAAATATTTACTTGTTTTTGTTTTTTTTTACGGCGCCAGCTTGGTTCTGCGACGGCGTTTGTATAGTTGTTGGTGATTGGTTCACGTGCAGACCGTCGCCATCTTGGATCTACGATGACTGGGTCAAGTTCAGGCCGACATTTTATTTTCCAAACTAGTGTGTTGTTTACCTTAGAAACACAATTTATATCTTTGCGTATTTTATTCTCCGTATACTAGGAGTTGATGTGTTTAGTATTAGCAATATCTAGTTAGACTTCCTGTGTCAGTGTTATATATTCGTTCCGTGTAATTTGAGGGATGTTTCCGTAAAATCATTATAAATTTTGTCCCAATTACTGTCTCTTCCTTGTAATGCAGTTCCAAGAAGGGACTTGCTACTGAGGGATCGGCTTCAATTCCTTTGAGGAACGTTTTGTGGCGAGAGGTTAAACAACTGGCAATGCATTGTGAGACCCCAACGCTTCGGATTGGGGCCTATAGGTTTGGGGTGTCCGTCCGTCTGTCTTGCCGTCCGTCTGTCCGTCATCGCTTTATATCCTTATGAATTTTGGGGGCAGTTGGGGCCTGTTTGTGTTTCACAAATACTTACTTGTTGACTAAGTCCCTCCGAGGACCAAGGCAGCGACATGCGAGGTCCGTAAGTTAAAATCGGTCGAAAGGTAAATTTGAATTTTTGGGCGATAGCACAATATAGGTAGGACAAACAGGAGCAGGACAACTCATCCAAAAACCAACTCATCCAAAAATTCTTGGACAACTCATTCAAAAAGTTTTGGACGACTCATCCAATTTCTTGGACAACGCATCCAATTTTTTTTTACTAAATGAAGACTGTGCCTTAGACAGTTTCAAATAATTGTGCAAACGGTTGGGAAAGAAAAACGCATTGAAATCGATGTTTTCAGTGCAAATCCCTCGAAGACTTTTTTGCTAACAGTTTGTTAAGAAAAAAAAACCATTAATATCGATGTCGTCATTGCTACATCGGAACACATTAAAATCGATGTCTTTTTTCTCTGCATCTGCTGAAAAACTACTAGCATAGTTCAAAACTCCCTTGTCTAATACAGCACTATTTCAAAAAGACAGGGGTTAGCACTGTTTTTTTTAATTGCAATTAACAGCTGACATTTGGCGCAGTGTAAAATATATAGTATTAATTGCAATTAAAAAGTAGTGGGAAGCGAGGCTACTACGGTACCATATTAATCTGTGGAGAATACCCCATCCCGCTTCTGCCGGCAATGCCTTAACAATATGTTTACAAGATAAGTGTCTCAAGTCAATAAGACACATATAAGAAAAGTTCTAAAAATTTGGATGGGTTGTCCAAAGGTTTTGGATGAGTTGTCCAACCGTTTTGGATGAGTTGTCCAAAATTGGATGAGTTGGTTTTTGGATGACTTGTCTGACACCCGGACAGAAACCTGTCATGTGTCATAGACAAGTATTTTTATTTATTTATTCCCCACAGGGGGAATATATGCGATCGACTGCGTGTCGGTCGGTCTATCATCAAGAGCTTCTTAACACGATAACTTAAAAATTCCTGCAAGGATTTTAATGAAACTTGGTATGTGGCTTCTATGGGAACAAACACAGATCAGTATTGTAAACGGGCCAGGTTCGTCCAAGCAAAATGGACCAGCTCGACTTAGAAAATTTCAACTCTTGATTGACTGTTGATGGTCGTGTTTAACTGATGGGGGGCCTGTGGGGAATATGTGGGCTGTGAACACTGTTCTAGTTAGGACACCTTTTATATTAGTCATTCTTAAAACCAACTCATTTGTACTGTTTCATTGTAATAAATAATTCATACAGGGTTGAGATTTCGCGGTCGCCCGTGGCGACCATCTTTTGGCTCGGGCGACCAACTTTTTCGAGTTGGTCGCCCGAGTGGCGACTAACTTTTTAACTGAGTATTTTCAGGTAAGTTTTGCAAAGATTGCACCGGACGACTAACTTTTGTGCCTGGCGACTAAATATTTAAAGCTGGTCGCCCGGAGGGCGACCAAAAATTTTTACGAAGTCTCAACCCTGTCATAGAAATGCGTAATCAGCTGATTGAATGTTCCGTTTTGGATCCATCGTTTGTCTGTGCGTACGTAAACTTGTACATCAAATGCTTCTTCACCTACAGTTTTAATCGGACTGTTTTTCAAATTTTGTTGGAATCTGCTGGGGGTGGTCCTGTGTTAAAAGTTCTTTTTTATTGGCATAAAGCTTAATGCAGCGGCATATATTTATATTTGACCAATTGTGATCTAATGATTTTGATTTCATTTCGTTGTACTTTCATTGTACATACAGGTGACTGTATGTTTAATATTTAATTTAAAATTTAATTTAATATTTAATTAAATTTTTTACGACCAGGCCATGTGAAGACTGCTCGTCAAAAAAAAAAAAAAAAAAAAAAATGTAAAAAATCTCTGTGCGATGACACGATCCCAACTGGAGCAACAGATTTATTTCTATAACAATAAGCTTGTGGCGGTGAGGAAGGTGGAACGTGACTTAACAAAAAAAAAAAAAAAAAAGAAAAAGAAAGATGCATTTACAAGGTTGATTAGAAAGCGCAAATTTGCGTTTACTTGTCTTGCTCAATCAATGCACCGGTTTGAAGGAGACATGGATGGTCAGTTCAACGTTACTGGAATCTTTAAAAAAAAGGAAATGAAACGGATACCAGGTCGCCACTTATATGAATTAGTAATTGTCATTGATAGTGCGCCAGATATGTCTGCCCTCCTCCCCCCACCCCCGCCCCACCCCGGACATACAAGGATGTCCCGGCCTTGCTGCAGGGTAACTTGCCCCCCCCCCTGTAGAAACCATTGTTATCGTAGAATCCATTTGCCCACTGTTAATGTAAAACTAAAAAGAAGAATGTGGAAGATATCCGGGGGCTAAGATATCCACAGGACAAGATATCCGGAGGCCGTGAGAACCGGAGGCCAAGATGTCGGGGGGGGGGGGGGGGATGTCCGGCGGCCAAGATAACCGGGGGACAAGATTTCCGGGGGGACAAGATATCCTGGGACGCGGAAGTCATAGAGCACTTTTTAAACAATGTATTTCATTCAATAATATTTTTATCAATAAAAAAAACAACTAAAGCACTGCGTTGATGTGGCCATAAACGATGAAAACGTGAACGTGGGCAATCTCCTTGTTTGCACCGAGTCAAGAACCAAGAGTTACAACTTGTGAAAAAACAGAAGAGAGAGAGAGAGAGAGAGAGAGAGAGAGAAGGAGAGAGAGGGAGAGAAAGAGAGAGAGGGAGGGAGGGAGGGAGGGAGAGAGAGAAACAAGACAAGCGCTGATTTTTTTCCAACACACTAACGACCTTTATCTTTACCTTGTTTACTGATGAATTCTGCAACAGGGCTTTACATTAACCACTGTCCGGGGGGAGGTAAAATCTCGAGTCTGCAGGTAGGCAGAGGTCCTTACGGGTGTGGGGGGGGGGGGGGATTCGGGGGGGGGGGGGAGTTGGGGGAGCTTAAATAACTGGGTACTGCGCATGTACTATCTATGTACAGTATCAGAGTGTTGTTGACATTTTCGTGAAGACTAAAAGCTACTATTTAACAATAATTTGGTTTTAAATAATTCCAAGTTCGATACTTTGCAGGAGTCTAGATATTGTGTCTGCCGGGTGTGGGGGGTGGGGGGGGGGGTGGAGGGGAGAGGAGAGGTTTGGTGGTAGAACGGGTGTGGTTGGGCAGGTAGATCTCTTAACTTTCCCACCGTTAGGTTGTTACAGAGCCGAGAGCTTATTACGCAGATCAGGCAGGAACGAAAACCCCCATCACCAAAATCTTCTTTTCTACTTGCAACAGCTGCCGGTGTTAAGTCAAGGTCACTTATAACGACCCCTCAGGTCAAGGTCACTCCTTGCGACCCCTAGGAATGAACGGGTTTGCTGTGGGTGGTTGCATTTCAGCTGTATTAATTGTGTTGTAGACTGGACGCCGGGAGAGAGAGAGAAAAAAGATATGCACGTTTGAAGTTCCTGTTTCACAAAATGGCTGACAGTCCGCACACTGACTTGGATTTCGACTTACTGGAAGTCGGGACCAACAGTCAGGTCGAGATCATTCCTAAAGTGAGATCCAAGAAAGGTGCCCTGCAGCTGCCCTTAGCAACGGTAGGTACTTAGTCCAGCTGCCCTTAGCAACGGTAGGTACTTACTCCAACTGCCCTTGGCAACGGTAGGTCCTTACCTTAGCTGCCTTTGGCAACGGTAAGTGCTTACCTCAGTTGCCCTGGCCACGGTAGGTACTTACACTAGCTGCCTTGGGCAACGGTAGGTACTTACCCAAGCTGCCCTTAGCAACGGTAGGTACTTACACTAGCTGCCCTTAGCAACGGTAGGTACTTACCCCAGCTGCCCTTGGCAACAGTAGATACTTACCCTAGCTGCCCTTGGCAACAGTAGGTACTTACCCCAGCTGCCCTTGGCAACAGTAGATACTTACCCCAGCTGCCGTTGGCAACGGTAGGCACTTACCCCAGCTGCCCTTGGCAACAGTAGATAATTACCCTAGCTGCCCTTGGCAACGGTAAGTACTTACCCAAACTGCCCTTGGCAACGGTAGGTATTTACCCCAGCTGCCCTTGGCAACGGTAGGTACTTACCCAAACTGCCCTTGGCAACGGTAGGTATTTACCCCAGCTGCCCTTGGCAACGGTAGGTACTTACCCCAAACATGAGAGAGTTACTTTAACAAGGAAGTAGAATTTGTAGCTGTTTCTTATACTCGGAACTCCGGCTGGGTCACTAAAATTAAAAAAAAAAAAAAAAAAAAGAAAAAAAAGCAGTGACCCGCGAGGACCCAAAACGCTGACCAGCACAGAACAGTCGATTGGCAGGTGTACAGCGAACCGAAATTCAGTGACTTCGGCCCCCGCTAATTGCCAGCCCTGTGCTATTGATTGACCTGTGTCCGTAACTGATCAAATGAGAGGGGGGCGGGGTGGGGTAGGATGAGAGGCGGAGGGTGGGAGGTGGTGGGGAGGTTGGGGGTGAAAGTGTGCTTGGTTTACAAGTGTCCATTACAACTGAAATGGTGTTGTGTTGTTGTGTTGCTTGCAGTTGCCTGTGGGACTGCCTCCAATCTTGCCTGATTTGAAGGAAGAACTGGAGGAGAGATTTCTCAACTGTCTGGAGGACCTGCCCATACATGATCTGGACAGGGTGCAAAAGTAATCATCTTTAAAGTATTAATAACATCTTCCAGAATAATGCGATGTCAGGGATTCGCGTTGTCAGGGAATCACGTTTTCAGGGATTTGCGTTGTCAGGGTTTCGCGATTGTCGGGGATTCGCTGTTTTTGACACTCTTGTGTTTATCAGACAGAACTGGTAAAAAGATCTTATCTGAAAAAAAAAACAAAAAAAATTTATCTTTTAAATCGATTTTGATGATATAAATCACTGATAAAATCACTGACGTCATTAATTACACAAAATACCCGTTTTCATTCCTCCCCCCCCCCCCCCCGACCAGTACACACAAAAGTGTCACCTTGACCAAATAAATAAATAAATCAATAAATAAATAAAAACATTGGCACTGAGTTGTCACTTAGTTAACAGCAAGGATGAACTGTAGACTCATTCCTATATCAAACTTTATGTGTCAAATTCCTGGTTGTTGCTGCAGCTGGAACGTGAATTATTTGTTCTGTTATCTGAGAGACGTTTCACAGTCTATCGATCAAGCATCGATCAGATAGTGGGAAAACTACCCTTATCCTTTGACATGGTCACTGTTTATTGTAATACGCCTTTGTTTAGATATGCATAAGTATGTGGAAATATGTCACGTGACGAGAACGGAAAGAAACACTGGTCTCATTATGCACAGAGAGAGAGAGGAAGAGAGAGAGAGAAAGAGAGAGAGTGATAGGGAGACAGAGAGAGAGAGGGAGAGGGAGAGAGGGGGAGAGAGATAGAGATATAGAGAGAGAGAGAGAGAGAGAGAGAGGCATGTTTCTGATATTGGTTTAGTGTTTCGGTTACGTTATGCATTGGCCAGTTGACGACTGATATGCAATGGACATTAAAAAAAAGACAAAAAAAAAATATGATTTTTTTTCACCTTCAAAATGTCAAAAAAAATAGTTTGCTGATTTTTTTACAAATAATCAGGATCTAAATGATGATGTAAATCATTTGATTTAAATCACACCAGCCCTGGTATCGGAGTGACGTGTGTGGGACGGGGCGGGGGGGGGGGGGAGGGGCTGTGAGTACGGTATGTCTCTACAGGGTTGAGATTTCGCGGTCGCCTGGTCGCCCGTGGCGACCAACTTTTGGCTCGGGCGACCAACTTTTTCGAGTTTTTTTTCTGAGTATTTTCAGGTAAAAACGTTTGATTATTTTAAACATCATTTTGTTGTTGTTTTTTCATGTGAGGCGGGCTAGACAAATTTTGCAAAAATTGCGCCGGGCGACTAACTTATGTGTCGGGCGACTAACCTTATAAAGCTGGTCGCCCGGAGGGCGACCGGAAAATTTTACGAAGTCTCAACCCTGCTCTATGGGATACAGCGTGACACTGCTGCGTTGACTCGTAATCTTCTGTGGCCGAGTGGCCGTATTCACGAAAGTTAACTGTACAGTTAGCTGATTTCGTAAACTGCTCCGTTAGCAACCAGAGCTGCTGAAAGCAAATTTAAAAAAAAAGATCATCTCTTTTAACAAAATGCGTCCATTTAAAGGTTGCTTGCGTGGTACGGCTAGATCAAGCGAAGTTCACTTCTTGCGGTGCAGTTAACTGTGCAGTTAACTCTTGTGAATACCATGGCTGGCACTGGAGCAAGGTGTGTGTGTTACAGGGTGTGTGTGTTACAGGGTGCGTGTGTTACAGGGTGTACGTGTTAGTTACAGGGTGTGTGCGTGCGTGCTACAGGGTGTATGTGTGTGTTACAAGGTGCGTGTGTTATAGGGTGTATATGTGTGTTACAGGGTGCGTGTGTGTGTCTTGCAGGGGTTGTGGAGGGGGGAGGTGGGGTATGTCAGTTCAGGAGAGTCTTGCTGTCCGTAGCCCATCTCACGTTACAGGGTGTGTGTGGTTGGAGGGGGGGGGAGAGGGGAAGGGGGTTCGGAACAGCTTCACGTTAGCACTGGGGTAGCACTGGGGCAAGGGGTGTGTTACAGGGGGTGTGTGGAGGGGGTGTAGAGGGGGAGGGGGTAAGGGGTTCACGTACAGGCACTGGAGCAGGTGTGTGGAGGAGGGGGGGTGAGGGGGAGGAGATTGAGGGTTTCAGTAAAGCTTTACCTTACAGGCACTGGAACAGGGTCCCCGATCCGTCCAGCCTCTACGGTACGGACCTGACCGCGCTACAGACCACCCTGGTTGTCGACAGGAACCCGACCACCGGGCAGCTACTCGGCTATAAAGAGGTCAGTAAAACATCCGAAAAGAATACTCCTGCATTGTCCACAATAACTAGCCACCGGACAAGTGGTCACCGGACAAATGGCCACCGGACAAGTGGCCATGGGACAGCCGGCCACCAAATATATGAAAAAAAACCCTCCCAAGTGGCCACCAAACAATATTTTGAGAAAGCATTTTTTCTCAGATACATACATTTCGCTACTGCAATGATCTGGGTAGTTTTAAAAGAAACAGATTTTATATACAAAAGAACAGAGAACAAAAAAAACAAAAAAAACAAACCTTATTAAAAACAGTCATGTTAGTGGGGATGAAGGCTCAAGATTATATGCACGGGGTTTGATGTTAAAACTAGGGTATACAATTGACCCCCGAACGGAAGTCATCGGGCCCCGAACCGAAACTTCGGGTATTTCCGTTATTTTTTTATTGCCTTTGAATTACCTGAAGAAAATTGCACGGCATATATTCAGCAACAAAACGTGGGCAGTTTGTATCACTATACTCTCGACCTTTTACTGCTTGAGGTAAAACAGACCATATTGCTCTCTGCAACAGGCGTTACGCACAACAGGCATCTTTTCTAACCTGCAAAGAAAGATCAATCGTTGTTTTGCAGAGCGTGCTCCTCACTGAGGTGACTTTCAGTTTGTTCTATAAGGGTCTAAAAAAAGTTCTAAATGAAAAAGGAGAATTCTTGTGCCACGACGGAAAACTAAAACTATACCAAATTCAGATAGAAAGCGGAATGACCCACTTGCAAAAGCCACAAAGCTAATGGTCACATTCCGGTTGACCATGACCGAGGAGGTCAAGGTCACCAAGGTAACCCTGACATAAGGACATTGTAGGCATGCAGGGTCGAAAATAAGCTAAAAATACTTTATTTCTAACCGTTGTTGAGATAATGATCAAATTCCGGTTTTTGACATTGACCATGACCGAGGAGGTCAAGGTCAACGAAGTACCTCTTACGTACCGTCTTTTAGATCCAAAGGGGCGAAAATAAGCTCTAACCCTTTTCGAGATAATGGTCAACCAGTTTTTTACCTGGACTGTGACCGAGGAGGTCGAGGCCACCGAGGTACCTGCTATGTAACGTCTTTAAGCCCGAAATAAGGTCGAAGATAAGGTCAAGATCTCTCAGTGTTTTCGAGACAATGGTCAGTCTTTCTCTAACGCTTTTTGATAAACAAAGGTCACATGGTCTTTGACCTTGACCCTGAATATGGAGATTCAGATCGCGATGTTGCTGTGCATTGAAACAGTACACGTGTTCAAACAAGGATTATTGAGCGGTATTTCTAGCAAATTTTTTTTGGTGATAAATAGGGCTTTTAAAAATATTTTGAACTCAAGTTCACCTTGATCTTGGGGTTCAAGGTAAAAAAAAATGCGGATTTCACGAGGACTCATTACACTGCAAAATGTTGTCTTTCTCCGTCAAACCTTCTAGGAGTTTCTGGAAACCACTTCCAGATAAAAAATACTTTGACCTCAATTTGACCTTGACGTTGAAGTTTAAGCTAAGAAAAATGCGGATTTGACAACGTCTCAACATCCTCTATCTGTGTGCCAGATTTCATCTTACTGTATCAAGTACTGTAGGAGTTTTTTTGGAAATCGCCCAAGGGAAAAAAAACGACCGGAATATCTTGTAAAACATACTCATTTGGAAACATCGTTTGCGTGTGGGAATGAATACCAATCTGGAGAACAGGAGTGGCGGAGGATGGGGGGGGGTGGGGGGTGGGGGAAGGGAGGGGTAGGGGGTAAACCGAGGGTGGAGGGTCCGAAAAGGCTTTTCGCCTGAAAATTGGTGGGGGGCCACGCGAGCCCGTAGCGAAGAACAAAAAACAATGCCAGCACTGAATCGAAAATTTGGACAAAATTGTGAACCCTAACTTAAACAAGTTGCTGTGTGACATGGAGGAGTCCTCGGCTTTTTCTTTACCAAACTCAAGTCAATAGAGCCGGATTAGGATTAGCATCTTATGCTGCCATTTTTTCTGTTTTTTCTTTTTTTTTTTTTGAGTTCTGCAGACTGCCTGACGATGTTCTTACCGCTGGTTTAAAAGTGGAAAGACAAGAGGTGATGTCCGTTGATTTCAACGGTGGCCGTGACTCCTGTGGTCCGGTGGCCACTTGATCGGTGGCCAGTTGTCATACACCCGGTATTTAAGGGTACTGTCGAAGTACTGTATGAGTACTGAAGAAATGTAGATGTTTTCGTTTTGGGTTTATGTGGGCATTTCATGCCATTGAAATCCACTCTGTGAGATGCGCGGAACGTGACATTATACGGAAAAAACCGTGGGGCAATTTCGTCCTAAAAAAATAAACAACAACATTGACCGACAGCCGACTCGGTAAGACCTGACTTATTTATTCAGACGCATTGAAATGAATACAAATACAATATATCATAGACGTGAAATAACGATAATAATATTTATAGCTGCATGTAAATTACCTAAACTCGGCCGTGGCCACTGTATGCAAAATAATCATTGAAAAAAAACCATCACGTTTCTACATGTTAATAACATACCACGGAGAAAATTGCCCTTTGGGAATGCCCGCTAGCTCGGTAAAATTCAGGGGTCACTGAGCGTAGATATTCTTTCAGCGCCTGCAGGCGTTGTCCGCTAAATTGGTCTGTTGTCATGAAACAGTGAAAAAAAGGACACCATAACTTGGTCATGTAGTTGATTGCTTCTGTGATATTTACGCGAATTAGGGGAAAAGTTCCAGTTTTCCTTTTAGTAACTTTTAATGGACGGAATTGCCTCACCATGGCTGACAAATTTAATAGAGACCTTTTGCAAGAAGTGAACTTAAAATTTAACGTCTGAGAAGACTTCTAAAGTAAATGGTTTGGCAAAAAGGTGTTTTTTTTTGTAAAGCAGTAAAATTTCATTTTGTAAAATGGGACCAACACGTTTGCTGCGAATAAAATAACTGAACGAAAATATACGAATGAATACACTGCATAATGTGAGAGCAGTGAGGAGAAGGCTGGACTGTGCATGCAAATAACAACACCGATAACGTGAAATCATGAGATCTTGCTTCAGGGGCGATTTGAATGTTTGACAGGCAAATAAATAAAATAAATAAATAAAACGTGACTTGTTCTCATGCCATGCCACGAAAAAAATACCAAGGTAAAAAAAACTAAAAAAAAAAAAGAAGTTTGATTTTTGCGTAAATAAATAAATAAACAAATAAATAGGCAGATAAATAATCCGGAAATGTTTTTTGATTGATTGATTGATATTTCATGGGACAGGCCTTTTTGGAGAACGCGGGCATCTCTGCCAAGAACTCGACATCGCTGAGGCGGGCCCCGGGACCACAGGCAGAGAGTCTCCGCGGGAGCTCCACCAACGTCCCCTTCTGGCCAGGTGCGTCAGCTGTCCCCAATGTCCCCGCCCCGCCGCACTGAGACGGGCCCCGGAACCACAGGCGGAGAGTCTGCGCGGCAGCTCCACCAACGTCCCCTTCTGGCCAGGTGCGTCAGCTGTCCCCAATGTCCCCGCCCGCCGCGCTGAAACGGTCCCCGGGGCCACAGGCGGAGAGTCTGCGCGGCAGCTCCACCAACGCCCCCTTCTGGCCAGGTGCGTCAGCTGTCCCCAATGTCCCCGCCCCCCCTCCGCCCCGCCGCGCTGAGACGGGCCCCGGGACCACAGGCGGAGAGTCTCCGCGGCAGCTCCACCAACGTCCCCTTCTGGCCAGGTGCGTCAGCTGTCCCCAATGTCCCCGCCCCCCCTCCGCCCCGCCGCGCTGAGACGCGTCCCGGGGCCACAGGCGGAGAGTCTCCGCGGCAGCTCCACCAACGTCCCCTTCTGGCCAGGTGCGTCAGCTGTCCCCAATGTCCCCGCTCCCCTCCGCCCCGCCGCGCTGAAACGGTCCCCGGGGCCACAGGCGGAGAGTCTGCGCGGCAGCTCCACCAACGTCCCCTTCTGGCCAGGTGCGTCAACTGTCCCCAATGTCTCCGCCCCGCCGCGCTGAAACGGTCCCCGGGGCCACAGGCGGAGAGTCTGCGCGGCAGCTCCACCAACGTCCCCTTCTGGCCAGGTGCGTCAGTTGTCCCCAATGTCCCCGCCCCGTCCCACTTAGACGGGCCCCCGGGACCACAGGCGGAGAGTCTGCGCGGCAGCTCCACCAACGTCCCCTTCTGGCCAGGTGCGTCAACTGTCCCAATGTCTCCGACCCGCCGCGCTGAAACGGTTCCCGGGGCCACAGGCGGAGAGTCTGCGCGGCAGCTCCACCAACGTCCCCTTCTGGCCAGGTGCGTCAGCTGTCCCCAATGTCCCCGCTCCCCTCCGCCCCGCCGCGCTGAGACGGGCCCCGGGACCACAGGCGGAGAGTCTCCGCGGCAGCTCCACCAACGTCCCCTTCTGGCCAGGTGCATCAGCTGTTCCCAGTGTCCCCGCCCCCCCCCCCCCCGTCCCACCTGCCGCCACCTCACCCTGTCCAACCGATTCTCTTCATTATTTTTTAAAGCGGCTCTACCAACGACCTATTGTGGCGAAGTCAACCGCCTGCCCCCTCCCCTCCGGTGCTACTACCCGCCCCACGTCCCTTCCCTCTTTACCCATTCCCCTTCAGTTCTGTGAAAAGCAAAACGAGCCACCAACGTCCAGCCCTGGGCAGGTGAGTATAATACTTGGCGCCGCCCCCCCCCCCACCGCTCCCCACCCCAACGTTCTACTTACACAAGCCTTCTGAACTCTAAAAAAAATACTCCCTGTTTTGTCCGGCTGTTTGCTGCCGTCTCACTCCCCCGCTCCCCCCCCCCCCCCCCCCCCCGCCTCCAATCTCCTCAAATATTCCTAACCAAAGCCCCGATTCCTCAAGCTGCTTGAATCCGCAGACGGTGAATCCCGTCTCCCCTCTCCCTCACCCCCTCCCACCCCCCACCCCCGGGCTCCAATCGCATCTCCTCTACTGTTTGAAAATAAAACAAAACAAAAAAATCCATCCCCAAAGTCCTGATCCCGTCAGCTGCTTGAATTCGCAGGCCGTGATCCCGTCTCCCTCCCCCTGTATCAAGAACAATAATTTTTCAAGTTGCTCTGGGGTAGTCTTTGGTAGGTAAATCCAGGTCGGTTTCAGACACGCGCAGCTGGTTCTGAAATCACGTGCGTGATTCTTTTAAAGTACTAATAGCCAACAACCTCAACCTCGAGTATATGCCGATCATTTGGGGGTACTCGTCCGGCCCTGCAGTGTTTTACGAGTACACATGGAGTATTTCCAGTACTAGAAAACAATAACACATCAACATACAGACACATGTAATCATATAAATAAGATGAAATAAATAATAATGATGTTTGCTAAGTGAGAAGAAGCCCATGAAAAGACAGACAAAATTAAAAAAAAATAATAATAATGAATAAATAGATAAAAAAAAATGGTCAACCCCCAAAAAATGGTATTTTATCAGTTCAAAAAAGTTAATTACAAGTGTTAGAACGGGTCTTGTTGCTATTGCAGGAGGTCTGGATGAGCCCGACATCCGGGCACTTCCGGACACTGAGCACTGCGCCGCTATCGATTTAGAGAATGGTGAGTGGAAAAGCAGTATCTTTTTTTTTTAATCCAAAATTTGCAATCGTTCGATTTATGACAAGTTGAAAATGAGACCCGCCATCCCCTCGAGCGAAGTGACGATTTTGACAATTTGTTCTTTTTTTTTTTTTAATTTTAGGCTCACAGTATTTCTTGGTTAGCCATCAACGAGGCCATTTAATGACGTCTGTTTGTATGACATGTTTACAAAAAGTCACATGACAAAAACAAGCCCAGTTTACACAGAAAAGTGAGATCGGGTATTCGATTTTGTACCGTTCGGTCGGAACTTACACGAAAAATAAAGGTTCTTAACATGCACTAAATAAGACCGGTTTTTTTCTCCGTTATTTTCCACAGCCCTTTTGGTCACGATTCTTTGAAGGATTGATTGATTGATTGATTCTTGTTATAGATCTGTTGGAAGTACCCCCGGGTTTCAAAAAGGGTGTGGCATTTGAGAAGAAAGCGGTGCAGCGATTGGCGGCACCCGTCACCGCGGGAGGCGTCATAGATCTGCGCCAGATTCTCGCGCAGGACGAGATCTTGTTCGGAGACGACGAGGAAGAACGAGAGGAAGAAACCAAGGGAAGGAGGGAAGAAATCAGTGACGTCACGACACCCGAGGTAGTAAAGAAGCTAATGCGTGATTAAAGTTGCTGTTTTTTTTTTTTTTTTTTTTTTTTTTTTTCGTAAACGGGTGGTCGAGGGTTGGAGTTAGACAAAAACACACGAGTGAATAATACAAGAAAACCCTCCCGCAGCCTGTTGCACTAGTCAGGTCACGTGTTCGGCACGTGTTGTGCACGTGTCACCCTCTTGTATAAATCAACAGGGTTTTTTTTTTGCTTGTGTTGTATAATCATTGAAGAGACAATGTCACCACCATTAATAAAATAAAGCAAAAAAAAGATTGAATGCGCAGCTTCTGTGAAGGATGGGGATGGGGACAGGAGGGGGCGCCGCCGTAATAAGTTACATGTTTTTATTTCTTCAAGCCATTAGCATTTCTCAAAAAAAAAAAAAAGCACCAGTATGTAAATCGAATCAGTGTATAAGTCGAGAAGGCAAAATAAAATCTAAAATCAATGTCTTAGTCACAAGTCATACATCCGAAATCACAGCGCGTAGCTGTAGCGAGGTATACACTTTCCGTAGTACGCAGTGTGACGTTTTCGATACCGGAAGAGTACTGATTACGGCTGTGGGTATCTATCAGCCAAAGTACTGATTACGGCTGTAGGTATCTACCAGTCATAGTACTAATTACGGCTGTAGGTATCTACCAGCCAAAGTACTGATTACGGCTGTAGGTATCTACCAGCCAAAGTACTGATTACGGCTGTAGGTATCTACCAGCCAAAGTACTGATTACGGCTGTAGGTATCTACCAGCCAAAGTACTGATTACGGCTGTGGGTATCTATCAGCCAAAGTACTGATTACGGCTGTGGGTATCTACCAGCCAAAGTACTGACTACGGCTGTGGGTATCTACCGGGCGTATCTACCAGCCAAAGTACTGCTACCTTTGTACACATATGATGAAATGACAGTTTGTACATAGATAGTTGATCTGACCCGATGCATTCGCCTAGCTCGGGTAGTCGGGGGGCGAAGATCAATCCCATGTTGAACCACTCTTGCTGGGATTCGAACCCGAGACCCATCAAGTGAATCGCCGTTCCATAAATCAGGCCTTCAAACGTTCCTAGTTTCTCCTTGCAAAGGACAAGGACGTTGAACAAGCGTTTGCTTTTGCTTGCTTCCCTTTTCTGATCCATATAAGATCCTGATAATTTGTACCTTAGCTATTGGCTGCTAAATTTTCAGAAAATAAACTGATTGATTGATTGATTGATTGATTGATTGATTGATTGACATGACATTGAACACCTGTTGTCGTACACGATACAATCGGTTGTGCTTGCAGAGTGAAGAAGGGACAACGGCGGTGATCTTTGACGAGGTCGTGAAGGTGAGTGGGCTGTGGGTGGGGGGGGGGGGGGCGGGGGGGGGGCGGGGTGGGAGGGTTGGGGAGGGGGTTGGACAGTATGGAAGGGGGTGTGTTCCAGGAGCTGTTGGAGTTAGTAGATATGTGTGTGAGCCAGGCGGATGTGGGTTAGCGGCGAGGAAGCTTTTAGAGTCCATGGGACAGAGGTCGTGGAAGTCACTATGGTGTGGGGTCCTGTACGAAAGACCAGAAAGCTCATTTCCTTCCAAGAAATTTCCACATCACTTTCTTGGAAATTCATTGAATTTCCAAGAAGTTCCCTCTTGAAAAAAAGCCCAGAAGACTCAATTCTTCCAAGAAATTTCCATGGAAATTCTTGGAAGTTCTCGGAAGTTCTTCCGAAGTGAAGTGAGAACTTCTTGGAAGTTCCAAGAATTTCCAAGGAAGTGATGTGGAAATTTCTTGGAAGGAAATGAGCTTTCTGGTCTTTCGTAGTCCTGGGAGGTGTGGTGTGGGGGTCAGGGTGTGTGGAGGTTTGGTGTGGTGTGGGGGGGGGGGGGGGTTAGGGTGTGTGGAAATGTGGTGTGGTGTGGGGGGCCAGGGTGCGGAAGTGTGGTGTGGGAGTCAGCGACGTGTGGAAGTGTGGTGTGGTGTGGGGGGGGGGGGTTAGGGTGTGTGGAAGTATGGTGTGGTGTGGGGGGGGCCAGGGTGTGTGTGAAGGTGTGGTGTGGGGCCCAGGGGCGTGGGAGGTGTGGGGCCCCGGGTTGTTTGGAAGTCAGTATGGTGTGGGGGTCGCGGTCTGGGAGACGTGATTGGGTGGGTGGAGGTGACAGACTATGAGGGATGAGCGATGTTAGGATATTTATGCTTGGTCGGTCGCTCCGTCCTTTTAGTTTCATTTAATTGAATAGCAAAATGAAGAAGAAATCCTTGCCTGTCGTTAGTATCAAATCAACTAATATGTTACATGTTAAATAATATATATTGAAGTGGTGTGACGTCACAAACAAGATTGTATCATTGTCACATTCACGTGGAAAATTCCGCAAGATAAATGCCATGACTGCCATTGAAAGGACTAGTAAAAAAAAAAAAAAAAAACCTGCAAATGCCATGTTCATGGGGAAGCCTTCGAAACTTTTTCTGACGTCATGAAGGGGGGGGGGTTATGCTGCGAAGACTTACCCTAACAATAGTCTGACCTTGTTCTCGGACTTGCGCTTGAGAATAAAAGCAAGCGACCATCCATAAAGTACGAGGGCATATATGTCAGACTTTTTTACCCGGGGGGGAGGCACGACCTTACACCCCTGTACCCCGCCCCCTCCCCATCCTCCGTGCTTGCGTACGTACTTCAGGTCCCAAACGTGCTTAAAACACGTCAGATTTTTTACGTCGCCGTACCCCGTCCATCCCCCCCCCCCCACCCTGCCCCTCCCCCTCCCCCTCCCTTCTCGTCCTCAGTGCTTCCGTACGTGTACTGTAGGGTGACCAGTAGTGGATTAGGGTTAGGGTTGCCGTAAAGGTCCCTACGTGCTGCAAACTTGTGAGAAATCGTGTGATACAATAGATTATATTCTTTTTTTCCCTCCCCCCTCTCTCCCCCTTCCCCTCTCCACCAGTTGGAGAGCCGGGTAGAAGAGGACCCGCTGTGGGCCGGATCACGTGGTGACGTCACCGAGCCCGGGGGCGAGGCGTGGGCCATCAAGGTCGATGTGAAGACCCCCGTCGATGACTTCTACAAGCGCATCCCCGACATGGCCTACAAGGTAATGACGTCACGGTCACGTGCCACGTGACGTAGCTCGTTACTGAATTTGAAGAGGAACGCAGTTTTGAAAGTGACAGCATTTGTTTAGTTTCGTTCCCGGCCCCCAAGGGCCCTGTATAGATAAGCTCTTACCCTAGCTTCGAGGCCCTTTAGATAAGCCTTACCCTAGCCCCTAACGGCTCTGTAGATAAGCCTTACCCTAGCCCCTAAGCGCCCTGTAGATAAGCCTTACCCTAGCTCCGATTCCCTGTAGATAAGCCTTACCCTAGCCCCGAGGCCCTGTAGATAAGCCTTACCCTAGCCCCGAGGCCCTGTAGATAAGCCTTACCCTAGCCCCGAGGCCCTGTAGATAAGCCTTACCCTAGCTCCGATTCCCTGTAGGTAAGCCTTACCCTAGCCCCAAGGGCCCTGTAGAACAATTTTGTTTATATGTAGCCTTCTAAATGTTTATATATTTGGAAAGTTAGCGTCAACGCATTAAGATGAAGAACTGTACATATTCCTGCCCTTCTGTCTGACCGGACCCTGCTAACCCCCTCCCACCCAACCCCTTAGCCTATTCCTTCAGGCCCTCATCCCTCATCACCACCGTGGCTGGAGGACACGGTCCTGGCGCCCGCTGACCCCCCCCCCCCCCAGCCCCCCCAACCCCTCCAACCCCCCCCCCCCCAATTCCCTAGCCTATACCTTCAGACCCTCAGCTGCCTCTCCCACAACCGTGGTTAAAGGACACGGTCCTGGCGCCAGCTGACTCTCTTTCGCAGTGACCCTGCTCGAACAATCTCCACCCCTTCATCTTCCAAATCCAGGCCCTTCTCCAGACCCTTATCTCCGCCCTGCCCCCCCCCCCATCCCCAATCTCATACGAGTACACAATGTATTGCAGAATCTTGCCCGCTGGTCTTTTTTTGCAGTAGCCATTTGAGCTGGGGGTTTTCCAGACGCAGGCCCTCCTCCAGACCCTTATCCCCGCCCTGAGTCCCCCACCCCCCCACCCCCGCCCCCATCTCTTACGAGTACCCGATGTGTTATAGTATCATGCTGGTTTTTTTTTTTTTTTTTTTTTTTTTTTTTTTTTTTGCAGTGGCCCTTTGAGCTGGACGTGTTCCAGAAGCAGGCCATCCTGCACCTCGAGCGACACGAGAACGTTTTCGTGGCGGCGCACACCTCTGCCGGCAAGACCGTGGTCGCCGAGTACGCCATCGCGCTGTCCATGAAGCATTACACCAGGTGAGTAAGGCATTACACCAGGTGAGTAAGGCATTACACCAGATTCGTGGAGTATTACACCAGGTGAGTTGAGCATTACGTCAGGTGAGTGAAGCATTACACTAGATCATTGGAGCATAAGCGAGGTGAGTGAAGCATTACACAAAATGATTGGAGCATTACACTAGATAAGTGGCGCATTATACCATCTGAGTGGGGTATTATACCAGCAGAGTGAGGTTTTACACCAGCTGAGAGGGTTATTACATCGGGTAATGCGTAGGCATTACACCAGTATTCTTGATTGACGCGGACACACGCTCCTCCCTTGCTTGATTTACAGAAGCTGTAAGTTGATTGACAGGAGAATTAACTGCGCCCCGTTTGCTTGATTGACAGGAGCATTAACTCCGCCCCGTTGGCTTGATTGACAGGAGCATTAACAACGCCCCGTTGGCTTGATTGACCTGAGCATTAACTCCGCCCCGTTGGCTTGATTGACAGGAGCATTAACTCCGCCCCGTTGGCTTGATTAACAGGAGCATTAACTCCACCCCGTTGGCTCGATTGACAGGAGCATTAACCCCACCCCGTTTGCTTGATTGACAGGAGCATTAACCCCGCCCCGTTTGCTTGATTGACAGGAGCATCTATACGTCACCAATCAAGGCGCTGTCCAATCAGAAGTTCCGCGAATTTAAGAGCACATTTGGTGACGTCGGACTGGTGACGGGTGACGTGCAGATTCACCAGGAGGCCTCCTGCCTCATCATGACCACCGAGATTCTCAGGTACGTAGTCCGTGTGACGTCACAAGGTGGCGTACATGATAGCCAGAACGCGTACTCATAAACGCTTTTGGGGGATTCTCAGGGTGGGAAGGGGGAGGGGTGGAGGGGGGGCGCGGATGTCATTTCATTTCAGAGAAATAAGGGGCGAAGAGGACAGAGGTTTTAATTCCTTCCCCAACCGCTATCCTTAATTCAGGCCGCTCTTCAACAGTGAATGGCCAACACTGTAAAAGAGAATCTGAATGTAACTAGCGTTCTGTGCTGTACAGTCGCTTTCGTAGAGGCCTGTAAAGATAGACTGATCCTCGCAGAGGTCTATAAAGGCAGACTCACCCTTGCAGTGATCTGTGAAGGCAGACTCACCCTCGTAGAGGTCTGTGAAGGCAGACTCACCCTCGCAGTGATCTGTGAAGGCAGACTGACCCCCGTAGAGGTCTGTGAAGGCAGACTCACCCTCGCAGTGATCTGTGAAGGCAGACTGACCCCCGTAGAGGTCTGTGAAGGCAGACTCACCTTCGTAGAGGTCTGTGAAGGCAGACTCACCCTCGTAGAGGTCTGTGAACTCAGACTAACCCTCGTAGAGGTCTGTGAAGGCAGACTCACCCTCGTAGAGCTCTGTGAAGGCAGACTCACCCTCGTAGAGGTCTGTGAAGGCAGACTCACCCTCGCAGAGGTCTGCGAAGGCAGACTCACCCTCGTAGAGGTCTGTGAACTCAGACTAACCCTCGTAGAGGTCTGTGAAGGCAGACTCACCCTCGCAGTGGTCTGCGAAGGCAGACTCACCCTCGTAGAGGTCTATGAAGGCAGACTCACCCTCGCAGTGATCTGTGAAGGCAGACTCACCCTCGTAGAGGTCTGTGAACTGAGACTAACCCTCGTAGAGGTCTGTGAAGGCAGACTCACCCTCGTAGAGCTCTGTGAAGGCAGACTCACCCTTGTAGAGGTCTGTGAAGGCAGACTCGCCCTCGTAGAGGTCTGTGAAGGCAGACTCACCCTTGTAGAGGTCTGTGAAGGCAGACTCACCCTCGTAGAGCTCTGTGAAGGCAGACTCACCCTTGTAGAGGTCTGTGAAGGCAGACTCACCCTCGTAGAGGTCTGTGAAGGCAGACTCACCCTTGTAGAGGTCTGTGAAGGCAGACTCACCCTCGTAGAGGTCTGTGAAGGCAGACTCACCCTCGTAGAGGTCTGTGAAGGCAGACTCGCCCTCGTAGAGGCCTGTAAAGGCAGACTTACCCTCGCAGTGATCTGTAAAGGCAGACTCACCCTCGTAGAGGTCTGTGAAGGCAGACTCACCCTCGTAGAGGTCTGTGAATGCCGACTAACCTTCGTAGAGGTCTGTGAAGGCAGACTCACCCTCGTAGAGGTCTGTGAATGCCGACTAACCCTCGTAGAGGTCTGTGAAGGCAGACTCACCCTCGTAGAGGTCTGTGAAGGCAGACTCACCCTCGTAGAGCTCTGTGAAGGCAGACTCACCCTTGTAGAGGTCTGTGAAGGCAGACTCACCCTCGTAGAGGTCTGTGAAGGCAGACTCACCCTTGTAGAGGTCTGTGAAGGCAGACTCACCCTCGTAGAGGTCTGTGAAGGCAGACTCACCCTCGTAGAGGTCTGTGAAGGCAGACTCGCCCTCGTAGAGGCCTGTAAAGGCAGACTTACCCTCGCAGTGATCTGTAAAGGCAGACTCACCCTCGTAGAGGTCTGTGAAGGCAGACTCACCCTCGTAGAGGTCTGTGAATGCCGACTAACCCTCGTAGAGGTCTGTGAAGGCAGACTCACCCTCGTAGAGGTCTGTGAAGGCAGACTCACCCTCGTAGAGGTCTGTGAATGCCGACTAACCCTCGTAGAGGTCTGTGAAGGCAGACTCACCCTCGTAGAGGTCTGTGAAGGCAGACTCACCCTCGGACAGACCTGTAAAGGGAGACTTACCCTCATAGAGGCCTGTAAAGGCACTCAGCCTCGCAGAGGCCTGTTAGGCCAGACTCACCCTCACATCAGCTGTTTTATTACAACGAGCGTTTGTAGGTTGGTCTCGCCATGCTTCGTTAAAAGCCTGATGGGACAGAGTGAGGATATTTATAAAAATGAAACGGAAACATAGGAAATTGTTGGCTGCTCGTCGGGTGATTTTCCGTCCGTCAATGTGAACCGTAGCGTTCAGATTACATAAGTTTTCTAGACGTGTCATAAATGGTTAATGTACAGTGAGTGATGCAGTGATTGTTCAGTATATTAGGGCGATTTTCTATGTACTTGTAGATCGATGTTGTACAATGGTTCTGACGTCATACGAGATTTGGAGTGGGTGATATTTGACGAGGTGCACTACATCAACGACGCCGAGGTACGCCGCCACGTGATTGGCTGAAAGAAAGTGCTTTGAGATTGGTTAAATGTCGTAGTTTGCGGTTGGCTGAAGTGTTTAAAGACTGTTTTAAGGAAAAATATGATATGGAGTTCATGAACCATCCCCCCCCCCCCTGCCCCCTAAGAAGCAAAATGGAAAAAGTCCCCGGGAAAATCCGTACGATCTCCCAATCGAAAAAATCCTGTATCGGCGTCTGGTATGTTTTCCGGCCATATTTGATGTGTTTTTCCAGAGAGGTGTGGTGTGGGAGGAGGTGCTCATCATGCTGCCAAAGCACGTGAATATCATCCTGCTCAGTGCTACAGTGCCAAACACCTTAGAGTTCGCCGAATGGGTGGGGTGAGTATTTTGCAGGTCGCCGAGTGGGTCGGGTGAGTATTTCGCCGAGTGCCACAGTGCCAAACACTTTGGTTCGCTGAGTATTTAGGAGGTCACTGAGGAGGCCGTGTGAATATTTTGGAGGTCACCGAGAAGGTCAGGTGAGTATTTTGGAGGTCACCGAGCAGGTCAGGTGAGTATTTTGGAGGTCACCGAGGCGGCCAGGTGAGTATTTTGGAGGTCATCGAGCAGGCCGGGTGAGTATTTTGGAGGTCACCGAGGAGGCCGGGTGAGTAGTTTGGAGGTCACCGAGCAGGCCGTGTGAATATTTTGGAGGTCACCGAGTGGGTCGGGTGAGTATTTTGGAGGTCACCGAGCTAGTCGGGTGAGTATTTTGACGAGTGTTAGTAGTAGGGGTGCGTATCGCGAAAAATTTTATATCGCAATACGTATCGCGATATAGCATTTCATATCGCGATATATCGCGATATTTCCACGTAATAAAAAAGAAACATATTTGATTGTTGCAGCATTTATTTGAAACTTTTCTAACAGTCTTGAGTAAACAAATCGAAGGCTAAATGACACAGTTTAGTTTAGCTTTCGATGTAACTAATTACTGTGTGATTATCGCGCAAATTTCGTTGTGCATGCGTGCAAGTTTTTGTAGCAAGCTCATACTATTACACAGTCGCCCATCAAAAGTATTCACATTTATTCTTATGCCTCGACTTTAAACGGCCTACAAACAGAATGTGCTTAATTAAAAAAGTAAAACTGTCTTGCGGTAAATTATGACCACATTTAAAGTATTCAGTGTCTAATATTTACCGTAAACCACCATTCATGAAAATAATAAACCGCTAATTTGGATATGGTAAAAACGCCACTAAACAAAATTATTCTCCAGATACTGCAATTGTTTTCAGAACATTGCAAACTTATCAAGTAGGTCAAAACTAGATCTGAGAATTAGTTGTGCTTAACGCCGCTAAACAAAGCTGTTCTTATAACACAGCACATGTTTCTCTTAAGAAAGATGAGCATGTCCACTTTGTCTGGAGTGATGCCTTCTCATATGATATTGGAGATTAGAAGTAGCCCCAGAATACTTTACACCCATTTGGCAATGCTTGCATACTGCAACATTCTCAATTTTCTTTCCGTCACTGTATTTGAGTCCAACATGTTTCCAAATGGAACCTTTTCCTCTCATGTTTTCCACTATTTTTCCATGTTTTTTATGTATTTTTATCTGTTATTATCCTTGTTTGATCACAATCTTATTACTTATCCTTATTTGAACAGAATATTATTTACTTATCCTATTGCAATGTCAGTATCCATTTGTATTATCCTGTATATTTATTCATTTATTTTAAAAATGAACTGTCGCCTTCAACCGTTTGTGTGCTCGAAACCATTGCAAATGTAAGACTTACAACAGCGACAGTAAAAAAATCGAAAAAACCGGTATTTGGAAATTTAAATCGCGAATATCGTATCGCGAAAAAATATCGCGATATATCGCCGTACCGGTTAATATCGGCACCCCTAGTTAGTAGGGCCTGCAGAGTGTCTCAGGAAAATGCTGAAGTTAAGTGAACATACCTAATCAGAAAACAGGCAATAATAGCCAAATTTGAAAGGGAAATGATAAATAAGTAAAATAAATGAAAAATAAACGGTGTTTCACACGGTGCAAGTTGCAAAAAAAAAATGTTACCAAAAAAAATGATTAAACAATATAAAAAGCTTGTGTCATTCGTTGCGATTGGAAAATGCTGGAAGGTCTTTTGACAGGTCATTGTCCTGTTTTTGTGCTCATTTTCAGCCGCACGAAGAAGCGTAGAGTGTACGTAGTGAGCACGACGAAGCGCCCAGTACCACTGGAGCATTACCTGTACACAGGAAATAGCAACAAGACCAGTGGGGAGCTGTTCATGATCGTAGACAGCAGCAAGACGTTCCTGCAGGCCGGGTGAGGCTTGGGTGGTGGGGTGGGGTGGAGGGGGAGGGGGGAGTGGGCGGGGGGAAGGGTGGAGTGGAGGGGGGCGTGGAACAGCAACAAGACCAGTGGAGAGCTGTTCATGATCGTAGACAGCAGCAAGACGTTCCTGCAGGCCGGGTGAGGCTTGGGTGGTGGGGTGGGGTGGAGGGGGAGGGGGGAGTGGGCGGGGGGAAGGGTGGAGTGGAGGGGGGCGTGGAACAGCAACAAGACCAGTGGAGAGCTGTTCATGATCGTAGACAGCAGCAAGACGTTCCTGCAGGCCGGGTGAGGCTTGCGGGGTGGGGTGGGAGGGGGCGTGGAGGGGGAGGGGGGAGTGGGCGGGGGGAAGGGTGGAGTGGAGGGGGGCGTGGAACAGCAACAAGACCAGTGGAGAGCTGTTCATGATCGTAGATAGCAGCAAGACGTTCCTGCAGGCCGGGTGAGGCTTGGGTGGTGGGGTGGGGTGGAGGGGGAGGGGGAGTGGGCGGGGGGAAGGGTGGAGTGGAGGGGGGCGTGGAACAGCAACAAGACTAGTGGAGAGCTGTTCATGATCGTAGACAGCAGCAAGACGTTCCTGCAGGCCGGGTGAGGCTTGGGTGGGGTGGGGTGGAGTGGAGGAGGAGGGGGCGTGGAGCGGGGAGAAGGGGTGGGATGGAGGGGGGGGGGCGTGGAACAGCAACAAGACCAGTTGGGAGCTGTTCATGATCGTAGACAGCAGCAAGACGTTCCTGCAGGCCGGGTGAGGCTTGGGTGGTGGGGTGGGGTGGAGGGGGAGGGGGAGTGGGCGGGGGGAAGGGTGGAGTGGAGGGGGGCGTGGAACAGCAACAAGACTAGTGGAGAGCTGTTCATGATCGTAGACAGCAGCAAGACGTTCCTGCAGGCCGGGTGAGGCTTGGGTGGTGGGGTGGGGTGGAGGGGGAGGGGGGAGTGGGCGGGGGGAAGGGTGGAGTGGAGGGGGGCGTGGAACAGCAACAAGACTAGTGGAGAGCTGTTCATGATCGTAGACAGCAGCAAGACGTTCCTGCAGGCCGGGTGAGGCTTGGGTGGTGGGGTGGGGTGGAGGAGGAGGGGGAGTGGGCGGGGGGGGGGAAGGGGTGGGATGGAGGGGGGCGTGGAACAGCAACAAGACCAGTGGAGAGCTGTTCATGATCGTAGACAGCAGCAAGACGTTCCTGCAGGCCGGGTGAGGCTTGGGTGGTGGGGTGGGGTGGAGGGGGAGGGGGGAGTGGGCGGGGGGAAGGGTGGAGTGGAGGGGGGCGTGGAACAGCAACAAGACCAGTGGAGAGCTGTTCATGATCGTAGACAGCAGCAAGACGTTCCTGCAGGCCGGGTGAGGCTTGCGGGGTGGGGTGGGAGGGGGCGTGGAGGGGGAGGGGGGAGTGGGCGGGGGGAAGGGTGGAGTGGAGGGGGGCGTGGAACAGCAACAAGACCAGTGGAGAGCTGTTCATGATCGTAGATAGCAGCAAGACGTTCCTGCAGGCCGGGTGAGGCTTGGGTGGTGGGGTGGGGTGGAGGGGGAGGGGGAGTGGGCGGGGGGAAGGGTGGAGTGGAGGGGGGCGTGGAACAGCAACAAGACTAGTGGAGAGCTGTTCATGATCGTAGACAGCAGCAAGACGTTCCTGCAGGCCGGGTGAGGCTTGGGTGGGGTGGGGTGGAGTGGAGGAGGAGGGGGCGTGGAGCGGGGAGAAGGGGTGGGATGGAGGGGGGGGGGGGCGTGGAACAGCAACAAGACCAGTTGGGAGCTGTTCATGATCGTAGACAGCAGCAAGACGTTCCTGCAGGCCGGGTGAGGCTTGGGTGGTGGGGTGGGGTGGAGGGGGAGGGGGAGTGGGCGGGGGGAAGGGTGGAGTGGAGGGGGGCGTGGAACAGCAACAAGACTAGTGGAGAGCTGTTCATGATCGTAGACAGCAGCAAGACGTTCCTGCAGGCCGGGTGAGGCTTGGGTGGTGGGGTGGGGTGGAGGAGGAGGGGGAGTGGGCGGGGGGGGGGGGAAGGGGTGGGATGGAGGGGGGCGTGGAACAGCAACAAGACCAGTGGGGAGCTGTTCATGATCGTAGACAGAAGCAAGACGTTCCTGTAGGCCGGGTGAGGCTTGGGTGGGGGGGGGGTGGAGGGGGCGTGGATCGGGGAAGGGGTGGGGTGGGAGGGGGCGTGGAGCGGGGAAAGGGGTGGGGTGGAGGGGGCATGGAGCGGGGGAAGGGGTAGGATGGAGGGGGGCGGCGTGGAGCGGCGGAAGGGTAGGGTGGAGGAGGGGGGGCGTTCGAGCATGTACACCTGTAGCATCCTTGATCTCATGGCCCCATGATTCACTCTGATCCTTGCCTCGTGACTCAGTGAATCCTTGCCCTGTGACTTACTGGATTCTTGCCCCGTGACTGATTCTTGCCCAGTGACTCACTGATTCTGGCCCCGTGACTCACTGATTCTTGCCCTGTGACTCGCCCTGTGACTGGCTGATATCGTATAAGGGGGTTTCTGCGTGAGTTTCGTGTCTGAATTAAACTTCCGTTTATTCCTTTATATCTTTTATTGGCTAAACTTTTCTGGATATTGACACTTTATTACTTATAACTAATATTCCTCCCAATTATCTCTTATTAATTCCGATTGGATATCCAATTCAAAGTTCCCTAAACTCAACCATCTGTCATTGGACAGCTTGTTTAACCAGTATCCACCGTGACGTAGCTGTAAAACGATGACAACTGTTTGCCAGATTCAGAATTACTGTTACGCTAAACGTCGGACCTGCCGCTGACTTAACTTCTGGTCAAACGGAATTTCCGCACATTCAGTTGGTAATTCCAACAAACTGACTGAACTTATTACTCTAGACTGTTCTGGTTTTCCGATACTAATCTGGATTTCCAAGACTGAAGAACATGAACTGTTCTTCAGCTTATATACTAACGAGCGTTACCAGGGTTTAACCAGATTAACGCAAACAACAAAAACTATACCTTTGAATTTAAAAGTCGCCGTAGCGAGATGAATATAACAAGAAGATTAATTAACTTTCATGGATCACATAACAAATGATTGACTAACCTTGAGTCAACAAATAACAATGGGATTGGCTAACTTGCGGATTAACTTTGATCAACAATGACAATGGGATTAGCTAACTTGCGGATCAACACCGACTTCATACAGCATCGGTATTCAGAATATACGACTTAAAACAATACAACTGATCAATAAGATCAGGGACGAGAAAAACATGTAAATATGTGAATAAATAATATTGTAAATGGGCGCTCTTCGGCCATATATGATATATGCCTCCCCTTCAAATGTTGACTGTCCCAGTCAACCTCACGGACCAATAATAACTCATCCACTTTGGCAGTTGTCACAATTCCAATCACGAGTTTAAATATTAAATATACCACAATAAAGAAACATGCATAATATTCATTTCAACATTAAAGCGTTATAATTTATTTATGCCGTATTTTTAACAAAATATGATGTACTCGAGTTCCTAACGTCTAAATGGTCTTTCCCGAATGATACCATCCGGTCGACAACGAAATTTTCCGCGCGTTATCCCGTAGATGTAAATCGTTGGATCGTGTAAGGAAACTGGTATATGATGCAGATTCAGAAATAATGGGCGTTCCTTATTTGCTTGAGTGTACGTCAACGGATATCCTTTAATATTTGCGAAGTCGTTTAAACATACTAACGCGTCGTTGATTTTGATGAGGAACAGACAAAAAGAAATCCTACTCTTGTGAACGTCTTCATGAGTAACGTTGGCGATGCTATAGATGTCACGTAGATTTAATTCGTCGACAAACCGAGGTTCGACCGTGACAGAGCCGCGTAGAAAGTCGAACTGAAAGTTAAGTTTTTTTGCTAAAGTGGTGACCGCAGGAAGTTTTAGAGCTGGATCATGTATTCCACGTATTGCGCTATTGAATGATTTTGTGTGGAACCAGTCTTGAGCATCGTCTGCCACAGCTTGGGATATAGCCGTGCTTTTTGAAACATGTTCCGTTTTGCCGTGGACTGGACTGTTGGATTCCATTTCAGAGGACAATTTGTGTGATGATTTCACGTTCTCAAATAGTTCGTTGATCCCGTACGCTTCAACATGACCGTCGCGTTTGTCTTCAAGATTTTCAATCTTGCTTTCTAATTCTGAGTTCCTGTCCTGTAACTTTCTGTTTTTAACTTGTAAAGCAGCTATTTCGGTTTTAAAATTTTCAATTTTAACCTCTTGCTGTTGCATGTTTGTTTCTAACGTTTGGGTTTGTTTCAGCGATTCCTCAAGTTTCATTTGCACGTCTTTATATTTGGACTCGTAGTTTAAGTAGTATGTGTTCGTGGTTGCGTTGAGCTCGATCTCTTCACCGAGTTGTGTTTCCAAATCACGGCATTCTTCCTTGAGCTCGGCGACTTCCTCCTCAAGTTGTTTGCACTTATTTACGCAGGTGGCACTCGTACAAACGTCTGGCTGTATCTCGTAACTTGCGATATTTTTCACGTTCTTTTCCGATTTCCGCGCGTTGTATGCTGCCATGCGCGCCTTATCTCGTGCTATGCGCGACGCTGATTTCCGCTTGTGCACTGCACAATTACGAGCGAAGTGTCCAGGATTATTGCACCTATAACACTTTTTGGCGGCAGAACTCCTGGCGTAATTTTGCGAGTAGACGTTCCTATGGGGGTTCGATTGTAGTTCATGTGGGAGTGATGCTCCTTCCGGTACGTAAACAGGCACGTGTATCCACATATTTAAGTATATATATATTATCCAAAGGGTATTTGCTTTGCTTGCGAAAGGTACTCAGAAAAGGGTCTTAGCGTAGAAGTAAGACCAGTTTGGCATCTCCACCATATATCGTATAAGGGGGTTTCTTGTGTGTTTCGTGTCTGAATTAAACTTCCGTTTATTCCTTTATATCTTTTATTGGCTAAACTTTTCTGGATATTGACACTTTATTACTTATAACTAATATTCCTCCCAATTATCTCTTATTAATTCCGATTGGATATCCAATTCAAAGTTCCCTAAACTCAACCATCTGTCATTGGACAGCTTGTTTAACCAGTATCCACCGTGACGTAGCTGTAAAACGATGACAACTGTTTGCCAGATTCAGAATTACTGTTACGCTAAACGTCGGACCTGCCGCTGACTTAACTTCTGGTCAAACGGAATTTCCGCACATTCAGTTGGTAATTTCAACAAACTGACTGAACTTATTACTCTAGACTGTTCTGGTTTTCCGATACTAATCTGGATTTCCAAGACTGAAGAACATGAACTGTTCTTCAGCTTATATACTAACGAGCGTTACCAGGGTTTAACCAGATTAACGCAAACAACAAAAACTATACCTTTGAATTTAAAAGTCGCCGTAGCGAGATGAATATAACAAGAAGATTAATTAACTTTCATGGATCACATAACAAATGATTGACTAACCTTGAGTCAACAAATAACAATGGGATTGGCTAACTTGCGGATTAACTTTGATCAACAATGACAATGGGATTAGCTAACTTGCGGATCAACACCGACTTCATACAGCATCGGTATTCAGAATATACGACTTAAAACAATACAACTGATCAATAAGATCAGGGACGAGAAAAACATGTAAATATGTGAATAAATAATATTGTAAATGGGCGCTCTTCGGCCATATATGATACTGATCCTTGCTTCGTGACTCAGTGAATCCTGTCTCATCCTTGAATCGCGACTGTGGTTTTGGCGCCTTGGCCCATTCCTTTTGGCGCCTTGGCTCACTCCTTTTGGCGCCTTGACCCACTCCTTTTGGCGCCTTGACTCACTCCTTTTGTCGCATTGACTCACTCCTTTTGGCGCCTTGACTCACTCCTTTTGGCGCTTTGACTCACTCCTTTTGGCGCCTTGGCACACTCCTTTTGGCGCCTTGGCACACTCCTTTTGGCCCCTTGACCCACTCCTTTTGGCGCCTTGACCCACTCCTTTTGGCGCCTTGACCCACTCCTTTTGGCGCCTTGACTCACTCCTTTTGGCGCCTTGACTCACTTCTTTTTGCGCCTTGGCCCACTCCTTTTGGCGCTTTGGCTCACTCCTTTTGGCGCCGTGACTCACTCCTTTTGGCCCCTCGACTTACTCCTTTTGGCCACTTGACCCACTCCTTTTGGCCCCTTGACCCACTCCTTTTGGCGCCTTGACCCACTCCTTTTGGCGCCTTGACCCACTCCTTTTGGCGCCTTGACTCACTCCTTTTGGCGCCTTGACTCACTTCTTTTTGCGCCTTGACCCTCCTTTTGGCGCTTTGACTCACCACTATTGCTGTGGTGACTAGTTTTGGCGCCGTGTGTGACTGCGTGTCGTGTCGTCTGCTGCAGGTACACCAAGGCTGTGGAGGCGAAGAAGGAGCGAGCGAGCAAAGCGTCGCAGAGCTACGGCGCTAAAGGGCAGCGTGGGGGGAACCCACACAAGGTGCGTGAGAATAGCCATCGGGGGGGGGGGCGGGAGGGGGCGGGGCTAAGGGGCAGCGTGGGGGGAACCCACACATGGTGTGTGAGAATAGCCATATGGGAGGGGAGATGGGCGGGGCGGGGGGGGGGGGGACCCGCACAAGGTGCGTGAGAATAGCCATCGGGGGCGGGGGAGAACCCGCACAAGGTGTGTGAGAATAGCCAATGGGGGGGGGGGGAGGGGCGGGGGTTGGGAACCCACACAAGGTGCGTGAGAATAGCCATCGGGGGGGGGGGGGAGGGGGCGGGGCTAAGGGGCAGCGTGGGGGGAACCCACACAAGGTGCGTGAGAATAGCCATGGGGGAGGGGAGAGGGGCGGGGGGGGGGAACCCACACAAGGTGCGTGAGAACAGCCATCGGGTGGGGGCGGGGGGGAACCCACACAAGGTGCGTGAGAATAGCCATGGGGGAGGGGAGATGGGCGGGGGGGGAGAACCCGCGTAAGGTGCGTGAGAATAGCCATGGGGGGAGGGGAGAGGGGCGGGGAAGGGACCCACACAAGGTGCGTGAGAATAGCCATGGGGGAGTGGAGAATGGCGGGGGGAACCCACAAAAAGTGCTTGAGAATAGCCATGGGGGAGGGGAGAGGGGCGGGGGGGAACCCGCGCAAGGTGCGTGAGAATAGCCATGGGGGAGGGGAGAAGGGCGGGAGGGGGGAACCCACACAAGGTGCGTGAGAATAGCCATGGGGGAGGGGAGAGGGGCGGGAGGGGGGAACCCACACAAGGTGCGTGAGAATAGCCATCGGGGTAGGGGGAGAGGGGCGGGGGCGGACGGAGTTTCAGGGCGGCGAGGGGGAAAGCCACACAAGGTGCGTGAGAATAGCTATGACGGGATAAAGGGTAGCGTGGGGATAACCTACATTAGATCCGTATGGTTATCCACAAAAGATGACACTCATGCCTATACCTGTAAAGGGGTTTTAGTTCCACGCGCACACGATACCGTGTCGATTCCTATCTCCACACGGATCATTACACTGATCGTTGTGTACATGATCCTGTGTCGATTCCTATCATCACAGGTGAGCCCTCGTGTTTGCATGTCCTGATTTTAGGATCCTGAAAACACGTGTTCGCTTGTACCCATTTTAGGATCCTAAGCCCTTGTGCTCGCGTGTACTGATTTTAGAATTTTATTATACGTTTCAGTCTTAGTTACGGTTGGAAGGGAGGTTAGAAATCCCCAGAAGGTACTGACGCATATCTTGCAGGAATCAAACTGCGTGGGCATAGCCCACGCGTGGGACATTTTTTTTCTGATCACTGAAACAAAGATAAATTATGATTTTCCAAGCATGCTTCATTTATGGAAAACAATTGCGGGCAATACAATAAAAAAAGAAAAAGTGACGATATCTCCCTTCTTGATGTGACGTGATGTGACGATGATATGACGCGACATTGGTGTCACTAGACGCTGATGTGACGTAATGCTGATGTGACGTGACGCTGATATGACGCGACGCAGATGTCACGTGACGCTGACATGACGTGACGGTGATGTGACGTTGTTTGCCGACAGGACAAGGCCGTCTGGCTGTCTGTCATTGAGATGCTGCGCAAGAAGGACAAGCTTCCGGTCGTGGCCTTCACCTTCTCCAAGAAGCGCATTGAGGAGAACGCCATGAATCTGGAGAGCGTCGATCTGCTGGCGGAGAAGGAGAGGAGTGAAGTGCACATCTTCTTCCAGCAGTGTGTGTCCAGACTGAAAGGCAGCGATAAGGAACTGCCGCAGGTATGGTGAAGAGGGGATGGAGGAGGGGGAGGAGGAGGGCGAGGGGCGAGGGGGGGGGCGGGGAGGGGGGAGCGAAGTGCACATCGTCTTCCAGCAGTGTGTTTCCAGGCTGAAGGGCAGCGATAAGGAACTGCCGGAGGTATGGTGAAGAGGGGGTGGGGGAGGGGGAGGAGGAGGGCGGGGGGCGAGGGGCGAGGGGCGAGGGGACGGCGGGGGGGGAGCGAAGTGCACATCTTCTTCCAGCAGTGTGTTTCCAGGCTGAAGGGCAGCGATAAGAACTGTCGCAGGTATGGTGAAGAGGGGTGGGGGAGGGGGCGGGATAGGAGGAGGACGGTGGGGGGTGGGGGAGTAGCGAGTTGGGGGAGGGGGGAGGGGGGAAGGAAAACAGCGACAGAGAAGGCGCTGTGTGCAAAGTGTAAAAAAAAAATTGACTAAATGTTGAAGAACAATAATGAGAGTTGTCATCATGTGCACGTGCAGAGTGACACGTGTACATCAGTGCCTGCCATATGTGCAGCATGGGACACGTGCAGCAGGAAGCACGAGCACAGGTCTTTTCTACACGTGCAGCATGTTTCTTTACGTTCTGTCTCAGACATGAACGCTGCTATTAAAAAAAAAACAGGCAGCATGACATGTGTTCACTACACGTGCTCGTGGCTTTTTTTCATACTGAACGTGCAGAATGCCGCACGTGTTTATGGGTGACTTTTGCAGGTGCAGCACATGCAGCGACTGCTGAAGCGAGGGATAGGCCTACACCACAGCGGCGTGCTGCCCATCCTCAAGGAGGTTGTGGAGATGCTCTTCCAGAAAGGCCTCGTCAAGGTCAGTCTCCCCTCCCCTCCCCCCCCTCACCCCACCCCTCCACCACAGCGGCCTGTCCATCCTCAAGGAGGTGGTGGTGATGCTCTTCCAGAAGGGCCTCGTCAAGGTCATTCTCCCCCTCCCCCCCACCCCCTACCCACCCGGGGCGTGCTGCCCATCCTCAAGGAGGTGGTGGAGATGCTCTTCCAGAAAGGCCTCGTCAAGGTCAGTCTCCCCTCCCCCACCCCCCCTCACCCCACCCCTCCACCACAGCGGCCTGTCCATCCTCAAGGAGGTGGTGGTGATGCTCTTCCAGAAGGGCCTCGTCAAGGTCATTCTCCCCCTCCCCCCCACCCCCTACCCACCCGGGGCGTGCTGCCCATCCTCAAGGAGGTGGTGGAGATGCTCCTCCAGAAAGGCCTCGTCAAGGTCAGTCTACCCCCCCCCCACCCCCCCACCCACCCCACTCACTCCTGCCTATTCTCACATGAGTGGTCGTGGGGAAGGTGTTCCATAAAGTTCTGGTCAAAGTGAGCCCCCCCCCCCCCCCCAAAAAAAAAAACAAAAAAAAAAACAAAAAAAAACAAAAAAACAAACACACACACAACCAAGCAGTGTGCTCGTCAAGGTGTGCCCTCCCTCTCTTCCCTCCCCTCCCCTCTCCTCCCCTCTCCTCCCTTTCTCTTGTTTTGGGCACATATTGGGACAAACGCGTCACGTCAATATGACGTCAAAACATGCATAATGCATCCGTCATCACTTTCAATTCAAAAGGAAAACGTCGGAGCAGCTTCAAACATCGGTAGGATAATAGCCCGGGTCGGGTCCGACAGTTCATATTGTATGTAGTGTATTAGACACAGCCTATGATGTCATATAACGGCATCTATTGTCGCAAGTCGGATCAGCTGTTCCGTATGTGAGAACGGTTATGTAACCTTATGGTAGCATTGTTTGTGGTATCAGGAGTTATTTTGCACTTATAAGTGGGTCGGTGGTCACCTGTTATTCTGTGTTAAGAGAAGGCACCTCGCTATTTTGGCACCATAATCTCCGCCCCCACCAACCCCCCCCCCCCCCCCCCCCCCCAGCGTGGTGAGTCATTTATTGTATAATTATTAAGCTGCCTGTTTAGTGCATTTTTCTGATTAGAATGTGACAAGACAAAGTACTTATAATGGATGTGCACTTTTTGGTACGGACCCGTACAGTGAAAGGGCTAAAAGGGATAGGGTTTGCGTCCAGGGCGGGGGTGGAGGGGGGGGCGGGGGAGTGGGGGAGGGGGGTGACGATAAGCCAAAAAAAAAAATCATAAATTGAGTGTGGAATTGACGATACAGTAAACACCAGTCTGTCCGAGACCGCCTAAAAAAACCGGGATAAAAAGTACAGTCAAACCTGCGACCGAATTCTAGGCCCGGAATGTAAAAGACGTAGAATATAAGCTCAGTTTGTAGTGACCCCATTCCACATTGCTAAACCTGCACCTAGACGTATTCCCACAACTCAAATGACGCACCTCCGTCTTACAGAAATAGGATAAAGGTGTTACATATGCCGACTCCAGGTCAGATATATATTCATATATACTTATATAAGGTAAAATTCTCAAAATTCTGAAATATTACAAAATTCTCAAGATGAAGTTTTCGAAACCGAAGGAGGGGCAAGCAGTGGAAAGGCGGGGGCGGGAGTGGGAGGGGGGAGGGGAGGGTGGGGGAAACTTTTACAAAAACAAAACATCACTGGTTGGCTATAAAAAAGATTAACATATTTTGGCTACACTTATGTTGTCCATTGTGCAAAGGCCGTTCTAGTTTTTATTTTGGCTTTGACCCCATTTTAAGGTCACAGTGGCCGCCATTTCAATTCCGGTCCCACGGGTCTGAAATTTGGACCCGAAAGTGATTTTGCACCCGTGGATCCGTCGGACCCGTTCCAACCCAAATGGCCGCCATTTTCCAATTTGCGGTTGTTGTGTCTACGAATGGTTCGTCCTCGCAGGTGCTCTTCGCCACCGAGACGTTCGCCATGGGCGTGAACATGCCCGCCAGGGACGGTCGTCTTCGACACGGTGCGCAAGCACGACGGTACCGGCCTGCGCGACCTCCTTCCGGCGAGTACGTGCAGATGGCGGGCAGGGCGGGGCAGGACGCGGCCTCGACACGGACCGGCACCGTGGTCGTTCTGTGGCAAGGGCGACGTGCCCGAGATGGCCGAACTGCACCGGATGATGCTGGTGAGTCTCCCCCCCACCTCCCCTCCCCCCACCACCCCGACCCCTCCCCTCCTGACGTCATCCCCCCTCTCCCCCCCACGCCCTCCCGCCCCAGGTAGGCGGGCTCTCTACACGACCGGCACCAGATGATGTTGGTGAGTTTTGTTACTGCTGCCCCGACCCCTCCTCATTCTCCCATTCCCCCCCAGCCCCCAGCCACACCGCTCTTTCTGCTACTTTCCAACCCCCCCCCCCCCCCCGCCATTGAAAAAAGCTGAATAAATAAAATTAACAATAAGTTAAATGATACATATAGATGGGTAGTACTTGTGACACTGTCAACGCTGCTCAGATTGCAGTCACCCCCCACTCCCCAACCTGCCCCCTCCCACCCCCCCCCCCCCCCTATTTTTCAAAGCGATGGCCGAAAGCTTCATTTCCAACTTTCAGGGCAAGTCTGTCGCACTGAATTCGCAGTTCAACCCGTCACTTATTACGCTTCCTACTTTAAGGGCAACCCCATGCAGCTACAGTTATAGTCCCACCTGAGTTTTCCCTGTCACTTCCCTTTCGGGGCTAGCGAAGGCTGCTAAAGTCACAGTTCCGTCTGACGTACAACAGTCACAGTTCCGCCTGACGTACAGCTTACTTTTAGGGCTAGTCGACGCTGCCAGAGTCACACTTCCTCCTGACATACAGTAGTCACAGTTTCCTTATCCCTTCATTTTCAGGGCATCTTTAAAGTCACAGTTCTTCCTGACGTACAGCAGTCACAGTTCCCCTGTTACTTTACTTTCAGGCAAGCCGACGCTGCTACAGTCACCAGTTCCGACTGACGTACAGCAGTCACAGTTCCCTGTTTACTTAACTTTCAGGGCAAGCCGACGCTGCTACAGTCACAGTTCCGACTGACGTACAGCAGTCACAGTTCCCCTGTTTACTTTACTTTCAGGGCAAGCCGACGCTGCTAGAGTCACAGTTCCGCCTGACGTACAGCAGTCACAGTTCCCCTGTTTACTTTACTTTCAGGGCAAAGCCGACGCTGCTACAGTCACAGTTCCGCCTGACGTACAGCAGTCACAGTTCCTCTGTTACTTTACTTTCAGGGCAAGCCCATGCTGCTGCAGTCACAGTTCCGCCTGACGTACAGCAGTCACAGTTCCCCCTATCGCTTTACTTTCAGGGCAAGCCGACGCTGCTAGAGTCCAGTGTCCGCCTGACGTACAAGCAGTCACAGTTCCCCTGTTTACTTTACTTTCAGGGCAAGCCGACGCTGCTACAGTCACAGTTCCGCCTGACGTACAGCAGTCACAGTTCCTCTGTTACTTTACTTTCAGGGCAAGCCCACGCTGCTGCAGTCACAGTTCCGCCTGACGTACAGCAGTCACAGTTCCCCCTATCGCTTTATTTTCAGGGCAAGCCGACACTGCTACAGTCACAGTTCCGCCTGACGTACAGCAGTCACAGTTCCCCTGTTTACTTTACTTTCAGGGCAAGCCGACGCTGCTAGAGTCACAGTTCCGCCTGACGTACAGAAGTCACAGTTCCCCTGTTTACTTTACTTTCAGGGCAAGCCAACGCTGGTGCAGTCACAGTTCCGCCTGACGTACAGCAGTCACAGTTCCCCATATCGCTTTACTTTCAGGGCAAGCCGACACTGCTACAGTCACAGTTCCGCCTGACGTACAGCAGTCACAGTTTTCCCTGTCGCTTCACTCTCAGGGCAAACCGACGCTGCTGCAGTCACAGTTCCGCCTGACGTACAGCAGTCACAGTTCCTCTGTTACTTTACTTTCAGGGCAAGCCCACGCTGCTGCAGTCACAGTTCCGCCTGACGTACAGCAGTCACAGTTCCCCCTATCGCTTTATTTTCAGGGCAAGCCGACACTGCTACAGTCACAGTTCCGCCTGACGTACAGCAGTCACAGTTTTTCCTGTCGCTTCACTCTCAGGGCAAGCCGACGCTGCTGCAGTCACAGTTCCGCCTGACGTACAGCAGTCACAGTTCCTCTGTTACTTTACTTTCAGGGCAAGCCAACGCTGCTGCAGTCACAGTTCCGCCTGACGTACAGCAGTCACAGTTCCCCCTATCGCTTTATTTCAGGACAAGCCGACACTGCTACAGTCACAATTCCGCCTGACGTACAGCAGTCACAGTTCCCCTATTTACTTTACTTTCAGGGCAAGCCCACGCTGGTGCAGTCACAGTTCCGCCTGACGTACAGCAGTCACAGTTCCCCCTATCGCTTTACTTTCAGGGCAAGCCGACACTGCTACAGTCACAGTTCCGCCTGACGTACAGCAGTCACAGTTCCTCTGTTACTTTACTTTCAGGGCAAGCCCACGCTGCTGCAGTCACAGTTCCGCCTGACGTACAGCAGTCACAGTTCCCCCTATCGCTTTATTTTCAGGGCAAGCCGACACTGCTACAGTCACAGTTCCGCCTGACGTACAGCAGTCACAGTTCCCCTGTTTACTTTACTTTCAGGGCAAGCCGACGCTGCTAGAGTCACAGTTCCGCCTGACGTACAGCAGTCACAGTTCCCCTGTTTACTTTACTTTCAGGGCAAGCCGACGCTGCTACAGTCACAGTTCCGCCTGACGTACAGCAGTCACAGTTCCCCTGTTTACTTTACTTTCAGGGCAAGCCGACGCTGCTACAGTCACAGTTCCGCCTGACGTACAGCAGTCACAGTTCCTCTGTTACTTTACTTTCAGGGCAAGCCCACGCTGCTGCAGTCACAGTTCCGCCTGACGTACAGCAGTCACAGTTCCCCCTATCGCTTTATTTTCAGGGCAAGCCGACACTGCTACAGTCACAGTTCCGCCTGACGTACAGCAGTCACAGTTCCCCTGTTTACTTTTACTTCCAGGGCAAGCCGACGCTGCTAGAGTCACAGTTCCGCCTGACGTACAGCAGTCACAGTTCCCCTGTTTACTTTACTTTCAGGGCAAGCCGACGCTGCTACAGTCACAGTTCCGCCTGACGTACAGCAGTCACAGTTCCCCCTATCGCTTTATTTTCAGGGCAAGCCGACACTGCTACAGTCACAGTTCCGCCTGACGTACAGGCAGTCACAGTTCCCCTGTTTACTTTACTTTCAGGGCAAGCCGACGCTGCTAGAGTCACAGTTCCGCCTGACGTACAGCAGTCACAGTTCCCCTGTTTACTTTACTTTCAGGGCAAGCCGACGCTGCTACAGTCACAGTTCCGCCTGACGTACAGCAGTCACAGTTCCCCTGTTTACTTTACTTTCAGGGCAAGCCGACACTGCTGCAGTCACAGTTCCGCCTGACGTACAGCAGTCACAGTTCCCCTGTTTACTTTACTTTCAGGGCAAGCCGACACTGCTGCAGTCACAGTTCCGCCTGACGTACAGCAGTCACAGTTCCCCTGTTTACTTTACTTTCAGGGCAAGCCGACGCTGCTACAGTCACAGTTCCGCCTGACGTACAGCAGTCACAGTTCCCCTGTTTACTTTACTTTCAGGGCAAGCCGACACTGCTACAGTCACAGTTTCCGTCTGACGTACAGCAGTCACAGTTCCCCTGTTTACTTTACTTTCAGGGCAAGCCCACGCTGCTGCAGTCACAGTTCCGCCTGACGTACAGCAGTCACAGTTCCCCTGTTTACTTTACTTTCAGGGCAAGCCCACGCTGCTGCAGTCACAGTTCCGCCTGACGTACAGCAGTCACAGTTCCCCTGTTTACTTTACTTTCAGGGCAAGCCCACGCTGCTGCAGTCACAGTTCCGCCTG